>CAMGYJ010000010.1:6607251-7207251 GCA_946122785.1 Linum tenue | reverse complement strand
GAGAGAGAGCCAAACCATTTCAAATTCTAGAGAGAAGCCGAGCTTAACAAAATCAGAATGGAGTAGATTTTAAAAAGCTCGTCAATGAGTACATAAACTCCCGCAGATTACAAGTCAACTTGAATCAACAGACTAGAAATGATCCCAATTTCACCAATAAAAAAGCTCAACTAACCTGTGCAGACTGTGACAGAAGCTTACACCATGGAGTTAACGTCTCGAAATTTGGGTTCTGCTTCTGACATATCCAAGATGAGAAAGAACTCCTCGGTTTATCCAGGGCAATCGGCGTGGAACCTACCAGGCCAAGTAAAAACCGATCACAACAACAAAATTCAACCCATCCCCCAATCAGGGGCAAAGCAACACGGTCATCTGTAGTAGTAAAAGAAGAAGAAATGGCCCACAAGTTCAAAAGCACCTACCGTCGGCGATCGGCGGCACCACCGCCACCGCAGGTCCTGCTTCGCCTTTACCAGGACTCACATCCTCGCCGACACCACCTCCCGCAACCGCACCATCGGCGGTCCCACATTCCGCGGGATCTGGCGCCAGTGGCGGGCACAATTCCTTGGAAGCTTCCGCTGCCGGCATCGGTTTTTCCGATGCTGTACCATTATCGCTCTGCCATCGTAACAAAAGAAAACGAATAGGTCACCAACTCGGATGAAAAAAACGGCCGCCGCCGCCGCGACCGCGCTAAAGGGAAAAGAAAGCAATTGGAAGCCATCCGTCTGCGTTAGAACACGCACGCATACCTTTTGACGCTTCGGCGAAGGAGGCTTATCTTCGGAGGAGGATGATGATTTACGGGTGCTATGGTTGTTGTTGTTACCAGAGAGAGATCCACTTCTTCTGGTCGAGACCATGACTCTCTGGTTTTCGCTCCGTTTCGCCTCTCCCTTTACTTTCTTTTATTTTCTTTTACCCTTGGGTTTGGTTTGGGTTGTTTGCGCTCGCTCTCTTGTCTCTCTTCGTCTTCTTTCCCACACAGCACTGGACCGGAGCAAGAGTGAGAGAGAAAGAGAGGCAGCCAGAGATATTTAATTGATGGGTTTTTTCATTCTTGGGCTCAAATACTCGTCCTTATATAGAACAGTACTTGTGTTCCGGATTTGGCTGCTTGGGTTAATTAGCATTTTGGCCCTTCAGTTTCTCACATAACTGCAACTTTCTTACCGCTAAAATGCCATGCAGTTAAATTATAATCCCATGTAATTTGAGATAAAGTAAATAAAATTTACATACCACTTAGTATAAATGAATTTCATAAATTTTGAGAAATTCATTTGGAGATGAAACATTTTTGTGTTTGGTATTTAAAATAATTTATTTTTAATTATAAATTTTGAATTCTATGGAATTGGAACTAGTTATAGCAATTCCGAGAAATTTAGATGGAATTTCCAAATGAATTCCACAAGTATTTACTAATTATAATAGAATGTCATAATCATCCTCTTTTATTAACTAAATTACTTATACATATGACATACCAAACACAAGAATTCATTTGACAATGAATTCTACACTGCAATTTATTTTATTTCTAAAGATTTGAATATGACATACCAAACACAAGATTTCATTTGACAATGAATTCTACACAGGTAATTCATTTTACAATGAAATGAATTCTCGATTCATTTGACAAATGAATTCTCCTCCGCCCCGAACTGACTGTTTGGATTGGGCTCTCCCTTGCACTCTTTTCCTAGGGCAATCTTTAGCATAGTGGCCCGACTCATTCAAGTGATAGCAGATGCCTCCAAGGTGTACCTTACACTCTCCTGGGTGAGTTCTCCCAGACTGGTTGCAAGGGTCCCGGTGAATGTAGGTCAGCACTGATCATGTTGAGCCCGCCTTGCTCTAGGTGGCCTCATAGTAGCTTTGGGATGGTCTTCTCCTCTGCTGACTCGGCTGGCTTGGCCCCTTAGACATGCTAGCAGCCTTTCTCTTGTTCCCTTCTCGTTGCATTGCCTCCTCATGTAGAGTCGTATCTGCCCTCTCTAACTGAATAGTTTCCTGATAGATCTCCTCCCTGTTGTTCCAATTTAGCATACTCATCTGATGCCTAAATGGAGGCTTCAGGCTCTCCAGGTAATGGGTTTGTTGAGTCTATGCATCCTGAAATTGAGGCCCTCCATAAGTGAGCAACTTGTCAAACCTTGACGTGTAATCAACCATGCTCTCCCTGCCTGCGCTACCCCAGTTCTGCCTTATCAACAAGAATTCCCTCTGCTTCCCAATCCAGTAGCCTTTGGTATAAAGTGGTCTATAAATAGCTGAACGACTCTGGCCAGGTGATGACCGATGGGTCCTCTCGACTAGTTGGCTAGGTAGTCCACCAGTTGTATGCAACATCTTGCGGCAAGGACACTATCAGCAATACTTTGTCCTCGTCATCAGCCCTCATCTCGATCAGCCTACGAGTGACCTTGGCTAGCCATTGCTCTACCCCCATGGGGTCCGTTGAACGGTCCCCCTTAAAATCTTCCACATTCTTTTTCCGGAAAGCTACATAGTCCAGTGGAGGTCTCACTAGTGGTGGCACAGGTGGTGTGGGATTTTGACCAACAATGCACTACAGACACAAAAGGTCTCAGTAGAACTTAGTTATTTATTCCTTAACATGGTTTAGAGTAGACTGGGGATTCTAAATTCTAAAGAGAAATCTTTGACTTGTTTGGCCAAATTTTAACTTGAAATCTTTTTCCCTTCCTTTAAAAAAACAAAACCTTTAAAACGTGAGACCGATATTCCAATATTCCTTGGAAACCAAGAAACAGAGGAAACCAGGCTCTGATACCAAAATGAAACATCCCACTACTTTGAAACTTGAAAAACAACATTTCTACCCCGGGGTATATTTAAAATTTTCAAATAACATAACTTTAAATAAAGTACCAATCTCAAGTAATTTAGTATCTCAAAGCAAAGCCCTAAACACGGGGCAAAACTTAAAATGTACTCTTAAGAGAAAGAAAGGAATCTCCCGTTCTTAAACTCATAACCATAAAGTCTTAATAACTTAAACAATTCTCCAATGCTTACTCTGAAGCCTGGTTTGACATTCCTCAGCGACGGTGGTGTTGAGCTCCTCTAACTTGCTAGTCACGAACTGTTTGGTTATGATTTCCTCCTCTACGATCTGGTGAGTGAGTTGGGGTCAGTCTACGCCCTTATGTTTAGAACTCTCTAGTATAGTACTTAAACTGTTGGGAGTTTGTGCTACTCTCCATTCTTAAAACTCAAATCTTGACTTAAATACTTTACTGACACAGAGATCCCTCACTAGCTAGTCCGGTTGCCCAAATCATACGTATGAGAGCCCATCCAAGCTTTCCATAAACTTAAACTTATCGTGGAAGTCTCAACGATTCTCAAGAGCATAAATGTTGCTCATCTTAAAAGTCTCAAGAGCATAATTGTTGCTCATCTCAAAAGTCTTAAGAGCATAACTGCTTCTCATCTTAAAAGTCTCAATGGCAACAAATTGGCGCTAGTGACTAAAAACTCCTAAAACTACTTCACCTTCACTGAAGGTGAAGTACTTCTTAAAAGAAAACTTGTTTCTTAAACTTGAACTTACTTGTAAGTAAAGCATTCAAAACATGAAAACTGAAAGAATACTCACACAAATTCATATGGTATCATATAAAATATACAAATGCAAGTATGACACATAGTAGTCAATCTCAAAAGCTTAAGTACCGTAAGGCGTAGAAGTTACCCTCTTTACACTCACCTCTCAAAGGATGGTTCTTTACTTCCTTTGACATAGAGTCCCTTAATTAGGGATAGCAACAAAACCCGAACCCACGGGTACCCACCCGATCCAACCCGGTCAACGAAGGTAAAATCCGTGTTGACGGGTTTTGGCCGGGTTCGAGTTTAAACTCATTCACTATTCAACGGGTTGGGTTGGGTTTGGGTTTGGGTTTAGGTAAACCTGCCCCATGGGTACCCGCCCACACCCATATAATTAATTTTCTCGGTATGTTTAATTTTCTAAACAACTAATCTTATTTATGTTTGTGGAGACATGTCTAATTTTTTCTTTCTAATTGTGTAGAATGAAGTTGATGTTATTGAGTGGAGAGTGAAGAAACTTAATTGACAAAGAGGAAGAAGCTTTCAATTAATCATGTTATTTATGGATAATTTGTAATTTGCTTCAATTTTCTTGAGTTTTCTAGATTGGTGTTGAACAATTTGCATAGTTATTTGTGATTTGCTTGAATTTTCTAGAATGATTTTTTATATATGGATAATTTGTATTGAGAGATTGATATTAGACTTAAATTTTGATAGGAACTTGTTATTGTAAATTTTTTACGAAAAAAACCCGTGGGTACCCATGAACCCGCGGATACCCAGCGGGTTAGGTTGGGTTTGAGTTTTCAAACCCAGTGGGCTTTACCCCGATTTTTTTACGAATAAACCCATGGGTTTGGGTTTGCAAAACCCGAGCCAACCCGACCCATTGCCATCCCTACCCTTAATTCGATTGTTTTCTTATTCCTATAAACTGGAGACATTTTCCCTTAGTCGAAACTCCTCAAAACCCCTTTAACGTATCGGGAAATTTCCCTCGTTAATTACTTAGTCCCAAAATCTATTTAAAAGGGCCATTAATCTCTTTTAAATAATTACCTTAAAAACTGGAATATTTATCCCAAAAATTGCAAGACTTGAATTATTTCCTCATAAACCCTTGAATAAACTTCATTAATTTCCAGAAGTCTTTTACTGTCTTAAAACTCCAAATTCTGATTTTGAATGACTCAAAATATTTGTCAAAATTATTAATCATAAATAACACCTTGATGAACCCCTTTTCCACTTCAATTTTAACATAAATAAATTTTATCCCTATATTACCAACATCTAAAATTTCGATAATCAATTTTCTAATGCTTGCTCACGACTCTAAATTAATATTACCAACGTCTAAAATTATGATTATCAATTTTTTAATGTTTGCTCATGAATCTAGTTTCAAAATAATTATCAAAATTCCAATTATCAATTTTCTAATGTTTTCTCACGACTCTAGTTTAAAAATAAATTATCAAATTAATAAAAAAATTAAAAGTTAATTTATTTAATTAAAAAGGTAATTATATAAATTTTTATAAATAGTCGCTCAACTTGAAAAGTTCCCATATTAATTTTGGGTAACCCTACTATTTCCTAGTTACGAGCAAAATTACCTAATTACAGAAAAATATCTCGAATTGTATTTTAGTCCTTTAAAAACTGTAGTTCAACTAATTTTTAAAATTGGAAATTTTGCTTGGAAACTTCCCAACTTTATACACAACCATCCTACTAAAATTTGAAATTTAGAAAATTATCAGCTTGCATAAAACCTCACTTTAAATAGTCGCAAATAAATTCATCTAGGAGAACAATATGATTTTCGGGTCAAATTGTCAAACTTTAAGAACTTAAGGACTAAGCTATTTATTCAGGATACTTGGGCATTGATCTGGATATTTTCCCAGCAGTCTTTAGCGACGACTCTGATTCTGTCGCTAAAGGACTTTAATTTTTGTCTCAATAACGGAAAATCTCATACACGTACAATCAATCCACAGCTCGATTTTTAATCGATGAGATCGAAACCCTTACCTCTAGAACGAGCCTAGGACTAGATTCGATGGCTCGAAACGTCGATCTCCTCGTGGAGTTCAGTTCGAGAGAAAGAGAGCATTCCCTGCTACCTCAAGTAGCAGGTTCAAATCGGCCTCCTCCCCAAATTCAAGCTGAGCCTCAGGCTAATAAACAACCTCAGGTAGTTCCTTACAAAAGGGATTATACTGAGGTGTGGAAGATGGGTGTTGAGGCCTTTAAGGGTTATATAAATCGAAAAGTGATTTTAGATTGGCTGAAAAAGACCGAGCGCATTCTCAATCAAATTGGTTGTCCTTATGACGTCAAGTTTGATTATGCTGTAGCTCTCCTCGAAAAAAATGCTTATGATTGGTCGTTAACCGTACCCGAAGTTGTGGATAACACTGCTCAACTCACGTGGAACGATTTCTCCGACTGTTCAAAGAGTGATATGTGCCAGCCGTTTACCAAGATCAAAAAAAGGAGGAGTTCTTAATGCTGAAGCAAAAGGAAGGCCAGACAAGGAATGAATATGAGGTGACCTTTCATCGTTTGACAACCTTTGCCATCGATATGGTCCCAAATTAAAAAGATAAGTGACTTCGATTTGAGAGGGGGCTCCGCAAAGAGTTAAGGGAAATTGTAGCCATGTCTGATACGGTTGGTTATGGCAAACTGAAGGTGGCCGCAATAAGAGCTGAACTGATTTTAAATGAGAACAAACCCCATACTCAAAGTTACGGGATCGAAGATAGGAAACAAAAGTGAAAGGGGTCATCCTTAGCAGGTCAAAGTCGAGTTTCTAGTTGGGGTCCTAGAAAGGGGAACTTTACTCAGCGTCCTCGAGTAAGTTTCCCTAGGGGACATGCTAACCAAACCCAGATGGGTTCACCTCCACCACCTGAGTGCCCGCATTGTGGAAGGATGCACCAGGGGAGTGTCACATCATGATTAGTGCTTGTTTCAAATGTGGTGGTTTCAGGCATCTCATTGAAGATTGTCCAACTTGGGGAGATACAGTGTCAGTTAGGTCCCAAACTACTATGCAAGGATCACGAGTACCCAACAACTTCTCAAGGGGAAATCCTAGAGGTGGAGTTAGCAGGGGACTAGTACGTGGTTCTGAGGTCAGGGGGCACACAGTTTGCCAAATGGGCAGAGCTGACATACATCCATGAGCATTTGATATGACAAGAACAGAGGTGAATGCATCTCTAGAAGTGGTTACCGGTATGGTTTCATTCATGATAAACTCGTTTATGCCTTAATTGATCCTAGTTCTACTCACTCGTTCGTGTCTCATAGATTTTCACAACATATGCATCCTCGACCTGAATTATTCCCTAGCAACATATTTGTGAAAACCCTTGTTGGTGATACTATTATGTTCAATCATATCTATGTTGATTGTCGTCTTATTGTATATGGAGTAGCTTTGCTTGCTGACTTGATGCTACTTCAATTTGATGATTTCGATGTAATGCTGGGAATGGATTGGTTGAGTCGGCATAGGGCTGTGGTGAATTGTCATACAAAAGAAGTGGTATTTGAGGTACCCGAGCACGGAAGTGTTGTCTTTAGTGGAATTAGTCAAATAGTACCTAGTTGCCTAATATTTGCTTCCAAGGTGTTTAGCTTGATTAAGGAGGGGTGTGTGGCCTTCCTTGCTCATGTATTGGAGATTAAAGAAGAGAAAAAAAAACAGAAAATATAGAAGTAGATCGTCGATTCATCACTGGCTAGGGCTTTCGAATCAAAGCATGGGCATCCGCAACTACGAGGGAGCTGTAGATCGTCGATTGACGACCGGGTGAATGAACTACTGGATGTGTTTCCATCTGACCTACTAGGACTACCTTCTGATTGGGAGGTAGAATTCACTATTGAATAGCTAACGGGCACCACACCTATTTATATACCACCATATAGGATGGCGCCTGTGGAGTTGAAGGAGTTGAAAGAGAAACTTCAAGATTTGCTAGATAAGGGATTTATTAGGCCAAGTGTGTCACCCTGGGGTGCTCCCGTACTTTTTGTGAAGAATAAGGATGGAACCCTACGGTTTTGCATTAATTACCAAAGGATTAACACGGTAACTGTGAAGAATAAATATCCATTGCCCCTTATTGATGATTTATTCGACCAATTACAAGGGTCAAAAGTCTTCTCCAAAATTGACCTAAGGTCAGGATATCGTCAATTAAAGGTGACAGAGGAAGCCATACCTAAAACGGATTTTCGTACGAGGTATGGACATTACAAATTCCTTGTTGTGACATTTGGACTAACAAATGCTCCAACTGCTTTTATGGCGTTGATGAACAATGTCTTCCAAGATACTTAGATAAGTTTATGATAATTTTCGTAGATGATATCTTGGTGTATTCTAGAAGTGAAGAAGAGCATAGAGAGCATTTGAGGATAATTCAAATCTTGATGGATAAGCGGTTGTATGCTAAATTTAGCAAGTGTGACTTCTGGATGGATCAAGTTATATTTCTGGGACATGTTGTTTTCAGAAGGGGAATTGAAGTTGATCCGAAGAAAGTGGAAGTCATGGTGAAGTGGGAACCACTGAAGAGTGTACCAGAGTTACAAAGTTTCTTGGGAATGGTAGGTGATTACAGAAGGTTCATCGAGGGATTTTCTATCATCGCCTTGCCATTGAAAAAATTATCGAGGAAAGATCATCCCTATGTGTGGAAAACTGAATGCCAAGCTAGTTTTGAAGAGCTAAAGACAAAACTCAAAACTGCACCTATCATAGCACTACCAGCAAGGACAGGTGGTTTGGTGGTTTACAGCGATGCCTCGCATCAAGGCTTCTTGGGTTGTGTTCTAATACAAATGGGAAGGTGATTTCTTATGCCTCAAGACAACTGCGACCATATGAAAAATCCTACCCTACCCATGACCTAGAATTGGCAACAATGGTTTTTGCTCTAAAGATTTGGACAGACTACTTGTATGGTGAAACTTTTCAAATCTTTACCGACCACAAGAGTTTGAAGTACTTAATGGGGCAAAAAGAGTTGAATCTGAGGCAAAGAAAATGGATGGAATTGTTAAAATATTATAATGTACTATTGAGTACCATCCGGGTAAAGCCAATGTTGTAGCTGATGCTTCATACTGGAAATCAAAAGACTCTGATTCACAATCTGCATTAAATCCCACTTGGGAAATGCTAGCCTTACGGGCGTTGAATGCGAATCTTAGTGTGGATAATGATGGGGTTTTATTAGCTACTCTACAAGTACAGTCAATCTTACGAGGAAGGATTCAACAAGCTCAAAATCGTGATCCTTTTCTTAAAAAGATAATTGAGAAGATTAAAAATGGGAAGGATGGAAAGTTTGAATTGCATAATGAAGTTCTTTCATTGAATGGCAGATTATGTGTTCCTAATGTGGATGAATTGCGTAGGGAGATCTTGGAGGAAGCTCACTCCTCACCTTATGCGATGCATCCTGGTGCAACAAAAATGTACCGCTCATTGAGATCACATTATTGGTGGTCCAGAATGAAGGAAGTGGCAGAATATGTGTTGACATGTCTAGTATGTCAACGAGTGAAAGCTGAGCACCAATCACCTGTAGGGAAGTTACAACCATTATCCATTCCAGAATGGAAGTGGGAAAATGTTACTATGGATTATGTCTACGGTTTACCTAGAACTCAAAAGAAGAATGATGTCATTTGGGTGATTGTGGATCGACTAACCAAGTCGGCCCACTTTATTCCAATCGGATGGGGTTGTTCGTTGGAGCATTTGGCAAAAAGGTATGTAGAAGAGATCGTACGATTACATGGAGTACCCATATCTATAGTATCTGATCGAGATTCGAGGTTTAACTCACGGTTCTGGCAGAGCCTACAAGATTATTTGGGTACTTAATTGAACTTTTCTATTGCCTTTCATCCTCAAACAGATAGGCAAGCGTACCATACTCACCCTGGAGGAAATGTTAAGGGCTTGTGTCATGGATTTCCATGGCTCATGGGATGAACATCTATCGTTGATCGTATTTGCATACAACAACCAATATCACAGTAGCATTGGGATGACACCATATGAAGCTTTATAAGGGCGAAAATGTAGAACTCCGATATGTTGGGATGAAAAGGCCTTGAGACAACTTGAAGGGCCTAAAATCATGCAAGCTACAGTGGATAAAATTAAAATGATTCAAGATCGGTTGAAATCTACCCAAGGTCGACAGAAAAGCTATGCCGATGCTCATCGACAAGAAATGGATTTTACTGCTGGTGACAAGGTATTTTTGAAAGTGTCACCGTGGAGAGGAATCTTTCGATTTCGAGAGAAGGGTAAGCTAGGTCCTAAGTACATTGGGCCCTACGAGATTTTGGAGAAGATAGGTCTAGTAGCCTATATATTAACCTTACCCCCAAAACTGGCTAGAACCCCTCACATGTGCTAGAACCCTATCATTAAACCGGTTATTGGTATACCAGAAATCAGTACACCGCTGCTGTTTGCCGATACCGAGTAAATTCCGGTAAGCCGATTACCGATTGGGATGGTATCGATTTTTCCTCTGTTACCCGTTTTACCGTAAAGTGGTTACGAAATTCAGTACCGTTGACTACTGCGGAAATTAGTGCACCAAAGTGGAAGGAAATCAGTGTGCGGCCAATTAGCTCTTTGACTTGGGCTTTATTGGCTTATTGATGGAGAACATATAAAGTAAACCATAAATTACAAAACTACAAATATGTGAGTCGATGGAGAGGCCAATCAATCATTCAACCTTCATTACATGAAATAGATGGAGAGGCCAATTGTTGGGTTGTTAGGCGAGCGATTAAGCTCTGATGCTGGCAGTTGACGGGGGTCGATGGAAACAGGGCCAATGGCGACGGGCCCGATGGAGAGGATGAAATGGCGTACTAGGCTGCTGGGTCGTGTCTCGTGGGTCGAGCTTGCGCCGGCGACGGAGAGGACGAAGATTCCGCAGGTTTTGATCGTGCGGCGTTTGGATTCTATGAGCAAAGGAGGGATTAGGCGGTGTGACTCCTCATACGGTAGGAAGGGGAGAGAGTCAGAGAGCGATGCAAATAGTAATTACTAATTAGTTACGAGGTTATTTACTTAATTAGAGTTGGTACACACTTGCTGCCGACATTTTGCCGCCCTTTCATATTCGGTTTCGGAATACCCCGACGGTAAATTACCGAGTTCGCATCTGTATACCACTTCCCACAATTCCACGTCCGAATACCGTTCCAAATGGTTAACGGTTTAACCAGTAACCGCGATTACCGGTATGGTTAACGGTTAAACCGTTAACCAACCCTACTTTAAATGAGGTTCTATTTCCCACACATGAGCAGTAGAGAACACGGGGTTAGTGGGTTTTGTTTGGTCTGGGGAAATAAATGGGATGGGGTAAATGATTCCCTAGGAGCCGAGGGATAAAGACTATCCACCACTTCATATTTCTGGAGATAAGTGAGGATAGAAGAACAACCCTTCCGTCATAGTGCCTCCATCACTCAACTCTTTTCTCGTCCCTACCATTGTCATGCTTGGCTAGAAGAATTCTAGGTGAAGGGGTTAGCAGCAAGAGTGCAGGCATATAAGGTAATGCTGAAGCTGATGAGCGCCTAGCTATCCGTAGCTAATGAAGTTTATGTATATGTGGTAGTGGCTGAAGGAATATAATGCATGAGTTAATTAATCATTACTCTGCATGCTGATATACTGGGGGTACTTCGCACCCAAGCAATCATGCGTGGAATGGAGATTGTAATATGGATTAACAATATTGATTGTGTGTTTGGAAATGCTTAAGTATGGATATATAAACACAGGTGACATGAGTATATATATAGCTCTTTGTATTATCATTGTTTAGACATGTGCAAGTATTGCGAAAACTCAATAGTGGATGTAAATGGAATAGGAGAAGTCAAACGTTTGGGTAATTATGTGGGGGTTCAGGTGGGGAAAAGATTAATATATGTATCTTAGTAGTGGGGGTTGCATATGTGTATTCTTAATCATGATTAAGACTAAAAATGGGGAAAGCTAAGGAATAAGATACAAGTGTTCCGAGAAGGGTAATTAATTGGGAGGATTAAGTGTTTATAGACTATATGGTTTTGATTAAGTTGTTCGATAATTATTTGCTCATGTATTAAACATGTTTATATGATTTATTAAAGGAAAGGAGCATGCCGGAGAATCATCAAGGCAAAAGAGTTTAGCAGAGCAATCGAGTTGTGAGTAAATTCTAACATAAGATATTTTGATTTCTCCTAAATTCTAACCTAATCGAGTTTATATGATTTGTTAAAGGAAAGGAGCATGTTTCTAAGATAGTTTATGATATTTATATTGTTCCTTCAGTTTTGGATGAATTTTGATTTCTCGAGAATATTTTAATAAAAGTAGTGTAAGACTGGGCTAGGGATTCAGTTTTCGTGACCGAATGGGCTTTTAGCAAATAAAATATAAAAAAAAGAACCCGAAATGGGCTTTACGTTGTTCCACAATGGCTACCTAAACGTAACAAGCTCGATCGGCCTGCAAACTACTTTTATATAAACTTAAAACTGCCCCCTTTACGGCACTCCCCAAACCCTAATCTTCACTCTGCTCTCGCTGATAGCCTTACAGCGTCCACATCTCTGCAACCGGCTGGGTAAGATCAATCTCTTCCTGCACCATTGAATTTCTTTTATTCGGTACTTAATATCTGATCGGATCAATTGGTTGGCGCTTAGGTATTGCGGTTTGAGTTTCTGAGGCTATTTTACTGTTTCTGTATCGTGCAGTAGCTATACACTTAAAATTTTTCTAGCAATGGCGGTTGCATTCCATGCTCTCAACACACCAGCTGGCCTCAAGAAACTCGATGAGTACCTTCTCACTCGTAGTTACATCACTGGGTAAGTTCTATTTTAGGCTGGAGGACTGAATTATGCGATTCTTTGATGTGATGTTTCAGCATGAAATTTAATTATCCGATTGATGATGATATTATGCTTTGCCCTTCTTAGATATCAAGCTTCTAAAGACGATATTACCGTCTACTCAGCAATTCCCAGCGCCCCATCATCTGATTTGGTCAACCTCACTAGGTGGTTCAAGCACATCGATGCGCTTTTGAGGATTTCGTAAGTTCCGGAGTAAAATTTTTCTTCTTTGATTTCTGTGTTTCTCTCTTGTTTGATCTAACATTGGCCCTTGGAGGAGGATTGATCTGTGATTTGGTCATCTTTGCAGTGGTGTTACTGGAGAAGGGTCTGGAGTTACCATTGTGGGATTTGCTCCTGTTTCTGGAGCAGTTGCAACTCCTCCTACTGGTGACACCAAGGTGAGTGATTCCTTTCTGGTTTCGCTGCGAGTCTTATTATATGCATCATTTGTCTCTTGTTTTAGGGCCAACTCCATTTAGCAACTCCTACTAGGTTAGTTTAGCTAGAGAGCTTTTATTTAGTGAAGTGGTAAAAACTTGATATCTTTGTGTGTTGTAGGCTGCTGCTGCTGACGACGACGATGATGATGATGTGGATCTGTTTGGTGAAGAGACTGAAGAGGAGAAGAAGGCTGCAGAAGAGCGTGCAGCTTCTGTTAAGGCATCTTCTAAAAAGAAAGAGTGTAAGTCTAGCATAAATTTATTGCGCACTGTTATGAATATGTACATTCTATGGGTGGATATCTATTGCTTTATTGGTTTCTGCCTGTATATAACTTCAATAATGAAATCGATGTGGAAAACTTAGTTCCCGTATGGGGTTCACGTCTTTCCTTCTCAGCTGGCAAGTCTTCTGTTCTAATGGATGTTAAGCCATGGGATGATGAGACTGACATGAAAAAGCTTGAGGAAGCAGTCAGAGGTGTTGAGATGGAAGGACTATTCTGGGGAGCATGTAAGTCTTATCGCTATTTAGCACTTTTTTGTTCCTGGTTGCTCTATTTTCATTACGAAGAAAGGGAAGAGCGATATTGCTTTGTATAATTTTTTTAAAATATTTGTGATGGAGACCATATTCAATACTCTAAGTAGTGTCTGTTATGTACTCCTTTATTCCTACTTTGCTACTTATTTTTCGTGGTTGTACTTTGTTTCCTCCTTCAGCCAAGCTTGTAGCCGTGGGGTATGGTATTAAGAAATTGCAGATCATGCTTACTATTGTGGATGACCTAGTGTCAGTTGATACACTCATTGAAGAACGGTTGACTGTGGAGCCTATCAATGAATATGTCCAGAGCTGTGACATTGTTGCCTTCAACAAGATCTGTGAGTACACTGCCTGTGCTGATACACATTCATATCACTTGAGGATTGCTCATTTGTCCCAACAAGTGCTGGTTCTCATTTTTGTCGTCCTAATGTTGTTTGCAGAAAGAGGGGTGGATGTCGATGATACCTGAGGGTGCATTTGGAAAGGTTTGAAGCGGTGGTTCTGCCTCCTATATGCTCTTTTCCGTTTCCATATCTTGTTATGAGAAGTGAATTGCCAGTTGCCTTATTTGAAGAACTATAGCCAGTTGCCTTGTAACTCATTTACTTTTGTTCAATCATTCTTGGAGTCTTGGAGAGAGAATCATTATCTGTAGTTGTGCTTGTGTCGTGTATTGAGACGTCTTTTCTTGAGGCGTTTTCGTGGTATAGTCGTAGGTCAGAAGCGTAAGTGCAATTAAGCCATGCCATGATAGTGTTTGCTGCACTGGAAATATTTGACCCTACATATGTGACTTGTTAATTGATATTAAAAAAATAACCAGGCTTGTTAAGTTTTAGGGTAATACAATATATTAGTAATAACTATTAAGCATCGGGATGTTATAGTCACAAATATCATAATATGTGACGTGGAAACATATTAATTTCGAAATAATTAAAAATAGAAGCGTGCATTACATGATTAATAAGGTGGGGAGAGATGGGTCGAGCCATCACTACATCTGCCAAACTCCTTCCTCCCCTGACTCCCTCTCCTCTTTTGGCCACACCTTCTAGGCTTCTACCACCGAGGCACCGACTCAACACAACATTCTCTCAACTTCGCCCCTCGTTTTGGAAAAAGTTATCAGTACATCAAGGTCCGCCTCGTGTGGTTTGCTCGTTGTGGGGTTTCTATTTCATCGTCGTTGTGCAACTCGGCGTCATCAGCTTCACTGCCATCGTTCCAAGCCTGGATTTAGCGACTCGATCACTGGTTCCTTTATGCCGCTTGTTTCACGGCGTTTCTCTCACTTGCCGCTTCCTAACCGTGAGAGTTCCCGTTCTGGCGCACTAACTGGTAGGGGTGGGCAATTGTCGGGTTGGATGGGGTTTGGTCTCAAATTGACTCACCCGCTTATTAGCTAGTTGAAATAATTGTGATCTGCAATACACCCACATTCTTCTGCGGGTTGGGTTGGGTGGGTGGCGGATTAATTCTCCAACGAGCAATTACAAAACTTGGCTAACATTTATAATAAGTTCATAGCAAATTAGTAACACTGTATCAATTTAGAGACTTCTCATTTTGTCTCGAGTGAATCCATGTAGTATTTGCATCAAAATCTTACTACTCTATCAACCAACTGTGTATGTAAAGAAAACTTACGCAATTTGTGATTTTGATACAATTAATAATTTATAGTTTGTATCCTAATATGTAATGGATATTAATAATACTTTGCATCCCAATATCAAATATCTAATGGATATTGCACAACACAATTACCAATAATAATAGTAGTCAAAACTATTTTTATTCTCCACCTTTTGAAGTATATGGTCAGAATGTAGTGCGGTTTGAAAATATGATGAATATTCGATACTATGATAAACAATACTTTTTCATGTGAAAATAGGATGCGGGTCATACGGGTGACCCACAATCCGCCCACCACCCACCCACATAAGTGCGGGTGAGAATAAAAAATAGTTTTCGTTACAAAATTAATGACGGTAACGGACTATTAACCATATATTAACCCGCAACAATAATTACGACTAATAATTTGTATTTCTATAGTAATGACTATAATTTTTCGTTACTTAATAGTTGTGGCTAATATATTATAGGCAAAATACAGCTGTATATCCACAACTATCAGGTTTGTGACAAATATATCCACAACTATCGAAATACACGAAATATCCATTTCCGTCCACTCTGTTAAATTCGTCAGTTAACTTGATGACTGGACAGATGGTGGATGCTTAGTTGGCGTGATTCTGACCCCACTAAATGACGTGGATTAAAAGAGCAAAAAATAGGCAAAATACAGTTGTATATCCACAACTATAAGGTTTGTGACAAATATATCCACAACTATCGAAGTAAACGAAATATCCAAAAATCGGAAGATTATGTGACAAATCTATCCACTTTCGTTTGAAACTATAACGACGTGTCAGACGGCGTTAAATTGACTAATGGAATGCTGAATTGATGCCATCTCACCTGCCACATAAGCCAAAAAGCAACCAAACTTTACACCGTTATCTGTTACCTCGCTACTGCAGTCTTCTCTATTGGCGATTTGGTTAGATTCAAGCTTTTTTTATTTGAGATTCAAGCTTGGTATCACCATGGCGCCGACTACATGGAATTCGTCGAGTAAAAGGGAGGCAATGGTTGGGGATTGTGGTTGGAATTGAAATCTGGGCTTAGGGTAGGGTTATTTGGTGGTGGAGGCGTTGATCGGAGGAGGATCAATGGTTATCAGGCGTGTTTCTGGGTTGGATTTTTAGTCTCGCCGTCTGTAGTTTTTAGGGTTTTTAATTTTTTTTTTCTTTTAATCCACGTCATTTAGTGGGGTCAGAAACACGCCAACTAAGCATCTACGTCTGTCATCAAGTTAACTGACGGAGTTAACGGAGTGGACGGAAATGGATATTTCGTGTATTTCGATAGTTGTAGATATATTTGTCACAAACCTGATAGTGGTGGATATATTTGTCACAAACCTGATAGTTGTGGATATACGGCTGTATTTTGCCTTTATTCAACTAGCCTATTTGGCATATACGTGTAAAGTTTGCTTGCTTTTTGGCTTATGTGGCAGGTGAGATGGCATCGATTCAGCATTCTGTTAGTCAATTTAACGCCGTCTAACACGCCGTTATAGTTTCGGACGGAAAGTGGATAGATTTGTCACACAACCTTCCGATTTTTGGATATTTCGTGTATTTCGATAGTTGTGGATATATTTGTCACAAACCTGATAGTTGTGGATATACAACTGTATTTTGCCTATATTATATTTACCCTAAGTTTTATATGAGAGTGGGGGAAAATAAATGACAACACCTTTGCTCTGAACTTTAATCCCCAATAATATATAGTACACTTTTGTGTACTTTTCTTCATTTCAAATTTTCTGCAACGAGAGTGAAAGTAGGAAGGACATTTTTGTCTTTACAATTAATTATTTATCTCACATAAAAAAATCCTCCAACCAATATAAGGAGGTTCTCCTCCAAGACCCCCTCCATTCTTATTTTGCTGCCCTGTGCGCAGAATTAGAGAGGAGCTGTTGGTCTTTTTGTTTTTTTTTTTGTTTTTTATCCAAAAACAAGTTTCTTTGTTTTTCGTGTATATATATTTGTGGGTCTTAATTTATTTTGGGCCTGAATGATCTTGGTTTTATTTTATTAAGGGTAAGAGTTTCATTCTTTGTGGTTTGATGATTTTGATTTAGATCAATGAAAAACGTGATTAACCCAAAATGAACAAAGGCAAAAACCAAATAGGTTAGCTTGAATAGGAATGGCAATGAGGTAGTTCGAGCACGTAATTGATATCCATACTCGCCCTGTGACATGTTAGGTATTTATTCTAAAGCGCAGATCAGGACAGGTCGACCCATATGGGTATATATTGTAATGGAAAATACTTGATAAATTAATTTTTGCATTAAAAAATTGACAAATAAACTATAACATGATAAGTAGAATTAAATTATTCGACAATTTGAGATTATAGCTAAAGTATAATAAAATTAAAATATTATTTCATTTATGTAAAATTACATATAATTTACACAACTACGGTTCGAGAATGCGGCAAATCAGGGCGGGTCGGGTCGAGAACAATATTCATGCATGTCCCGGTCCACCTGCGGGCGGGTATTACCCGCCCAAAACAAGACAAACAGTTCGGATAGAAACGAGTCAGGTCAAAATTGTCATTCCTAAACTTGAAATGACGTGACATAGAGAAGCATGAGTAGCTTACCTGGTAGCTGGATGGACGAGGAAGCCAAAAAGACTATAGTTTTATGAACTCAATTAAACTAAATAATACCAAAGTCGAACCCTATTCTTTCCTCCTAACAAGTCTAGCTCTTCATGGTGAAGCTTTATTTGCAAGAAAAGTCATTGAATTTAATTAATTTGCATCGATTAATTAAATTGACATGAATTCACTGTTATCTAGCCTTTAGCAATCAGTTTTACACTAATGGACTATGCAATAGAATCACAACAACACATGGTTATGATCATAGTTAGTAAAATAGGGTACGGGAAAGTTACGGATATTATACGTACGGGTATTTTACTTCATCTCTAAGCTAATGTTACGTTTAATAGTACGTTAATAGTCATAAATATATAAAATAAATTATTTTTTAAAATAAATAAATATATAAATAATAGTAAAGTTAACAATTTAATTCATTAAATACGGATATAAAACGTGTTATACGGATTTTATACGTGTTTAGTACGGAAGCCACCAAATGAACGGACAAAAATGAAACGGCTTGACAAAAATACGGATACGGAAGTTTTAAACGGATAAAGTACGTACGGGTACATATACGTGTATTAAACGGAGTATTTACTAACTATGGTTATGATGGGTTATACATCAAAGAATGACATATGTCTAAGGTTGGGCAAATTAATTTTTATATTATTTAGAATTATCTTTTGCTTTTTGGAACACATATGCAATGGAGTATTCTCATCAGTTTCTATTAAAGGTAAAATTAACCTATTTGTAAATTATGTACGTGGACTATATGTTTATCCTATTGAAGATCGAGTATAAAATTACTTGATAACCTGGTAGCTATTGAAAGGACCATACTAAAATTTTCTCAACTCCACATCCATGATGCTAACAATGAAGTCCAAAAATGATAAGATTTTTTTATTTAGAAATCATTTTGGAATCCTTTACACAATACAATTATTCAGCAATTGTAATATATGTTAGAGTTGACTCATGTATTAGTACAAATATTTTGACATGTAATGGATAAATTGAATTGCACCATGATTGTTAGTGCGTAAGCTTTGGTTGAGGTTGAGCATTAAGATTGAACTAAAAGCAATTGAACAAAGCAACACAACATTATTACAATGTCTTTTGAATTATTACTTGAGAGGTGATTCAAACCAGCTTGAATGGAAAACATGTCATTTTGACTTCATCACATACATTATAGTTCTCGATGCAAGTGTGAAAGCTTCGAGCATGATCTGATGATTTATGGATGGACAATATATCTTGATTTTTTTGTTACATTTTCATATAAAATCTGATTGGCCCGATATTCAATACAATATAGTTGATTTGATAAGGACTACTTCTTGAAATGATTCTAATAAAGTTGATGTAATCGCAAGAGTTTTTAAGTTGAAACTAAGTCGGTTGTTGACTTAGATATTTTTAGAGGACATGCTCATGTAAGTTATATTGCAGTTGTTGACTTATTTTTCAGTTTCGATGGCTATTGATAATTTCTTTCACTCCAAAAGTGTTGGCAAATGAATTGTAAAAAAGTGGTATGCCTCATACTCATTTATTAGTATTCCTAGATGTGGAAGATAAATTCTATAATCCTTGAGAAATAGATTCAATTATATTTGCTGAAACTTTATATATAAGTAGATCTTGAATTTGATGAAGCAGTTACAAATTTTATGTTTCGTGGTCTATTTGGGATTCGATAACGTAAAGCTTTATGTGTATCTAATAGTGTATGTTCTAAATGTTTTCCTAGGGAGATTAGCGAGTAAACATCTATTGATCATTTATTGAGGACAATTTTGCAAGGTATCAGCATCGAGAAAACAACTAATCATTCATGGTGCGTCTCACTTGATAACTGATTCATTGTTCCTTATAAAATATACATATTGAAAGAATACAAATTGCGGAAAATATTCATTAATTGTATGATGTAAATTATACTTTAGCGAAAATTGTGTTTTATATTTGAAAATATTTTACGATTAACATTTTTAGTTCGATCAAATGCAGGTGAAGAGATCATTGGACTACAATAGAATAAGGAAGAGACCATTGGTAATTGGTATAGAGGTGTCCCTAATGGAGATGAAGGCGTTGTTATTGTTGGAAATGATGATTTGCTCATGGTAGAGGAAACCGAACAAAGCCAAAAAATATATTGTAATTTCTATCAAAGAGGAGCAAACAGAAGTGTCATTTGAACAAATTTTTAGGAGTTGACTCATTGGTTTGAGGTCTGTATTTTAATCTAAGGATTTTAGGTGATGAACCGGTTAGGGGTAAGAAAATACTATGACGGTAATCCCTTTGAATGTTACCAATTACTAGATAATTTGGATTCTCTTCTTCTACCAAATAAAACTTTAACTTGCTTGACTTTTGCTATTTATTATTTTGCGATATGCAAAATAAAACTCACCAATTGGTCATGTTTATTTTACTTCGAACAAATTACTATTGTTGTTTATACCATTTATGAAATGCATCCGGCCAACGGGCCGGGTTGAAATCTAGTATCAATATATGGTTCTTTTGTACCCGACTACGAGTAATTTCTTTGATTAATGATTTTGTGGCCTGGTTACACTCCAGGATATAATTATCTTTTTGTCAATCAATATACGGTTCTTTTGTAAAAAAAAAAAAAATTATCTCACAAAATCCGATTCCACATAAACTCGGAACCACAGTCCACTAATCTGATTCTCATCCCTAAACTACAGTCGTACATCTTGGCTCTTGCCATGTGTTCACGAAGCGCGGAGAGCAACGTTTTCTTCTTTTCTTGGTCTGAGTTTTAGGCGGCCTTCTCTAGTATTTAGCTTTCTTGGCACCTTTGTTTTTAGGAGTTAGCACAATGTTGACATGGTTAGCCTCAACTCTATCTCTGCCATGGGATAGTTGGAACCCCCGACCCCTTTTTGCCATAAATTAACTCTCATCGACACTGATGTCAACAAGAAGCAATGGAGTTTTGGCCCTTAGGTGATCTAATCAATTCAAGAGAATGATTGTTCTAATTTTAACAAAACTCATCTTAGATATTAAAAGTTTGAGAGCAACATCGATCCTCCATGCATAAACGAATACATACAAAATCCATCGGCGGTAACATCCGGTATTGAGGTCAAACCATTTGCTGATGCTGCAGGAAACTTCTTCGCTTCATGCCACAATCAACCGGAAGGAAGGAAGCAAAAGTCTATGCCCTTGCTATGCCTCCCCATAGTAGAATCAATCATAAGCATTTTGTAGCAAAGAAGGCTGGCAGAAGGTGTATACAGCTCACTCAAGGATCGAAGGGGTTGGCTTCTGGTGGATGCTTCATCAAAATCAGCCTGCCATCTCGACATCTGAAGGTGGTTTGTTAGCAGCAACTAGCAGATCATCATAGGTCAGCGGAGAATGCCTAGCCATATACTGAAACACAACCTGCATCAAAACACACGTATTACGTATATATCCAATGCAAGAGTCATTGCCGTCAATTCTCTCAAGGAATTTGAATTTCCAAGAGAAATGCAAGGCGAGTATGCCAACCAACCTTCGAATAACTATCTGCAAAAGCACGTCCTCGACTGCACTTCCCAATATACTTTAGATCTGCTTTCTCAAGCTTACCTTCCACAAAGCTTAACCCACCATCATTAATTGCACAGCGCACAAAATTCCCGGAATGCAGGCCTAACTGTTGGATGAACTCGGAATTCAGACGGCCAAAGATGATGGGAGGATCATCTGATGTAATCAGATTTCCATCCTCTTGTAGTTCCAATACCACCTTAGCAAAAGGCAGATCATAATAAGGTGTCAATTTTGCAGCCATGTTTTTGCTTTCTTTTTACAAGTAAAAAACAAGCAGGAGTAGAAAAACATAACAAATCAACCTTTGACACGGGAAAAGAAAGTTAACTAAATGAAAAGAAACACACGCCGGAAAATGAAAATAGTACCTGTTGTTGGTCCGGCACCTCCCCGGTGCTGTCTGTGTCAAGAACATATTGACTACATTTGGCATCCTTCCATACTAATGCTAGGGGAGTATTCCCGCTTTGATAATGCGCATGCCTGAACAGCAGCATCAATTCATCATCAAACCGTACACTGTCAGTCAAGCCCAACACACTAACAGCAACTAAAAGAATATGATGCTCAACTTAGCATCCTAGGTTATCAATTTCTTCCAAGCATGACCTAACAGCCAAAAGTTGAGGTTTTTTTACTACATGGGGAACCAACCAACAAATTTCCAGGAGGCTATGCCTATAAATTAGGATAAAAGCACAAGCATAGAGCAAGCCGTATGGCCAGACCATAAGCAGCAGGGAACCAAAACAAAGAGTAGAACGTGCAGCAAATAATTTAATCAAATCAAACACACGTCAAAACCAACCAACCAAACATGGCACTCACTTGTTATAGAAAAGCAAACCGTCTTTAACATAAGGCGTTGCATCTGTATATGCAGCAGGCAGACCCTTCTCATGGGTGACTGCGCTGAATCTGTATTTATGGTAATAGGAAGGAGGGCCAGATGCCCCGGTCTCCTCAAGCTTGGAATTCAGCCAGTAGAACCTGAAGTCGGCCGGGCAGTCGTAATAAGAGCAGCCTCCCCAGCAAACCATGTCTATCACATAGTATGTTTGATCGCCCTAATTTTTGTAGACCAATGGCCAAAATTCAGAGAAACCCTCCAATAAACAAAGCTTGAGAAATCTGCTCTCATAGAGATGAAGCGCACCTCGTGAAATATGCAGTCGAGAATGGAATAGGAATGTGCAGGCCCTGATGGTTCTCTCGTCTTCGCCCCGTTAGGGAGAGCAGAAGGGAAACAATGCAAGATCGACCCATTCCGTTGCCTGCTAACCGTCGTCCCGTTTGAGGCAACGACGAAACAGCGCTTCCCAGCCGGCCTGGCGAAGACGTACCTGCATAAAAATTAAGCACAAAATATTTTACAACTCCACTCAAAGAGAAAACAGTCGAACAGGCGGTGGGCGAAATTTTGCGAACCAGTCTTGACTCAAGTTATCGGGTATGTCAATCATCCATTCCGGAAGCATCAGTTGTCTAGCGAACCAATTGCGAACTTGCTCTCCTCTCATCCTAGACGCCCTCCGGATATCGAGCTCCTTCGGCGGAGCTTCAGATTCTTCCGGGTAGGGTTCGAGCACAACATCAGCAGCATCATCGGGTTCTTGAGATTGAAGAGAGATAATGGTGGATGCCAAATTACGCACTCGCTGCTGGGCATCATGGCGGGACTGCGCTTGCCTCTGTAATGTCAACTCTCGACGCCTCTGTTGATCGGAGACCGCCGCTCTCTTGAACGGACGGCGGAAATCTGGCGGTGCCATTGTGAGTGGAATGAATCAGCGATTCCCGTGTTTTACTTTTTAGGCAGCGGCGGTTCATTTATTAGACTCGCGGAATTGAAAACGGCGCCGTGTGGCATTCGAGAGTTGCAACGCTTTATCAGTTTGGTAAGTGGTTAATTTGTCGGTTAACCACTAACCACCAGTCAAGGTTGTCAAACCGGTTTATGCCGGTACGCCAGTTTTACAAGTGAAATGATTCTACCGTGATAAAATCAGTTTCATGCCGGTTGTGCCGGTTTTACCAAAATTTCTGGATATGAATATAATAACCCATCATAAAAAATATATCTAAAATACATCCATAATTGAATTAGGACAAGATTAAATACCAACTCACAAATGTTCATAAGTTAATGTTAACATCTAAATGTTCATAGTTAAATCCAACAAACACCACATAAACATTCATAGTTTAAAGTACATAACTAAACATTCTCAAAGATAACATCACCTAAAGATTCAACAAACATCACCCAAATCTTCAAAGTACATAATCAAATATCCTCAAAGATAAAACCATCCATCTCTATCTCCATTGCGTCAATGATTTGAGTAAGATCGAAATCGATTTCATCAATCACATCATAATCAAAGTACTCTGCACCAAACCACAAAACCATATATATGATTGTTAATAATGACAAGCTCACTATTATAACATGAATGAATTTACTTTAAATTATAATATACTAAGCCAACCTTCAACACGAGGACGCTTTCTAGACGAGGATGATGATTCCTCATGCTCCTCCTCCTCATAGAGAGCCTTTTCAATTTCCTCATAATCAATGTTTGCAGGCCGATCTTCCTCTACAATCCAAAAATCACTCTTATCCAATTGCTCATAGTAAATTGGATCTCTCTTCCACTCTTTCTTCAAGCACCTAAAAATCAAAGAAGATGAAACAATTAAGTATATAAAGTACTAATAAGTTTCACAATGTAACATGCAAAAAAAAATATTACCTAAACTTCAATCTCAGATTGTATGTCCCATAAACAAGATCGTTTAATCTCTGGTGCTCCAATCGATTCCTCCGCTTGCTATGAATTTGGTCAAATACACTCCAATTTCGCTCACAACCAGAAGATGATGATGTTTGAGACAAAAGTCGTATAGCAACGCTTTGCAACTTTGGAGCATCATTTCCATATAGTGTCCACCATTCAGCTACATTCAGGTATATAAGTTCTAATAAGCAAATCCTATTTGACAATATATACAGAAAATAAATAATAGAGTCATTACAATTGATTACCTGGAGGTAAAGTAGTAGCACACGAGATAGCTGATTTTTTACCAAAGCTCCCAAGTCTTTCTCTAAAAAGTCTAATCTCCTTAATTGCTTCATCAGCATCCTCACATAAGCCTTCAGTCTCAAGGAGATCAAAAAGCAAACCTTGTACTCCACGCTCAGCTCGACATTCTGGGGTATATTGAAAAATGGGATTCAAGAAATAGGCAGCTACATAGATGCTACGTCGAAGATGCTTATCCCATCTAGCATCAATTAACCTCATAAAAGGATCAGCTCCTTTTCCATTTCTCGTGAAAGTGTTCTTGATAGTACTCTTAATCTGATTCATTCCGTCATAAACATATCCCAAAGATGGCTGCTCATCAGAATAAAAAATCATCAACAACTTCACAATTGGCAATCTCAACTTCACAATTACCAAACACTCTTGCCAGAAGTTGTTATCCAACACAACACTCTTGACAAAATTTCCCTCTTTACTTTTCCCCAACTTGTGATTTTCAAAAAAAAAAAAAAAAAAACCCACTAGTGACAAGTTGCTCCAACAGAGACCTATGATCATAGAGACTTTTCAAGCAAATGAAATGAGTAGCAAACCGAGTAGCTCCTGGTCGTGCAATTTGCTTCCAACCCTTTAACTTTTTCAGAAAAGCTAAGATTGGGAGATGACTATATACAAACACAGTAATCTTTTGAGCTCGACTGACTAAGCTTGAAACATGGTTCATCTTGTAGATATCTTTCTGCAAAAGATTGATAAACATGTGCCATACATGGAGACCAAAAGATTGTGCTATACTTTTCATGAATCAGCTTACTCGCAGAAACATGGTTAGATGCATTATCTGTAACAAAGTGCACAATATTCTTCGGTCCAATCAATTTAATCACATCACTAAACAACTCAGCCAAATTCTTTGCATCTTTAACCATATATGATGCAGAGATTTTTCCAATAATAGCACCTTTAAAAAAAAATTACAAAACTAGCACACATCCGATAAAATCTACACTACTAGAACCTATTTTTATGGAACGCACCTTAGAGGTGTGTTTTATAAATAAAACGCACCCTAAGGGTGCGTTTCTCACATAAAACGCACCTCTAAGGTGCGCTTTATGCCAAGTCAGAATGGGAAACGCACCTCCAAGGTGCGTTCAACGTTTGGTGGCCAGCGGCCTTACAGTCCGCACAATTGTAGTGCGATCAAGCGGGCAGGAGCGTTGCCACGTCAGCAATCCGCGCGGTGGATCGGAGAAAGCACTGGGGAGGAGCGTTTTTCGGCCTTGAAAAACGGAGCGTCGCTTTTCAGAACGGTCAGCTCCTCGGGAAGCGGAGATCGCATCGGAAGGATGCGTTTTTTATGGTGGTAAAATTACCGGACCGCCCCTGGGGGGTGCGGTCTGTTGGGTATAAATACCCCCCTTCCCCCCTCTCATTTCTTCACTCCACAGCCCATTCTTCCTTCTCTCTCTAGATTTTATCTCTCTAAACCCTCCCCTCCCAAAAGCCTAGGAAATAAAATTCTGTTGGTTGCGGCTAAGTCCGATCTGCCATCAGAAAATATTTCTTAGGTTTTTTCCTCAAAACCCGCCGAGCCGAGCCGAACCTCTGTCCGAATTTCCCAAAAAAATGGTCGATTGGTGGCAAGGAGAGGGAGTTTATGTCGATGAATTTCAAGCGGTACGTACTCATTATTCTGCTTTAATTTTTGTTGTTGTTATAAGCTTTTTAATTAATCTATGTACTAACGTTGTTGTTATTTTCTCGTAGGTTGGGGAGGACGTCGATATATACAACCAACGGTATTATCTCGAGCAAGGACCATTGGATCCAACCGACTTGTACGACCAACCCAACCATCGGTCAAGGGATGTTTGGAACGCTCACCCGGTACATACAATTCTTCACCATTTGTTCTTCTTTTATTTTGTTAATGTGCCTAGTGTAATATAAAATAAATTTATGTTGATTTTTTAATCGTGTTGGTGGTTTTCAATAATTTAATAGAATACATAGCGCCACTTACTTCGACTCTTTATAAGGAGATGCACGTCTAAGGAAATGGGGTTTTAAGCGATTATCATATCCTCCCATTACCTGGGAAAATCGGGTATTAAGAGATCCTCGGATCCCTCCCTTTTTCTGTCAAAAAGACTGCATTTCTAAGAAGATGTATACCTCTTCTAAGAGTCTAACGAGTGTTGCTTTGTATTCGATTAAATTATTTAAAACAACCAATATGATTAAATTATTTACCAAACATTTGAATATGTATGTTTCTACTTAAATTATTATTCATTAACAATGTTATTTATGTTAATTAATTTAGTATGTTTGTTTTACGATAAAATGTATGTACCTCTTTAAATTATTATTCATTGACAATGTTATTATGTTAATTAATTTAGGACGTTTGTTTTATGGTAATATGATAATATGAAATGTCTTTTTATGATAATAAAATTCTGCTTTAATTCGCATAATTTAATTTAATTAATTTAGTTATACAAAAAAAACCCTTACTAATATATAATAATTAACGTGTAAATTTTTGCTAGGAGGCACAAACAATAATCTGCTACAGGGGTACCACCAATGTGCTCCCATTCCACCCAGCTATCTTGCCTTTTCTCAAAAGGGCACGGTTAGACTCGATTAGGCATTTTAACGGCATCAAAGTCGATCGCCAACTCATCACCGCATTAGCCGAGAGATGGAGAAAGGAGACCCATTGTTTCAACTTTAGAGAAGGAGAGGCCACCATCACGCTAAAGGATGTCGCCATCCTAACCCATCTGCCCATCGACGGCAAACCGGTGTGCGTGAGTGATCATCCCCCAGAGGATTGTGACGGTATGCCCGGTTGGCAGCATTTCATCCACAGTCATTTGGGAGTGAAAGTACCGGTGAAGGGTTGCGTTGATGCGACCGATCGCATGCCACCAATGAGGAAACACCAAGTCTCAATTACATGGTTGACGAAGTATTTTAGAGATCATTACGAGAGTCATCCCCTAACCGAGGAAAGTCCGGAGGATGAGAAGGAGAGATATGCTCGTGTCTATCTCATAGGCATGATCGGAGGAGTGTTCTTCTCCAAGAAATCAAGCAATCTCCTTAGTTGTGGATGGCTTAGGATCATCTTCAGTAGTTGGGAGGAGATGGGGGAGTATAGTTGGGCATCCGCTTGCCTAGCTATGATCTACAACAACTTGTGCAATGCGTCTCTAAAAGCTGTGAGGGAGGTCAGCGGCGCAATGTTCATCATCCAATTTTGGGCTTGGGAGCATATGCCATGGCTTGCACCGGCCCAACGTCCAGACAGGGATTGGCCAATCGATCATCCCCTAAGAGGTGAAGCTTATGGAGCAAGGTAAACTTCTCATACCCCATCATGTAGTCATAACACATTTTCCCTTGTGTTTTATCTTATTGTAGTTTCATTATTGTCTTATTAATAAGGTGGCTCGGACACACCACATGCGACAACCTTGTCCAACACAAGTTGGACGAGTATCGGAGGAGGTTTGAGCGACTTTGGGAAGGAGAGGTAACTTCTATACTGCGATCCATTTATATTTTTTTCATGGGACTACATGTATTTTTCTAATTAATTAATCTTACGTTACTCATTTCTTTCTTGTAGATCGTATTCGATCCATACCCGGAGAACATCGTTCAATGGCATATCCAGCAATTCCCCGGTCATATCGGGCAATGGTGCACGAGGGTTCCTCTAATTTGTTTTGGGACCGTGGAGTGGCACTTGCCGGATCGATGCCTCCGTCAGTTTGGTCGGGAGCAGTGCATTCCGTTGGAGGTCCCCGAAAGTCAAAGGGCCTTCCATGGCCGAGATGGTCGGCAAGGTACTCGCGATTGGCCCACGAAGTTGAAGGAATTCATCACGATTTGGGATAACCGACAATTACAGGATATTGTCACTCCAAATCAAGTGGGACGAATGGGGTATCATGACCCATACTTGGATCGATATCGGCAAACATCAGTTCGTTACATGACTCCGGAGGGTGCGGCCGATGGTGCATTAGTAAGTATAACCAGTCTAAACATACTATGATTTATTACTTGGTTCCTAAATCTCTTTCTAACTTTTTTTTTGTGATTTAGGCTGACGGGGTCGAGTGGATCAAAGATATGACTACCGGAAGAACTGAGTTGGGCAATGAAGATGTGAGCTTCATCAGGAGGATGGCAAACGGTCTACTTGGCTGTATCAGAACTCAGGGCCGGGATCATCGTAGATATCCGCCCGCGCTCGCACCCCCACCACCTCCGGTACAACTTGATGTCCCCGCACCCCCACCACCATACGAGAGAAAGAAGAGCAAGAGGGTTCGGGAAAGGCCCAACGTGCCCGAGGTAACGCCATATGGGGGGTGGAGAGTGTCGCCCCCATTGGTTGTGACCCAAGGTGCCGGACCAAGTTCCACCCAAGGTGCCGGACCGAGTTCCACCCAAGCTCCCCGCCCGTCCTCCGCCCCATCTCCCCGCCCGACTATTTCCCAAGATGCCGGCCCGACTTCCTCCCAAGATTTCCGCCCCTCCTACCACAACGATCACCACCAAAGCTCATACTACGATCCTCGCTCGACCTACCATCAATCCTCTCAGAGTTTCCACCAAGCCCCATATTCTCCCACCCCGATCTCATACAACTATCCCCGCCAAACATACTACGATTCCCGCCCTATCTACCCCCAATCTCCCCGCCAAACATCATCTGGGACTTGGCATGATGGCTCCTCCACGACAGGCCAACACGAGTTCAACCCATGGAATCACCCTCATCAGCAGTGGCCTCCTACTCCTCACCGTATGAGCGCCGATGTCGCCCGCTCGACCCCGGAAGTGCCGCTTCCCCGCCGACATAGCACCGGCGAGCGCCACACTACCTCGGCCGTTCGGAACTTGCCACCCCCACCACCTATTGTTACTCCCGTCGGCAAACGTACAAGGAGCAAGAAAACTGTGGGTTCCGGTGAAGCTCGTGGGCTTCCTTGAGATGTATTTTGAGTTGATTTTTATCTCTATGTACTTGGAACTATTCCCTTTAATCTATCCTATTTCGTTGAGTGTTGATCAAATTGTTATTATGACGATTCCTCTTAACTTGATATAATCCCAATTCGTTCAATCAACAATAAACAATTAAATGCAACGTAAGAGTTACAACTAGCTTGACGAATGATAATCGAAAATTATGTCGCATTAGCTGAGTCCGGCACATCAGCACCCGGATTTTGATGACCAATCGGTCCTGGACACCTTCGTTTATCATGTCCTGGAACTTTGCATACTGAACATCGTCTTGGGCCTCGTGGTGGTCTTCCACTTTGATCCATTTCATTCTGAATTCTCTTTTTCCTCGGGCGACCCGGTTCACGCCTCTGTCCGAATGGCGGGACGATCAATTTCCCTTCGTACAGCGGCCAATAAGCTTCATCAGGCAATGCACGGAAACTCCGTCCGTAGGTGGTTTTGAGTGAGTCGATATTGAAGAATGGACTAACGAAGTGACGGGGGTCTTTGCTCCCTTTTTTAATTACGGCCATTGCATGAGAACAAGGCCACCCTCTCCCCTGATACTTCTTGCATGAGCACTCACCAACTTTGGTCCTCAAATTGACTAAAACTTCATGACGGTGGCCCCCCCGTCTACCATCCTCCCGATGTCCGATCGTCGCGCTATACTCCCTATTTGCCCGATTCATAACGGTTACACTATGCCGACTGCTCTTGCGATTGTCATTCTCCATTACTTCCATGACTTTATAGGCATGGACCTTTCCCTGTGCCTCGTTCGTCCTTGCCCAGTGGAGTGGGTTCCCGAACCATGCATTCGTTTTCCAAAAAGTCATCTCCACAATGGCAGAGATTGGCAGTGCACGAACGGCCTTGTAGACAGAGTTGACACTCTCACTTGAGTTGGTTGTGGCAATACCCCATCTTTTCCCTCCATCTTTATGAAATGTCCACATGGATAGATCGTGTCCATCCAGCCACTGTGCCCCTTCAGGGCATAACTCGCGCATCTTCTGCAACTTCTCCTGAAATTTTTTCTCCTGGTATGCAACCGCTGAATAACACACAGAAAAGTAGTACGTTAGTCAATGATCCTCAGTTTAGTACAATTTCAAACCGCACGGTCATGCTCTCATTAGACTCTTAGGAGAGGTATACATCTCCTTAGAAACACAACCTGTTTGACAGAAAAAGGGGGGATCCGAAGATCGCTTAAAACCCGATTTTCCCAGGAAATGGGAGGACCATGATAATCGCTTAAAACCCCATTTCCTTAGGCATGCATCTCTTTAGAAAGAGTCTAACAAGTGCACCACTCCCCATATTACAAGATATTGTTAATTGAGAGAAATAGAGAGGTTACCAATCCACCACAAATTATCAGCTAGCTTCTTCCGCTTGAAATGATGGTTCCAGTTGCTCTTGAAGTGTCGTATGCACCACCTTTGGGACCAATTCCAGGCTGGATCTAGGCCTAAGATGGCAGCTCTAATGCCGGCGTGCCGATCAGAGATTATTGTCAGGTTCATCCTCTTGGTGACGTGGATTTGAATTTCGGAAAAACCATCCATAGCTATCAGCATTCTCTCCCTCAACAATGGCGAAGGCTAAAGGAAAGACTTGTCTGTTTGCATCCGCCCCACTGGCAATCAGGAGAGTGCCCTTGTACTTGCCGGTAAGGAATGTACCATCCACAGTAATCACAGGGATACAAAAGCCAAAACCATCAATAGATGGCTTGAATGCCCAAAACAGTCTGCGGAAATGACGTTCGTTACCTGGCTCTGGGGGTTGTATCTCTTCATCTTGGTATCAAGGGGAGAACACAGTGCCAGGGTTAGACGCCTCCAATGCCAGTATTAACCTGGGAAGGAATGCATATGATTCTTCTCAATCACCAAAGACGGCGGCCAGAGCTTTCTGCTTTCCATGCCACGCCTTCTTATAGTTAATCATATAACCATAACGACTTGCAATGTCAGCGATTATGACTTTCACCTTCAGATCCGGTTCGGCCTCAATCAGATGCTTGATAGCCACAACAACCACCCTGGATTTCAACTGTCGATGGCCTTGGGAAGTTATGGATGACACACATGTGTGTGTGTTCACCGCACGGGATATGACCCAGTGGCTGTGTCTCTTGCTGTTGATGGCCCGAATCCTAACATTGCACCCCTCGTGATGATTACGACATCTGATTATGAGCCTTTTGGTGTTGGATTGAGTTGTGTGCCATTCAAAATGTCGAGTCATTGCTTCAGTCTCAAGGGCGTGCCGCACCTCCTTCTTCGAGCCAAATTGTTGGCCCTTCGTAAACCCAGTGAGTGGGCCCCATATTGGGACCTCTGGCGGCTCCATGTCGCTGTCGACCATCCAATTGTCGTCTGGAATGTGATTGTAGTAGGGGACTGGTACACGGTCAGGAGCCACATCATGATCATTATCTGAATCTGGTCCTGAATCATCAGCACCTTCAAGAGGGTCTGAGCTGTCTGCACTGACGTTGTTCTCTCCTTCTTCATCAGAGGGGTCGCTGACTGGTGCTGGTATGGCAGCTTCCATCTGATCCAGCTCATGAAAGGCACCTTCATCAGCTCCATAATGGTAGTTGTGAAAACTACCGCTGCCTGATTGGAAGTTGTACTGGGCTTGGTTGGGGAGGTCCGGTTGAACTTCTTCTTCATATGACGAGAAAGATTGATGATGGCCTTCACCTTGCTCTTGCTCTTGGTACTGAAAATAGGAATGAGGATCATGGTAACTTTGGTAGGGATGATCGCCATATAATTCACCTCCACCATGGATACCAGATGTTTGACCGTGTCCAGAATGACCTCCAACACCAACGGCTGGCTCGGTGTAAACGAACATCTCGGCTTTGGCCAATTTGTTGGACCTCAAGAATTCGAGCATGGAATCTACTTCTAATACGCCCCTAGGAGGGTGTACGATCAGAATCCACGCAGCACAGGTCTCAAGTCAGTCGAACTAAAATCTCTTCTTGCTCCTGACGAAACAGAGTCCCAAAACCAGCCTAGGTAGCTAGCTTTGAGCACCCAAAACAGATGGAATCTGAGGGTTTCTTCACACCTGGGAAGAAGCACTCGAGATATAGTGTTGTCTTCGAGTAACTGAGGGTGAGCAACTAAGCTAATAGACTCAATTGTCCTAGGCTTGATCGCAACCAAATCCTAAGCTCAACAATCAACTCGCAAGTTGTTCAAGTTTGGGTTTTCTTTATTCAATGTAATCTGCTTCATACAAACGAGCTTGAGGCCTTTTATAGGCTTACATAGTTACAAACAAACTAGAATAAGGATTGAAATTAACCTAACTAAGCAAGGAAACTGAATTACAAACATAATCCGAATAGAATTGGGAATCCTTGTTGGACTCGGATTACTGGCAGTGCAAGGTAGCTTCTTTGAAGCCCTCGAAAATGGTCTTCCTGGATGAATCGATCTCACCCAATGCCTTGTCGTTGTAAAAGAACACTTCCGATTTCACCTCCAATTGGAATCAGCTCGAAATCAACTCCCAAACTCAAGTTATAGGTCTTCAAAGGTGGCATCTTGAACACAGTTTCTGCCTTAGTCAAATCTGGACAGATTCCAGGTTTCTCCATAGCACTTTGTGAGGCTTGATAAACATCCTTCCTGGCATCTCCTCGAGCTCCATGACATATCAATCGACTTATAAAGACTTGAAGCTCACATTGAGCCCTCAAACTCTCATTTTCATTGAACGGTTTGGGAGATATGAGCTCCCAAAGTAGGTAACTCAAACCTGATTCCACACTTAGCCAAATTTCTTCCTTCTTCTTCCAAACTCCCCTTTCTTCTTCCTCAAGCAATTCCAGCTCCAAGATTGATCCAATTGAGATCATATCAACTTCATCTTGAGTGGTTATGGTATATTCCTCATGCCACAATGACCCACTTTCTCTGTTTGGATATCGGTACACCATACGATCTACTCTTCTCGTGCCATCCATGCAAGTAACGTTAGTGCATATTTGATGGAGGTCTTCAAGCTTCGGTCTGGTACCGACCGTTATTTTCTGAAAATTGCCACCGACGTAGGTGACCCCCTTTCCGGTCTCTTCCGTGTAACCATTCCACCGTAAGTCAAGCGTGAACTGACGGAATGCCATCTACACACAAAAAAATCATAGTTCAGTTAATATCATAAAAATCACAAATCACAAATAACAATAAAAAGTAACACAAAATAAACTTACGAGTTAATGTTAATGGCAAAAACACTAAATAAATATAGAGATACAACAGAAAAATGAAAAGAGAGAAGGAGAGGTGTGAAGAGTAGAGGTTTTCCGGACAGTCTTATATAGGGAAAAAAATGAGGAAAACCGCACCTCTAGGGTGCGATTTTAGTCTGCCATGCAGCCCTACGTCCATAATTCTCTGCATGGGTGTGTCGGGTGTCGGAAAATTATTGACACACAGACCGCACTTGGGAAAAAAAATGAGGAAAACCGCACTTGGGGGGTGCGGTCTGTTTGGCTAAACCGCACCTTAGAGATGCGGTTTGGTTTTGGATGATCAAAACGCATCTCTAAGGTGCGGTTTGCCTAGGTCAGGCCTAAACCGCACCTCGGTCATGCGTTATATGTAGGCCAGACCTGAAAACGCATGGCCAAAATGCGTTTTAGCCCCACCAATTTGGAGCGCACCGTCCAGGTGCGGTTTACATATAAAACGCACCTGGAGGATGCGGTTTATATGTAAAACGCACCACAAGGGTGCGGTCCATAAAAAAGGGTGCTAGTTTTGTAATTTTTTTTAAAGGTTCTATTTCTGGAAAAAACTCTCTGATGCATCCACAGATTTGATGAAACATACACCCTTTGGATAATAGACTAAGCAGTTAATCAATGATCTTTGACTCATATCAGTCCAACCATCAACCATTAAAGTGCATCCAGTATTTTCCCAACTCCTTCGATAATCATGTATAATTGTCGTGCATTCTTCTTTGACATCTCTTAATAAAGGCACTCTCAATTGGTGATAAGAAGGTACCTTATATCCAGGGCCTATGGCAGTTGCTGCATCATATGATAACTGATAATATTCCGAGTTTGCAACGTTGAATGGAAGCTTTGCATGATAAAACCACTTAGCCACCATGAGGTATGCATGCTTCTTTGCCTCTTTTCCTGCGAAAGCACTCCGAATACCAGGTTGAGCTCCTGGTCTTGTTCTTGGAGCAAAGAAATTAGGAGTTGTTGCAGCGCTTTTCCCTTGTACTACACATGTACTACCTTGCTCCTCAGAATCATCAACATTAACCCTTGCAATAGGCGTTGATTTAGTAGACGCCTTAAGTAAAGCCTTGAACCTCTCCCGAATATCATGGCTAACTTGAGGACAAGGACCAACTTGACCCCTTTCTCCGTCTAAATGTTGCTTCACTCTCATAATTCCTCCACCTTTTATAATACGAGTGCACAGTTTGCACTTGTTCCACAACTTCCCATCTTCAGTCCTGATTTCTTTGGCATACTCCCAAGTAGGATATTCTTTTGAGCGAACTGTGGAAGAAGAACCAGCATTACTACTTGCCACAGATGATTGACTTGAGGCATTGTCGGAGTCCATCTGCTTTGATATGTAAAATTGAACATGGACTTTACCAAATGGAGATCATGGAATTTCTGATGCTCATAACGACTACTCAAATTATTCATTATATGCCTTGGATCTTAGCCACAATCAAATCAATGGTACCATCCCGAGATGTATCTCTCTACTGCCTGCATTGGAGTATATCTTACTGAACAACAACGAGCTTTATGGTGAAGTTTCTACACCTTTTGTTTATAATTTGTTTGTAAAATTGAACAACAAATTGGAGATTTAAGAACAGAGTCGTTACTTGAGGCGAGGGCTCGAGGTGAATTGAGGAAGAAGGTGGACTGTTGGTTGCCACTCGATCATCGCGCACAGTTAGAAGAAGGGCTGTCGCGTTTCGTGCCTCGCCGGAAAAACTTTCTGCTGGCGAATCGAGGCGTCGGTGGTAGAAGTCGCGCTGAGGGGAAGATGAACGCGACGATGGGCTGCTGTCCAATTGAGAGACCTCGCCGGAGGATTTTATTGCCCGGGCTGCTGTCGAATCGAGAAGCGCCAGAAGGAGGCCACGCCAGAAGGAGGCCGCGCCAAAAGGAGCTTGAACACAACACATGCATGAGGTCGAGACTAGTGGGCGTCTGGGCGACGCGAAGTGAAGAATGGGATGCGATTTGGAGTTGGGTGGAATGGCCTGCGAAACCCTACAAATTTTTACCAAAACGTCCTCGTTTTAGGCCTTTGGCCGGCATTTCCCATGCCGGTTGAACCACCGGCATTCCCGGTTTTGACTGTCTTTGACCGATATTGACTTGAGGGTTGTGTCGGTGGTATTCCAGCCGGTTTCATGACCGGTGCCGGTTGGACTTGGACCTGGTTCAACCGGCCAACATACCACTGGCATGACAACCATGTCACCAGCTGGCATTCCAACTGTTGCAATTATGTCTAACTTAAAATAAATATACAAAATAGTGAAACACAAATCATCTCCAAATAAGTTTAATAACTATAGTTTATCCATCAATTCAAATTCGTAAACATAAATCATCATTAATCAACTAGGGATACTGCCTGCGTGCAAAGTATGCGGAAGGTCATAGTCATAATCATCATAAAACGTTGCATGGGTCTGTTGGGCCTTGTTTGATTGGGTTTTAATCGTGTAGGGTTATTTGGGTTAGTAGAGAGCTAAGAAAGGTGATGTGCAGCTGAGTCTACAAGATTAGTCTGTTAGTTTATTAGTTCCTGAAATTCAAGGTGGAAGTACTAAGATCGATGTCCCAATTTTGTCCCATAGGACTCTGCAATGTTACCTATAATGCTTTGGTAAAATGTCTAGACAAACGGCTTAAAGCTCTAATTCCAAGACTTGTAGATCCGAACTAGACCAGTTTCCTGCCCAAACGGCAAATAACCGACAACATCATCATTCTTCAGTAAACATGTCATTGAGAACTGATACTAAGGGGCTCATGATTTTGAAGATTAACTTGTTTGTAGCTTACGACCACATCGATTGGATTATTTCTGGAACAAACCCTCATAGCTGCAAGCCTCCCACCAGAGTTTGTAACCCTGATCATGGCTTGCATCACAACTCCTTCGTTTTAATCCTTCCAGAGGTCTTTCTGAGAGAAATTCTCTGTCACCCTATCTTTTTTACTTTATGCATTGAATGTTTGAACCATTGCATTCAAGAGGCTATCTAGGAGTGATCATCAAAGCCTATTCCTCTTGGGAGGACAGGCCCTCCATTGACTCGTCTCCTTTTCGCAGACGATTTTTTTTTTTTTGCAGAGGCGAACCATAAACAGGGCATGTTCATTCAAGCCTGCCTGGACAGATTCTTGTTTGCTTCTGCAGAGAAACTAAGCAAGGAAAAATCTTGTGTTTACTTATCAAAAGAACAAGGAAGATGTTGTCAATAAAAAGATCAGCGACTTACTTGGGATCAAGCTAACCAACAACTTGGGGCGCTACCTTGGGGTTCTAGTCATCCACGACCTATTCACAAACGACACTTACACATTCATCATTGAGAAGATTGACCAACGACTATCAGGATGGAAGGCGAGAAGTCTCTCTTTGATAGGACTAGTTATTCTCGCGTTGTTGGTACTAAATGCCCTTCGCAATTATGCAATGCAAACAATTGTTCTCTCGTAATCTATTTGCGACATCATCGACAAAAAGATCGGATCCGTCATTTGAGGTGCTAATCAAGGAAAGTCGAAGATGCATATGGTCACATGGGAGACGATCTGTAAGCCCAAATAAGAAGAAAGGTCGGGGTTGCGCTCTGCATTTGCTCTTAATGTTGCATATATGGTGAAACTAGCTTGGTGCTTCTTGAACAATGACTATGATCTGTGGGTGAAGGTTTTTCGGGAAAAGTACTTGAAGTCGGGCATGGATGGAGGAATGATCATCAAACATAGCAGGCCATCACGTCTTTGGAAAGGAATCACTTATGTTTTGCCTGTAACAAAACAAAATGTTATTTGGGATATCCGAAGTGGCAAACACGTTAATTGTTAGACGAGTCTGTGGGTTGCTGATGGCACAATCCTGCCAGATCATATCAGATCGATGGAACTGGATTGTCTCTTAAACTTTGTTGGTGGACCTCACAATCGACCAAGGTGAGTGGAACAGTGCTGAGATTCATCTACACCTTCCTTACCACTTGGTTTCTCTTGTTGCTGGTACACAACCCCCTAACCCAGAGCTGGGAGAATACCATACGACCTAGGGATTGGAGGACGATGGACCCTTTAGACTCCAATTAGAGTACAAAGCGGCAGTGGACTGGCTAAATGAGGAAGCGTGAATGAGGAGGAACCTAAGTCTAAACCAAACTAGATAGGGGTTTGAAAATCAAATGGGCCAAATTGGATTGTAAATTTCTTGTGGTTGGCCATTCATGACTGACTTCTAGTGAATGCGGAACGGAAGAGGAGGAAATTGACCATAGATGACCCTTGTCAACTCTGCAAGTCAAGGTGGGAGACAACAAAACATATAATCTGGCATTACCCAAGAGCCAAACAGGTACAGAGAGGTTTGAAGTTTCTGGATAATTATCATACCGTGGCTGTTTCTTTTGCATAATGGATGGAGAAGAATCTACCATTAATTGAAAAGGACTTCTCTTTGGAGTGACTGCTTGGTACCTGTGGGAGCAAAGAAATGAGTCCACCTTCTAGCAGTCGTTCGACGCCATGGTGTTAACTCAACGGATTAGGAGATAGATAATTTTCATCATCCAAGTGCAAGCAAGTGACATAATCACCAAGGAAGCAGCTAGGACTGGACAAGGCTACTCGTTTGCGTAGCAACCACCAACGAAGGGTCGGGTTAGCTTGCAAACTGATGGTTCCGTCCGACAACCAGGATCCCTGCAATTACAGGTGGCCCCATCCGGGATCACTTGGGAAGATGTTCAACATACTTTGTGGGGAAGCTCGACACCTACACCATTACTCGATCCAAAATCAAGGGGGGTATAGACGGCATCAAAATTGCTTGGTAACAGGACCACAAGAAAATTATAGTTCGCCTTCACTCGACAGCAACGCTGTAAATTCTTACAGCTTCTTGATACGAGGATCAAAGATACTATAGACTCACCCAACAATTCAAGACACTCATCAATCTCAACTGGAAGGTGAAAATCTTTCACATCTATAGAGAATACAATAAGGCAATCAATTTAGCCAACAACGACGATTATAGTGGTATAAGCATGCATGTTTTTTATCCTCGTGAACTGGGCCTTTATTATTAGGTTCTGTATGATGCTATAGGCTTTGCTCAATCTTGATTAATTTAACGTGCCAGACGGAGGTGCCCTTTTAGGACCCCATCTTTCTACCCAAAAAAGAAGAGGATGGTATAAGAAAATTATATGATGATCTAGAGATGATTAAGATTTCTTCGAAATATTGGATAATTCTTAGGAATTTTAATGTTATACAGCTAATCCTAGTAAAGCATTAAACTCTCCAAATTTTCTAATAGTATGGTTGACTTCCATAAATGACAATTTAATTTTGAGCTTAAGGAACACAAACATTCTTGGACATGGTTTACATCACTAAATAAATATGAGGGGAACCCAATAGCTAAGCAACTTGATAGGGAATTCGTTAATATTAGATGGCTCGATGTATTTTCTTCAAGTGTAGTTGATTTGATTGATCCTTCAATGTCGGATTATTATCTTATACGGTTGAATACATATATTTCTATCAAGTCACTACCAAAATCATTCAAGTTTTTTTTTTATATTTTGGATGGCTCGCCCTTGGTTTATAGATTTAGTTAAGTTTGCCTAGTCTTGTGAAGTCTTGGGGATCTCCCCTAGTGAGAGTTTGTAAAACGCTGAGGATTTTAAAGGGCCTATTGAAGCAGTTAAATCATGAGAAATAATCAGATATAAGAGAAAGAGTGAAGATCAAAGGAGTATATCTACTTTTCCCCCATGCTAATGCACTTTCAAATCCATCTGCAAGTAATTTTTCAATGAAAAAGGGTTGTTTGTTGAATTAAAGGAGTTAGGAGATGCTGAGAAGTATTTTCAATGGAGATAAGAGCCCCAGGCCAAATGGCATTTTAGCAAGCTTCTTCCAGGCAACATGACATATTATGGGTTCTAGGTAATCAATGCTCTCTGATCATGCTTTAATGTATCTTATATTCGTAGTGAGGTTAACTATATTCTATAGCTTTAATTCCAATTGTTGATGCCAAGCTCCGAGGAGCCTGCTTCAATGTGTTTGAGGTCCGGTGAGCGCTGTCCTCCTTTGGCCAACGTCCGCCGCCGCCAGCCTCCGAGATGGACACCTGCAAAACAAGAGGAACCCGCCGGCCGGTGGTCGGCGGGGACCTGCTCCGAAGCTCAAGTCAGTGTTGAGAGGAGAGTAACCGGGAGCGGCGTATTGAGCCGTCTCTAGAAAGAAATTCAGAGTTTTTATCTGAAATGAACTGCCGAGAAAGCATAAATGAGCGTCCTATTTATAGGTGCCTCCTGCTTCTGACGTAAATGGCGTGTGAAGAATAAAATAACAATTAGACACTTACCTCGCCACCAACCTTGGTGCAATGGATGGTTTGCTCCTGAAAATTCTTCCCTTGGCCACGTATCTCATGGGAAAAGCATAGTTAGAGTGGATGAATATTGCTTGGCTTCTCCCATGTGTTCATGAATGTAAAACTGATTATGGTTGCTTGAGTTGGGTGGGGAAATACACACATGCATCCTTAATCCAACACATAGGTCATTGCCATGTGTCATAAAAAAGATGGGTTGTCAATTGTTTGTTGTCTTGATGAGGTGGGTTATTTCTCAAACAAAATAATTGGAACAATACAATATATTTTCTACATGAAATTGAGAGGGTGATTGGTGGAGCTAGGGAAATGGAAGACAAGAGGAGCATCCTTTGTCTTTCTCCCCAAAAGCCCAGTGGATGGAATTGGTGACCTTGTTGAATGGGTTAATTTCACTTGTTTCCCTAGCTACGTGTTCCAAATTGAGAAGAGTGTGCCACCCATGTGTGTAATATTCCTTCATATGGTTGGAGGGTGAGCAAATAACAACTTCCCTCCACGTTGTTAGTTGATGGAAGCAGTTTAATTACACTCCAATTTGGTCATATGGAGTTACATAAGTGTGAGGGATAAATGCACTTACTTTTTGCTATACCCATGTGTAAATAAATGGGTGAATGGGAATGATGGGTAAGAAGCATTCTTAATCCATCTCACCTCTACGTGTAGCTAGGGAAAGTGAGTGGTGAAATACGGGGTCCATCACCAATGATTAAAAAAAATCTCGAGAATATGAAGTTTTAGGCCAATCTCTTGTTGTACCATTCTTTACAAGTGTGTAGTAAAGATCTAGTATGTGTTACCACATGTTATAAGTGAGAATCAAATTTCCTTTCTCAAAGGCATATTTAATTGGTGAGAATATTCTCCTTGCTCACAAGCTGGTAAAAAAGTATAACTGGAAAAAATATCACTTAGAAGCAAAATTAAATTTGATATAGTGAAGAATTTTAACTCAGTTGATTGGAGTCTTTTTGCTCGAGGTAACGGAGGCAATGGGGTTTACTCATAGGCTCATTAGATGGTTAGGAATGTGTGTTACCATCCCAAAACTCAGTTTTGGCTTTAATGGGGGATGAAGGGGTATTTTCTAGTAAAACAAGTGTAAGACAAGGAGATTCTTTATCCCCTTACCTATTCGTCATAGTCATGAAAATTTTCTCATATATGATTCATAAAGTTGTTGTAAGTGGCTCACTTGTCCTCTCATCTAAGATGTAAAAGACTAGGATTAACACATTTAATGGTTGCAGATTATCTTTTCTTATTTACTTATGGATCTAATCGTGGGATAAGAAGCATTCAACAAGTTTTGACTCAATTCAGAAGTCTAACTGGGTTTGTTCCAATCCATCCTAATGTAAATTCCATTATGGGGGACTGCCTCTTGAGTGGCATAAACAAATGACATAAGTATATGGTTATAAGTTGGTTAGCCTTCGAGTTAGATATTTAATTCTTCCTCTTAACCTCCGATTGTTACTCATTAAAGCATGCAAACCTCTCATAGACAAATTGACTACAAAAATAATAGGATGGAGATCAAAATTCCTCAACTATGTTGGGAGATTGAAGTTGACTATGGAAGTGTTTTTTACAAAGAAAATTGTGAAAATGTGTAGTGACTTTCATTGGAGAGTGGGTGAACTAGGTAGAAAAAAGATAATTGTTTCTTGGAAAAACATCAGCTTTCAAAAGAAAAAAAAGAGGTTTTGAGGACAAAATGAGAATATTAAAAACTGATGAGATTACATAGGGTTTTTTCACCTCATAAATTTTTGCCCTCTTCAAAAATCTTACCTCACGTCATGAGGTGGGATTTTATAATTTGTGTGTCCATGGTTTTGGCACAAAAATACAATGTGTGGCCCCACTAGCATCGAGAAAATCCCATATCATCACTAAACATGGACTTGAGTCATAATCCAATAGACGTGTCAAAATCCCAATCAAAATCCTACAAGCAAACAATCCCTACAACAAGTAAAAGGAGCCCCTCTTGAGTGCACGATGGCAGGTTGGTGGTGAAAATTGGTGTGGGTGTGGTTACCCACCATACATTTTGTGGTAACCACAACCACAAAGTCATGATTATGCTAACCGCAAACGACACTCCACCGGTTAGTGGTTTGGTGTGGTGTTATTGTGGTTACACGAAAAATTGTCTTTTAAATGCATGAAGCGTTGTAGCACTCCACCAACGAATCCTCTATTCTTTACTAGACTATAGAGATGTGTTGTTGTGTTGTTCATAAAGATGAAAAAGTATTTGGTATTCGAATTTTGGGTCGAAGAGAAGAAAAAATTGGAAGTCTTTATTTTACAAAATGCTAATTAATCCTAAATGATACATCATAAATTTTCACTGTATGCCAGTGAGTTATTTTAGCTTTTAACGAAATTAGTTCTTCATTAATAATAATTATGATGACATTAAAGGTAAAACAAAATTTGTTATGATTAGTACTTTAGTAGTAGATCAAACAAAATTTGGTTAGTCTAATGTGATTGTTGTGAATTTTGTGAGCTAATCATTATTGTTAGTGGTTAATAACCACAAAAATTATTATTTTATTAATCACACCGAATTCAGTATCCACACCTTGGAAGTATGATTAATAACAATATATGTGAAATAGTGCGCTTTACGGGTTATCCACAAACCGCAAACCAAACTTCCACCTTTGGCAGTAGGTCAGGTCGCCACGACCCTTTAAAAGCAACAAGTGCGAAAAGTATGGCCCGACCCACATTCAACCTACCACGCAATTGGATCGCCATTAACAGTCGGATAAGTAGAGCAATCAATACAAACAGACAAAAAGGATTAATTGCATGGTTAGTCACTGAGATTACAAAAAACGTTCAAGTTTGGTCACTTGAAATATTTAAATCCATTGGTGGTACTTCAGTTTACTGAAACCGTTCACGTTTGGTCACTCTCCGTTAACTTTTGCTTACATGGCGGTCAACTCTAAAAGTTTACCGTTAAATGTGTGACGTGGCAATTAAAAATAATAAAATTACATTTTTTAAAATTGCCATCTCATTATCACTTTTATTTAAAATAAAGAAAAAGTCATAATTTCTTCTAATCCCAATACCAATACCCAACCTCTCTCAGGACACCCGCCACTGGGAATCACTCTCCCCCGATGAGCGCCACTTTATCACCCACGTCCTCGCATTCTTTGCCTCCTCCGACGGAATCATCCTCGAGAAACTCGTCGGCCGGTTCATGAAGGAAGTGCAAGTGGCGGAGGCCAGAGCCTTCTACGGGTTCCAAATCGCGACCGAGAACATCCACTCCGAGAGGTACATCCTCCTCCTCGAGACCTACATCAAGGACTCCGACGTGCCTCTTCCGCGCCATCGAGACGGTGCCTTGTGTGGCCAAGAAGGCCCAGTGGGCCTTAAAGTGGATCGACGGCGGGGAATCGTTCGCCGAGAGGTTGATTGCGTTTGCCTGCATTTAAGGGATCGTCTTCTCTGGTAGCTTCTGCGAGATATTTTGTCTGAAGATAACGATTTGGAATGTATTTGTGAAGAGGAAGCTCAGCCTTCTCTGAGTCTCACCTCTGCTTTTTATAGATAGGAAAGCAATTAACAAAACAACGACAGGTGTCTTCGTTACATAGGCTAGAATTTTAAATAAACAGTAAACATTAACGGTTAATAACGACTAATCAAAACGCAGCCGTTTCTCCAACTCTTCTTCACTTCACAGCAACACGACGCCGTTCTCTCTTCTTTTTTTACTTCACTTCGAATTCTTCTGCAACTAGGATTGCAGACCTGCAACTTCTTCTTCATGTAACCATTTCATCTCCATCGTTTCTTCTTAGCTTTGTCATCCCCCCTCAAGTTGGTGGTATCAACTTGATCCCCAACTTGACTAAGAGCTCCTTCAATCTGAAACGATCAAGCCCTTTGGTGAAGATGTCAGCAACCTGTTCAACAGTATTAACATATTCCAGTTTGATCAATCCAAGTTTCACCCTTTTCCTGGTCACATGTATGTCTATTTCTATGTGTTTTGTCCTCTCGTGGAACACAGGGTTCTCTGCTATATGGATAGCATACCTATTATCACAAAAGATGGTAATAGGCAAAGGAACCTGTATGGACAGTTCAGAAAGCAACCTTTTCAACCATTCCACTTCACACACAAGATGTGCCAAGGCCCTATACTCAGCTTCTGATGATGACCTTGAAACAGTTGTTTGCTTCTTAGTTTTCCAGGTAATCAGGGATGAACCAAGCTCTGTACAATATCCAGTTAAGGATCTTCGAGTGTCAGGGCAGCTTGCCCAGCCTGAATCACTGTACCCTGTCATCTTGAGTTCTGCTTCATTGCTGAAGTGGATCCCCTGATCTGGTGATGACTTAAGGTACCTTAACACCCTGTATGCTGCTTGCATATGCTCCACACATGGCTTCTTCTGGTACTGACACAGTTGTTGTACTGCAAAGGCAATGTCTGGCCTTGTTATAGTCAGGTAATGCAGTCTCCCAACTAGTCTCATGTACCCTTCTGCATCTTCCAACACAGTTCCACTTGCTGTTAATTTTACCTTGGTATCAATAGGTGTCTTACAACCCTTTGATTCCAAATAACTAGGGCTAGTAATCGGTCGGTATCCGGTATACCGGATAACATTGTGTACCCACCGAATACCGATACCGAATGTTATCCGGTATACCGGATACCGAATACTCGGTATCCGGTATTAATACCGGTATATCGAATACCGATTAATGCATTGAGATTATACCATTAGAATTCGAGATAAAGAAACTGACGATAGCATTGGAGATTAACTAATTGGAATCCAATTGAAGTTTATTGTGAATACTTGGAACTTGAAGCATTGGAACTGATTGACGCTCAAAGCATCCCCTTGGTGATAAGGAGAATTTGAGTTTAGGCAAAGGATTAGATAGTAGTGGTGGCGGCGGTTGGTGGAAAGGGATTTGCAGCTGATAAAGAAAGGGCGGGATGAATGTCCTGGGGGAAGACCGCCGGGGCGTGCTGTGGTGGCGCTGGAATTCGCCTCGGCGGGCTGGAGAAGAAGAGTTGAAGTCGAACAGAGGAAAGGTGGAGGGGCCGATGTGCTGGGCTGCGCAGATGTTGATTTAATTTTAGGGTTTACACGCCCCCCCCCCCCAACTCCCAATTTCAAACGCTGTTGTTTCCTTTTTTTATTTTTGTTATTCGGTATTCGGTATACCGATTTACCGTCGGTATATGACTGGTCGGTATTCGGTATACCGTTTAGCCAAGAAGTGCAGCCGAATACCGATACCGACGGTATTCGGTATACCGAATACCGATTATAATCGGTTCGATACCCGGTATACCGAATACCGGTTTACCGAATACCAGCCCTACAAATAGCCTATGTCCTTTAAAAGCTCCAAGCAATACTTTCTTTGACAGACATCTAGTCCACTTGAAGTTCTGCTAACCTCCAATCCTAGAAAGTACCTGAGAGGTCCTAGCAATTTAATCTTGAACTATTTGCTTAAAGTTGCCTTCACTTGTTCTATGTCCTTTTTGGAATCTCCCCCCGGTATTATATCATCAACATAGACAAGCAACACTGTGATCTTCCCATGAGTCCATTTTGTAAACAGTGAATAATCTGATGTTGACTGAGAGAAACCAAACTTAAGTAAGAAACCTGTCAACCTAGCAAACCATTGTATAGAGGCTTGCTTAAGGCCATACAATGATTTCTTTAGTCTACAGGTCATCTTCTGACCACTTCCCGAGGGCACTTCTAACCTAAGTGGCAGCTTCATATAAACCACTTCATCCAATTCTCCATGCAAGAAGGCATTGGAGACATCTAACTGCTCCAGAATCCAGTGTTTAACACTAGCTACTGCTAAAAAGGTTTTCACTGTGTTAATTTTTGCCACAGGTGAGTAGGTATCTAGGAAGTCAATTCCATAGATCCGTGTGTACCACTTTGCAACTAGCCTAGCCTTATTCCTTTTCAAAGATCCATCAGGTCTAAGTTTTATCTTATAGACCCACTTGTTACCCACTTCCTTCACACCAGGAGGTAAAGGAACTACATCCCAGGTTTGATTCTCTTATAAGGCATGCATTTCTTCTTTCATAGCCTTATTCCATACATCTGACTATATGGCTTCATAATAAGATCTAGGCTCAATCTGGTTTATGAGACTCATGACATAACACTGATCCTCTTTGCTTAAAGCATTAACACTCAGACAGACAGGGTACCTGGTACAGGACTGAGCATTTCCAAAAGCTTCAAACTTCAATGAAGGATCCAACTGATAATCATTAAACTTGCTTGGCAGTTTGAGTTTCCTAGAGTGCTTCCTGTTAACCAGTGTTTGAGGATCATCTGGGTCAACATCAACCTGTGGATGGAGTTCCTGTTCATCAGAATCAAAGTACATGTAGTGATCATTGACCACTGCATCATTGGTCACAAATGTGGGAGAAACCTCATGCTCATTGTTCCCCCCTTTATCTATAGATGAATCAGGCTGAGAAGGAGGTGGAGCAGAAGAAGAAGTAGATGGATGAAAGGATAAAGGAATCTGAAGGGAAGGTGTTGCAGAAGCAGGAATGGGAGTACTGGAACTGCTGGCAGGTAAGGGAGAGTTGTGTGTTTTGAAAGGGAGGATATGTTCATAGAATGAAACATTTTTGGAGAAGAACACCTTCTTTTCATGGATGTTCAGAACTTTATATCCTTTTAAACCTGAGGGTATCCCAATAAACATACACTGTTTGGCTCTAAGAGCAAACTTAGTTCTGCCATGAGCCAAAGTGTTTGCATAACAAAGGCAACCAAACACTTTCAAGTGCCCTAAGAATGGGGTTTGCTTATACAAAGCTTCATAGGGGGTTTTGTTTTGTAGTATAGGTGTAGGCATGCGATTAATCAAATAAACAACATGCAAAATGAAGTCACTCCAGTAGGTAAGGGGTAAACCAGATTGAAACTTAAGACATCTAGCTACATTTAGAATGTGCTGATGCTTTCTTTCCACTCGACCATTCTGCTCAGGAGTCTCAACACAAGAGACTTGGTGTTCTATCCCCATTGAAGAGAAATAGTCACACATTTCAAACTCCTTCCCTTGATCTGACCTGATCACTTTAACAGAAGCATTAAACTGATTCTGAACAAGGTTGCAGAACCCTTGTATCAATCCTCTAACCTCACTTTTATGCCTCATTAGATACACCCACACACAACGAGTATGATCATCCACAATAGTTAAAAAGTAGGAAAAACCATCATATGAAACTGTGGACAAAGGGCCCCAAATATCCATGTGTATTAAATGAAAAGCCTCAGGAGCAATACTGGTGCTAACAGGAAAAGGTAATTTTCTTTGTTTGGACAAGTGACACACATCATAGTGAGTGGTCTTTGATTTAGCAACTGAGGGAATTACATTACTAAGTAAAGACTGTCTATCATGTCTAGGATGGCCTAATCTCCAGTGACACAGGTTCAGGTCTTGAGGATAAAAGTTGAAGGTCATGGCTGCTTGGTGTGGATGGACTGGTGAGGTAAGCTTGGTTTGTCTTGAGGGAAGGGCAAGTTGGTACATGCCTCTAGTGGTGTGGGCTAAACCAATCTTCTTCTGGCTTAAGAGGTCCTGTATTTCACATTTGTCAGAATGGAAGAGTAAGGAAAAGGGGTTATCATGGGTAAGCTTACTAACTGAAATGAGATTAAAGGAAAATTGTGGCACTAGGAGAACATCATGCAATGTCAAACCACAATCAAGGTGTACTGTTCCTATGCAAATGACAACAACTCTAGTACTGTTAGGTAGGTAGACAAAAGCATCCTTAACAGGTTTGTAACTAGAGAAAAGATTGAAACTACAGGCTATGTGGTCTGAAGCTCCTGTGTCTACAATCCATAAGGTATGATCATTTGTTTTAGTGTTTTGAGAGGAAGACAGGACATGTTTGCCTGAAAAGTTGGGAAAGGAAGATGGGTATTGTGTGGCAGAATAGGCTTGGTGGTTGATGACTGATGGGGAAGTAGGTGGTGAGGTATGAGGATTACCACCAGATTGCAGAAGATACCTGAGACGATTCATTTTTTCTGGGGTGAACCCTGATGGAACTGAGGGTTTACCATCATTAGCCACACTACCCTCAGAAGCACTCTCATTTCCACTGCCCTGTGAAACAGAACCTGCAAATCTTGGGGTGCTAGAGCTTGAACTAGAGCTCGAGTTAGATCCTCCATTACTATTACCTTCCTTCTGCATCTCTTGCTTTCTCTTCAACTTCCAACAATCTTCAATATTATGATTGTTCATTTTGCAGAAACGGCAAAACTTCTTCCCCTTTCCTTCACTATTCTCCCTTGAGTTCCCACCAACTGCTAGAGCCAAACTTTGCCCTTTCTTTCCTCCAGTAGCATTGTCTGTTTTCAGCTTCTGCTCATGTTGCAGAAGTTCATCCACTGCTGTTGAGACTGTAGGCAGTGGCTTTTGCATCAGAAGTTGGGTTTTTTTAACCTCTTCAAACTCTGGGTTCAACCCCCTCAGAAAACGTACCAGATAATATGTTTCCTGCTTTTGCACAAATGCAGCTACAGCTGCATAAGGCATAGGATTCCCAGGAGCACAAAGTGCATGGAGTTATGGGAGAAAACTCCACATACTCGTCCCAAAGCCCCTTGATAGCAGTATAATACCGACTAATGGTACTGGACCCTTGTTTACATGCTAGGATCTCATCTTCTAGGTTTGTAATTCTCAAAGCATTGGGTTGGCCAAAACGCCTCTTCAGTTCATCCCACAATGTCTTAGAATTAGTGTGATTCAACACAGAACGCCTAATCTCCTTTATCATGGAATTCTGTAGCCAGTAGAGTACCACTGTATTACAAGCATCCCACAGATTAAACAGATATGCATTTCTAGGAGGGATGGGAATAGACCCATCAATGAATCCTAGTTTGTTCTTCGTTTTCAGCACTACTTCAATAGATCTACTCCACATCAGGTAGTTTGTTCCATCAAAAAGTTCAGCAACTAGCGATTGGGACATGTTTTCATTCGGATTGAGATAATAGGGATTACCAAATACCACTGTCTCAGTTTACAGCTGGGTTTGGTTGAAGGTACCAAAGCAAACCCCTGCTGCTGTGGTTGTTGATCCGCTGCCACCAGTGCCGGTGAACGGCGGTGTGTTGGGTGGAGTCTGCCCTTCTGACATCCTATCGTGTGCCGCAGAAAAACCCTAGAGCTCACTGAGCTTTGATACCATAACGATTTGGAATGTATTTGTGAAGAGGAAGTTCAGCCTTCTCTGAGTCTCACCTCTGCTTTTTATAGATAGGAAAGCAATTAACAAAACAACGACATGTGTCTTCGTTACAACGGCTAATAACGACTAATCAAAACGCAGTCGTTTCTCCAACTCTTCTTCACTTCAAAGCAACACGACGCCGTTCTCTCTTCTTCTTTTACTTCACTTCGAATCCTTCTGCAACTAGGATTGCAAACCTGCAACTTCTTCTTCATGTAACCATTTCATCTCCATCATTTCTTCTTCGCTCTGTCAGAAGAAGCGCGTATTGATGCCCGGGTTAACGTTCTCCAACGAGCCGATCTCGCGAGATGAAGGGCTTCATTGTGATTTTGCCTGCTTGCAGTATGGGTTGATGAAGGTGAAGCCCAGCGAGGAGCAAGTGAAGGGATTCGTTAGAGATGCAGTGGATATCAAGAGGGAGTTTGTTTGTGATACCCTGCCATGCGCACTGGTAGGGATGAACGGGGCTTTGATGGGCCAGTATATTGCGTTCGTTGGTGAAAGGAAAAACGTTAAGAAAAGAATGTAATACGGTGGGTTCAAGGAATCGAATCACTACAAACTCAAAAAAATCGGAATCCTTCTTTTCTGATTTCTCCCTTCTTCCAATTCCCCCCAAAAAATCTACCCCTAACCCAGCCGCCGCCGCCTCACACCTATTGTACGCCCAGAGGTCCGGCGAAACCCCTCGAAACCGAACATGGAAGTTGCTGGCGAGAATCTTGATCTCAAGGACAACGCGAATTCCGCTCTCGTCGATTCCTTCTACGAGATCACCTCCTCCACCAGGCAGGAAGCCACTTTCTTTCTCGAGAGCCACCAATGAGATCTCGACGCCGCCGTCTCCACCTACCTCGACAACGATAACGCCGCTGTCTCTATCGTCCCTTCTTCTGCTGTTCCTACTGCTCCTCCGACTAGTAGAGGTGGCGGCGACACTCCTTCTTCGACGGATTTTTCGGACGAATCGATGTCTCCTAACTATGAATAGTTTGAATGGATGGAGCTGATTTCGTTGCAGGGGAAGACGAATTTCTTTGAGAAAAGGGTTGGGGAATACCGGAAGGCTTCTGTTTAGAGGTGGCAAATGGATTGATCCATGAATTGGTGGATTGGATTGGTGGATCCATGGATCAAATGGATTGGATCCAATGGATTGGTGGATTCATGGATTGGATCGAGTTGATTGGTGGGTTGTCCATGAATCCAAATGACATCCTCAACCAATGACCAATATTTAAAATGTGAAAAGTTTAGGTACTAAAATGTCATAATGAAAATTTTAGGTACCTAAACATAATTTTCCAATGATATTTTTCGTATAAAAAATTAAATTTTTGGTACCAAAATGTAAAATATAAAAAGTATAGGTACCAAATTGTAATTTTCCATTTGGATCCATGGATCAATCCATGAATCCGCCAATCCAATTGGATTTGGATAAAATGGATTGGATTTAAATTTATTGGATTAGGTGGATATTTTTAAAGGGTTGGTGGATTTGATTGAGAATTGTCACCTCTACTTCTGTTATGAATAGTTTGAATGTTATTGGGATTAGAAGAAATTAGGGTTTTTTATTTATTTTTAAATAAAAGTGATAGTGAGGTGGAAATGAGATAGTAATTTTAAAAAAATTAATTTTATTAGTTTTAAATTGCCACGTCAGTATGTCACACATTTAACTGTCAACTTTTAAAGTTGACCGTCACGTAAGCAAAAGTTAACGGAGTTGGACGAAGAGTGACCAAACATGAACGATTTCAGTAAACTGAAGTACCACCAATGGATTTAAATATTTCGAGTGACCAAACTTCAATTTTTTTTATAATCTCAGTAACCAATCATGCAATTAACCTAACAAAAATATCACGGCTTAATTGCAAGTTTGGTCACTCGAATTGCTACAAAATTTCATGTTTGGTCACTCGAATTGATTAATTCCATTCGTAGTCACTTAAATTAGTTGAACAGTCCAACTTTAGTCACTCTCCGTTAACCTCCGTCAAACTCCGTTAGTACCGTCAGTTAACTGCTGACGTGGCTAATAGAGGTGCTTAGTCATCCTATTTTAACAAAAAAAAAAAAAAAACATGCCACATCATTAACCCCTCAATATTTTAAAAGTCCACCCAAACCCAATCAACCCCTGACCCGAACCGAACCCCTAAACCAACCCATTCACCTGTTCCCCCTCTTCTTCCCCCCTCTTCTTCCCCAGCTCCGAATCGTCATCTACATACTCGGTTACTCTCTGGTCTTCCGCCACTGGCCGTCGGGTGCTCGCTCCGAGGCTTCCAGCTGTCTGATCTCTTTGTTTCACGGCACCCCGGCCGTGTTCCTTGCCTCGTGCGCAATTTACTCCGACTCCAATCGCGGGTTCTCAGCCACCAACACCCCCTTTCAATCCGCCGCGCTTGATTTCAGCGTTGCATACTTCTTCGTAGATCTGCTCCACTACGTCTTCTTCTTCTCCCCTGGGGATGCCCTCTTCATCGGACACCACTTGGCCACTTTATTTGTGTTCCTCACGTGCCGATACCTCGTCGGCCACGGCGCCTTCGCGATACTGACCCTCTTGGTCCTCGCCGAGGTCACCAGCTTCTGCCAGAACGTGTGGACGCTGGCCGGGGTGAGGAAGGGAGATTCCAAGCTCGCGGCGAGGGTGTATCGTTTGTTGTCCCCGCCGTTCTATGCGTTCTACTCCGTCGTCCGTGGGGTTCTGGGGCCGGTGTTTATGTATAAGATGGGGGAGTTTTATTGGAGTGGGGTGGCGGATGGTGTTGTCCCCAGGTGGATTTGGGTTTCGTGGATGGTGGTTGTGATTGGCGCCATCTCTGTTAGCATCTTCAATGGAGATTAGGCGGTAGCCTTGGCCGATATTTGAAGTGGAGGAGGAAGAAGAGTTGGAAGAGGCGACGGCGCCATGGAAGCAGAGGAGGAGAAGGAGAAGGATTGTTGAAGGGGAGTGAGGAGGAGAGAGCAACTTCATCTTCTTCTGCTACTTCCCTCTCTCAGTAATCACTGAACTACTGCTGTGCTTCAGTGGTTGGCAGTAATGGCGATTCGGGTCGGAGCTGGGGAAGAAGAGGGGGGAAGGAGGGGGGAACAGGTGAATGGGTTGGTTTAGGGGTTCGGTTCGGGTCAGGGGTTGATTGGGTTTGGGTGGACTTTTAAAATATTGAGGGGTTAATGATGTGGCATGTTTTTTTTTTTTGTTAAAATAGGATGACTAAGCACCTCTGTTAGCCACGTCAGCAGTTAACTAACGGTACTAACGGAGTTTGACGGAGGTTAACGGAGAGTGACTAAAGTTGGACTGTTCAACTAATTTAAGTGACTACGAATGGAATTAATCAATTCGAGTGACCAAACATGAAATTTTGTAGCAATTCGAGTGACCAAACTTACAATTAAGCCAAAATATCACACAGTTAACCAACCATGCAATTAACCCAACAAAAATATCACACAGTAAAACAATAATAATGCAATTTCATTATTGCCCTTTGCTGACCGACCGGATTTGTTTCAGCGGACAGCGATTCGTTCGTCAACAACGTTGACTACTCACCTCTACCACTAGATTGACCTCATCTCCCACGTGTCCCCATCTACACCATCCACTTGAAAATCCCCGCTCCATGATCGCAAACTACTGGCACAAAGGCGCGTGGATAGCTAGATCTGATTATTCATTTAGGAAACAAAAAAAAAGGAAAAAGAAAAGGAAAGGACGTTTTTGTAATTACATCGATTTGAAAATCCTGTCGCAAGAAGTACACACACAGGAAAGAAAAATAGGGAGGGAAGTGTACGTGCGTGTTGATGAAAAGCGAGTTCTCTCCGATTGGGGTCCGGCGAGAGATCTTTTGGTTCACTGTTACTTTGATCGGAAGAAAGAATCGGTGGCGCGATGGCGAGCTTGCAGTTGATTAGAGAGAGCAGCGAGGCGGTGGAGAGGCAGAGCCAGAGCCCGAGGAGTCCCGAAGCCAAGCTCGGGATGAAAGTGGAGGATCTGTGGGACGTTCAAGAGCCGCAGCTCAGTCCTAGCGAGAAACTCAATGCTTGCTTCGAGAACATTCCCGTCTCTGCGTTCCCTGCTTCTTCTTCTCGAGGTATTGGAAATGGAATCAATCATTTTATTTTTACCCCCATTCCTTCCTGTGCTGAGGTTGAGAAGGTACGGCCAGGTCGTTGTTTTGTAATTTTGGACCGTGTTTCCTTGGTGTAGTGATTGAGATAAAATCGGATACGACGCTGGCAGAGGCGGTGAAGATATTGGGGGAGAACAAGATTCTGAGCGCGCCGGTGGTGAACGTCGATGCGCCGGAGGACGCTACTTGGATGGATAGGTACATCGGAATTGTGGAGGTTGCCGGAATCGTGGTTTGGATTTTGCAGCAGGTGAGAGTTTGGTCAAGGATTTGATTTCCGTTAGGTCATGTATGCATCTGTCCTGTAATCTGTATGTCCTAAGAGCTTAAGAGCGAGAATGAAAGAAGTTTTGGTATTGGACAGTCAGAACCTCCGTCTCCTAGGAGTGCAAATTCAGGAACCTCTGCTGCATTGGCGGTGAATGGATTGACGAATGCTGCTGGAGTTGGGATCTTGGGGCCTGAAGATGCTCAAGCAACATCTGGAGACTTTTTTGAGGATCTCACTTCGTCGGAATACTACAAAAACACCAAGGTTCCTTGTGGATTGTTTTGATCATTTCTAGTCCCTGGCTTGATGTGGATCCAATCAATTCCGTATCTACTTTGAAAAATGATGTTGTTGCAGGTTAGAGACATCTCGGGCTCATTCCGATGGGCACCGTTCCTGGCTTTGCAGAAGTCCAACTCCTTCTTGACGATGCTGCTATTGCTTTCCAAGTACAAAATGAAGAGCATCCCAATCGTTGATCTGGGGGATGGCAAGATTGACAACATCATCACGCAATCTGCTGTAATTCACATGTTAAGCGAATGTGCTGGGCTTCACTGGTTCGAGAGTTGGGGAGCCAAGACGGTTTCTGAACTTGGACTTCCCCTGGTCTCCCGCGATCAGATTATCAAGGTTTCTTTTTGACTGGCTCTGTACCTGGTGGTTGTTCTTTTGTGATTGAGATTGAGATATATGGTATCTGACAGCATTCTAGAAAGCGAGGAAGACAAGGCCTGTCCGATAGCCACGCTTTGCAGTCTCAGTTTTATCCCATTCTTCAGTTACCTATGATGATGGTTTTTGCTGCCTCAGGTATATGAGGATGAACCAGTGCTCCAAGCGTTCAAGCTGATGAGGAAATTGAGAATTGGTGGTGTTCCTGTTATGGGAGGGGATGGCAAGAAGCCAATTGGCAACATCAGTCTGAGAGATGTTCAGTTCCTACTAAATGCGCCAGAGATTTACCACGAGTTCAGGTGCATAGTTCAGTTCTTCAACGATTGTGCTTTCATCATCCGATCATCATCATTGTTTTTTCTCATGCAGCATATATGCTCTTTGGTAGTTCTTTAATTATTAGTGTACTACTCTCTAGTTGGTGCCTTCTTCAGGAGCTAGTGCGGTTTCAGTCCCTAGCTCGTCTATGAATACCACCAAGAATGGAGTGTCCATATTGAATTTTAAATGGTAGTCTGAACTTGTTGTGCATCTTATTCCCATTTGTTGCAGATCTATCACAGCCAAGAACTTTCTGTTGGCGGTGAGAAGCTACTTGAAGGATCACGAGGAAGACACCCCAATTGTGAGCGGGATGATAACATGTAAAGGGAGCGACAACATTAAGGACTTGATTATGAAGCTAGACACCAAGCAAATCCACCGGTTATACGTTGTGGATGAATCCGGGAATCTGGAAGGAGTGATCACCCTGAGAGACGTTATCTCGAGGCTTGTACACGAACCCCGTGGATACTTTGGGGATTTCTTTGACGGAGTTCTGCCACTCCCTGCTAACAGTAGAGTCTGAGGAGGCAGCAACTCAAAGTTGTTTGTTGTTCATGCTTCTGGTGGCCAGGTCAGGTCAGGTCAGGTCAGGTCAGCCCACACTTCCGACTGTGCTTGTTGGTTTGTCAACCAACCCTCTCAATCACTCAATGATTGTAGCAATATAGGTCGGTTCTCCTGTAAGTAGTTCCCAGAACTCTTTCTTGACTGGTTGAGTTTTATTTACCCTTTGTCATGAAAACTGTATGGTAAGTATGTGGTGGTGGCTCACCGCCCCTGTTGTATGAACAGCGAATAATCAGAACTGCTGATTGGAAGTTACAACATCTCCGGTGATCTAGAGTGGTGCTTTTTTGGGTTTGAGGATTTGCGCTCGATTTGGATTCAAGTACTTGAACATCGATTGATCAATCTCCTGCGTCACATCTTTTGTTGTTGTTGCTGCTGCTGCTGCTGCTGCTGCTGTTGTTGTTGTTGTTGTTGTTGTTGTTGTTGTTGTTGTTGTTGTTGAGAATGATGTAGAATCGCATCTTGATGGTGGGATTGGATTGGGGCGGACAGAAGCAACACATAGGCAGCATCTGCATACATGCGTTGTTTCAGAAAAGAATCCTTCCATCCATCCCATAGCAGCCAAGCAATGCTGTGGGTTTCTGCTCCAACGTCGATACTATTCTTGTCTTGGCTTGCGCATCGAGCAACAGAGTTGCAGGCTGCTGCTGATTGCTTAAAAGCACGAACAAGTTGTGAAGGAAAACTTTCCACAACGGATCAAAGACTGGCTTTGGCTGGCCAAAATGATTCCAGAGAGGGAATAGAACTGAGATGTTGGCGATTATTCCAAAGGGGAAAAAGTCTTATGTTGTCGCCCAGACCCGACCCTTGTCTTATGGGAGCGAACAGACAAAACCCTCCTTCCTCCACGGTGATTCCAATTTGCACTTCTTCCAGTCCCCTCCTTCCTGCCCGCCCATTCACGACCTTCCTCAACGACGAAGAAAAAGTTGAAATGGACGCAGGCACACACAACACTAGTATCCGGATGAGCAACGCTACTGCTCTGTTAGCCTTGGCCGCAACCGCGCAATGCGCATGTGCTAAGTGATAGGAGGAAGCGGGGGAGGAAGAGGTTTGGTTGCATTCGGGTTAGCTGCTAGTCCTAGTGCTCTCTGGTTTAAGATGGACACACAAAATCCCGCCTCAACACTGATAACATTATCAGGCAAACACAGCAGCACCCTAATAAACACAACACTTCACTAATAGGCTCTGCCTAAACAGAAGGAAGGATATGCCACAATGATCCAGTGGCTACTAACACGAAAGAAGAAGAACAAAGAATCTACCGTATCTGTGACTGGATCTTATTCACGTATGCAAGGTATACCTTATCGAAACACACACAGAACGAGAACTAACTTATCAAACCTGCACGATGTTTACAGTTCTAACATAATTCTCAACTGCAAAACTTCAGTCTTTAGGGGTTACGTTGACATGACATGAGAAACACACTTCGCCAATGGCACAGCATCGTACATTGAGACGAATCTGTAAACTTGGATTCACATACGCACTCAAACCACTGAGCTTCATGACTAAGAACCAGCTGCAGTATTGGCAAAAATGAGAACGGATACTTAAGAGTCTATATTAAAATGTACAACAGACTTAAAATACAGCATTCAAAGACTGTTTCGACTTGCAGGGAGCATCTGTTTGTTTCTCTACTCAAGCATTGACAATAACCAACAACTAATAAACAAAACCAAAAAGAAAAGAAAAAACCATATATCGCGCATACATTCGAAACGGGGAACTCCGTTCCTTCTTCTAAGTCTTAAGCAAGCAAGTGATTGATACCTGTTACCCGAGCCACCCAGTCTATCCATCCTACTAACTCTTTCTTCTCAAGTGGTGAATAACAAGAGGTGTCCCTTCAAATAGATCAGGCACATAATTCTCCAGATCGTCTGGTGTGAACTTTATGTACTTCCCTGAATGCTTCCCGCTCTCTAGATGGCTTCCAAACCGTCCCATAAACGCCCGGTAAGCAGGTATCACTTTTTCAGATATAGAGATTCTTAGCTCTTCGCGAAGCTGAGGATCTGGGACCTTCCATCCTGTCTGAACCCTGTATATATCTTCAAAGCATGCATTGAAACTCTTAAACCTTTCTTTCAAAATCACTCTCGATGCACTACCCGAGCTTCCACCAATCCCTTCATCCTTCAAACATGACAAAGCCCTACTCCAAGCAGCCCTAAGATAAGAGGTCGCATATTGACGTATCTTTCCCCGGCGTTTTCGAACCCACTGATCTCCCACCACCTTAATGAGTTCCGAGTCTTTTACTTTCTGCACCATGTACAGAATGTTATTCATCAGGAATATGTAGTGCATAGCACCATCCTCGTATAACTTAGACTTCTCCTCGAGATTTGACTCTAGGTTTGCCAATAGAGCCAAAACCCTCCTTGATATAGGAGTTGCATTCTCCTCACCGTCATCAGTATGTGAACCCGAGCCACCACTAGATTCATCCTCATCACTCACCGTCAAGAGGGAATTCAATGTCTGGCTATAGTCCACTACTAATTTCACATAGTTCATCACATACCGTGTAAGGGGATGAATCTCCCCGCTAACCATAGGCCTCCTGGAACTCTCGTTCTGCACGGCGCTCTCAAACTCTGAGAAAGTTCCTTTAGCAGCTTCTCCAAGTCCAGAGAGAACTCCCTTTGCCTCACCACAGAGGAAATCATCTGTTACCATCATCTCCAAGTCTGGAATAACAACTCTCAGTACATCATACATATCCAAGATCCTAAAGAGTTTCTCTGATGATCTCCTACCAATGGCCACCGCCTCCCCAAAATTTAGCAGCTGCATTATACACCCTTTAGCGTTCTCATTGAAACAAATCTCCCTAGCTGAATCGGAGGTTCCAAATATCTGATCACACAGCCTCTTCTCCCCAGAGAGAAGAACCCTAACTCCAATCTTAACAGCCTGCACCCATTTCTTCATCTTCTCATCCAAAATTTTCCATTCAATCCTCTGAACCTCTTCTATGCTAAGCTTCTCAGCTCCCAAGATAGCCAAACACTCGTCCAGAGCCTCCCTCCTGACACTACAGTAAACCTGAACACACTCTTTCTCGTACCCAGAACGGATCATTCGATCAGCGATCTCCCTCAGCTCCCCAACGGCATCAGGGTTGATCAAATCCACACAAATATCATCGCCCAAACTAGCCCCGCGCTCGTGGAAATAGCCGCTCCCACGAGCACTATCTACCTCACCGAAACTCTCGAATTCGTCGTCGACGATCTCCCCCTCGTTCCCCACAAACGAGACAGAGACCCTACGAATGGATCCGTACAGCCTCTCGGCATCGAGCGGGACAGTGTTCCTGGTGAGGATGTGGCGAAACTCTTCCTCCAGCCTCGTCATAGCAACCTGGACGGCGGTCTCGGCCCGGTCCACGGCCTCGATGCTGGCATCCTTAAAGGAGAGGTCGTCGAGCAGGTCGAGGACCTCGTCGACGGCAGTCAAGTAGTCGACGGCGTCCTCGGGGCAGTCGCACCAGGAGGGAAGAGCGGTTTGAGACGAATCCCAGCGCATAATGACTTGCTCGGCGGCGTCGAGCTTGGAGCGGGCCTTGCGGTCGTCGTCGTTGACCAAATCGGTGATGTTGGAGAGGCGGTTGTCGAAGCTGGAGAAGATGAGGAGCATGTCTTCCCTGACGTTGGCCGGCGTGTTGAGGCTCTTGACGATCTGCTGCGCCGTGGCCATGACCCGATCGTCGCCCCCGCCGCCGCCGAGGCTGGTAGTGGTGGTGGTCGCCATCTGGAAGTGAGCGGCGCCGGGGCCGGTCTCGGTCACCTCTTCCTCTGGAATCTTAGGGTTTTGCGATGGAGGGAATAGAAGGGAGAATATCCCCGGCGGGTGAGTAATCGGAAGGAGAGGGAGAGAAATCGAAGGAGGAGGGATCAGAATCGCGGTGGCGTAGATGGCGGAGGCGGATGGATCATATCTCCGCTGGGTTGTTCTGTTGTGGAGCGAGGAACTGGAGAGCCGGCTGGAGAAGAGAGAGTGAGTGAAAAGTCTCTCTTTTGTTTTCCTTTTTTTTTTTTTTTTTGTTGGTGTTGGTAAATTGATTGTCGGGTGCGGAAGAAGGAAGGTGTGTTTTATTAGTTGTACACTGCTCTACGGGAATGGGACGGCCGAAGGGCGAAGCATGGAAAGAAAATGAAAGACGAAAGGGAGGACTGAGGAGCGAAAATTGGGCGAAGGGAAATTAAACAAATTGGAGGAAAAAGAAAAAGGCCCAAGGCTGACTTTTCGATGACGTGAGTTTTTGGGTTTATTGTATTTAATAATAATTATTATTATTATATTATTGTTTAATGACAACGTCTCCGTCCGGTACACGCTTTGAATCCAGCCGGACCTGGGCCTGGCCTTGGTGTGTAGTAGGTAAAATGTAGAATTGTAGATTAGATGTTTATCTTGGAAGAATGTGGCCCACGATTATGGTCCAAATCATGTGAGTAACCCTTACCCCCTGTTTCCGAAGGAAGGGAGGAAAATGGAGGGGAGGGGAAGGGAATTAGGAGGTGAGGGACAATTTGGAGGTTAAGGAAAATGAAAGGAAAATGGTGTTTTATGGAGGAAAGTGGGAAGGAAAATGTATATTGGGAACTAGCTCGGTACCCGGTCGTTGGCCGAATTATTTTGCGTTGGAATATTTAAATAACTTCAAATTTTCTTTTTTCTAAGCATAAAGCATTAGAAAAATGGATCCCTACTTTATGATTACGAATTATCCTTACACTATCATAAGTTTGATGAATATCTCTTCATATATATTCATAAAAATATGTTCATTACTCTTTTAAACAAACCATTTTTATTTTACGTGGCGCATATTTTATATTTAGTTTTCATTGTTTTCGACATAGAATATTGGATCATATGTGCTTAATACTTTTTATATTCAATATACACATTGAATCTTGAAATTGAAAAATATTAAAATATATCGAAGTACAGATCGATACAAAGACCCGAGCAAAAAATAGTGATAAAATTTAAACGTTATGCGTTATTGGCCAGGAAAAAGATAGAGGAAATTGCACCATAGACAACTTAGTAAAGGTACTCAACCATAGGCATTAGTTATAGCCAAAAAGAAGGTAATGGCTTATTGTAAACCCTTAGTTTAAATATTTGATTGAATTACTCAGCCTAAGTTGATATTTCTTATCATTCTATAGTATTAGCCAAAGATTCTCAACTAATAGTTATCATGATTCAGAAAAGGTTTTGTTAAAAATATCATTAAATTCTTAGCATATATAATATTTCAATTTTCTTCAAGACGCTCTTTCATTAACATGGGATTATCTTGCTATGATTATTTGATTTGGCTAAGGATTCTCACCATCAAAATACCATCATAACCAAGTCTTATCATAGGCCTTACACACTTAATGTATTCGACCTTTGTCCTTGATCCTAACCAAGCGGTTAATGGCCAAATTTATTTGGACGAATATCACGTGTCTCGTGATTTCTTGCACGATTGCTTCAGTGGATAATCTTATCATGACATACTGGCCAATTAAATCATAAAAACCACCTATTGTAGACCATGTTTACATAATGAACAAATGCTATGAAAATTGTCAAGTAGTTTTAAGCGATAAAACTGGCAACCTACAATACATCCTATGCTTTGGATCGGTTTTTAACCGATGGAGTGTACAATTTATTTTGATTTATTTAACAACAACATTATGTACATGGTACAATTTCATAAATCAAGATGGTTTCATCTGTAAAAATTAAAAACAACTTCATTATCTCATAAGTATGTCTTATAAGTTTATGAGTCCTTCCCACATAAAATTTTCAAACTGAAATTATATTCCAATTTGAATAATTGGAGGGAAAGAAATTACCTACTGCGAAATCACCTACTGCTTGGGATGAATAATCCTAATTCCTTGTAGCACCAGTAAATTGATTTTATTTCTTATGGGCCAAGCCCACAACACTTAATTAAATCCAGAAATTAACAAACGCCTCCCACCAAAAAAAAGAAATTAACAAACGCCAAAGTATAAGAGATGTGGAAAAGACAAAGCAATCCTTCCTAACTATGCGGAGAAGGCTGCAAAATTCGAATTAAGGAGGTGTTGACACAGAACCTCCATATATTATTGGTAGGATTGTGATTGATGTGTTATTTTATTGATTGTGTAAGAGAAAATATGTATAGAATATATATTTTGTAAAAGAATATGAGAAAATGAATATTATGAATAGCCAATTTTATTATTATTTTACGCAACATATTTTGTTCATTTGAACTCCATTTAAAATTTTAGCATAAAAATTGGATTGCCATTGTAGGCGGTCTTTAGCGGTATGAAACAGTTGAACTAAGATTTTAGTATAAAATACGCTACCGTTGACTTTTTCGGTACAACCTCCGGTATGTTATTTCAATCAAGGATTGAAAAACTGTACCGTACCAGCAGTTCAACCAGAAAAATCTCCTGCCGAAGGCTAAATCGGTAGGCAGTATTTAATCGTATGAAATTATCGAACCACAATTAAACCACGGTTTTAGCATTCGGTACGGTATTTCTGTCATTAATTCATACATTTATAAATTATAAAAAATCTCATCTAACATATGAATAATAAGTAATAACATATAATTATCTTTTCCTAAAATTACTCTATAATTATCTCATCAACCATAAAAACAATAAATTAATTATCGCTTCTCCATTTGTTTTATTAAACACCTCTAATAACCTTAATTTCAATGTATTATAGTTAAAATAGGAAAGAGGATTATTTGGCCGTTAAATAACCTTAATTAACCCTATCCCTTTTATTTTGTCTCCATGTCTCTCTCTCTCTCTCGTCCCTTTCTGAACAAAATAACAACTCCTAGATCTAGCTCCCTTCTGGCTTTCTTTCTCCCTTCATTTTCCCAGAACAAAGGTCATCTCTTTTACTCCCTCCATTCTTATTCTTTTATCGGTCTACCTTCGCTGACCACCCATTCATTCTCTTGGAAACACAATCAACTGAAAAACTAACAACAGAACCGCTAACTTCTCTCTCCCTTCGTAGCCTGGCCTAGAAAACGAGTTGGATCAATCCTGTCCAACTGGGAGAGTCTAGATCCAGCAAGATCATGGCATGCATGTTTCTTTCTTTTGTTTTGTACTTTTGTTGGTTTAAATTGAGATTTTTGTTATTGTTTTTGGGGTCCTGATTATGAGGAAACAAGAAAAACATATTTGGCGGTGACAGCCTCGATGATGCCTCTCCACGCCGACCTCGCCGGCAACCAATGGTGAAGGGAGGAAGACAATTTTCCTTCTTTTATTTTTTTTTTCTTCTTTCAATTGGGTTTTGATTGTTTATTTTTTTTCCATGTGTTTTGATCTATCAACGTTGGATTTTGGATTCTGGCTTCTGGAGAAAGAAGAATGAAGAAGAAAGGAAAGTAAAATGAGAGAGGATAGGAGACGGTGTGCAATTAAAAAGAAAAAAGAAAATTAAGCCCACTTTGTTTTCTCTCCAGTTCGGAGGGACGGGTGGTACAGTTGCTTTTCCGTCCCTTTCCTTCCCCTCCTCACTATTTTTTTTTCGGGAACAGGGGAAAAGTTGTTGGGATTCCAACTTTCCTTCACTTCCCCTCCCCTCCCCTCCTTTCCCCTCCTAAAAAAACAGAGGGTTAGTTTTTAGTGGGCCCTTAGTTTCTAACGGACCGAGAAAATTTAGATCTAAAATTGGGAATTATAGACATTTTATTTTTTATATTTTTCTTAATAGACTCTTATTTTTTCATTCTAACTTGGATTTCAATTTTTTTTATACATATAGAACGAGTTCGTTAAATGAAATCTATTTTTCAATATTTTTTATGAAAAAAAGTTTCATATTTCTCGTTACCAACTTCATACCATATGGTATCTTCTTCGTTTTTAAGTCGTTTTTTAAAATATTTGCACAAAAAAAGGCGAAGCCCGCATGCAGTCAACAAAGGTACATCGGGAGTTGCGAGCTGCTGCTGCAGACCTGCAGTTGTGGAGGTCGACGTGACGTTTGAGCAGCCTCAAGTAACCCTCCAAGCTTTGGGGTAACTCACAAAGCCATAAGTGGGGGCATGGAATTGTGCATGCCAAATCACGGTGCTGAAAATGAAATGGAGACTCATTCAGTTCCACTTTGCTGATGAAAATGATAGGGAGAGGGTTCTCCATTGTAATCCATGGAATGTGAAAGAAAGAGTTCTTCACCTGCAATCATGGGCACCGGTGACGCCGAAGCTGGTGGAGTCCTTTATTCGAGTGCCATTCTGGATCTAATTGTAGGGAATTCCCTCAACTTGTCGAACTACTACTTTCGGACGTCGGGTGGCAGAAGCAAAAAATGGGGAAGTTATAGATCCAAGTTTGTTTGGGTTCCGTGGGGAGCAAGGCCATTTGTGAAGACGCATGCTAATTGAATGTTCTTTAACCTCTAAGATCCCAGTTGTTTGCAAGTAATGCTTTAGTGGGTGTTTTGGGTTAGTCTGGTTTATGAAAGAATTTCCGTGTTTTGTTATCATTGAGGTAGGCTAGGACATACAGAGAGTGTATGATGAGCGGATTCATAGACTTTGAAGCATTTGTTTTTGGAGTGTTCGGTTGCTGTTTCTTAGTGGAATTTGGCTAGGCTAGAGGCGGACCCGGAAAGCGGTGATATCTATAACTAGGGGTTGTCCTTTAGGCATTTGGTCGAGAGGATGGTTCCGCTAAAATGATTTTGCGGGTGGTTGCTCTAATGTGGAGGGTATGGAAAGCTCAAAACTAGGTGGTTCACGAAATGACGCAGGTGATGATGGGTAAATTGATGTGACAATATTATGCTCAGGATAATGAATGGCAGGGTATGCCGATTAGAAATGTCTGCATGCTAAGGGTTCCAACCTATTTGGAGATTGATGACTTAATATTTGCACATATTTTGTCCACCATTCTTATACTGTTTGAGGCTCATTCCCTGTGTTTTAAACTGATTTCACGCTAGGTTGCTCTTGTGAGTGATATTTCAGGTCCTAGTACGCAGCCAAAATCGCGCTTTAAAACTTAAAAACTTATGATTTTACGTTTGTAGGTAACTAAAACGCTTTTACACAAAATCTCAGTTTTTATAGCTTGTGTAGTTAAAAACTCCGCTTTAAAACTTAAAAACTTACGATTTTACGCTTCTAGATCACCAAAACGTTTTTACGTAGAAACTCGCTTTTGACTACATTGCTAGTACGTGAATGAAGGTTTGGGCACAAGTTTGGAGTTGATGGGATGAAGTTAGGTCGTACGACAGGAAACCAAGAGTTCTTTTCACACGGTCGTGCAGTGCGGTCGTGTGACTGGATTTACGCGACTAGATGTTGTACGAGTCGTGCAAGGGCGCCTCTGGTTGTGTGGGATATCAGAGATCTACACGGGCAAGTGGCCACTGTACACGATCGTGCGCTGGCCGTGTAGAGTCTACGGAGAACTAAATGGAACGTGGCGTTTTGGTTTTACACGGGCAGACCAGGATTTTACATGGTCGTGTGGTCTTTTGACATTAATTATATTCAATTGAGGCATGATTTTTCTGAATTGCTTGAATCGTGATCAAATTCTGGTAGTTCCTGCTTTGACCTAGAAAGAGAATATCTGCCTAGGTTGATAGAGCACCCTTAATTGAAGGTGGTGAATTGACTACTTTAGTCTAGGAGTTAATTCACTACTATGTACTGGATTTACTCTAGTAGAGGAGGTTTTGCACGTTAGGGCCTCAGTTTGTTTACTCCGGTGGAGGTTAGTCGCCCGCCTGGTATTCAGATTGAGAGGGTTTGGAGACTTTTAGTCGAGACTTCAGATTGAATAAGAACCTTCCGCAGTATAATTTTCATGAAATATGGACTTGGTGAATTATAACCTGACTTAGCTGCAATATAGGGGGAACCATATCTAGGTGACCTCTCTCAAACTTGAATCACAACCTTTACTGCCTTGTGTTTGTTTAGTTTAGTTATAATCTCACTACAGTTAAACCGCTAGATAACAAGAACTTCATGGAGTAGTCATCACATCTAGGACCCGGGTTGACAATTAAAGCGAAACCCGCTATACTACGCATTAATAGGTAGTTACACTTGACCACTTTCTAGTGTGACGGTACAGGCGAATTAGAGAGATAGTGGTCCGTGGAGGGTCTGCTTTGGTTGATTTAGGTTAGTTCATTTGCTCTGTCGATGGAGCGATTGTGCATAATTTCATTTTGCAGGTGGTATGGTTATTAATGATGCTGGAGTACTATGTTGTTGGCATGATGTGTTAGCTATAAAGGTTTGGAGGAACTGTTTCTTGCTGAGCTCATGGCGTTAAGAGATGTTTTTTGTTTGTGTGTGCGGCTGGGATTAGCGGAGGTGACTTTAGAAGGCGATGCCAAGGTGATTTTTGACAAGGCTGTTGATTGATGAGTTAGAGACGGGAAGGGTAGTGCAGTTTTGTCAGAGATTGAGCAGCTCAGACGAGATTTTCCTACGGTACAGTTATGATTTATAGGTATTTCTAGCAATAGTCCATTTGGTCGATAGGAAGACACCTTCTTTGTTTCTTGCGAGTGTTAATGGTTTTTATTTTCGCAATTGGCTTTCGAGACTCAACGTGAACTGTGTAATCTTTGTGGTCTTGTTAACTCCAATGAGATTTTGACAAAAAAAAATGGTTCATACTTTGGAATATCTATCAGTTGAAAGGGTTTGGTACTTGACCTTGAGGGAAGCATGACTACAATATTGCATGAAATACACTCAGATGTGGAGGTAATAAATGCATTACTTGAAGACATCAACAAAGGAGATTTGAGAGTGTACTTTCAGGTAACCACATATCTTGGTGAGGTGTAATTTATGGGAGAAATTATGGGTATGACCATGCTCAGATGACGAAGGTGAAAACTCTGTGTGTATCAGAGGTTGTTATTTTAGCTAAAGATGATGATGCCCTAACATTTGTTGAGGAGTATCATGCAATTAGGGCCGATATGCGAAACAAGAGACAAAATTTTAGAGCATCGTTTGACGGATCGGGAGACGAGGTGGATCAAATCTTTGCCGAGGATTGCAACATGAATATAGAAGTTGAGAATGAAGAGAGTGCAAGTGTGGGACACAATGAGGTAACTAAAATCGTGGAGGATGATGTCAATGGTAAAGGTTTGATTGAAATAGAGTATAGGGGCTCGGAAGACTCAACTCATGATAGAGGGAATATAGGCAAAGATGAAACTCCACAACATTTGATAAAAGCCAGTTTTATGATCCAAAGTGTGATCATAAAACATTGATGTTCGCCACACATGTGCTTCTTTACTCCTGATCAGTTTAAAGTTGTTGTAATGAAGCACTTAATTGAGATTGGTGCTAATATCATATGGATCAAGAGCATTCACACAAGGAAGGAAGTTGTGTGTGCCCAAAAGAAATAGTATTCGAGTGGGTGGAGAGTCTATGGCAGTTGGTTTCACAAACATGAAGCATTTATGGTGAATGGGGTGGAAATAGAGCATAGGTGTCCTCATTCACTTCGGATTCGTATGGATAGACATAAGTGGGTAGCAACTGAATACATCGAGATTGTCAGGGTAAATCAAGACTAGGATGTTAACCTAATTAAAAACCGTCGGTTAAGATAAATCCTGCGGGATTATCCTTCGAATATTCCTTTTTAATCGATTATCCTTAGAATATTCCTCAGAATAACCGATTAATAATTAATTATTAGATAATTAATTTCATTCAGAATTTCTCCAAAAAATATATAGTCTCAAGTGAACTAACCAACCAATCGACCGGGCGCGCTCGTTTGTGTGTGGTGGTCCGTTAGGTCCTCCCTCTCCCACAAAAGTGGGTCACCCCAAGGGGCATGCCATTAGGAGAGAGGCTCCTATCTTGATACATATTTCACTAAGTAAAACTATCAATGTGGTAGTTTTTCCACTTGAGACTCTATAGCTTTCAAAGCTATTCATTCATTTCCAACAGTAATTGGAAGGCATGGGAAATTAATATAATTATTAAGCTTAACAATATAGAGGCAGGGTTAAAATTAAATTAAGCACAAAAATAAAACAGAGGCAGGGTTCAAACTCAATACCTCCAGCATTAAATTCTGTCGATTTGGACTCATAACCATTTTGCCACCAAAGACTAAATATAACATTTTTACGTTTTAGAAGTTTTCTAGGATCTTGGAGGGGGGGGGGGGGCATGGACCCTCCTAAACACACGCTGGCTCCGTCCCTGCAAACACGCCCATCAAAAATCAAACAATCACAAACTCTTCACTTTGTGAAGCTCGAATTCACAATTGACCAAATTATCCATAGGGTCAAATCCAATAGAATCGACGCCGTTTGGAGCAGTCGACGGCAACAACAAGGCTCCCGATGACAGGGTATTTCGCAAACAGAGTGGCTATTTTCTAGGGTCGCTGGGAACAGGGGAACTCCCTCCCCCCAACTTATCCATAGTCATCCATCACGACATTCGATCCCCACTCGTTGCTTGACGAAATCTGGAATATAGATGCGATGAGCGTGAGTTGGGAATCAGATGGAGAAGACAACGTGGGAATTGGCAAGGATTGGATGGATAGCGAAGCCAAAACCATAACCTTGGGCTTTGGGGCGTTAATTTGATGGGAGAGTGATAGTCTCGGGAGAAGAGGTTTTGGGAATGGTATAGATGCGGCGGCCGCGATCCTGCTGGGCTTGTTCTTGCGGAGAGGAGGAGCATGAAGGCCGGCGCTGGTCTGGGCAGAGAGCATAAGCGCAACTCGGGGCTGAATTTAATTTTTGCTTGATTTATTATTTTATCAGATAAATGAAATAAGAAAATAATTTTTAATTTGAAATTTTTCAAATTTTCGTGCTAATATGACAGTGAGATGGACTGTTGACTGTTAGTCAATAATGTTAATCGTCTAAATTAACAATCAAAACACGCATCCGATCAATTGGCACTAAAAAAACCATAGTGGCATCTAGGGCTCATATTTCTCATTTTCTGTAAGATGGGCCTGCTTCCTACTAAAACCCATTTCAGTCCTTTAATTTAAATGAGCCCAAATTGAATTATAAACTTGCTTTGCCAAATATGGACTCGTCAATTAACAGCCCAGAAGACATCCAGGGATCAAGAAAGGAGATTAAGCCAGGGGTGTTTACGTAAATTAGACTCGTGCGAAATAAATAAGAACCCACGGGATAAGTAAAATGGAAGAGGCGAAAGTAAGAGCGAAAACCGAAAAAGGGCAAAAAGAAAAAGGAAATTTTGGAGAAACTAATAAGGTTTGGCTCCAAGGACCGATCCGAGCCACAGAATTTGAAACTTGCAGTTACATACAGAGTGAAGAACTGAGAAGGCCTCCTCAATACACTTCCAGCCAGGCTTCCCGGTGGGCGGTGACATGAGCCAATTTCCGAATCGTCTCCTTCGTTCTGGTACGCTCTCGTGGTTGCATTTTGTGAGCATCGGTTGTTGGGGAATTCGTCGCTCCGAGTAAGAATTGCTGGGAAGTAGTCACGGCATTGTTTCAGTTCGATCTCTTCTACTCGGTTCTTTATCTGTGTGCTTCTTGGCAATTGAATTTGTGATTGAGAATCAGAATCAGAATCAGGGTTTCGAATTGCATCTAGGGTTTTCGGAGAGCAGTGCATGGATGATTGTTAAGTGCTCCTGGGAGAGGAAACTATTCAACTGGTGTCTTTTGGGTGACTCTCCGTTTGGGGCTTCTGTTGTTTCGTTGAATTTGTTTCGGTGGGCGTGCTTCTGGGTTTTGGACGGGCGCTAGTGTGTTGCTATTATGAATAACAATAATCCGCCTAGGAGTGTGGGGGCACCTATCCAGTTTGCCACTTCCGGCCCTGGAGCACAATCTGTCCCCTTGACTCACCAGATTCCTCCCCATCTTCTCTCTCAGTCAAAACCTCAAACACAAGGTGGTTCCTTCCACGGCCACTTTCAACTCTCCGAGCCACAAGCTCAGCTGCTTACCCATGCACAACCACCAGTGCAGCAGCCTGCACAAGTTCGCATTCAGTCTCATCTCCAATCAACTAGCAAATCTATTGGTCAGCTGCAGAGTCCCATTTCTGGTAATGTTGGTCTGACATCGCCTTCTGGGTCCACTCCAGCAACTGCAAGTACCAAAAGGGCTGGCCATAAACCTCCTTCTAAGGCAGCTGGGGGATCAAATAGTGCTAATTCGTCTTCCCTTTATAAGGCGATGGAGTTGGCCCCTGCCCCTAATAGGAAGAGGCCAAAGCTTTTTCAGAAGCAGATACCTGCAGAAGTTGCAGCCAAGCTTCCAGAGTCTGCACTCTATGCACAATTGCTTGAATACGAGGCCAGGGTGGATAATGCTCGGGCAAGGAAGAAGGCAGATCTTAGAGAGGCCCTTAAAAACCCGCCTCGAGTAAGGAAAACACTTCGATTGTATGTTTTCAACACTTTTGAAGATCAAGGAGTAGGCAATGGCGAGAAGGCAACAGCAGAACCTCCTTCATGGTCATTAAAGATTATCGGCAGGATACTGGAAGATGGGAAAGATCCTGTGCTAGAAGGAGAGGTGCAGAAATCTTACCCAAAATTCTCATCATACTTCAAGAGAATTACCATTATCTTAGACCAGTGTCTCTATCCAGAGAAACAAGTAGTTTTGTGGGAGAATAACCGATCTACTGAACTTCACGAGGGCTTTGAGGTGAAGAGAAAAGGTAATAAGGAATTCACTGCAGTAATAAGATTGGAAATGAATCACACTCCAGAGAAATACAAGCTTTCGCCTCAATTGGCAGAAGTCTTGGGTTTTGAAGTGGAGACACGTTCAAGAATCCTGATGGCAATTTGGCATTATGTCAAGTCAAATAAGTTGCAAAACCGTAACGATATAGCCTCAATCATATGTGATCCACCACTGCGAAGATTATTTGGGGAAGAGAAGATAAAGTTTGGAATGGTGGCGCAGAAGATAAGTCAGCATTTAATATCTCTACAGCCTATTCATTTGGAACACAGGATCAAGTTAACAGGGAATTCTCCTGCTGGAACTGCTTGTTATGACATTGATGTTGATGTTCCTTTCCCAGTGCAAAATGAAATTTCCAAGTTCTTGGAGAACACAGGGAGACAGAAAGAGATCGATGCATATGACAAAATAATAAGCGATTCAATAAAGAAGATACATGAGCGTTGCCGAAGGCGTATTTTCTTTCTTGGTTTCAGTTACTCTCCGGCAGAGTTTATCAATAAGTTTATTGCTTCTCAAACCAAAGATCTAAAGCTTATAGCTGGAGATGGCAATTGCAACTTAGAAGAAGAACAACAGGCGGAGTTTTATAATCAGCCTTGGTAAGTATCATGTGCTTCCCTTTGTGCTCTTTATTCTTTCTCTGCACATTTAAGTATATGAGATTAACTTGCAGTACGAGATCGTTCTCTTTACAAATTGTAAAAGAAGGTAAGACCAGTAGAATTGTACTGACAAGTATTTTGTTGTGATTGTGGTTGAAATCTGTCAGGGTGGAAGATGCTGTTCTTCGTTACCTGAATCGCAAGACTGCTGGAAGTGATATACCTGCAAGGACTTGATTAAAGGGTTCTATTGTACGGTTGCTGTGGTACAGCCATCCACATCTGCAAGCATATCTAGTCCCAGAATTCTGTTTAGTTATAAGTCTTGGGGAGAGAAAGGGATTGGAGATATATATATATATATATATATATATATATATATATATATATATTGTATCAGTAGAGTTTTGTTTTGGGGGGAAGGGTCTCTTTTGATATGGTTATATCCATCTCCATCCCTTAACTGTGTAGAATGTACAATATGGATTAGTGATGGTAGTTCCCCTCTCTATTCATAACTATCTTCTCAATGTTAATTCATTGAAGTTACAGATCCCTTGGTTTTACAATTTGGCTCTAGAAGAGATCTTGATCTCTTTTTTGGCTATTTATCTGCACTCAATGTTAATTTCAAATTATTATTTTAAATATCATGAATTATATAACAGAAGAAAAAGCGAATATCAGTTGATTCTTATTATGTTAATTAGACAAATGACAAGGTTCCGTTGACTGGGTGCCCCACGGAAGATTTTCTCCCCCATCAGACATGGGATCTAGGGGTGGGTATTTCGTCGGTTCGATTGAAAGTGAACCGATTTGATGCAAAAATCAACCCCAAAGCGCACCTAAATTCACAATCGATTCCGAGCCAAACAAGAATAGAATTGGATCGAACAAAGTGAATTAATGTCGGGTGGGAAACCGTTCACCCTGAGGGCTTGGTGGTGACTGGAACAAGAAGGAAATTAGGAGGACGTTGCAATGGTGATGGTTGGAAGGGAAGGAGTCGCTGTGGCATAAAATTGTTGGGAGGACGGCCGGAGGGTCGCTGGTGGCTTTTAGTTTGCCATTGCCGCTTGGTTTCCCAGGAGCAAGAGTGAGGCAATGGGTAATTAATGGGCGACAATAGATCGACGGATCAAGCGAGGCAGATGCGCCATTCCTTTTGCCTTCTCTATAATAGCTAGCTAGATATGGAGCTGGGCAGAGAGCCAGAGACCGAGTTGCATCTAAAGAGAGAGTGTATGTCTTGTGCATTGGAGGTTGTTGTTGTTGTTACTTGCTGCTTACATATACAACTTATTAGGGATGGAGAAGGGAGGGTTTGTTATGGGCTCTTGATCTTTAGAGATGAGTGTGTGGGTCGGTTGGGTTGGAGAAGGGGAAGAGGTGATTTCATTTTCGGTGTGGGTACTAGATCGTTAGCGATTATTGAGTAGGCTCACTTAGGTCAAGGGCAATTGGGAATTTTTTGATCGGAAGTTCGGTTCGGTGAATTCTTAACCGAATTGTGACCTATAGTGACATCATATTTGAATTCCGAATCGACAATGACTTCAGTTCAGCTAGATCAGTTCATATGTCGGTCAGATTATTATGGTTCGGTATACTAAACGGGATGACCATCCCTAATGTGATCCTCTCTCAGGTGGCATCGCTGAGGTTAGGTGAAAATTTTTAAATAATTTTTTTTCTCGTTATTGCTTTTTAATTGATTTATCAGCTACTCAATGATCAAATGTTATTGTTGACGGTCATTTAAAACAAACTTAGCAAATATAGATAACAAGTAATTAAAAAAAAACATTGGTTTTGAAGTCACTAAAAAACATTAGTGACAAAAACAAAATAAATTAATAAACAAAATAACCAAACATGAAATTCAACCTATCAGCTAATAGCTAGAAACTGATCCCATTCCCAACACTTTAGATGCAGTAGGGGTTAATACAGGTCAATTAGATTTTTCCTGGCATGTAAAAACGTTTTTTCTTCGCCGCCACCAGGAGATGGGGTTGCGAGGAATCTGTTTGGTTTCCCACACTCCCCGCCGCCGTTTCATAGCCAGGACCAAAACCCTAACAGCCTTTTCCCTCCCCCGGGCTTTGGAAGCCCTAACCAAAGCCCACTTCCTGCCCAAGCCCAAAACCTATTCACTATAAACCATAACTACTTTCCAAACCCATTTCGAGCCCAGCCCGCCCCTTTCCCTTCTCCTCACAGTCAAGGGAGACAGATCCATAGAATCAGCCCACGAGCCCATAAAAAGAAGAGGAAGACTTCTGGGCTCCATTCAAATGTCCAGGGGGCTGAGTTGATCGGTGGTACCCAGGTTGTTGCTGGGGAAAATGCGGACTATGACGATCCTGCGATCCCGCCAGGATTTGAACCCAATCTCGCTGTGGTTATGGTGGCCGATTCCAAGCCACCGGGGGCCCCATGAATGCCCTTGTGTGGAACTGTAGGGGATTCGGACAGACCCCCACGGTTCGTCAATTGAGGAAGTTGGTCAAGAAACACCATCCTTCGATTTTATTTCTGTCCGAGACCAAGAAGGAAGAGTCCTATATGCAATCTAAGAGAAGGAGCTTGAGGTTTGCCGAAGAATTCCATGTTAATCCAATCGGACTTGCTGGAGGATTGGCTCTTTGGTGGGTGTCAGGGCTACCTATAACTATCATAGATAGTAGTAGTTATTTTATTGATGTCTATGTTGATGTTTGTGGGGGTTTTTTTTATCACTTTTGTACATGCCCCGTCTGATCCGGCTCAGCGGAGGGTTTTCTGGGATCAGATTAGTAGCCTTAGGACTAGTATTGAAGATAAATGGGTTGTTATTGGGGATATGAATGCGGTATTGTTTGCCGAGGAGAAGAAGGGTGGGAATGAGCCTAGGAATGTTTCTACCTTGCCTTTTAAGTCTTTTGTTTCGGATAATGGTTTAATGGATTTGGGGTTTAAGGGTTATCCTTTCACGTGGAAGAACAATCAAGAAGGGATTCGACGAATTGAAGAGAGGCTTGATAGAGGACTCTGCTCCACTTCTTGGTTCTCTTTATTCAATAAGGCTATGATTTTTCATGAACTACCAATTGAGTCGGACCATTGCCCTTTGAGATTGGAGTTTGAAGGGAACCGGAGCAACTCTAGGGCTCCGTTCCGGTTTGATACAAGATGGCTCCAGAAGGAGGAATGCGCTGATATTGTTAACCGTAACTGGGATGGTGGGGGCTTCTGCCATGATAGATTGCTGAATTGCGAGAAGGAGTTGACTAGATGGGCAAAACAGATGTTTAAAGAGCAGAATAAAAGGGCTGAGGATATCCAGTCGAGATTGGGGGCTATTCTTTTGATGGATCGGTCAGTGGAAATCATCGAAGAAGAGAGAGAGCTTATGAATGAGCTTGCTGCAATTTGGAAGGATGATGAATTGTTGTGGAGCCAACGTTCTCGGGTTGATTGGCTTAGTGTGGGAGACCAGAACAATAAATTCTTTCACGCCTCCACTTCTCTCCGCAAGCTTCGGAATAAAATTGCTTCCCTGAAAGATGAAAATGGGAACGTGATTAGTCAACCGGAAGAACTTTCTAACCATGTGGTGAACTTCTATCAAGCTTTGTTTACTAAGAAAGGTGGCCTTAATGATGATGCCCTTCAAGATTTCCCTAGGCTGGTGTCCAATGAAATGAATATTGATCTGGAGCGAGAGCCGACTGTTGAGGAGATTCGTGCTGCTGTGTTCGACCTTGGTCCAACAAAATCCCCAGGTCCTGATGGTTTTGCTGGGTCTTTCTACCGCAAGTTCTGGAGCAAAATTGGGCCTGACTTCTGTCGGGAAGTTATTGATTTCTTCAGATCGTCGGTTATGCCTCAGGGATGGAATGACACTCATATTGCTCTAATACCCAAGGTTCTAGCTCCGGAGACGATTTCTCAATTCCGCCCGATTAGTTGCTGCAACTTCAGATATAAGATTATTTCCAAAATCCTGGCGAGTCGAATGAAGAAGTGGCTCCCGGGTTTAGTCTCAGAGATGCAAGCTGCATTCACAGGTGGGAGGCTTATCCAGGACAATGTCATTATTGTTCATGAAATGCTGCATAATTTCAAAAACCGCCGAACTGGAGACTGGGATATGATGGTGAAGCTGGATATGAGGAAAGCTTATGACTTAGTGGATTGGGATGGTCTTGAATCTATTCTGCTGGCCTATGGTTTCTCGGGAAAATGGAGGGGTTGGATTCGGGAATGCATCAGGACAGTCAAGTTCTCCATTCTTCTGAATGGAAGCCCCTCGGTCCCCTTCCTGCCGTCTAGGGGCATCCGGCAAGGTGATCCCATTTCCCCGCTCTTGTTTATCCTTATGTCCAATGCTCTGTCTCTTCTTATAGAGAAGAGTATCGAGAAGGGTGAAATCCGAGGAGTCAAGCTCAATCAGGACTGCCCAAGAATTTCACACTGCCTGTTTGCGGATGACACGGTCATCTTCGGTAAGGCAAGTGTCTTGGAAGCGGATAGGATTCTGGATATCATCAACATGTATGGTAACACTACGGGGCAGGAAATCAATGCGTCTAAATCGTCAATTTTCTTTAGCAAAAATACTCCCCAAGCTATCCGTGGGCTGGTGAGCAGTAAGTTTGGGTTTCCACCAACAGTTTGTCACGACAAATACTTGGGGGTTCCAACCGAATGGGGCGGATCGAAAAAAGAAACCTTCAGGTTTCTGCTGGAACGAATGGAAAAGAAAGGTGATTCTTGGAAGAGCCTTCTGTTGTCTCCCGGAGGGAAAGAAGTACTGCTGAAAGCAGTTATCCAAGCTTTACCAACCTATATCATGAGTGTTTTCTTGCTGCCTTTGAACCTTACGAATAAAATGGACTCAATACTGAAACGATTCTTCTGGTCGGGTTCAACGAGGAAAAGAGCCATCCATTGGTGCAATGCGAGAGAGTTGGAAAAACCTAAAGAGGAAGGAGGATTGGGCTTCAAAAATTTCCATCTCTTCAATCTGGCACTCATTGGAAAGCAGGTTTGGAGACTTTTTGATAACCCCGACGCCTTGTGGGCTAAACTACTGAAAGGGCTTTACTTCCCAAATGATGAGCTTTTCTCGGCAACGAAGGGGCGAAAGAGCTCCTGGATTTGGAATGGGTTGTGTGAGGCAAAGGAGAAGATGAAGAGTGGTTTGGTAAGAGGTATTATGTCTGGGGAGGATTCTTGGTTCCATTGTGACCCATGGCTGCCATCCACTCCGTGTTTCAACTTGTCTCACTTGGGCTTGGAGCCATCAAAAGTAAGTGATTGGATTGACCGTGACTCTTGTAGCTGGAAAATGGAGGCCATTCGTAATATGGTGCCTGAGGAGATTGCTCAGGCTATTGCCCGGGTTCCGGTGGGTCCCTGTTCTGCTAAGGACAGCTGGATTTGGCGGTGTACGGAGACAGGTTGCTACAGTGTTAAGTCTGCCTATCGGATGTTTCGAGAGAGTCGTGATTCGACTGTGGATAATGGCTTAATTCCCTCGGCTCGACCTAACAGAGACGATTGGAAGTGGTTATGGGGTCTCAAGCTGCCTCCTAAGCTTCGGTTTTTCATTTGGAAATGTGGTAAAAATGCTATTTCAACCCGAGCGAGGCTGTTTGGTCGCAAGTGTGCCCCTAACCCTTTATGTCCAATTTGTGGGGACCACGAGGAAACGATTATGCATTGCTTCTTTCAATGCCCTAAGGCTCTTCAGACTTGGTCTCAACTTGGGCTGCAGAATGTGCTTCCTGGGGCTGATTCTTGCTTTGTGGATTGGTTCTTTGGATTCAAGGATAGAGCCCCTGTTGGTCAAATTACCAGGATTGTGTGCTCACTATGGAATATCTGGATTGCACGAAATGGTTGGGTATTTGAGAGTCGGGCGTTCTCTCCGCCCTCTGTGGCAATTTTAGCCGAACGTGATATCGTAAATGTTCAAGAAGCTAGGATCGGATCCTCAGCTCATTCCTCCTCATGTCCAGCTGGATTGCCTTCTCAGCCTGGGAGTTCTCGATCTTCGACCTTATCACCGCCTGGTCCTTTCTGTAAGGTTGTGCATTGTGATGGTTCCTTTGTTTCTGATGCACAGGTGGCGGCTTATGGGATTGCTATTGCAAACTCCCACGGTCAGGTTATTGACGGGAAGGCTGAGCGTTTCTTTTGTTCTTCTCCGATACAAGCGGAAGCGTTTGCGATTCTTAATGCAGTTATCTGGGCGGCCCAGGACCCAGTTCCAACGTGTGTCCGATCCGATTGTCAGAGGTTGACGAATGCGTTGAGACAGGATCCGAGTCTTTGGCCCTGGCAGTGCCGGGCATCTCTTGCTCGTGTGGTTTCCATTCTCTGTGTTTCTCCTTGGATTACGGTTGATTTTGTCCCTCGTCGACTCAATAAGCTTGCTGATTGGATCGCTAGGAACTCTCGCCTTGATCTCCTTCCCCCTGAATGGTTTCTTGTTGCCGACCTTGTAGCTCCATTATTGTAATCGTTGTGTTCCCCTTGTGTGGGTTTGGAATGAAATGAATGATGAATGTTGTCAAAAAAAAAAAAAAAAGAATAGAGATTAGAGAGATGCGGGATCGATGCATGGGATGTGAGAGAAAGTAGAGGGTTGAAGCCGTCATTTCAACATTCCAATCCCAACGGGGGCGTGTTGCTGGCGTCGAGCGCGAGATGCCTGCTCCAAGTAGAGATTTACCTAGCTCCTGCAAACCCTAAAAAACCTCTCGGCACGATCAAGTGTATTTTGGGGAAGAACTGATTTTCTGATCGAATGTGAAACACACAACTACCCAAGAGAAGAATGTGAAAACGAAACTCAGACCGTCGTTTTGGGTTTGATAAGTAAAGCACATGACTTGGACGTCGTTTTGATCTAGATAACTAAGCTTCCTGTTTGTAAAGCCAGGACTCAGCGTTTTGTACTAAAACGACCCGGTTTACCTTTCACGTTTACCTTCTTCTTCTTTGATTTGTCTTGAATTGACTTTCGTGTGCAGGTGAAGTTCCCTGAGCCTGCAAAACAGAGTGAGTTCGAAAGACAAGGGAATAACACGAAGAGATCAATGACACAGACTCGTTTTTACGTGGTTTCTAGTATTGGGAGAATGAGGATCCCAATACTGACTATTCCACGGACCGAAGAATCACAGCTTGTGATTTTCGGCGATTCACTCAATGCGTTGCACCTGTTCCGTTTACAAGTTTGATCCTGATTAACCTATCCAATCCTGGACGATTAATCCACTCACTACCAGCTATTTCCCAGCTACCAAGCTATCCAGCTTTTGTGTTGTCCAACACTTTCTCTCTAACAAGGTTTCTCTCCAGAGCCACTGCTAAAGCTACTTTTCACTATCAATCACACTTGCTACCTCCTTAGCTTCTCTCGTGTGTATTGATCTCCTGGAAAAGTTGCTCTACTTCAATTCTGAACGGAGCTTTTGTATTCCTCGATGGCTAGCCGTTGCGACTCAAGTTAGGTAGGTCTCCTTCCTTTGAATTCTTTCCTGAATTGTTCATCAAATCAAAACTTCCATTCCACGCAACAATTCTTTCCGAGGCAGATTCACCAGACCCGCAATTTCCTTCCTCTGATGGATACGCCAGGCTCACACTTTCCTTCTCTTGATTCTGAGATTAATGACTGGCTTACTTGTCAACAATCTCCCCCTAAGCCAGTCAATGATCCCTTCAGCTGCTTGTGGAGTTCCTGCACACATTTTAACAAACTATTACGTGCAGACTGCTCTCAACACTTTACCAAGATACATCTAATAAGACGAGACACAATCAGAGGGCATTTTTATTAATCTTTGAAAACTGAAACTTAAGACACTCAAATGACGTTGATACTTAAGACACTCAAACAATCAGACATAGACTCAGTACACAGACTACCATGAGCTCTGAAAGAGCTTTATTCAACATTGATACTGCCGACTTAAACCCTAACTCATACTGGTTCCTCACTCCCCCTAGAACAGAAACTCGGGAGAGGACACATAATCTGAAATGCCATCTTCATCCTCCATCCTCATATTCCTCCTACTGCAGCTTGCTTCCTCTTGTCCAAACATGGCTTGGATTGCTTCCAACGGGTCCACCAGAGGTCGCTTCCCCTTATCCCTGACGGCTCCAGAGATATCTGCCGTATCAGGTTCTTCCTCAGCTTCATCTCCACCCAGATCTGACAAGCTGACTCCATCCTCATGACGAACTCCAGTAGCAGCTGTTCCTCCCCCTGGAGCATTGACCAGTGGGCGACGACGGCCTACAGATGCATCTACCTTACGAAGTACGAACTGAGCTCGAAGAGAGCTGAGAACATCCACTCGTGCCACCTTGAAACGCAGGTCTATGCCTAAGGCTAGCAGGATCTGAGTAATTTGTGGAGCAAAAGGCAGGTCCGCATCATAATTATCAGCATGAAAGTTCAGCATATGATCGAACATCAGATGAGAGTAACTGATAACACGATTTTCCTTGGCACTAGCAAGGATCCATAGATCTGAAGGATAGATAGTATTGAGCCCGAAAGATCGAGGCAGAAAGAGACGAGAGATATAGAAATGCAGCACTTTGAGGTCGTCAGGAAGTCTGCCAGCATGAAATTCTGAGGGATAATAGCGACCAGTGTCGCGAGTATACAGTCGCAGAGCATCTCCCTCATTGAATTCAGCAGAGTGGAAATCCGACTCATTCATGACTTCTGCTCCAGCAATAGGAATTCCTAGCTGAAGGGACAGCAGTTCCACATTGATAGTGATGAGAAAATTATACACTATCGTTATGAAACAGGGAGGAGAGATATGAAGACAAGGCTTCATGTTTGCGTAGAACATCCTAACAGCCTCAGGACAAAACCCAAAGTTTCGATTAGGAAGGATGTCACGCCAGCCCAGAGAAGTAATCAGATGTGGAATATCCATCCCATATCTGTTGAATCGTGATGGATCAAGAGTGATGGACGGGTGCAAGGGACGATCCTGGAATTGAAGCAGATAACGAGCATAGCTTGCTGCGTCTTCAAACCCTTTGCCATTGTAAATGGCGGCTTGAGCCAGACGCAGGGAAGTCACATGCTGAGCAGACATGACGGCTAAAGATATGAAGAATTTTGAAGTGATTTGAGTGATGAGAAGAGGCTCTCTACTGTAACTCTTTATAGAGCGGCAGAGAACGAGTTATGGAAAGAATTGTGACAGAATAGGAAGGCGAGAAGTCTTGTTCCCAAAGAATTGGTATCCCTTAAATCATGGGAAATATGATCAGAAAAGGGAACTCAGATCAGTAGTGAAAAGGATCTTTGAGACTGAGCAGACAATTCGACAATATCGGTTAAGGCAAATAACCCTAACTCACGTCGGATTCGGATAAAGGGTTCGGAGCCCAAGGGCTTTGTAAAGATGTCAGCCCATTGACATGAGGTAGGAACAATGATAGACCGTTATTTACACATGTTTTTACCCCCGTTCTTACACCGTTTGAGGTGTTGATTCTCGTGTTTTAGGCCGATTTCACGCTAGGTTGTGCTTGTTTGTGATATTTCAGGTCCTAGTACGTGAATGGAGGCTTGGGAGCGAGTCTGGGGTTGATTGGACGAAGATCGGACGAATGGCAAGGTTTCAAGGAAGCCGCACGGGCAGACCGGGGGATCACACGGCCGTGCAAGTGAGCAAGGTGGCCGTGTCATTTCCACCGAGAGCAAACACGGGCAGACCGTGGCATCACACGGCCGTGCAAAAGTGCAATTGTGGCCGTGTGATTTTTGCCGAGGCCAAACACGGGCAGACTAGAATTCTCACACGGCCGTGCAACCCTGGCCGTGTGAGATGGCTGAAGACTGAACTAATCCATACGCTGCGTTTCGACTCGCACGGGCAAAGTGGTGAGCCACACGGCCGTGTGGCCTGCCCGTGTGAGTCGGGAAATTCTGGTTTTTGAGCCAATTTCGAGCCAAAAGGGGGAGAATCGGATTTTCAGAGCAAAAACAGAGCCCTAGAGAGAGAAAGTACGAAGAACACATCCTAGAAGCTATCTTGGAGCTGGGTTTCATCGAATCGAGCTTGGAGATCGTCATAGGAGTGGAAATCATCATCCCGGAGCAGATTATCCTCATCGTTATGAGTATGACTAATCCGATTCTTGTTTTCTCTTCTCTCTCTATGGAGTAGAACCCTTCTCTCCCTTGGGTATGAAGAACCCTAGTTCCTTGTGTTAGGGATTTGATTGTAATAACTTGGGATGATATTACTGTTTGATTTTAATCGAATGATGCATGTTTATTGAATTGATTGAAGTCTGATCAGCTTTTCTCGATTTCTGCTGCAACCTGAGATAGATAGAATCTGATTAGGTTGTTAGAGCCTCTTCATTCGATAGTAGGAGATTGGCTATACGAGAGTTAGCCAGTTTACTGCTTTGTACTGGAATTCAATTCCAGTAGTGGAGTTCTGTGTTCATAGCCTCAGCTTTCTATCCCGGTGAAGACTAGTCGTCTGCCGGGTAGTTAGATTGAGAGGGTTTGGTCAGCTTAAGAGATTCCAAGCTACTGTCGAAACTTCCGTAGTCTAATTAACAGTGAATCAACCCAGGAGAATTACAATTGGACCTAACTAAGGGGCTAGGGGGACTCAATCCCGAGTGACTCTTTCCTGACTTTGAAAACCGAATTATTACTTGCTTTCTTACTGCTTTTGCTTTAAACAACAATCACTCGAATTAGTTTGCTAGATAATAGATAATCACGGAGTAAGTAGTAGATCTAGACCCCGGGTTGATAATTGAACTTGCCTGTTACTGCATTCCCGGACTGCGATTACACTTGGTCGCAGTTTGGTGTTGTGTTTTGGCGTGTCAAACAAATTCTAGTCCTATTTGACATTCTTCCACTAGTTCACGAATGAAATGATAGCGGACATCTATATGCTTGGTTCATGAATGTTGTACAGGGTTCCTGGTCATGTTAGTTGAGCTAGTGTTGTCACATAGAACTGGTACAGAACCAGGGGACAAACCGAAATCCTCCAACTGATGCTTCATCCAGAGGATTTGAGTACAGCAGCACCCTGCTGCAATGTACTCGGCTTCGGCTGTGGACAACGCGACAGAGTTCTGTTTCTTACTAAACCAAGAAACCAAGGAAGTACCCAGAAACTGACAGGTTCCTGATGTACTCTTCCTATCAACCATACATCCAGCGTAGTCAGCATCCGAATACCCTAACAATTCTAGGATGGAGTCCCTTGAATACCATAAACCTAGATTTGGACATCCACTTAAATATCTAAATATGCGTTTGACTGCACTTAGATGACTCTGTTTAGGAGAGCTCTGAAATCGAGCACATACACACACACTGTACATAATGTCAGGTCGACTAGCAGTTAAATACAACAGGGAGCCAATCATTCCTCTGAAAAGTTTATCATTTACTGATATTCCTGATTCATCCTTATCAAGTTTAGTGTTGGATGCCATGGGGGTTATGGCAGATTTTAAGTTTCCAAAATCAAACCGTTTCAACATGTTCTGAAGATACTTGGTTTGACAAATAAAAATCCCAGAAGAAGTTTGTTTAATTTGCAGACCAAGAAAGTAATTCAGTTCCCCCATTAGACTCATTTCAAACGCACTTTTCATCTTTATTTCAAAATCCTTACAGAGAGTTTCACATGTAGACCCGAAGATGATATCGTCCACATACACTTGCACTAACAGTATATGTTCTTGTTCATGCTTAATGAAAAGAGTTTTGTCTACTTTCCCTATCTCATCTGACTTGTTTTTATAAATCCATTTAGTGCCTATTATTACTCTATCTTCAGGTTTAGGGACCAACTCCCACACATTTGCACGTTCGAATTGATTCATTTCTTCAAACATAGAAGCTGTCCAGAATTCATCCTGGAGAGCTTCTTCTACATTTTTTGGTTCTATTAAGGAAACAAATGCAGCTAACGAGGGCAGAGTTCTGGATCGAGTAATCATACCTTGATCTAGTCCTCCAATAATCAGACTCGGAGGATGTCGCTTGATTATGTGTGGAGGAGGTTGCACTGCCATTTCTTCTGATCTATTTTCCTTGGTAGTCTCTGGTTCTACTGACAAATCCGTCATTGGTTCCTCTCTTGTAGTGGAGGACTGCACTATGTCCTTGGCTTGAGAATTATCAGATGGTTCTGACCTGTTCTGCATGATGCTTCTCCCAAGACCAAAATCATCCTCATCCCATTCATCTGTACACTCAATAACACCCTCATCAAATATCACATTGGCGGACTCCTCAACCTTGAGGGTCCGCTTGTTAAAAATTCTATATGCCTTACTGGTGTTTGAGTATCTCAGGAAAACTGACTCATCAGATCTTGCATAAAATTTTCCTAAGTTATCCTTGGTATTTAAGGCATAACACTTGCATCCAAATGGGTGAAAGTATCCAAGATTAGGCTTCCTTCCTTTCCAGATTTCATAAGGTGTTTTATTCAAACTTGATCTGATTAGAGCTCGATTTGTTATATAACATGCTGTATTAACTGTTTCTGCCCAAAAATACTTGGGCAGATTGTAATCATGAAGCATAGTACGAGCAATGTTGATTAAAGTTCTATTCTTACGTTCCACTACTCCATTTTGTTGGGGGGTCCTAGGGGCAGAGAAGTTATGAGAGATTCCTGAGTCATTGCAAAAATGCTCGAATATTTCTGAACAGAATTCCCCTCCATGATCACTCCTGATGCTGGCCACTTTGCTTAATTTTTCATTTTCAACCTTTTTAACAAGAGTTTTAAGGTTTTCAAAAGCTTCATCTTTCTTAGCAAGAAACATCACCCATGTATACCTTGAATAATCGTCTACAATAACAAAAGCATAGGATTTTCCACCATAACTAACCACATTAGCAGGGCCAAACAAGTCAAGATGCAGCAGTTCTAGGATTCTAGAGGTGGATATGACCTGTTTACTTTTAAAACTTGACCTAGTTTGTTTTCCTTGAACACATGCATCACAGAAGAAGTCCTTCTTCTCGTTAATTCTTGGTAGGCCCTTTACTAGATTCATCCTAACCAATTTTGAAAGAACCGCAACATTGACATGACCAAGACGCCTATGGCAATCCTGTTGCTCACTAGCTTCCATACTAACTAGACACAGCTCATTGAAGCTACTCTTGTCGTTTAAGTCTATGGTATAAATTTTCCCACTTCTTTTTCCTGTGAAAAGAATTTGTCTGCTCTTAATATTTTCCACATAGCAACAGCTAGACTAAAAAATCACACGACAGTCCTTTCCACACATTTGGCTTATGGATATGAGATTATGTTTTAAGCCTTCTAATAACATCACATTTATGATACAGGGGCTGATTCCCACTTGCCCTTTACCAATTATTTCTGCAGAATTATTATCACCAAAGTAAACTACCAAAATTACCTAATTTAAGCAATGAGAACAGAAGTTTGTTACCTGGCATATGATGTGAGCATCCGCTATCCATGACCCATTTTGTCACCTACGTGCTCACTCGAAGGCAGCTCTGCAAGCACAAAATTCATTTTGTTTTGCTAACCCAGACTTTCTTGGGTGCACTTGTGATTTCAGAATTATAACATTGAAAGGTATGATCACATCCAGATGCAGCTAAATTCTTTATTCCTGGTGCTGATTTTACCACCCAGACTTGTTTAGTAGGCCAATAATACTGAGCCGAATTCTTAGTCTTTAACGCTTCTGCTCTAAGTCTTTTCCTACACACCTTGACTTTGTGACCGTACATGTTACAATAATAGCACTTAACTGACTCAAGATTCATCCCTATCTTTTGAGTTCTTTGACGACTGCTATTTTCTTGCATTTTCCTCTTAAGCTCTACACATTCCTTTTGAAGAACAACCTTTTCTTCTTCTGTTGACAGTAACTTATCCTTAAGCAAATCTTCTCTGTGTTTGCTAGCTTCTAATTCATTTTCTAATTCTGTTAATCTCTCGAGATTAACTTCATTTTGCCTCTTAAGTCTATTGTATTTGGTTTTAACGTTTTCAAATTCTACTTGAATATCATTAATGATTTCAACTAGTAATTCATCTCCAGACTTGCTTAAATGGTTAAGTTCACCAGATTTTACCTCAGTCAAGGATACAGGAGGTGCAGGCTCCTCATCTTCTTCCTCCAGTTGAGCCACTGCCATATACGATCTATGAATGGTTACTTCCTCTTCTTCATCGTCTTCATCTTCACTGCAGCTCCATGTGGCTACTAAGGCTCGTTCCTTTTTGAGTTGAGGACACTCAGCTTTGATGTGCCCCATTCTACCACACTTGAAACAGCCTGAAGAACTAACTCCCTTGGTTGCAGATGTTGATTCACCACGGTTTCTGATGAATGTCTTTCCTTGTGCACCTTTTATCACGCTATCATTTTTCTCGAATTCCTTAGGCTTGGTCCCAAACCCACCTTGCTTCTTTTCTCTTCTGATTCTAAGAAGTCTACTTATCTGCTTGCTTAATAATGCAAGCTCTTCGTCCTCCATTTCATCAAGTTCTTCGGGTTCCTCGATTAGACTAGTTGCCTTGAATGCCACACCCCTTTTTCCCTTCTCGCTAATCTCCTTCTCATATCCAGATTTCTTCAATTTCTCTTCATGTGTGGCTAACGACCCGATCAACTCATCTATAGCCAGTGTCTCCAGATTCTTGGCTTCTTCTATGGCGGTTACTGAAACACCCTAACCCGGCCGGGTACTACTTTTACTAAAATGCCCTTGATAAATAAAATGCTCAAACCTTAAATTTCAGCGGGAAAAATTTAATATAAATAAAAATACTGAAAACACACTTGAAGTTCGAAGCAAAGCCCTAACACGTGGGCAAATTAAACTCAAACTTTAAAATCTCAACCTGATTTCAAAATAATCTCTAGTCTGTACTCATAATCATAAAGTATAATAACTAACTAGTCTCCAGTGTTGCTGCTTGTGCGAAAAACTCTGACTAGACATCCTCTGTGCCGCTCGTACCGTCCTCCTCTAGCCAGCTTCACTCGAACTCACTGCTCTCTAACTCCTCTTAGTCCTCTTTAAAACTGGTGAGTGAGATGGGGTCAGTCTACGCCCTTACGTTTTAAACCTCAAATACTTGAGCACTTTACTTAAATACGTACTTAAACTTATGGAAGTTGTTTGTACTTCCGCCTTTAAACTTTTAACTTTTAAAACGGTGTATCTCATCATTTATCTTCTTGGGGCCCCTACCTCGACTTAGCTGGCGCCACTACTAGCTTTACTTACTTTCTTACTTTCTTAAACATGACTACCCTCACAATGGGGTGCCCCTCAAATGGGTTTGAACACCGCGGAACGAATCACCATCCGGTGTCAAACTACGGCGTGACTACCGCGGAACGTATCACCATCCGGTAGCACACCTGAACCTGGGCAATGGAAACCGCGGAACTCATCACCGTCCGGCTCCACGCCTGACCAACTACCGCGGAACGTATCACCATCCGGTAGTGATCAACTACCGCGGAACTTATCACCGTCCGGTAGGGATCCATCTAGCTAGTGGCTAGCTAAGCGAGGTTAACTTATTCTTGCTTATGATTTTCTCTTGCTCTTATCACTTTAACTTAATCGTCAAACGAACGTAAAAGCTTTAAATAAATACTCAAAGCTCATAAACACATCCTTCACACTATGAATCAAAAGGACACACTTCATCACCCATAAACATAAGCAAGCACACAATTTCACATAAAACAACTTCTTAAACACGCAAGACAAATACTTGAAAAAAAAATACGTAAGGCGTAGAATTTACCCCCTTAACACTCACCTCTCATTCTCACCATCAACTGACTTGACCTTGCCCTTCAATTTATGCAGTCGATGTCCTGATTTGCACATCTCATCCTCTTGCTACTGCACGTAGTCTTCACCCTACCTTATGCATCATGAATCCATTCCATGCACTAACCTTCCACCTAAGCAATGATCCAGGACACACGTGTATAAAAAAATACACACCCCACAAAAGGTAAATCCTTCTTGTCCCATCTTTCCAATTGACTCTTCCTAATAATCCACTTATTAACGTGTCTAACCCAAACCTTTCAGCTCAAAATAACGCCATGACAAGAAAGCATTCATCATCGAGCTAATCATCACCGCGCTAGGATCATTACCGCCTCATCCCAACCATAATCAAATAGGAGAATCATTACCTTTGATTTTGTCGATCCCCATCTCCCCGCAAATCCAGCCTTCTCCAATCCATAACCGCCGGTCTATGTTTCTCGATTGATCGCCATCCCCTTGTGTGCGGTTGATGTCCTTCCGCAGCTCTGGTCCGCTTAAAAACAAATAATGCCACCGCCAGCAAGCCGCCTCCTTTGTGCCTCTCGATTGATTCGGTGGCGGCTGTTGCTTTTGCAACCGAAGGAGATGGGGGAGAAGGGTTAAATGGGGAAGGGTTTATTTGGTGGGTTAATTAGAGAGAGGTGGGTTGGATGGGTGTAACGGGTGAGATGATGATGACTATGATTATGATAACAATGATAATAATAAGGATAATAATAATTGTAGTTATTAATGTTATTATTATCTCCAAATTATGGTTGTAACCCTTTGTATGTAACCGTCGATCCAACCGTTCATTTACTATGGTCGAACCCGAACCAAAAAGTCGGGGTGTAACAGTTACTTTTGGAATCCACTTCTCAGGCAGACACCACAGAATTTTTCTCACAAGATCACCGCTTTCGTATGATTTCCCCAGATTCTCCAAGCTATTCACGATGTTGGTGAATCTTTCGTACATCTGCCTGATTGACTCTCCTTCCTCCATTTTGAATAGTTCAAACTGATGCTTCAAGGAATTTATTCGCGACGTTTTAACCTGGGAGGTACCTTCATAAGTGACTTGCAATTTGTCCCAGATCTCTTTGGTTGTCTTGCATCCAGCTACCTTGTGGTACTCTTCTGGACCCAGAGCACAATACATCAAATTTGTAGCCTTGCAGTTCTGCTGGAACTTCTCGAAGTCTTCATCTGACCATGTTTCTTGATCCTCCTTGAGTTCATGAGGATCCTTGACCACTCTGGCCCATAACTTGGGATCTGTAGACCCGACGAACAGTTCCATGCGATTCTTCCAATATCCGTAGTTGACTCCTTCGAATCTTGGGGGTCGATTCTGCGAAAACCCATCAGCGAGATACAAGGGAGCATTGTTAGCCGATCCAGACGCCATCTTTGGATCCACCAGAGGTTGTTGAACCCTTTCTTACTGGTGACCGACTCTGATACCACTTGTTGCTGGCGTCGAGCGCGAGATGCCTGCTCTAAGTAGAGATTTACCTAGCTCCTGCAAACCCTAAAAAACCTCTCGGCACGATCAAGTGTATTTTGGGGAAGAACTGATTTTCTGATCGAATGTGAAACACACAACTACCCAAGAGAAGAATGTGAAAACGAAACTCAGACCGTCGTTTTGGGTTTGATAAGTAAAGCACGTGACTTGGACGTCGTTTTGATCTAGATAACTAAGCTTCCTGTTTGTAAAGCCAGGACTCAGCGTTTTGTACTAAAACGACCCGGTTTACCTTTCACGTTTACCTTCTTCTTCTTTGATTTGTCTTGAATTGACTTTCGTGTGCAGGTGAAGTTCCCTGAGCCTGCAAAACAGAGTGAGTTCGAAAGACAAGGGAATAACACGAAGAGATCAATGACACAGACTCGTTTTTACGTGGTTTCCAGTATTGGGAGAATGAGGATCCCAATACTGACTATTCCACGGACCGAAGAATCACAGCTTGTGATTTTCGGCGATTCACTCAATGCGTTGCACCTGTTCCGTTTACAAGTTTGATCCTGATTAACCTATCCAATCCTGGACGATTAATCCACTCACTACCAGCTATTTTCCAGCTACCAAGCTATCCAGCTTTTGTGTTGTCCAACACTTTCTCTCTAACAAGGTTTCTCTCCAGAACCACTGCTAAAGCTACTTTTCACTATCAATCACACTTGCTACCTCCTTAGCTTCTCTCGTGTGTATTGATCTCCTGGAAAAGTTGCTCTACTTCAATTCTGAACGGAGCTTTTGTATTCCTCGATGGCTAGCCGTTGCGACTCAAGTTAGGTAGGTCTCCTTCCTTTGAATTCTTTCCTGAATTGTTCATCAAATCAAAACTTCCATTCCACGCAACAATTCTTTCCGAGGCAGATTCACCAGACCCGCAATTTCCTTCCTCTGATGGATACGCCAGGCTCACACTTTCCTTCTCTTGATTCTGAGATTAATGACTGGCTTCATTGTCAACAGGGCGTACGTACGTTGGATTCACATCACATGTCTGTGTATAATATAGCCTCACATTCGCAGGTGGGAGTATGATATATCTAACACATACGAGACTCGATATATTGTATGCGGTGCAGGTGGTCAGTCAGTTCATGGCTGAACCTAGGACGTCCCATTGGGTCGCAGTTCAGCGCAATTACGCTATCTTCGTGGGACACAAGATGTTGGGTTGATGTTTCCTGCATGTGGGGGTGTGTTGTCATAAACCAGTTGGTCCCAATAACTCGAGTTGTTGTAAGAAGGTTATGCAGGATCTTATACATGCCCATGTATGATACTTAACCACTTCCTTACATGTGTGATAGACGCCTTTGCCTTTGCCGATTATGCTGGATGCTTGGATACTAGGCGATTTACCTCGAGTTGGTGTATCAAGGTCGACAAGTCTTTCATCTCTTGGCGTTGTAAGAAGCAAGACCGGGTTTCGAAATCCTCCACAGAAGTAGAGTACAGATCCATGAGTGAAGTTGCATCTGAGCTTGTCTGGCTCAAGCGGCTGTTGGGAGAATTGGGTGTGGTTTTTCGAGCTCCTATCAGATTGCATGTGGATAATACTAGTGCTATTCGTATTGATACTAACCCCGTACTTCATGACAGGAATAAGCATATCGAGGTTCACATTCACTATATTCGTCATCTTGTTGCAGAAGGTGAAGTGGAACTCGCATATATTACTTCTGCAGAGCAAACTGCTGATTTGTTAACCAAAGCAGTTGCATCGGCTCGTCACTAGTTCCCAGCACACAAATTAATAGGGATGGCAAAAATATTCGTAACCGTGGATATCCACCCGAATCCAACCTAATCGGGTAGGGTAAAACCCGAACCCTGAAGACTTTTAGTGGGTACAGGTAAAACCCGAACCCGAATATTGCGGGTAATGGGTGGGCATGGTTTTCTTACTATCCAACCTGAACACGCCCGATTATACATATGCTTATGTATTTTGTCTAGAAATAATCATTATTTTTCTCTAACATATTTTATACTTAGCATACAAATATAATATTTTCATGAAATTGTGTTGTTTAGTTAACTCTCTTCATTTTAGTGATTTATTGCCGTATGTTTCCTCTTATGTAATGTGGATATATGTTTGAATGTTAACTTATTGGTTGGAGTTATAAAGAAAAATTACACCCATGGATAATCGTGGATATCCGAAACCCGAACAGGTATGGACATGGTTTTAATTTTATACCTGTTTCTTATGTGGGTATGGGTATGGGTGAAATCCGAACTACTTTGGGTAGGGTAACGGATATACACTATCCGCCCCCGGCCCGACCCATTGCCATCCCTACAAATTAATGTTGCAACAGCTGCATTAATTTGAGGGAGGGTGTTAGAAGTATGGGTACCAGATTGTAATTATCCAGGTATAGGGTTAGTAGCATTGGCCGTATATATATGTTGATTGGCCGCCTTGTACAGTTAACTACTACGATAATAAGAATCAAACTCTGTCGTTGTGTCGTGGACTAGTCTCAATGATCATATCGTTGGGGAAACCACGTAATCTCGCATCTCGTGTTTCTCGTTTTCTAGTATCGATTGACAGAAACTCCCCCACACTTAACTGTTTGCTTTTCCCAAGGCAAACCTACTCAAACCAGTACAACTTGCAAGACAATCACAATGTTCTGAACTATAAATCGTTGGTAGGACTTTCAAAGAGCATTGGAATTGATAAAATGTTACTTACATCTCTATGTAACAACACAAACTCTCGAATGAGGACATTGCCAACTAAAGAGGTCTAGACACTTAACGTGTGCACCAGGAAACTCTCAAGAAAACATGTGAAAATAAATGGACTCCATGGTAGTCTCCTACTTTGTTCAAAAGTGGACTCAAAGTTTGAGCCACAACTTAACATTGCCGTACAAAACACCAGACTTGCAGTTTTGCAAACAAGGCTTCACTCCCTCATGGGTAAGAGAAAAAGTAGATTGATTTCTCTTTCTAAGCCTCATGTGCGGCAAGTGATGGTTGAGAGCATGAAATAATGAAGAAGGTGAAACTTTTACTTGAGTCGTTTCTCTCAAGCACCAATTCCCAGCCTCCACTTCTTTCTCAATCTAGGTAGCCGCCTTACCATCCTATCGTTGCTTTCGAAGAGCTTTTCTTCGTCGTGTTTAGTTGAATTGATTTTCAAACAGGGAATCCCTGAATGAACTGTCACATAATTAACTATACATAAAAGAAATAAGTTTCGTAATAGTTTAATTTCTCTTTACGCCGTTTGGCTTTGTCATCTAACGAATCCATCAGAATCCATGGAGAATAAGTCCATGGTAGCCACCACCCACTGCTAGAGGTGAACAAACACACCCGCAAACCGACCCACCCGTCCAACCCGACCCAACCCACCCATATTTATCGCTAAAACGAAGGTTTTGGGTTGGGTGAGGGTTTTCTTTTGTACAACCCTCCTCTTATGGGTTGGGTTTGGATTTTGGATTACACAATCCGTAGAACACGACCCAACCCGTGTTCCAACTATTAGTATGAGTTCGGATCTAAAAAATATTTATGTCGTATATAGTCATATACGTATGAGAAAACTAAGATATTTCGGCATGTTTTTCTCTCATGGTCTCCCTAATCTAATGCATTCTTCGACTTAAAGTTTAGCCATAAATTGAATATAGTTATGATTCACGTAATCCTTTTTCTTGTGTACAATTTTAATAGAATAACATATTATGGATGCGTTTGTTTATAACATTTTTAGCCTATTTCAACAAATATTGTGAAAAAAACAAGATATATGTTGAAGTAGATCACATTTTATTAAAATTCAAACAACATTTGTGAATTTTGATACCTTTCACCTCGGTTCATTCGTTTGACATTTTAATTAGTTATAAAATATTTTTATGATATAGAATAATTATATATTTTATGTTGGGTTGGGTTTTTACTTAAAAATATCGCCAACCCGACCCAACCCAATTAGAAACAAACCGTAGGGTTTAAATTCTTTTGGGTGAGTTTGGGTTTGATATTTCCCAAAACGTAGTGCATGGGTCGGGTGAAGAAAATGACTAAACCCGAACCACCCGACCCATGTACACCCCTACCCACTGCCACTGGCGTAGAACAATGATGGCAATGAGGCGGGACGGGGCAGGTACCTCAATACACATATCTGTCCCGCACCAAGCGTGGGTCAGGCGGTTTATACCCACTCTTATATTTTATTTGAAAAAAATACACGTAAATTTTACTTTTTAAGATAAAACAAAAGGAAAACACTTTATGAATTAAAAATAGTGATGATAAAATAGAGAGTCTAACTAGTTGAAAGACCAAATCTGACTAGTTGAAGAAAAGTCAAAATAGAGAAATCTGAATAGATATATATGCCCCAGTCCACGCTATTGCAGGTCGAGTAATACTCATCCCATCGTTGGTCAGATGAAATAACACCCGGTCGGGCGGTTTCGAATTACCATTCCTAGCGTATAACTTGCTTAATAGACAAATAGTTAATTCTAATTATTTTCAATAGATATGTTTGGTTTAATTTCTATTAATTCAACGATAAAGTATTCTAATGGCTATTATTTTAAATATTATGAATTATATAACAGAAGAAGCGAATATCAGTTGATTCTTATTATGTTAATTAGACAAATGGCAAGGTTCCATTGACTGGGTGCCCCACAAAATGATTTTCTCCCCCATCAGTCATGGGATCTAGGGGTGGCTATTCCGTCGGTTCGGTCGAAAGTGAACCGATTTGATGCAAAAATCACCTCCAGAGAGCACCTAAATTCACAATCGATTCCGAGCCAAACAAGAATTAGAATTGGACAGAATAAAGTGAATTAATGTCTGGTTCGATTTGGGATACCGTTCACCCTGAGGGCTTGGTGGTGACTGGAACAAGAAGGAAATTAGGAGGACGTTGCAATGGTGATGGTTGGAAGGGAAGGAGTCGCTGTGGCATAAAATGGTTGGGAGGACGGCCGGAGGGTCGCTGGTGGCTTTTAGTTTGCCATTGCCGCTTGGTTTCCCAGGAGCAAGAGTGAGGCAATGGGTAATTAATGGGCGACAATAGATCGACGGATCAAGCGAGGCAGATGTGCCATTTTTTGCCTTCTCTATAATAGCTAGATATGGAGCTGGGCAGAGAGCCAGAGACCGAGTTGCATCTAAAGAGAGAGTGTACGTCTTGTGCATTGGAGGTTGTTGTTGTTGTTGCTACTTGCTTCTTACAGATACAACTTACTAGATTGGGGCCCGCCCGTTGGCCGGATGAATTTCGTTAATAGTATAAATAAACATAGTAATTGTTCGAAGCAAGATATATTTTTATTTCATACCATAAAAATTTTCAAATCATTTAATTATCGGAAATATCATACTCGTATAATTTTCAATATGCCAAGCCAATTTCTTACTAAAGTCTTTATTGAAAGTAAAAAACAAAAGCAAGGCAAGAAAATTGAGTCCTAAAGATTCAATCCGACTACACTATTTGCTCCTCATTGTAACAAATTATTACACATTTCATTTTAGATTCCATGTGATCGCTTCTCCTCCGCCCTCCAAAGAACCATCATCTCCACCAACTACAATGCATTTTTATACTATAGCGAAACCTTTATCTTCACAGTAATTTGTTCCTTCTCTTTTTCTTTTCTATTTTCGTAGAAAGCTAATCTTTCATAGTAAAGTATTTTGAAACACTAAACATTCCACACAGTAGAATATATGTCTCATGAGCATTTTATGAGATTTATTCTTTCCCCAACGATAATACACAATTTAGCGATCAACATGATACTCTATAGATTAAAAACTTAATGAATAACCTTTAGGGGGTTGACTATTCTCCAATAAGTATGTGTATTTTTTCTTCTTCTTCTTATATATATGCAGATTTTATTTTTCAATTTGTAAATCATGAATTAAGCAGAAGTATCATGATCATTCTAAGTTGACTTTAGGAAATACCCACTTTCATGACAATCAAGCGACAAATTGATGGCGGGGATGATTAGGAATTGATGTATAGATCGTGTACCACTGTAGATGAACTAATAGTTCATGAATGCTATTGTATATGATGTCATAGGATGCTAGAATAATATATTATTTTTATTCCAAAAAATGTCAAAACGAAGGTTTTGTCTTCAGTGCACACTTTTTTGGGTGTATGATATGCGCTCACCTCATAATTGACATTCTAAGTACGCGATTCATGTCATAATGAATTAAATCATTACTTGTATTGTATGATGGACAACAAAATACACCAATTTACAAAAAAATCACTCAACTTTGATTTGAATGATTCAGGGTTTAGGAGTTTTGGGTTTGGGGTTTACAATTTGGGTGTAGGTTTAGGGTTCAAAATTGAAGGTTTAGAGCTTAGGGTAATTCATTGTTTGGTTATGATACTATATTATATCATCATATTAGATTAATAGTACCACTTAAAATTTAAACCAAACGCCTTTAAACTACTTTTAGAGTTGGGTGCATAGTATGCACTCCTTTGTGTGAGTGCAGTGTAGAAGCTACCCAAAATGAATATTATTCTATGTAGTATAATTATTTAATTTTTTAGTGAAAAGTTTATAATTTAAATCAGGACAAATGAAACATGACTAATTAAAAATCAATAAGGGAGTGATTATTCACGTTAAATTATACACCTCATCTATTAATAAGTTAACAATAATCTAAATGGCCTAAATGATACAATGAAATAGAGCTGTTAATAATAATTTTAATAAATATATAATGAATTCTACGGTGCACCATATCATCGGCTATTTCATTTAAAAAAAATTATGGTACAAATTGAACTTATACCTTTAACGTTATAGTCAATTTCAAGTTGTTTCTATACATTTTCCCACGAGTGCAAATTTAATTTGTACCTATATCTTTCAGTGCAAATTCATTTATGATACAAACTGAATGTAGAATCTTTAACGTTATGGTAAAATTTGCACCTATACATTTTGTACAAATTACTTTATAATACAAAATAAACTTGTATTTTTAACGTTATCCTAACAGTACTATAATAAATCATAAATAAATTATTTTGTTAATTTCATTTGCTAAAACAACAGTGGTGAATTAACCCCATGTAATTATTGGTGCTCATATAATTAGCTTCTACTTTGTGCCGCACAAGTGGTGATGTCTTCCAAAAGAATTCTCCAGTCTCAAGTTTGCAATGAAAAGAATAATGGGTCTGGCCCATTTCGGTCAATAATTATACAGTTCAATTTTTTCCAGTCCCAAATTTACAATGAAAAGAATAATGGGTCTGGCCCATTTCGGTCAATAATTATACAAATACATTTACGAAAATCTCCTCCAGTGAATTGCGGAGAGAGCAGGAAAAGAGGGATTAAGGGGGTTCCAGCCAAGAACCTCCATATAGTATTGTTAGGATTAGGGATGGGAAGGGAGGGTTTGTTAGGGATTAGTGTGTGGGCCGGCGGGGTTGGAGAAGGGGAAGGGGGGATTTCATTTTCGGTGTGGGTTACTAGATCGTTAGCGATTATTGAGTAGGCTCACTTAGGTCAAGGGCTTCGAGAATTGGGAATTTTTTGATCGGAAGTTCTGTTGTTCGGTTCGGTGAATTCTTAACTGAATTGTGACCTATAGTAACCTGATATTTGAATTTTGAATCGACAATGACTTCAGTTCAGCTAGATCAATTCATATGTCGGTTAGATTTGGTATACTAAACGGGACGACCACCCCCTAATGTGATCCTCTCACAGGTGGCATCGTTGAGCTGAGGTGAAATTTTTTTCAAAAAAATTTTGTTATTAGTTTTTAATTTATTTGTCAGCTACTTAATGATCAAATATTATTGTTGACGGCCATTTAAAACAAACTTAGCAAAAATAGATACCAAGTAATTAAAAATAAAAAAACATTGGTTTTGAAGGGCAACAGATAGGGTCAGTAACCACTTGGTTACTGACATGTCAGTAATGAATAGGAACCATAGATCTAAGAGGCATGCAATCGTGTGGTTGGGCTGGACGCTGAGTATGGAAGGGTATTTTTGTCCGTTTATATATTAAATTTTTTATTTTATTTTATTTCGTATTTAATGGCTGCACTTTTAATGAGGGAAAGAGAAATCACTTCTTTGCAACTTTCTATCTTCCTTCTCTCTTCCTTTTTCTCTCCCAATCTCTTTTCTAGATCTTCTCTCTTTCTCTCTTCCTTTTTCTCTCTCAATCTGCACTTTGGTGTTCTAAATCTGCTCCTTTCTCTTCTTCTTTATTTTTTTTACATGACGAATAAAAATTGGAGCCACTCTTTTTCATTGCATTTCTTCTCTTCATCATCTCGTTGGCCTCAATTTCGATCTTTCTCATTTTTTCGGCATTTTGGTGTTCTTGATTGCGGAAGAGGAAATGAGAAGCGACACAAGACGATTTTTCTCTACCTCCTTCTGTTTTTTTTCTTTTAGATAATATATATTGATATTATAACTCTATACCATATGGTATTCGGTGGTAACGAAATATATATTGATATTACCACGTTATACCATATGGTAATGTATGGTATTGTGCGGTAACAAATTATATATTGATATTACCACACTATACCATATGGTATTGGGTGGTAACGAAATATATATTGATATTACCACACTATACCATATGGTATTGGGTGGTAACGAAATATATATTGATATTACCACACTATACCATATGGTATTGGGTGGTAACGTAATATATATTGATGTGACAAATTTTTTCATACCATATGGTATGGTCAATACCAGTCATTACCATATGGTATAGACTGGTAATAACTGACAAATTTTTTTATGTCTGAAAAATATCAAAGTGGATATCATTTTGAAGAGCACAATTAATCTGATCTAACTGTGCAAAAAAAATTAAATTCCGACTTAAAACGAATGAGAAATCGTCCGTTAAAGATTAAGAGAAGAAAAATTAAAGGTTGTTTGAGGAGAGAGAAGGCGCTGATGTGATCTGGTCAGCGCCAGCGCGTCAGAGACATCATTAAATAGGGGGTACATTTTTACTTTAGTGCCCCTCCGTGTTTAATTTAAATAAAAAGAAAAAGCTGACACGTGGGAACACATGATTGGATTACTGATAGTTACTGATAGTAAGGATACTGACCTGATCTGGTCCCGTTTTGAAGTCACTAATAAAAAAAACATTCAAGTGACACAAAACAAAATAAATTAATAAACCAAATAACCAAACATACAATTCAAACCAATAAGCTAATAGCTAGAACCTGATCCCGTTCCCGATAGGGGTGGCAATACGGTCCGGTCCGGTTAAATTGGCCCGAATTGATCTGGTCCAGTCCGGTCTTTTTGGAAATATGGGGACCAAAACTTGGATTGGGTACAGTCCGGTTTTGACCCGGTCCGGTTTTGACCCGGTCCGGTTTTGACCCAGTCCGGTCCCAATCCGATTTTGACATGTTTTGACCCGTTTTGACGATGTTGCAAAAAATTCAGCAACATATACCCATTTTCCTGGAATGTAAACAACCTGTTTGTAGCAAAAATCAAGCCAAATATGGTCCAATACAAAATCACAAGATTCACAATCATCATTGATGTCTATTACAAACTCAAAGTCCAATTCAAACTTCAAAATAAAAATAAAGTGCATCACATTCTCTAATTATAGAATAAACTTCAATTATATTTTATTGACATTTCTAAAACATTACATACGTAATCGTGATCATCACATCCACCTTGCCTACCTTTAAGGTCAAAATCTTTTTGTTTTTCAAACAGAGAAGGAAGAGAGAAAAAGAGAACCAAAGGAATGAATGAAATCGAACTAGAGGGTCAGAAGTACCCATTGGTTCTATAATCACAGGAGAAGAATCTCCTCGTAAAATAGGTAGTTTTTTCTACATCACAGCCTCCATATCCATTTCATTTTTCATTTTAACAGAAAGACAAGTACAATTCGTCAATTCCCCCCTGCTACTTGCTAAAAAACAGCAAACAACAACAGCAAACAGTATATTGAATCATTGATCATCACCTAGCCCATGAGATTGTTAAATCAACAATAACTTACCCAGCTGCTGCTCCCTTCCATATTTCTGACTTTTGCAGCTGTTGCCGGCTGTGCTTGTAGACGAACGGACGGCGACGAGATGCAGGGTCGTCTTTTGGAGCTTTCTGGGTCGTCTTTTGGAATGGAGGGCGACGGCCGACGGGATACTGGCTGGCTGGTCGCGCGGCGTCGTGGAGCTGATCGGAGGTGGTCGCGACGGGACGGAGTTGAGGGCAGAGGCTTCCTGGGTCGCGACGGGACGGAGTGGAGGCTTGTAGCTGGGTCGCGACGTCACGTCGCAGAGAGGAGGGAGGCGACCAGCAACGAGAGGAGGTTAGTCGCCGTCGCCGTCGCGATGGTCCGAGACTCCGTCGACGGCGCGATGGTCCGAGACTCCGATGGGGATGCCGCGAATCGCGATGGAAGGCAGAATTTGGGTTTACTCTCGAGGGAGAGGGAGGCGGCAGGCGGCAGCAAAATAGAAATGAAGATTGAAGTCCTCTACCCAGCAACCCTACACTCTACAGGAACAGAAGCTCGCCTGGGCCGGGGTGAGTGGGCCGAGAGGCCATGGGTTGGCCTGTCCCTGGGCTGGGCTTATTCTGGGCCTCTAAATCTGTTTTGTAATTATCCGGTCTTCCGGTTTTTACACGGTTTTGACCCGGACTGGATTGGTCCGGGTTTTTTGCTAATTCTAAGACCAAAGACGGGATTGGATTGTTTTAAATCCGGTCCCGGTCTTAAAACGGTCCGGGTTTTACGGTCCGGTTTCCGGTTTTCAATCCGGTCCCGGTCCAAACTGCCAGCCCTAGTTCCCGACACTTTAGATGCAGTAGTAGGGGGTTAATAAAGGTCAGTTAGTAAAAACGTAGTAGTAGAGAGCTAGAGATTAGGGAGATGCGGGATCGATGTGGGGATGACAAAAATATCCGTAATCGTGAATATTCGCCCGAATCCGATTTAATCGGGTAGAGTAAAACCCGAACTCGAAGGATTTTTAATGGGTACGGGTAAAACTCAAATCCGAATATTGCGGGTAATGGGTGGGACCCGAACCCGCCCGATTATATGCATGCATATATATTTAGAAATAATCAATATTTTCCTCTAACATATTTTATATTTAGCATATAATATAATTTTTTTTTATGAAATTGTGTTGTTTTAATTAATTTTCTTCATTCTAGTGAATTATTGTCGTACTTTTCGTCTTAGCGAGAATACGTGTAAATATTAAAATATTAATTGGAGTTATAAAGAAAAACTATTACCCACGGATAACCGTGAATACCCGAAACCCGAACGGGTATGGGCATGGGTTGGATTTTCTACTCGTTTCTTATATGAGTATAGACATGGATAAAACCCGAACTACTTTAAGTAGAGTAACGAATATGCATTATCCGTTCCCGTCCCGACCCGATCCATTCTCATCCCTGGATCAGTGCATGGGATGTGAGAGAAAGTAGAGGGTCGAAGCCGTCATTTCAACATTCCAATCTCAACGGGGGGCGTAGTCGATCGTACGTAGGTTGGATTCACATCACATGTCTGTATCTCTCTTTCCATCCTCTCCGCCCTATGCCTATATCTCTTTTCCCCTACTTAACTTCCCATTCTATTGTCTGCTGCTCTCACTTAAATAAATATTAATTAGTTCCATCCCATCTATGGAAGAAAGCCGCCACCAAAAGGAGCTCCAGCTCCTCCCTCAAAGCCCTCCTCCTCCTCCTCCTTCCCTGCCGTCGGAATCATTCACCTTCCGGTACCGATCCTCCTCCTCCTCGTCGTCGTCGTCGAAGATCGACTCCGATCATCCGAATCAGCAGTTGGGATCGGGCCCAGCTCCGTCGCTGGACCTGCAGCTGTCAATCAGCGTGCGGCCCTTCCACGGGGCCGGGAGCAGCAGCAAACAAAGTCGAGCCGCCGCCGCGGGTGGAGGCACTGGGGATCAGGTGGAGGCGCTGAGGTGGCAGGCGGCGGAGCAGATGCGGGTGGCGGCGCTGGAGAAGGCGTACGCGGAGCGGGTGAGGGAGCTGAGCCGGAGGGAGATGGAGCTGGCCCACTCCGAGTTCGCACGTGCCCGCCTCCTGTGGCAGCGTGCCAGGGAGGAGGTCGACAAGGCCCACCGCCTCAAGGAGCGATCTGCCGCCCCTTCCGCCGCCGCCCCCGCCGCCGCCGCCACGTGCATGGAGATCACTTGCCAATCTTGCAGGCAAAAATTCAAACCTAATTGATTTCTCTCTTTGTCAATTCGTATATGCTGTGGTTTGCTTTCCTTGTGATAGTGAGGGATCGGAGAGATGAGGTTATTCACAAGAGTGGTGGAGTCAGTCAGTCAGGCTTTCTTTTTTTATTTCCAGATTTGGGTAACTGAATTTTGCTTCTTTCAATAAATTAAATCAAGGAGTTGATGATATGTGGTGTGGAAACATGTAGAAGAGAAGGAGAAAAAAACAAGTGGTGATATGAAAGCTGGAGGAAGGACATTTACTGATTTACATATGATCTGTATGTGTACGTAGTAGTAGAAGGAAGGAAGGCAGAGGGGGAAGTTTGGTAATTCCGCAATAGCCTGCAATCTGATCAGTACTCGTCTGTCTATCAAAGCACCCATTATTCCCATCTCCATTTGTTTGCTTTTGTACCTTCGCTTTTTTTTTTCTCCATCACATGTCTGAGTGTGAATGAATGAATGAATAATTTGATTGCGGTCTATTATTGTTTCGAAATTTCCGCTCTTCGTGACGATCTTCATCGTGTTACCTGGAAGCAATATTCAACGATGTACATCCTAGATCGCTCAACTCTCCAGCGATCTAACTCAAAAACTCATGTGTTTTGTGAATTTTTGTTGAAATGGTGTATTGTGGGGGGGGGGGGGGGGGATCGACAATTAGTGCATGATCATCCTCGAATTTCAAGAAATTATCTATTTGTTCGGTGAAAATTTTAGGATTTCTATATAATTTTTTTTCCAGATTGCTTGCTTCACTTATTAAAACAATTCTCAGAAGAGTAAATACCACACTGGTACTAATATATTTCAGATTCTACTTAAGTTTAGTTTAAATCGGTAAATTCTTCAGCAAGCTATGACAGAATCGCTAACATGTCAAGCGATTTAGCAAGATGGTTATGAACCACAAGATTATAATTTCAAGGCGATTCTTGTATCAAAATATAACACGATAAGAATGAAAATGTAAGGCCAAAGACAATCCACATAACCCAATATATATATATATATGAATGTACAGTAACTTGCTAGAAATTTCCACGTCCTAAAATAGTGCACGATCGGCCACCGGCAAACGAGATCCACCTATCTAATATACCAAGTTTTCTTGCCACAGTAGCCACGTAACAACGATATGTCTTATATTGCTTCCTCATCACATCGATCCGTCAGGATCATTTGAGGTTTGTTGTCTGTTTGAAAGCAATTAGTTGTACGTACGTTACTCCTGGTGTTTGGACATATCTATGTACATCAACATGATTTGAGGTTATTTGGTCCAAGCTCATGAAGACAAACCTAATTAATACAATGAACAATACGAATGTTCCTTTCTAGTAATTAATTAAAGATCATCACTAGGGTTTGGCCACATAATATGAGAGTATAATGAATCGATTTAATTCCCTAACATCCCATATTTCGTGCAAAAATCTCTATTCGTACATGTGTGTCGTCCACTGCATTAGGGCTCCAACGGTGGTCTTGTGTTAGTACGCAAAGTTTGTTGTTTGGGTGCGCGCTAAATGCTTGGATAAAGGGACCCAAAACGCTGTCACGACCAGCAAATTAGGGATCTATTTAAAATGTTTGATAAGCTAGATACCCAAGAATGGTAGATGCATATATATACTAGGCCGCACGCACATCTTAATAAAGAAAGAAATACGCGTCTCGTGATCTACTAGTTAAGTAGTCACACCACCTGTATGAAGTTCTACAATAGAATCATAAGCACTTGCCGTATCAAACTTAGCGTCCATAAAAATACCCAGTTGACCTTCCTTCCACTTGGTTATGTTTCAAGCTCTCCAAAAGGAACAAAAGGACGTTCATTTTCAGGCGCAATTATTTCACTCAAACCCTTCTTCCCACAAAAGATGATGATGATCACTGATCAGTCAAACCCGCGATGGCGATGATTCCGTTATTCCAAAAAAAATAACAAGCAGTCAATGCAAGTGGTTATAATTTCATTTTTATTCCCTTCCCCTTGGCTTCTGTACTCGCTTTGATATCGACATACGGGTTCAAATGGAACAGAACAAAAAAAGCAATATACAGTAGTAGATATTATCATCAAGAGTACATGAGAGAGATAGGGAGATATGTAGCTAGGTTTGGCGTTTGTGTGTTGTATCGTTGCTGCTTAACCTTATGCTCGTCGTCGTCGTCGTCGTCAGTCCGAAACCAAACAGCCCACTATCCTTGTCTGGGGATCCAATCCAACGCCAAATTAAAACAAACATTTCTACTTCCATCCTTCTCGTTGCTTTTCCCTTTGCTTCTCATCAATAAGCTTTTTACGAAATAATCATGTCATGTGTCACACCCGCTTGTATACAGAGATACAGACGCACTTTCTAATTGTTTCGCTATCACTTGCCGATCATCGAAACAAATGAATGTCTCCGGCCCTCATCATCGCTTCCAGTGGAGCCTTTCAACCTTTTCACACCACCCATAAAGCCCAAAGCAAAGGAGTATTTACCCAAAAAGCATCAATCATCACTTTAATTTTTTGGGTCTTCTGGGAATGACCTAGCTAGCTTAGCTACCGAAATTTTGACTTTTGGTTCCGGCGAACGAATAATCGTGGAGTCCTCTTTCCGGGCAACACATACAAAGAGACCTGTCGTATGGCTGCAAAGCCCGAGATATTATTACAACGAGGGACGATGAACAAAAATCTAGAACTATGATTCAAAATGCTCTTGATTCCTCTGTAGGGGGACGAATTGCCAAAACACTTGACTCCCCACCCATTCCAAATATAAAGGAATGGTCAATCAAATAATAGAATAGTATATGCACTTTGAGCTTTGTTGATGTACTGCGTGATGATTTTGTTAGAAAAAAGATAGAAGTCGTGGTAATTATTTCACTCAAGATTTGATCTCCCTACTAGACGTCCTACTCGTAGCTTTGGGGGTATTCACGTTTTGCATATACCAGCCTGCTCTGATCAAGATTTGGTGATCCGCTGCCGAACTTATTCCAATTCCAAGATCTCGGAATTCTAGTATCGATTTCTTAATCCTTTTGAAGACAAACTCAAAACCCTTTTTTGACAAAAAAAAAAAAAAAACTAAAACTCAAAACCCTTTCATGGAAGAAATGGACATGGCCTGTGAAGTGGGAAATGTAATCTGTAAAAACAAGGAGGGATGGCTTCCAGATAAATAAAACACTGACTTCAGTTCTTCTTCTGCGCTGAAATCAAGAGATAATCTAGTGGGGGCCAGAGGATCTTCCTGCCTTAAGATATTATCTCTTTAAAAGAACAAGTTACAAGTTTACTGTTTGGTAGAGTCACATCCCGCCACTGTTACTTTTTGCTTTTTACTTGTTCTCATCATTTCTCAATTGGCTTTTCTACGTTTTGGAGTTGGGTAAAGTCACTTCCATTGGTGCACTCTTCAAGATCTTTGGCATGCTTGAGTCACTTCCCTCTGACAACCAAGCCTTTTCTTCCCCTACTCTTTCTTTGTTGCTTTACTATCCCACATTTCCTTATCCTTCCCCTCTCTCTCGCATACCCTTTCCCAAGCACCCACTCTCCTCTCTCTCTCTGCTGAGAAAGAAGAAAATGGACAGAAAGAAGCCTCTCGTATTACGTTAGAAGGAAGAGGAAGGAAGAGGAAAGAAGCCTCTTCTTAGTGTCCCATCCAAAGGGTGACCTTTTGGTTATTTCCCACAATTTAGGACCAATAGTGTAATTATATTCTTCTTTTCTTTATTCTTTCCATTCCTCTCTCTTGCTTTATTCCCATCCACTCAAATTCACTCTTTCCCGTAAACCCTTCCTCCCACACATCAATCAATCTTCATCCCTCCCTCTCTCTCAATGGGAGCAGAATAGTGCTACCACACACAAAAAAACCAGAAAAGTGAAAGAAGAACAGAAGATAGGAAGAAGAAAACCAGGAGGGGAAAGGGAGGAATGAAAACCCCGCCCACCTGTGCTCTCCTTGGCTCCCTTGCTCTCCCCATCCACATGCGCTCTCCTTGATCCAGCTCCGCCGTTGTCCCTGTCTCTCTCTGTGATTGCAAATCTCCGAAATCGGCGATGCAGCGGGCAATCCGCCAAGCTTGCCAAGGAAGGAGGGTTGTTCGACGGCTGGTGGTCTAGATCGTGAGTTTTCTTTGCTCTCAGTTTTTCGACGGCGATCTCATTTCTCTCCATCTGCTTTCTCTCTCCGTTAATTTTTCTGAGTTTCTTTGTTCTCTTCCTTGGGTAGAATTTCCTTCCTCTGTTTTTCCTACTCGAACCATTAAGAGAAGGGAAGTTGTGGACGACCCCGGTGCGATGGGAAGGTCGGTCATGGATGTCGGTGATGATCCCAGTTATGAGTGAGCTGCTTTCCGTTTTGAATATTTTATTTCTGGGGATTTTTTTTTTTGCCTTGAATTCTGGTTACTTATCTTTTACTTCTTGGTTTTGCTATCACGAAAACGTACGTTGATTCGTCCGCTGACGTCGGCTGTTGTCACAATAGAGGAACTTGCCCGGCCGCAGATGAACAGTTATCAACGTCGACAAAGGTCAGTTTTTTAATGTATGTATTTCCTTTTTCGGTTTTGGTGTGTTTGGAATTTTTATTTTGAGCTCTGCTAATCTGACCAGACCTTTTCTTTTTGGGTTTTCGGGTGAGGGCAATAGGAAGGATAATGTAAGAGTTGTTGCCGGTGTAGATTTCCGAAGCCTGCAAAGTAGCAACGAGGGCTGGCCGTTGCTCTCTAGGTAAGCTTCTTCTGTTTGGGTTAAGCTTCTTCTGTTTGGGTTTTGAATTTGTTTTGATTCTGGATGGCGCCTTTCTTTGGAGTGGTTCTGATATGTTTACTTTTGATTCCAGCCAAGGGAAGAGGGAGAAGGAGTCTCGGCCCTTGGACAGCAGCAGTGTAGCTTGCTTGCCCAGGTAGAAAATGCGTCTACTGTCTAGGTAACTTTTAATTTTTCCAGTGTATTTGGTGATTCGATTTTTCCTTGGATGGATTCTGTATGTTTGGTAGAGATTATGTTGTACACGACCAACATGGCAGTGGGGTGGGGATAAAGGGAAGGTTAGAAAAACATGAGGATTGAGGATTAGAGTTCAATATTAATGAAAGAAGCAATTTTAGAGAAACGAGGGGCTTGAATCATGGGAAATCTTCCGACCCATCTGGTGGAGAGTTTATTTTGGATTCGATGGATGGTTTTGTTTGATTGAAGTCGTTCATGCTACTCTTTTTCCTTTTATTTGTGTTTATTGCAATATTAGTTTGAACTAATATTTTTACTGACCATTTGGTGTGTATCACTGTATGCACTCATATTAGAGGATCGATGGAAAACCTTTTGTTGCTGGGAAGACTAAGATGCAAGTGGCGATTCAGTGAAGGAAGTCAGAAACCCACAAAAGGTTATCTTAGTCCTCTGAACTTCATGTTCCCAATGGTTGTTATGCTCAAATTGTACTTGCTAGCAGAAGAGAAAATTGTAAATTACCTTCCTCGATTTGGTTTGGTTCGTTTCTATTCTTTCCAAGAAGTTACTCAGTTAGGAGAACAAAATGCAGGAACAAGGCTCGATTTTAATTGCTCGCTTGGAGAGTAGGGAAGACATGTTCATTGCATGCAAATGATGATTTCCAAGAAACTTGCAGCAAACAACTTGGAATTGGCATGGGTTATTGGGTTTCAATCTACTTGAAATTGCTTTATTGAACCTCTAGATCAGTGTTTCCAATCTATGGCCATATTTTGAGTTCATAGTTTAATTGAACCTTCAGTTTTTGAATTTTGTTTTCAACCGTTGCTTGGTGCTGCTTTCGGGTTTCAGATTGTGGCACCAAAAATTGTATACTGCCATTTTCAATTTGCGTTTCAATCTTCCAGTTTTTCATGTTATCTTTTAATCAAACACAGACTAATTGGTGTTTTGAGGTTGGTACTTTCATGGGTTAGGATCCTTTTGGAAGTTCAAATTCTTCATTAATGCCATGAAACTCTCTAGCATACCCATTCCTTGATTTGACCTCATTTTAGTTGATTTCGAGTTGGTTGCTAGGCTTTGTGAATTTTAGGAACATCAGATGCCTGGATGTGAGTTGTTGGATCCACGGTATCGGGGAGTTTGTTGATTTCTATACGAAAAGGGTGGACATCCTTCCGTTCGAGGTAATTACTGGTTTGTTCAATATCAAAAGTCACTTGCCTCTTTGTCTGGTTTTTATTGACACTTGCTTCACTAAACTACAAGTAACCAACTCATTCAGTTTTTATATGCTCTCACTTAAGAATATGTTGTTGGGAGTAATGCTGCTATAATGTGGTGTCGTTGTTGAGCTTCTTTTGATTCTGGGGATGAGTAAATACCGTGACTGGTTCTCATAAGTTGTGGGGATGCGAGGAACTGGCTGGTGCTGAAATCGTTTCTGTTGACGAATTCTTAATTGTCTGTATATTGAGTTCAATTACAGCTTGCGGTTTGGCTGTCTCAGGTTGTTTAGGAAAGCTTGGCCTCGATTAATAACTAAGTTTGCAGAGGTTTGTAAGGATACCATGTTGCTGGTTCTGATAAAATTATATTATGCCTTTGTTTTTTTGGCATGGGAATGGCGCAAAGGGAGGTTGTCAGGGAAACAACGGAGGGTCATTTCTGGCCAGGGTAACGGTGGAGGTAAGACATGTGAATAGAAGAGGGAAGGAAAGGTACACGGGATTACAAGCAAATCCACGTCTTAACACGAAAACCACTTGTTTCGAGTGATGGGATCTACAATTCGCTTAAGGCTGGAATAAAAAGGTAGGTGATGACCTTCATTTTAACACGAAAACCACTTGTTTCGAGTGATGGGATCTACAATTCGCTTAAGGCTGGAATAAAAAGGTAGGTGATGACCTTCATTTTCTGTTTTCAATTTCTGCTCACTTGCACATGAGAGTTTGTTTAATCCTTCCCGTTAGAAATACAGCCTGTGCGGTATTTTTCTGTATACTCAGTTCGATTACAGTTGGTGGTCTAGCCATCTTTGGTTGTTTAGCTAGCATTGCCCTCGATTGACAACAGTTTGTAGATATATTAAAGGATACCATGTAGTTGGTACTTATAGGGTTATCTCAAGTGACCACGAAGACCACTGGAGTGGTTCTTACTACTGGTTTTCAGCTAGCAGGTTAGTTTCGGTATATATGTTCTTAAACAGAGTATCTTTTAAAATGGATAGAAACAATAGAAGCTATCTCAAAAGTGTAATCTGGTTTGAAAATGTCCTCTGCAAATATGATGCTTTTGAATTTTCATAATTATTTTAGGTCAACCAGATTTTGAAACTATTGATAAGTTCTCTTTATTTGCAGACTGTTACTTTCTTTAAATCGCATATTTTTTCTTTCAATTGATTGTATGATTTGATCTTTTTTTTTTTTGCTCATGGCAGGTCCCTCCCAGAAACATGATCCGAAGGTAATGGGCATAGGTAGATGAGAAATAGACTCAGAGATGGCAGTATCATCGAGTGTAGACCAAAACGATAGGTAAATTGTTTTTCAACTGTGTTGGGCTGAAGATCCCCTCTATAATAGAATTTGTTTTTTACCTCAGGTGCAATATTGAGGTTCAGTCATTCTGTAACTTCTACTTTTGTTCTTTCTACACTTTTTTGTTTCCTAATGTGGTCTCGGTTCTTTGTTTTACCTTTTTGGCGGTGTTTTGCAGTACCAATAGGGAATGAGTTGCAGATGCAGTTGAGAGGACGAGAGCTAAATATTGTTGTTCTAAGATGAGGAGGAGAAGGTAATGTTAAAGCTTCCTATAACGGAATTCCATTTAGTCCATGTTTCCATCTCCTTCCTGATCATTTCCCTCCTTTTTTTGCATTCCTTCCATAAACCTAGAGATACAAAATATTGTCATTGCTCATGTCAGTATGTTTGGATCTCAAGTGTCATCCCCATTAGATCACCAACTAGACGAGCTTATGAAGAGAGGTTTATCAGTTAGTTCCCGATATTACTTTCAATTATCGTTCCTAAAATTGAGATATGTTTCGCTCAATGTACTTTTTCCAAACTTAAGATAATGGTTTATCACAATGTCCAGTGACTCCCATAATGTGTTCAGTATGCTCTGTGAATTATTCATTGTGCTCATAGCTTCTCATTCTTACTCTACTTTCTTTGTGCAGTGGCTTCTCTATTGTTGAATCATGCTGCTTCATGGTTAGTTTTCTTCTCATGGAAATTAGCTTTCGTAGTCCTTGATTGCTTGCTTATGCTTTAATTTGTACGCTTTGTTATCATTTATCTAACAACCTCCCATTGCCTATGCAGTAAGTACAAGACCGCTGCATCTTCTCTTGCTTCATCATGTTAAACCAGTCCGGTCTCGAACTTTTGTTCCTATGAATCCAGTTTTAAGACGTCTTATGTGTTATGTTCCAGGAAGTCCTTGCTCAATTTGCCTTCCCAACTTCCTTTCCTTGATGCCTTTCTCATCTGAATCCTTATATTAGTAAAATAGATAGAATTGTTGCACCACTGCTGTCATGGATTTGCTAACTTGAACAATTTTATCTTTTTTTACTTTCTTTATTTTATAAGTTGACCAGTTTATAACTTTCTCTACTGTCATCTCATGTAGACTTTGTGGTTACCATATTCTTATCATAATGGAATATGTTTATTTTTCTCATGATATGAAATTATTTTAATGATCAAGCAACCATATGAAGACAAAAAAAAACCCCTACTATATCTGCTAGATAATGAGTTAAAGTTTGATCAATGTTAAGTGGCTGATTGCCTGCTATCAAATCCTAAAAAACTGTGGAGTTGGTAGATGATTCATATTTTCGATTGTGTTCAATTTATTTTTTCATGCACCTTATAGATTTATAGAGGTGGTATGACAATGCTATGTTTTTAAAATGACTTAATCTCCTTTCCTTTACCTATGGACTCTGCTGGTCTGTCGTTTCAGAATTTCAGTTAGGTAGGTGATTCTTCCTTATTCACCGATCTCACTCCCCTTTCGCAGCCTGCTCCATGGGACTTGCAAAGCTCCTTTACATGCTATATTGTTGACCTTCAATGGTTTCAACAATCATCCCAACAGTTGAGTCCCGCCGCGCAGCGCGGGTTTTCCGTTCTAGTATATCATTATAATAAAATAGCAATAACACAAGGAAATAGGTAGGGTGAGGGAGCCTGCCCCAAAGGCCAAAAGGACATCTCCAAACGCAAAAAGGCGATAAAGGCATGGCAAGAATTAAAGCTGAACCAAATATATATATGTAAATGGTTATAATGATTTTTTCCCATCTTTTTTTTTTAGGTTTTCGTCCCCTCCCCCGCCATAGAGTAGTGAAGTGATGCTCTCTTTATTAGGTTCTGGAAAGTTATCCATCTGTAGACCTAATTAAGGATAAAAAGCCACAGAGAAAAGTTGGGCGCCTTTATCTCTTTTCCCACTTCCTAACTTCTATATAACTACGTCTTCCTGCTTAGCTTTTCCATGGCGGACAATTATTATTATGCTCAGCGAAACTCGGAAAAAAGGTTTCCGTCGGCAAGATTACCTCCATGTGCTCCCCTCGATTCCGAGTACTCGCCTTTTTAGCAAAAGCATGCACTTAGAATCTGCAGAAGATTCATTAGAAGCTAATTAATTCACTTCAACCTGCTCCAAATCGAAACCAAAAGGGACATCGACTCCATAAAATTGCTACTTATTTTTTTTCCCCTTTCCACCAAAAGGACAACGTTGTAACTTGGAATGATTCATTGTCATATGTTTGTCTACTAGTAAAGAGGATCTGCATAGTTTAGGTGTAAACCAAGCATGTAAATCTTATGGGTTTGAATTAGCCCATGCACTGCACGAATGTATATAGTTCCATATCTAGCATAGTTACACTATACCTGATTAGAGTTTTTGGCTGCCGAGTTTATATATCCACCAACTATCTACGCCTCCAATTTATCGGATTTTGGGGCATGGTACTATACCCTAACTCTTAATGAGTGAACCCTAGATCTTAGTTATCTAAACTACATACCTAAAATCTAAGATTGTGCATGTAACGTATTGCAAATATTTCCAGGAATCATGAGCGGCGAAGGTTGTTTCTAATTAAATTCATCTTAAGGTATGATTATTATAAAATTAATACAATCTTTAAGGGTTAAATAGTACTATGTCCCAAGGTTATGAAATACCTTTGATTTTACTCAAGGTTAGAACCATTCATATATGTGGTGGCTTCTATCGTACCTTGAGTAAAATCTAGGGTACAACATACCCTTAGTAAGAAAATACTAATATGATGAAATAACATAAAACCACAACTAATCAATACATGTTGATATGCAATTCATGCAACTGATAAAAGTTCTAGGATGCCCTTTGGTCATATTCCACAAGGTCTTCTAATGCATAACTACTCATACCATACCATTCATGCTTGAAAAATAATGGTAAAGACTTTTAGGGTTTTTCTGAGTAAGGCAAACAATGAAAAGTAAAATATGCTGGGGGTGGTGTTTCAAGTTATATAGACGCATAAAAATTAAAGATACATTATAGAATAGAAAGCCACATTCGACTACTATCATACACATCAATACTCATTTATATCATGCATTAATGATTCATCTAGCTATAGAATCACTCTATCCCTTCTACTAAGGTCATCCTACTTGAGCTTTCGCCACAAGCATTAGGAACTTGAGTAGCTAATGCATGCTTTCGCTTCATGTCATCATCTAATCAATGAAGAACAGAGAAGTGAGGATAGCGCATGATAGAGTGTGGGCCTCTTAAGCCATAATCGATGATCTAACAATCAAGAATCGATAGTACACGAAGTATAGATGGTCGGTTGATCATTTCCACTATACTCGTGTATCATCAATGGGGTATCACTATAGGGTAATTTCTTAACAACCTAGATGATACTATAGCACAATACATATAGTAGTATACTATAGAATTATAAGCATCGATGATAAAAGGCATTCATACTAGATAAACATTAATGATCATCACATAGGCATCGAAACTAAAGGCATCCATAGATACATAATAGCCATCGAAATTCAATAGCATAAACACAAGCTTCATATGAAAGCATAGCATCAATACATACAAAGATAAATGAGTTCAAATTCCTTCCCAATTAATTTTGAACTAGCTATACATAGAAGAGAAAGAGGGTACTACCATCGATGATGAAGGAATCCCCTTAGTTGCACCCTCTTCTATGAATGCTAAACTCTCACTTAACTAGAGTGTCTACAAAAGTTTTTGAAAGGAATTGTGCAGCCCACTAAACTAATGAGTCTAACTTCCCGTGACTGAATGCTCAGATCCCGTAACTATTGAATTTTGTCACGAGTATTATCCCGTGACAAGCATACCCGTGGTAAAAGGCTAAATATCACGGGGTTTTCCGTGACTGAAAACCAATAATAACAGGAAGAATCCCATGATATATAGTTTAATTAGTCACGAGAATCCTCTTGATCAAGCTATAGCCACAGGATAATCCCATGATTAATAAAAGTGATTGATACAGGATTTCCCGTGACTAATCGTGTTATTAACTACGATACACTAATTTTAATTGCATTTTAAACCTAGCTGTTCATTTAATGTTCACGGTTGATACTACTAATTGCCCAAAATTTGTCATAAGAATATAGTACAATATATAATACTAAGAGGAAACGGCGAAGGTCATGTGTTTGTCTGAAGAGGAGAGTGACGATGGTCAACCTTGGGAACAAGGTTGAAATTCAAGGGGGAAGGAATGATGGGAACACGTCGGGCTAGGGAAACCGACTGGGTTGGTGGGCTTTTTGGGTTTGGGTTATTATTGTCGGTTAGGTGAGTCATTAGTTCATTGTTAGTTTTATTAGTGTTATTAGAAGCCCATTTACGAAGAGGTCTCTAGGAGGCCGAGTCAGCTAGGGTTAGGGTTTCGGTTCGTAATCTATATATATTGTACGTTCTACATTAGTCCGGTTATCGAATAACAAAACTAAAGGTTTATCGACGCCCAAGTCATTCTCCCGTTCGTGAGTTACGAGCAAACCCTTGGAACGTGGGTTACGTTTCCATCATCACATTCTTCTTCACCGATCTCTCGAGAAGAGACGAACAAGTGATAAAACACGAGGGGATCTATTACATGATGATCCTTTCCCTGCTTTCTTCAGCCCCAACCACAAGTATAAAACATCCCGATCCAGCAGCCGATCATCACTTGACAGAGTTCCCATTTGTGAAAATGATTACACAGCATCTCTTACGCCCTGTTCCAACAGAAGCATCCGGCACCAGCAGTACGCAAGCGGCGGCGGTCAGGTCTAGGTGGGCAGTGGGCCGGAGAGAAGAATGGCGGCGACCTTCTTCTTCGTATTCTTACTCCTCCGGCTTGGGATCGACTCCGACAGTAGAAGCAAAGCACAAGCGATGGTCAGATTGAGGTGGGCAGCTATCGGAGAAAAGAATCCACACGACAGCCGCATCGGGGTTGAGGTCGGCGGCGGCTCGGCAGGATAAGGGATTGTTGGTTTAGACTTTTTGTTAGAAATTGGGGGCCATAGGATAATATCGTCAATTTAGTGCATTTTAGAGCGACGAATAGAAATTCAGTATCGATGTAACAAAAATTTACTTACCATAACAAACATGCACTTTGTCATAAAATATGCTAACTGACCGTTTAATGATGTTAAAATGATCAAATTACCATTTCTTGTTAATGTTTATTTTCTCCAACCGAAATGAAAAAAAAAAAACTTAAATTACTTAATTTTCTCTATGATTTTTATTATCCCCTCCATCTCGACGACAACTCCCCCTTTTGGAATAGATAGAGTTGCTTTTCATTCGGTTATTCCAAAAACTACTACTTTATCATGAACGTATGTATGTTTTTATTAACCACATTTGGTAACACGAAAGAGAATTAATGACACTTAATACATACATTGGCGAATACTTGTTTTTTTAACGAAGAGTGGAGTTATAGCGATGAGCATTATTAACTTGGATTATGAATTGAATTGTTTGTCGAGAAATGAGTTTGTAACCGTAATACTAATAAATTTCATATAATAATAAAGAGATAACAACATATGTTTTTTTAACTTTCAAAGAGAAAACATTCGGGATCGGTTAGCATGCTAACCCTTCTAAGGGTTGGAAAAATGACACCCCTATTAATTATAGTTATTTTTTGTATTAAATTCGTGTTGCATTTAATAATATTTGGAAATTAAAAACTCATCTTAATTACATTCCTTTTTTTAACTACCATTGCACCTGTATACTGAACTCGTATTAATTACGTTCCTTTTTTGGAACTACCATTGCACTGATACATCTACCATTGCACCTGTACACAACTACCAGTGCACTGATACAACTACCAGTGCACTGAAAAAAGGAAAGTAATTAATATGTGTTTTTAATTCATACAGATTATTAAATGCAACACAAATTAATTACCTTAAAAACCTATAATTAATAGGGGGTGTCATTTTTCCAACCCTTTTATGGGTAGGCATGCTATCTCATCCCATTGGCATCGAGATAGAAAATCTGAGTATAAATACTAAGCTCTCACACAAGAAGATCAACCAAAAAAGTAAGAAAACATTTACAAGGCAACAATATATAGTTCTTGACAAAAGGATAGAGTCAAAAAATGACAAAGTTGTTCGCTTTAGCAGCAATGACGCTGGTCCTCATAGTAAGCGTCTTTGCGTTTGTGAAACCGGTAGCATCGTCGTCGTGATATCGTTTCGATCATTTTGGCCCACCTTCTCCGATGTCTCACCAGGAGGTGCAATTGCCACGGAATATGAGGTTGGCTCGGTTTTCGGTGGCGAAGCACAATGAAGTGCTCTCGGGTGCTCAACGGTTGAAGTTGGTAAGTGTAGAAAAGGGTGCTTATTACCATGTATCACCCGATGGAGACTATATAAGTTTGGATATAATTGCATCCAACAGCTTCGGCCAAGCCAAGTATAGGGCCTTTGTGATTGAGTTCATTGCCTATGATGAACTTTCCCTTCAATGCTTTGAGAAAATTTATTAAAGATGGATGTTATTTAAAAGCTTTTAATTTGTAATGCAAAGTCAGTTGCACTCTGTGAGCAACGTCGTGGCCGCAATAAACATTTTTATCTTTGGTTTAATTAATGCCAACAATAATTAAAATAATGTGGCCTAAGTTCAGGTCCTTAAGGCCTCTTTTTTAAGGAGGAACTTAAAGCCTTGTGATTGGCTAACTCAAATTTAGGTAGTTAGTAGAGAGTTATTAGTTAAATAGTTGTTAGGGATATTAAGGAGACTACAATTAAATTAAAACAGGCTGTCTCTTTTTTTCAAAAACCCTAACCCGCCCACGTCTCTCTTTATTTTCGTCTGCTCATTATTCCTCACGCAAGCAGGCAGGCGGAACGTCAAGTCACAAGTTCCTCCGGCCGTCGTCCCTAGTTCTCCATCCGTCGTCCGTCTGTCTTCCCTTCTCCGTCTGGTTGTCGCCTAAGGTCGATGTTGCAGCTAAAGGGGAGTCCATGAAGATCGTCAGTTTTTGGCCGCTGTTGCTTGTCGTTTCTGATTCTTCCGTCGCCGTCGCTTGCCATCATGCCATGTCGTTTTCCGGTCGATGTCTTCGTCAAGCAAGGTCATCAAAGAAGCTTATCATCATCATCACTGAAGGGCAGTCTAGAGAGTTTGGTCGTCTGTGTTTTGGACCCCTTGAGGAAGATGGACGTGTTCTTAGTTATCAATTTGTTTTATTACGATTATTAACGTTTTTGTTACCCGTTCATAATCTTTTATTGTTAAGTTAGTAACGTTTTATATGTCAGTTTGTAATGTTTTTGTTATCACTATTAACATTTTATTGTTAAATTAGTAACATTTTTGTTATCAATATTGACGTTTTAGGTACCGACTCGTAACATCAATTGTTAATGGTTTGATGGTGGATTTGTGTGGGATGTAAACGTACATTGAAATACTAATGGTTTTTAGACCAATTGCTAACGATTTAACTTATCGTTATCAATGTTTATACAACGTGGCAGATGTTTTCAACGTTTATGCAAAAGGTATACAAAATCATTAATATTGACAAGTAATAAAAATTATTAATAATTTTTGGACAATTGTCAACAATGTGCTCAAACATTATCAACTTTTATGCGAGGTATTGTTAAAAGTTTATTCGTTTTATTATTAATGAAATACAACGTAAATAATATAACTTTAAAAATTATCAATAATAAAAGTATTAACTTTTTTCGGAGAATTGTTTACAATGCAACATAACGTTATCAACTATTTATTCGGATAATGAACACTATACAATCATTATTATTAATGATATGCACAAACATTGCTAGCATTTCATAAATAAAATTGTGAACTTACTTAAAAATAATAATTACTAACTTAGAACCACAATATATACGCTTAAGAAAAAAGTGTATTGTATTGATAATGCTAGTAAAATTCTTGATTCTAAACTCGGAACTAAATATTTAAAGTATACTTATGCTATTCATAAAGTGAAAAAAACTATTAATAATAAATAACATAAACATTAATATTTTTATGCATTGTCGTTAATAATGTTAAAAGAAGGAGGGATCACATCTCTGTTCCTCCTGAAAGTGTCTATACAGGAATGAGGCCACCCCATACTCCATTGTCTTCGCCCTCTCTGTTCTAATGCAATTCTTCAAGTCCTCTCGAAGGAATCCAACATTATCAATATTAAAATCACGAATGTCCATGACTGGTATAGCACTAGCATCATTCGTATGAACATCATCCACCACTCCTGCAACATTGAACACATCACGTCACTAGCACGAGTTTTATCAATCCACATATATACAAGATTCGTCAACTAACCTTCACCTTCTACATATAGATTTTCTACTGTAATCTCGTCTTCGCTTAAGTCATTGTTATTGGAAATATCTTCACCTTCCAAGCTGACATCACAAGGTACTTCATTCAGATATGCAACGTTGAAAAATTAACAAAACTATTACCTTTAATTATTAACAACTACCCACTTCATTATTAATCTTCCCTTCTCCGATTATTAACCTAAACCCTTTAACTTTTAACAATTAACGATGAATTATTAAACAATCCTCTCGGATTAATTATTAACAACCATCAACATCATTACTAATCTTCCCTTCCTGGATTATTAACCTAAATCAACAATGAAATTTTTCATGCAAAGTTTACTATTAACCTAAACACTTTAATTATTAATAACAACCACATGAATTATTAATCATCCCTCTCCGAGTAATGACTTTTACTTATTAACACATTGAATTATTAACCATGTCCTTTTTAATTAATAATTTAAAACAACTAACAATTTACGTGCAAAGTGGATTATTAATTTAAACATTTCAATTATTAACAACAAACACAAGTATTATTAATCAACGGTTAGTAACCTAAAACGACATTGAAGGATTACATACAAAGTTTATTATCAATTTAAACACCACAAATATTAACAACTAAAGAATGCATTATTAATTTATGTCCAAAATGGTTTATTAATTTAAACACGGTAACTATTAACAACAAACACAAACATTATTAATAAACAAATCCGTCCTTATTAATCGTGTATTCTTTAGCTAATAACCTAAAACGACATTGCAGGATTACAGACAAAGTTTATTACTAATTTAAACACCTCAATTATTAACAACCAACGAAGGTATTATTAATTATCCCCCACCAAGTTATTAACTTAAATTGTTAACAACTCTGGCCTGTTTTATTAAACAACGCAACCAAATTTACGTTAGCAAAACGAAGTCCAAAAAACTTACCAAACATAAAGGGTCTTGGCGATTCCATGGAACCGGTAGTCTACGAACGCGGCGAACGGCAAACGAGAAGGACAGACGATGACAGCCGAGACGTTACCGGCCTAAGATGCGAGTCGACGACGACGAAGGAGAAAACGAGACGACGACGCCGGAAAGCAAGCGCCGGTAGTCTACGAACGCGGCGAAAGGCAGACGAGAAGGAGAGACGACGACAGCCGAGACGTCACCGGCCTTAGATGCGAGTCGACGACGACAAACGAGACGACGACCCCGGAAAGCAAGCGCCGGAAAGCAAACGGCCGGCCGGCTGCGCGGCCCCGACGGTGGTTTTTGAAGGATGAATGGTTTAGGGTTGGGAGGAGAATGATTATGGAAACCCCAATTAATTCGTTTTCTGCGTGCTTTCTCGCATTCGGATTTTAATTAATAATATCATTTAATTATTTTCTATATTCCTGTCTTACCCTTTAACGTATTAGGTAGGTAGTTAACCAATCATTACTAATCACTCTCTCTCTCCTTCTCCTATTGGCTGAAAGGGTTTAAGATTTTCCTTAAAAAAGAGGCCTTAAGGACCTGATCTAACCCGAAATAATGTTGATGTTTCATGCAACCTTTTTCTGAAATGGGACCATATTGGTCTTGGATTGTGGAGTGGTGGTCTGTGATGCTCGATGTTTGGACTTGTAATCTGTTATAAACAAATTGGTTACAATAATTTGAATTGTTGGTAGAGTACAATGTATGGTATTTAACAAACGCATATGAAGGGAATCCATCGCTTGGAAGTTGTATTATTACGCTTTGTGAAGATCGACAAGTGGTTGTCTAAAGGATATCATGGACACATGTTTGAATCTAAAAAGTGAAAACGGCCTAAAATTTAGCTAAGGCAAAAACTGTGTTCAGGGTACCAACTTTGGAGGCCTATTCGTTATGTTTGGGACACATCCGAGAGAAGATGGGAGTTGGAGATGAAATTAAGAAATTTTTTAAACCACGTGAAGGCATTGGATGAGTTCGAATGAAGCTAGAAGGCCATTTCCCAGAAGCTCAAAGTTCGTATGGAGCCTGGTTTTCTGGGCAGATTTACTTGTGTTTGAAGTTAGTTGCTTAGAGTCCAAGTTTCCTTGTTTGGGAAGAATTCTTTTACCTTTTCTGTTTGATTTCATGTCCTTGTTAATTAGCTTTTTTTGTAAAATGCATCATTGATCAATGAAAAATTTACCCCTTTGTTCTTGAGTGTTTACTCTTGGATTGTGGTTTGTGAATAGTGTGGATTCCAATTACAGAATGTGCTTCGTATCAATCAAGAATCGCACTTGATTGTGGCCGAGCTTCCACTTGATATTGTTCAAGCCTTTCCCCGGGTTTGGAATTGCAAGACAATACGCTTCCACAAACCCAATTATCCTGTTTTGTTCGTGTTCGAGTTGACTTAAGTTTGATCAAGCAAACTCGTGATCTTGCTACGTACTTTGATCATTATAGGTCATCGTGCTTATATCACTTCTATTATACGTACACCCGATCGATTTGAAAATTGTGGTAATGTTCTCAGCTTGTGAAAACTTTGTGTTGATCTTAAATGTGTTTTACAAAAACATACTATTGATATCAACCTACAATGGTTTTCATTATATGTCGTTCTTTTTTTCTAAAAGTTTGTTATATGACTACGATACGATTACATCTGGTAAGAATGAAAGCATTTGCAATAAATCGTGAAGGGCTTAACAAGTTGCAAATATCATTAAGTAGAGCATGCATTACAACTGTTGTTCACAAAGAAACCACCACTAACTCCCTTACTTCACATGAATGCCATTGAAATTAACTCGATCATAACCCAACACTTCCGACTCAATCAAACTACAGACAGATAACCACGATCCATATTACATGACAACAAGTACTTAAAAGTCCAATATAAGCCAAACTTAAAGAGTCAAATCATGCCCAATGTCTTCACATCTCATAAAACAAAAAAAAGGAAGATAACCATCATTACAGCAAATGAGAACAGGAGATGCTGATGGATGCTGTCAACAACACGAACTCCACCCGATCTGAAGCTTGTAGAGTTATAGGTAGCACATTGTAGATCACGGTACATCCATGGGATCACCTTGCTCGCGATGAGCTTGTAGGATCAATCCGTGAAATGCAAGTTGTCCCACCATATGTAGTGGTACGGGTCTTTGCAGAAGGGGGTACCGGTGTCACCACAAACTCGGTGCTCCTCAGTTCCACAACATCTTGCGTAGCTTATGTGCAACCCTACGTCAATCACAAACCATAAATTTTATTCAATCTTAGCAAAGGCTCACACAAATCTCGTTAAAATACCAACTAAAAACATTGATTGGTGAAAAGAAAAAGGAGTAAGGCACGTACCAAGGGATCGGAAGTTGTCAAACATCCACCGGATTCCGTCCCACATGTTGCCATAAGCAAGATGGACTTGAGGGTACTCCTTTCCAAGTTCAAGAACCAGCTTCTGCACATGCTTGTTGTGCATGTCAAGGTACGAGTTCCATTCCTTGTTTGAGGGCGGCAATCACGTAGGGGATGAGGGTCATCCTCTCCTGGGGTGTATTCTTAAAGCCGCCGTAATCGTTCCCTCCGCCTCCTAGAACGAACAGCGCCGATTCGAAGTTGGCCTTGCGGGCTGCATAATCAAGAGACACAAATTAGTCATCAAAAAGGGTAGTCTGCTCTAATCGAATGAGAATTATCTCGTAACTAATTAAATACCATCACCTGATTCGTTGGGGAATGCTTCCCTTGAGAAATTGACGAACCACTGGAGCTGCACGTCCAGGGAGCTTTGAGAGTACTTCAAGTGGCTACCAAACTTGTCGCGCTGAGCCTTGGGCAGGACGCTGACTCCGGCCACGGCGAAGTTAACACCTTTGGAGTGGTCCATGTCCTTTCTCAGGTACGGGTTACAGTTTGGTAACCCGGCCGACTCAGCTTGTTAAGAAAATTGAAACAAATAACGAGTTAGAACAAGTAGGGTACGTACGTAAAGAAAGAAGGAAGGAACCCTAACCCTAATGGATGGAAACAGAAAACAAAAAGCCAGAGGAGGTAGACGAAGACAAGAAGCAAACAAAGATGAAAAAAATAAAAAAAACAGGGAGATCGATTGGGGGCGGGCTACTGAACTGATTGAGAGAGTTTGAGAGAGTTGGAAGTGATTGGTGTGAGAGAGAGAAGGAGGGAGCTAGGAGTTGGGTTTTATAAGGGCATTTCCCCCATAACATTAATATCAATGCTTCTCTCTCATTCTTCTCTTCTGCTGACGTGTCATTATACAGCTAGCGAGATACAATCGTGACGTTAATTTACGCATATGCCAAGTTGTTGTTATTGTTTGTAACAATCAAGCCAATCCGTGTTCAGCACGTGTCATGCATATGCATGCGTGGCAAGTTGGGATTGGATGCTGAAAACAGGTAGAACGTACACTTATCAACTTAGTCGAACCCTAGTCTGACCCAGATTTGCTTACGTGTTAGATGGAGGGGAACATTAACTAAAGCCACCTACTCAACCTAACCATGGTGAGAATGAATCCCAATTCGCCATAATTGCGGTTCAATTTGTTCAATCTGGATCGTGGGAAAAAGGATAAGAGACGACAGAGAACATAATCACCTTTATAAAAAAACAAATTCATGGAAAGAGGTGTAGAGTATAGACATAACCATGGTGATCTGCTTGCTACTATTGGTCTATGATTGGGACAAATGCATTCGTGTGGGGAAGTGGAGAGCAAATTTAAGGCGCAACGGTACAAAGCCAACTACACAAAGTGAACTTGTTGTGAAATAATCCATCTCCTAAATTCTCCCAATCCCATTTAGAAGGCAGAAAGAATGAAATAACCCATTGTTTCATGACAGGAATTAGGTAAATGTCCCATTGAAACGAAAGCGTACTCCTCTTGTCCTAATTTGCTAGTTGGCTTCTCTATTGCTTTGGGTATAACGTTACATCTGTTTGTGTGCAAGTAGAGAAATGAACGGTATATAGAAGCAGTGCATAGCTTTGGGTTAACCATTAATTCAAACTAAATGTATAAAAGAAAAAGTAGTGCATGATTGAAGTCCAATATAGATACGTTTATTGCAGACAGAGCATGTCGGATTTTCATTGTTTTAATTTTTGATTACCATAGAAACACGTTTAAGTGTTGTTGTACGTGTTCTACCTTCTAAGCTAAGTTGTACACAAGTGCGTGTTGGGGTTAGGTCATGGTTTGGTCTAATTTGAGATCGAACCGAGTAGGATATGTTAGAACGTATGAGAAACGCATGATAATTTTCGAGGATCAAGATCTCGCGTTTGATTCGAATCAGTTCAGCCTAATTATGATTTAGATGTTTTCATATATATATATATATATATATATATATATATATATATATTTAAAGAAGTAGTGAAATCGAAACAAATCGAGCTATGTGTTCGGTTAACAATGTTAATATAAATCTAAAATCAATTGAAATGAATGCGGTCACGGAATCTCATCACGTTATTGTTAATATTGTTTTCATGTATTTTTCTCTTTCAAATTTCTCGTAACTTGTCATGTCACACTATTCCTCCTGTTATTGTCCTACTCTAGTATTAGTCTCCACGTACATTAAGGCTAAAGGGGTCTAATAATTAAAGTAACTAAACACGCGATTAAATTGACAACTTCCTTAAATTCTCAGAACTACCAACTAATCGTATTTCTATTATTTACTTTCACGTTGTTATAATTGTACCTATGTGTTTACAACATTTTTACACAAACCCACTACAACAACAAAACTATACTAAACGGGCCTTGATGATTAATTTATGCATGCCAAGTTTGTATTATTGGCAACAAGGCCAGTTCATGTGTAGCCTTTCGTCCTGCATGCATGCGTGGCAAGTTAGGATTGGATGCTCGATCGAATATCCCCCGTTATCTATAGCCAGCAGGCCATGTCGAACGTACACACTTGTCAACTTTAGTCGAATCCTAGTCTGACCCAAATTTGCTTACGTGGTAGATGAAGGGGAAACATTAACTAAAGCCACCCACCCAACCGAACCATGGTTAGAATGAATGAATGCATATATGGTGGGAATTCATTATACAGAAGTTTTCATGCAAAGAGACAGAAGAAGAGTATAGGCACAGCCATGGCGATCTACAATTGCTACTATTGGCCTACGATTGGGACAATGCATATCGTCTGGGGAAGTGGCATGATTGAAGTTCCATAGATACATATATTGCAGAGCATTTGGGGTTTTCATTTGTTTTGAATTTACATCCCTCTTGATGTAAATTTAGAGCAAAGCTGGTGGTTGAGAGTGGATTAGTTAGTTACTTGCATGTTTTTGGAGTTCTTCATTCATTTGCGCTTTCCTTCCTGTTGCACATTTATATATCACTGACAAAAGACTTTATTAGGGACGATTAGCTCCAAAGTGTACAGTCCTTTTTTATAGCTTTGAGATGATCATTATATATATATTAGTACAACCTCAATATTTATGCATGGCATTAGTCAAAAAGACGGGTACCGAACTCAAACCATTTGATTATTCAAATGTGGTAAGGTTGATTTGAAAGTTGATTGTTTATCGATCGACCGATCTTGTTACCATCATCTACGATCGAAGTTGAGGTTCGGGATCACGTTTGATTCGATTTGGTCCAGTCTAATTATGATTCGAGTTTCTTTCTTTCTTTATTTTCTAGAGTTTTGAAATCGAAATAAGAGGAATTTTAAAATGCTATATAGCATTGGTGCTATAGGTTTTTACCTTTATGGTACAACTTGAAATTGTACATTTAATGTTATGGTACAACTTCAGATTGTACCTATACTTTTTGTACAAATTCTTTTATGGTACAATTTAAACTTGTACCTTATGTGATGGTACAACTTCAAGTTGTAAAGTTGTACCATCCTAACAAAATAATATGAAGATTCCTGCCCGCAGCGCCTGCAATTCCTGTTTTCCTGCGCTCTGCGCAGTTCACGGGAGGCCACTTTGGTAAATGGCTCCGTTCCATTGAGATGGGCCACATAGAATGGCTTCGTTCCATTGCAAACTTAAAATGGCTTCGTTCCATTGAAATGGGCCGCGTAGAAATCAAAGCCCAATTCAAAACTTAAACGTCGCTGCTCCCGAAATTCCCTAACGAACTCGATCTGCTCCCGAAATTCCCTAACCTCGACGCGAAATCCCCTATCGTCGCCTGCCCAAACAGCCTCGCCGCGACGCCATAGCCTCGCCGGTGAATTACAGCTCCTAACGTCAAACTCTCCCCCAAACAAACCACAACTTCCAGCTTCCAGCCGCCGAACTCGATCTGCAAACAACCGATTCGTCTCAAATTCAGCTGCTCAAACATTGCACGACCATATCACTTCAATTACAGCTCCTAACGTCGATCTGCAAACAACCGATTCATCTCAAATTCAGCTGCTCAAACATGCCGGAAGGATAAATCTGATCTCCTCCCACGATTCAGCTCCGCTGCTCTTCTTCCAATTACTGCCTCCTGAAACCCTAATTCCTCCATCGTCATGAGTGCTCCCGCCGGGTAAGTACTTCCTTCCGGAGAAAGCACTGTTAGATCTTGATGTTTTCCAGGGGGGAGAATTCCTCCGCATCCAGCTTCTGGCTGTTCTCTTAGCTTCAGATCTTGATTATCTCTACTCTATTTGAGCCAGATCCTGACCGACGAAGAATTTGCTTAGCAAGGTTGCTAGGTAAGCCAATAGCCATAGCTTTTTACTCAAACAAATTGATATTGGAGAAATGAAGAGAGTGATTAGGATGAGAAATTGGGAACTCGATTTGTGTATAGAGGGTTCTTGCTTCTCCTCCACAAATTGAAGCCAAGGCCTAAAAGCCAGTTGAGACATAATTCACGAGGCTTCACATGGACCTGTCTTCCAATGGGAACAAATTGTAGGGCCTGCACATGCCCTACAATGTAAGGGCTAGGCCTATGGATGATCACACATTCATTGAAAATTGCGCATCCATATAAGCAAATGAAGTTTGAACCGTAACATGCCCCTGTCTTTAGATGATCATATAGGCAAATTGTTGGAATGCAAGCAGGGTACGTGGCCTACAGGTTGAGGGTAGGCCAGTGGTAGATAACATTGGAAATATGAGTCCCCTATTGTCAATGTTTAAGTTGTTATGGGAAAGCTAGATAGTCCATACAGATACGGGACATGCCTGATACAAAGTTAGTAGCAACTAATGAGGTGTCGTTTCAAAATGCAGGTCCAACAAGGCAGAAGGTAGATGACTAAGACTGGTGGTGGTTGTGGCATCCAAGGCAGCAGAGAGGGAAGGAATAAAGGTAAAACACATGACATGTACACTTTAGTGTCATGTTTATGGTAATTAATATTCATGAAGAGATCAGTTATTTGGGTGGGCATTATCTATGACACATAGAAATGAAAAAGCTGGTGGTTCTGAAATCATAAATACAGAACTTAGTATCCAACATCAGAGATGTAGTTTTTGGAGACGGTGTGTTATCTCAAATTTCTAAAGAAGATAACCATGACATTTGGATTCATGTTGGTTGTGTAATGATACTTGAAGGAAGTGCATCTACTTTGAATCTTATGGCTGTAAGTGGTAACTGTCTAGATTAATCCACGAATCTACAATATGGTCGTTTGTAGGGAATGGCCTCAAATTTGGTGGTGCTCAAACAATGCATAAAAATATTTTGTTGTATAGAGGTTTGTTTTTGGTAATCGATGGAATTAGGGGGAGTATACCCTCCTTAGTCAGCAGATGATTGATCTTCCATTGCCTGCTTCTCCTTCTTTCTCTTCACCCTTGCAGCCCATCTAGATTGATGTTTTACCCTCTGTCTAATTTGGCGGCTGCTGTCCTGAATGGCTCTTACTTGAGCTAATTCCCTTGAGCTAATTCCATTAATCAGGGTCATCACCACTCGAAGACAATAGCAGCAGCAATTGAGTGTTATTTCCCCAGTCGTGGACAATTATCATCAGTCCACCACTTGAAGACAACAACAACAATACTCGAGCGAAACTGCTCCACCAGTCTTTCTTCCACCACTCGAAGACAATTAAGTGATTGACATTAAGGTACACAACTGTAATCCTTTTTCTTTGGTGAGTTATGAACTCCTATAACTCAAATTACACATATACTTGCTTGCATTGGCTGGCGAAGGCGAATCTTATGTTCTTTCTGAATCATGCCTCTCTCTGTTACGTTATTTGTGCATTATTACTATCCTTTCTTTGTAAGTGGTTGTCAAGTTTTCCTTTAACATTCGTCTTGCTCAGTACTTGCTCATTATTTGTGCATTAAGGCAAATTTCATGTTTTTTTTTGAAGTTCTATGCCTCGAAGAAAAGGTATTCCCCATGGGAAGTCATCGACAGCCTCAAATAATGAGTCAACTCGACCATTAAAAATTGAATGTAAGTACAAATATTGGGCTTAGCATAATTATATAGATTTTCAATTTAATATGTTTCATTTCACGGGTTTTTCAGGGTATAAGAGAGCTGTTTTTTTACCACCAGAAGGTGTAGTGGATTCTAATCAGTCTCTATCTGAAGCACAAAATAAAATTTCCGATGGTATGATTATCTATTAAATGTTTTTTGCCATAACGAAGTATCAATGAATTAAGAACTGATATAATCTGTTTAACTATTTCACTATGGTTGAACTTACAAAATCATTACTCTTCAATGTAAATTTTAGAAATTCATGCACATAAGTCAGAGTTGAAGAGAATTAATCATCCGTTGGCCAAATTAGCAAGAAGGAAACGTGCTATTTATTTAAGACAAAAGCGTATATATGGCAGAATGGTGAACATTCCTACCGGTAATCCATTTGTTCCATGTTTGTTTTCGATTTATTTGTTATCAGTTTAATGTGTTATGCTGTTGTGATTAATTTTTTTTAACTAATTCCTATACAGGACTGCAAAGTGAGATGGATAAGTTACAATCTAAGAGAAATAGATTATTGAGATCTATCAAATTAGTCGAAAATCGTTATAATCATCTTCGATTGATGCGTTCTGGTGACTTTCCAGGTTTGTTAATATTTTGTTATTTCATTTCCCTTTATTTATCGTATTCATAGAGTTTGTTGGTAATTTAATTTCTTAAATTTATTGTGCACTTATAACCCAACCCATTGTGATACAAGTGAAAAAATATTCAATCAATTTCTATCATTCAATATCACATTTGTTATCCATTACTTGGTAGGCTTTAGCATAAAGGGACAACTATACAATAATAATATTTCAGTAGGTTGTAGCTCGGCCTGTTCTATATTTATGAGATTTTTCTTTGATTGTAATAATAGAGTTTGTGTCTAATTTAGTTTTTCATTTTATTGCAGTCGTTGAAGTGTTTGATATTGGAAAACCGTCATATAAATGTGCATATTGTGGAGCAATAATGTGGAAGGGCGAAAGTACAAAATCAACGAGGAATTCCAATCAACCAAAGTTTTCGTTGTGTTGCAGACAGGGTAAAGTGAGGCTCCCTCCTCGAAGACAACCGCCAGAGATTTTGAATATGCTATTGCAAGCAAACTCTTCAATGGGACGTCACTTTTTAGAATATATCAGAGGATATAATGGGGTCTTAGCATTCACTTCTATTGGAGGTAAACTGGATCGATCTATAAATGATGGGCGAGGCGTCTATGTATATTCAATTGGAGGCCAAGTATATCACCGAATCGGCAGTCTGATACCTACTGAAAGGAATAGACCCAAATTCGCTCAACTCTACATATATGATACTGCCAATGAACTCCGAAACAGGTTAGAATTTTTCTCCACAAATCCATATTCAAATCCTTTGCGCGAATCAATTATCCAACAATTACAGGAGATGCTAGATTCAAGTAATATATTGGTAAAGACATTTCGATATGCAAGGGATAGATTGAATGACAATACTGTTCGACAAGTTGAAATAAAGTTGCTTGCGAAAAGAGAAAGGGATGGTAGAGAATATGATTTGCCATTAGCAAATGAGGTCGCTGCGTTAATTGTTGATGACACTGGTGAGCAAACATTTTCTCCTGATATTGTTGTCCAGTATCAAAATCATGAACTGGAACAAATTAGTATATATTATCCAAGTTTGATGGCTTTGCAATATCCCATATTATTTCCACATGGAGAAGATGGTTGGCACCCAAATATTCCATATTCTGGGAATGTGGATGGGGATGAGGATGGAGATGAATATAATGAGAAGAATGTGACTCAATGTGATTTCTACAGTTATAAACTTCAGACCAGACTGGAAGAATCAAATGCATTACTATTGTGTGGAAAGCTGTTCCAACAGTATGTTGTAAATGCATATGCATTGGTTGAGGCTGAGCGTTTGGATTGGATTAAAAACAACCAAACAAAGTTGCGACAACATTACTACCAAGGTCTTTTGGATTCTTACTTGAGAGGTGATTCAGATACCAGTATGACTGGAAAACAGGTGATTTTGGCTTCATCACATACAGGTAGTCCTCGATATAAGTATGAAAGTTTCCAGGATGCTATGGCGATTTGTAGATGGGCAGGATATCCAGATCTTTTCATTACATTTACATGTAATCCTGCTTGGTCAGAGATCCAGTACATGCTTGATTTGATAAGGACTACTACTAGGAAAGATCCTAACAGAGCTGATGTCTTCGCAAGAGTTTTCAAGCTAAAGCTACATCAATTGCTCAAAGAAATTGTGGAGAATAAATTTTTTGGGAAAACGTGTGCATGTGAGTTATATTCAATAGCTTTACTTTAAGCATATTCAATTAGTGAACTGTTCGCGCACTATAATTTATATTTTGAATTATTATTGACAATTTATTTCATTGCAGATGTAATGGCTATTGAATTCCAAAAACGTGGCCTACCTCATGCTCACTTATTAGTCTTCCTAGCTCCAGAAGACAAGTTATATACTCCTTCGGAAATAGATTCTATCATATCTGCAGAAATCCCAGATCATAAAACAGATCCTGAATGTTATGAAGCAGTTTCAAACTTCATGTTTCATGGTCCATGTGGCATTCAAGGACCTAAAGCTCCATGTACAACTAATGGTGTGTGTTCTAAACATTTTCCGAAGGAATTCTGCAGCCAAACAACTATTGATAGCAATGGTTTTGCAAGATATCGACGTAGGGAGAACAACAGATCATGTATGATTAATGGGGTCTCACTAGATAATCGATTTGTTGTTCCTTATAACAGATATCTATTGCTGCGATTTCAAGCACACATAAACGTCGAATTTTGCAACAAGTCAAGGTTAGTTCTTTATCGGATTCATCCCCTTTTTTATAAGTTCATTATTGAATTAATCATATATACTATTTAAATTAGCGTTCCCCCTGCTGGTTCCTTTTCTTTTTCTCAATAACCATTTTTTCCTTCGTTATTCATATTGTCATCATTGTACTACCGTAGTAGTAGTAGGGATAGACATCCCAACTGCTAGGTTGAATTAATTAAATAGAAATCAATCTGATTTAATCCAGTTTGAATATTATATCTTTTTATCATAAGCGTGAAATTGTTTAAGTAGAAAAGACAGATTACATAAAGTTATAGCTATAAATGTTGTTTCTTTCTTCAATGCTTACGCTTAAATTCTTTGTTTCTATATATTGGTCACTTTTCCCGTGTTTTGGTAAATAGAACCATAGTATGTTGTAACTCAATTTATGCCTCAATGTATTGCGTGAATGGCCGAAAATGTTATCATATTATCCCATACATCAAATACGGAAATTTGAGCATATATTAATTTTTTATAATTGCTTATTTATGAGAAATGGTTTACTGAAGTTGTCACAACTGTGAGGAGTCTGATCAATGTTAAGATTATAATGTTTGGAGTCTTATGCTTAACTTACTAATTTTTTTAGGGCTATCAAGTATTTGTTCAAATACATCAACAAACCTGAAGACAGAGCAATGGCGACTTTGGAATCTAGACCTGGTGATAATGGAGAACACCATAACCAAGAAAAATCGTCCGCAACATTCGTTTGTATTGATGAGATCAAAGCTTTTCTAGACTGTCGCTACATCACATCAGGTGAGGCATGCTGGAGACTTTTTAAGTTTGACATCAGCAGTAATTCACATTCTGTGTTGCGTATGTCATGTCATTTGCCTGGGCAGAATAAAGTAGTTACAAAGGAGAAAGAAAAAATTGAAAAAGCTATTGAAAAAGATGAAACATCAATGTTGTTGGCATGGATGGAAATAAATGCTCATTCATTCAGAAGCACGAAAATATACCTTCGTGGAGTTTCCTCAGTATTTTGTTTGGAATCGGAAGTTGAAAAGGTGGCAGATGAGGAAAGGCAAGGTTTGTATTGGAAGATTGTATTATTGTCTTCCATCAGCCAACGAAAGATTTTATCTTCGTATGTTGCTGCATTTGGTCAGAGGTTGTCGTTCTTATGAAGATATCAGAACAGTTAATGGTGTTGTTCATGATTCCTTCCAAAAAGCATGTTATGCTCTTAGGTTATTGGCAGATGATGAAGAGTGGAGTGACTGCTTGAAGGAAGTTGCCTTCTGGGGTTCTGGATATAAAGTAAGGAATCTGTTTGTCACAATTCTTATGCACTGTCAAGTGTCTGATGTGCAATCTTTGTGGGAAAAGAACTGGGAACTATTGAGCGATGATATATTGTTCAATCGAAGAAGGGAGTTGAATTTACCCAATTTGCAATTATCGACTGATGAGATCAAGGATATATGCTTGGTGGAGATTGATAAATTATTGCAGAAACAGTGGAGGTCTCTTGCTGATTTCCCTGGTTTGCCCATTCCATCTGGAGCTTTGAGATCAAATTCTGGAAATCGAATGATTGCCGAGGAGTTAAATTACAATTCAGAAGATTTGATGAAGGAGTTCAATACATTGTATCCAAAATTGAATTCAGAACAGATGAAGGCATTCGATGAAACTATTAAAGCTGTGGAGGAAGGGAATGGGAACTGCTTCTTTGTTGATGGATTTGGAGGTACACGAAAGACATTTCTGTGGAAAGTTATATGTTTGAAACTGCAGGCAGAAAAGAAAATTGTGTTGTGCGTTGCATCTTCTGGAATTGCAGCTTTACTAATGGTTGGAGGAAGAACTGCCCATTCTCGATTTCACATTCCAATTGACTGTGACTCAAAATCAACATGTCATATTGAACAAGGGACCGATCTAGCAGAGTTGATTCAGAATGCATCTCTAATTATCTGGGATGAAGCTCCTATGGCTCATAAGTACAATATTGAAGCAGTGGATAGAACTCTCAGAGACATTTTGCATGTGAAAAATTCACACAGTGAGGACATGAACTTTGGAGGAATTTCCGTTGTGTTCGGTGGAGATTTCCGGCAAACATTGCCAGTAATTGCTAAGGGAACCCGAGCAGATATTGTAAATTCTTCTATCAAGCGGTCGTACTTATGGCCATCACTGAAAGTATTGAAGCTCTCCCAAAATATGAGATTGTGCACAGAAAATTGTGGGCCTGAAGAAGCCATCCAGATTGAAGAATTCAGCAGGTGGATTTTGCAAATAGGTGATGGAGTGGGTTCCAATGTTTTTGGGGAGACAATGATCTCAATTCCGACATCTCTGAGCACTCAACGTGAAGGAGATCCCATTGCCGATATTGTCAACGAGGTATATGGTGATCTCCATTTGAATCAGAGCGAAGCCATCTATTTGGTTCATCGAGCTATATTGGCTCCACATCATCAAATGGTATCGACGATAAATAATTACATGATGGAAAGGTACCCAGGAGATGAAGTCTGTTATCATAGTTCAGATTCAATTGAGGTTGATCCTGGTAACAACCATCATATTGAGGGTGATTATTCTGTGGAGTTTCTCAATACATTGAAGATCAGTAATTTTCCAGACCATTCTATTAGGTTGAACTGAATGTATTGAAGATGAACGAGGGAGAGGAGGTCAGTAGCAGTTTCAATTCAACAACCTAATCATTATCAATTGCTAACACTACATATAAAATGCAGGGAAATATGTATTCTGTCATATGCAAAGTTCTCAAGGTTAAGAATGGGTGGTGCTATGCTGGATGTCAAAAGTGTCCACAAAAACTCGAAGAAGATTCTGATGAGTACTTCTGTGGGAATTGTATGACAACATTAAAGACCACTACAGCCCGGTAATTCGATGATTGTTTAATGTCAATTTTACTTTCATGTATTTCATTCCTTGATATACTGCTAACGTGGTTGGATACATGATTAAATAGGACATAGTTTATGTTCCTTTTTTAATTTCATACATATTGCAACGTGGTTGATGATTTAATTTGATGCAACATGCTTTTTAATCATTTACTTTTGGCTTACATATATTAATTCAACGACCTAACCATCCTACGATTTTTATTCTTCTTTAATCGCATCATTATAATCGTAGATTCAGGATCCACCTCCGAGCTGCGGACACAACAAATGCAGCTAACTTTGTTATTATGGATCGAATTGCCGATCGATTTTTTCGCATATCTGCTGAAAAACTTTTCCAAGACAACGATCAAATGAGAGGACCACCACCGGCTCATCTCTTACAAATTGAAGGGATGAAGTTGAAGTTCTTCATCAAGCTCACTGGTTACAACATCGCTAACCCTACAAGCGAATACACAATTATCAAGATAGAGAAGAATGAGGAAAACTCCAACTCAAATGATCTCCCAATATTTATCGAGGTATGTACAAGTAATGTATGTGATTCTATGAAAATTATATCTATCATTGGAACTTCTATCTATTGATTCATAATTACCATGCACTCTGCATTACTTGAGCTTCTTTTGTCACGTTAATTTTGCTTTGTATATGATTCCATGCATGTTATTTCAATTACTGGAACTTCTATTTACTTAATATTATTACCATGCACTTTCCATTACGTCAGTTTCATTTTGATATGTATATAATTGTATTACTGCTATATAGATATATATTAGGAGAACTTTCATTCATTATTATAATCACACGCAATTGCAGGAGGAAAAAGTAGAACCTGCTAATGTTGTACTCGCTGCCGTTGATGGTGCTGAGAAAAAGCAAGATATTGCTAATGAGGCGGAGGTAAATATTATACGATATGATAATTTACTTTTACTTGCACAATAATTATAATACCTAAAATAAGCGCTAAATATAATGCAGAAAAATGAGGAGTAAATAGAAGGATTCTTTTAAAACAATTTTAGGAGTCGGTTCCCTTTCATGTGGTTTTTCTTTCATTTTTCGTATGAGGATTTAGTCGGTCAGGATGTCGGTTAAAATATTTTATTCTCTTCTTATATTTATAATTAAAGAGGATGTCGGTTGAACTATTTTATTCTCTTTTTATATTTATGGTTAAAAAGGATGTCGGTCAAACTATTTTCTTCTCTCTTCATTTCGTATTGATTTTGGTACTATGCTGTTGTTTTTCTTGAATGAAAGATGTTTGTTCTTCCTCTAAGGATTCACAAGAGGCAACAGCGGAAACCAATTATAAGCCACTGTTGGCTGATGATGGTATCCGATGATGTGCCATCCAAAATACTATGTAAATTGACTGCGGTAAAATTCTTTTTCGATGAAATGATTGGTTCAAGTAGGGACTTCAAACATTGCCTTTTTTTTGGACTGCATAGTCGTGCACTTCCTCTGCAGTCACAACACAATGGACTTTCAGCTCAAAGTTCTTGAACTGGGTAAACTGTGTGGTGGAGAAGCCTCTTGAAGTTGTGTTCTCTTTTACATTTTCGAATTTATTTCTTCATTTTTTTTTATAATTTTGAGATAGGAGACAAGAATGTTTTGTTACTTCCCCACTTGGTTGCGGAAGAAGTAAAATCCATATGAAATATGAAAGTGTGATTCCTTACAATAAGGATAAATTCGTCTCTCATTGTCCTAAATCCTAAAATTTTACGATCGGGACAAACCTACGGGAGAGTTCACAGTTTAAAAAATTCATTCAACCACAGCCTAGTATGATTTATAAACGAATCCGGCCAACCGGCCGGGCACGTGACTAGTAACATAATGATACAAATTCCTTTATGGTACAACCTAAACTTGTACATTTAATGTTATGATACAACTTCAAGTTGTACATTAAAGCACCAATACTATATAGCATAGTAGAAGTGCTCATCGAAATAAATTGAGCTATGTACGTGTGCTCGCAGTTAACAATCTTTGATATCAATGTAAACCAATTGAATTGAATCTTAATCTCCTTATCCCGATCGAGCTACAACCCTAACATTAATTTATGCATGCCAAGTTTGTATTATACGTAACAACTGCCTATTTATGTGGAGCATTTGTCCTGCATGCATGCCTGCCAACTCTATATTTATTATTTTCTTAAACTTTTACATGATCATTGATAGATCGTTAATTACACATATTTTCACCCCTATTCTGAAGCCGTTTGTGATGAGGAATCTCGTGTTTTAAGCCGATTTTACGCTAGGTTGTGTGTTTGTGTCATATTTTAGGTCCCGGCGTTGGAATCGAGGCGGAGGAATGAGTTCCGGGCCGAAAGGAGCGAAGTTGGGACAAAGGAGGCTGTTGGACCAAAATACCCGGCCAAAGGAAGAAATACCCGACCGGGTATTTTCTGGCGTTGACCGGGTATTTTTCCCTTCGGGCACTCGTGAGAAGCAGAAGGGGGCCCGGGCGATGGCCTTAAATCCCCGGTCGGGGATTATGAGGATGGACCGGGGATTTCTCCTCTTAGTGAAACGGCGCGTTCTGGAAATACCCGGTCGAACGCCGAAATACCCGACCGGGTATTTCGACCGGGTATCGCGATGGCAGCTGTTAAAAGAGGAAGAATGCCAATTTTCAGAGGGTTCCGAGTTTTTGAGAGAGAAAGCGATACCTAGAGAGAGAAAGCGACGAACCAGAGTTCCCAAGCGCCATAGATCGATCTTCAACACCATTGGAGCCCGACTTGAGCTTGGAGAAGTGCGATTAAACGTCCAGGAGCAGGAATCCATCTTCACAGTATGATTTCCGCGTCTGAATCTTCTTTTGCTTCTTTCTCTATGGAGTAGTTCCCCCATTCATCTGGGTATGGGGAACCCTAGATTTGTATGCTAGGTCTGATTGTATGAACCCAAGTACAGAGTTTGTGAATTGATTATATTCGATTGAGGTTTGAATGATTGAATGACTTGAATCCTGATCAAATTCCTATTGTTTCTGCTTTGTCCTGGAATGAGAATATCTGCCTAGGTTGATAGAGTACCCTTAATCGAAGGTGGCGAATTGGTGACTTTAGTCGAGGAGCCAATTCGCTATTCTGTACCGAAGTTAATTCGGTAGTGGAGGTTTGGTTCATTAGGGCCTCAATCTGTTTACTCCGGTGGAGGTTAGTCGCCCGCTAGAGACTCAGATTGAGAGGGTCTGGAGACCTTTAGTCGAGACTTCAGGCTAATTGAGAACCTTCCGCCTATCACAGTAGGGAACTTCTACAGCGCCCTCACTCCAGACAGCCAGAGGGTGATTGAGTCTCTATGCCCAGGAGGGGATATCCTTACTAAGACTCCACCCGAGCTGAACCAGATGATCAGTACCTTGGCTGCCCGAGACCACTCCTGGGGGCAGAACAACAGAGGCAGGAACTCCCGGGACCGGGGTGTGCATGCTATGGAGGCCAGGTCCGGGTTAGAGCAGCAGGTGGCTGAGTTGGTGCAGACATTGAAGCAGCCTAACAGTCTCCTTCCGGGTCGAGGTGTAGCTACGCCTCCAGTAGCTCAGTGTCAGTGGTGTGAGAGCCCGAATCACCTGGTGGAGGATTGTCAGTCTATGAGGGAGTCTTCTACTCCCCAAGAGTAGGTGGAATTCATAGCAAATGCTCGGCGCCTGGATCCATACAGCAGTACCTATAATGAGGGATGGCGCCAGCATCCCAACTTTGCCTGGAGCAGCAACACCAACAAACCACCTGGTTTCCCAGCACCAGCAAGTGGTTTTCAGCAGAGGCAGCCCTTCCAGGCTAGGCAGGGGCCACCACCACAGCAGCAGCCCTACCAGCCTAGGCAAGGGCAGCCATTCCAGCAGCCCCAGGGCCAGTTTGCTCAGCCTCCAGCAATCGCAGCTCCAGATAATCAGATGGCTGATCTGAAGAATATTTTGGCGACATTCATGACCACCAGCCAGGCGAATTTCACGAGGGTGGACCAGAGCATAGCCTCTTTGGAGGCAGGGCAGAGGAACCAGGGTGCTATTTTGCAAGATCTACAGCACCAAGTCGGTGTCCTAGCGCGCCAGCTTACTGCTCGGGCCCCGGGGACTCTACCTGCCACCACCATCCCCAATCCACGGGACCCGCATGAGACCGCACATGCCATTTTCACCCTGAGCGGCAGGCCTACATCAGCTGATCCTGCCCCGACCAGGCAGGAGGCACCACTACCTGCTTCAGCACTTCCAGCCGGTGATGCAGAAGCGCGGGTGGAGAAGGAAGCCCTTGCTCCCAAGCCACAACCAGTGGTGAAGGAGCACATACCCCAGCTTCCCTTTCCTACTCGCCTTCACAAAGACAAGCTGGAGACTAAGTTTGCCAAGTTTATGGCAATGTTGAAGCATCTCAACATCAGCGTACCATTTGTGGAAGCACTGTCGAAGATGCCCAAGTACGCGAAGTTCATGAAAGATCTCTGCACCAACAAGAAGAAACTTGGGGATCTCTCGACAGTGCTGCTGAGCGAGGAGTGTTCTGCCATCCTGCAAAACAAGCTGCCCGAAAAGCGCAAGGATCCAGGGAGTTTTACTATCCCTCTTACTATTGGCAGCATGCATGTAGGAAAGTCCTTGGCGGACCTAGGCGCTAGCATTAATGTCATGCCATACAAATTGTTCAAAAAGCTAGACCTAGGTGAACTTAGCCCTACTAGGATGAGCATTCAACTAGCTGACCGATCCGTTGTGCATCCTAGGGGTATCATAGAGGATCTGCTTGTTAATGTTGGTGCATTCACATATCCTGTTGATTTTGTTATCCTGGACATAAATGATGATGTGGATGTGCCTTTGATTCTGGGTAGACCATTTCTTGCCACCGCCAAGGCGTTGATTGATGTGCATGATGGTAAACTGATCCTGCGTGCTGGGAATGAACAGGCTACTTTTTCTGTGACTGATTTCGATCAATGTGCTATGATTGCTGCCACACCTGTGCATGCTATTTCTGACCCGGTACACGAGCCTGTCGTGTATCCGTCTGCATCTTCCATTTTGCAGGACCCGCCTATCACTCCTTCGCCGCCACTCCATCCAGTCTCGCCTCCGAACAAACAGCTCAAGGAGGAGTGGCGGCCAAAGCCGCAGGTGGCTAAGCCTGCACAGAAGAAAGGTGGAGACCACTACGAGCTGGTCCCACCCCCTGCACCACGAGCACCCTGGCCATCCGAGTACTCACTCGCCTGCATCTTGCCGGATGGCCAGGTCGAGCTGACCACTGCTGGTGGTTGCAACCGTTGGGTGCACGGTCACCACCTGAAGCTGTACCTCAAGAGCGACGTGGATCCGCTCTTGGAGGCACCTGTTCCTGCACCTCCCTGAGTATCCACCATGGGCGTCCAGCTAAAAGACGGTAAAGAAGCGCTTGTGGGGAGGCAACCCCACCATGGTTTTCATTTAATTGTTTTGTTTCGAGTCGGATTACGATTTGGTTTGGTTTTGGTTTGTTTCCTTTGTTTTGGATGATGTCTTATTGGGCTGACATTGGACCTAACATATTCTGTTTGAGCTCTTCTGTTTCCCTTTAGCTGTGCTGTGTTCCCGACTGGTCCATTTCCAGTCTCATGCAGTCTGTGCACACCGGTAACATCGTTCCTCTTTCCTTCCCTCTTCTCCATTGAGGGCAATGTCGATCTTAAGTGTGGGGGGGATGTTTATCTTTTGACTGCATTAGCTCTGTTTGTGTGCTTGGAGCCTAGTCCACTGTCCAAATTTTTAGATTTGAGGGCTCCAAGTACGTGTTCCTTGCAATTGCCTGCTCAGTATGCTTTGAATTGACAGTCTCTGTAGTGATTTGCAACCTAGGGAGGTAGTGTAGCACTATGGAGGATGTTGATGCATTTAAGAAGTCTCATTTCTTCTTCATATTGTGTTGGTTGATTGAGTGAATTAGTGATCTTAGGACCCTTGAATTGTGTGGTGTTGTGGACTCTCTGCCTGTCATTGACTCTTGTATCATGTTCTGAAAGTAACAGGTGCTCGAAAATGTGCTTTAAAATAACGTCTCCCGTGCGAATAGGGCGAAAGTGTGTAAGGGGAGACGGGAATCCGTTCCCAATTTCCACCTACTACCTCCAGCCCCCTTACATGTCTTTCCCCCGCACGAGGCTCGAGACACCCGCTCCTGGCATGGCCGGTAAGAGCCGGGCTCCCGCAAAACCTTGGCTAGGTGGGAGCCCCCGTTTTCTGCAGAAACAGGTTGGAACCCGTGAAAAAAAAGAAGAGAAAAACAGAAAAACAAGCAAAAAAAAGGAGAAAGAAAAGGGTTCCAACCATGTTCACAAAGAAAATCGAGCACCTTGAATTAATGTGAGTCCATGATCTTTTGTTTGTGAGAGTCTCTTCATCCACGATTCATTTGTCCTCTGTTCACTATTTGCCATGATGCCGATTCGAGACTAGCGTTCTCGCCGAAGAGGCTATGAGATGACTTGTGCGTCGGTTGACCTCGTAAGCTGCTAAATGATCTAGGAAGTCCGCTACCTACGATCGAGGTTGTTTGTTGCTATAGAGGTCTGGAGAGTTGCATTGGTTTGAGTTAGGTTTGCTTGGGGACAAGCAAACGGTTAAGTGTGGGGGAGTTTGATAGATCGTTAATTACACATATTTTCACCCCTATTCTGAAGCCGTTTGTGATGAGGAATCTCGTGTTTTAAGCCGATTTTACGCTAGGTTGTGTGTTTGTGTCATATTTCAGGTCCCGGCGTTGGAATCGAGGCGGAGGAATGAGTTCCGGGTCAAAAGGAGCGAAGTTGGGACAAAGGAGGCTGTTGGACCAAAATACCCGGCCAAAGGAAGAAATACCCGACCGGGTATTTTCTGGCGTTGACCGGGTATTTTTCCCTTCGGGCACTCGTGAGAAGCAGAAGGGGGCCCGGGCGATGGCCTTAAATCCCCGGTCGGGGATTATGAGGATGGACCGGGGATTTCTCCTCTTAGTGAAACGGCGCGTTCTGGAAATACCCGGTCGAACGCCGAAATACCCGACCGGGTATTTCGACCGGGTATCGCGATGGCAGCTGTTAAAAGAGGAAGAATGCCAATTTTCAGAGGGTTCCGAGTTTTTGAGAGAGAAAGCGATACCTAGAGAGAGAAAGCGACGAACCAGAGTTCCCAAGCGCCATAGATCGATCTTCAACACCATTGGAGCCCGGCTTGAGCTTGGAGAAGTGCGATTAAACGTCCAGGAGCAGGAATCCATCTTCACAGTATGATTTCCGCGTCTGAATCTGCTTTTGCTTCTTTCTCTATGGAGTAGTTCCCCCATTCATCTGGGTATGGGGAACCCTAGATTTGTATGCTAGGTCTGATTGTATGAACCCAAGTACAGAGTTTGTGAATTGATTATATTCGATTGAGGTTTGAATGATTGAATGACTTGAATCCTGATCAAATTCCTGTTGTTTCTGCTTTGACCTGGAATGAGAATATCTGCCTAGGTTGATAGAGTACCCTTAATCGAAGGTGGCGAATTGGTGACTTTAGTCGAGGAGCCAATTCGCTATTCTGTACCGAAGTTAATTCGGTAGTGGAGGTTTGGTTCATTAGGGCCTCAATCTGTTTACTCCGGTGGAGGTTAGTCGCCCGCTAGAGACTCAGATTGAGAGGGTCTGGAGACCTTTAGTCGAGACTTCAGGCTAATTGAGAACCTTCCGCAGTATAACTTTCATGAAAACTGAACTTGGTAAATTGCAATCCGACTTAACTGCAGTCTAGGGGGATCCATATCCGGGTGACCTCTCTTGACTTGACAACAACCGTTTACTTGCTTTGTGTTTTGTTTGCTTGAGTTGCACTAAAATTTCACCGCTAAGTAACAAGAATTCACCGAGTAGTCATCACATCTAGGACCCGGGTTGACAATAAAACCCAAACCCGCTATACTACGCTTTAGGAAGTGGTTGCACTTGGCCATTTTCTAGAGTGACAGTATGAGTGAGTCAATCATCATAAGTCAAGATTGTTTGTAATTATATTATGGTTGCTCATGATCTCTTTCGACTTTTCCTGTTCGTAAAATTATTTCATCACGTTAAGAGGTACCAAATTAGAATACGCGTTACCAGATGAGGAACAAATTAAAGAAACACTTTTGAGAAATAGAATCGCGGTTCAAAATCACATTTGTTCTGAACTGGTGAGCGAAACTGATTATGATTGGGTTTTTCGTTTTCTCATTGTTTTTATGCCAACTTATAGAATCGTAACGAAGCAAATTATGTATTGGATAAGTTAACGCTACTCCAAATATCAATTCGGATGTGTACCAGACCTCGTTGCCTACCCATCCAAATCCCATATCGGAGGCAGAAAGAAGTAAATAAGACATATTGCTATATGGCAGAAATTAATTAGGCCAAACGTCCCATTGAAATGAAAGCAAGTCCTTTTCTTACGTACCTTCATCTATTCTGATGCAAGTAGAGAAATGAATGCATGCTTGGGAATAACGAATAAGATTCTTTCATAGAATCATGTCGTTGGGATCGATTTCTGGGGAACGAATGGGTCAGCAGCTGGCAGAATCAGTCTTATTAGCTCAGCCTCCATCGAAGTCCATAGACACACATATACGCAACCAGCCTGTGGAATTTTGATTATTTGATGACTTCAACTCCCTCTTGCTTTTGGGAGATGTAATTTAGAGCTAGCCGGTGGGACTCTTTACTCTTTCTATTTCCCTTAAATACTCCTATATAGTTACCTCTTTGTCAATTTAGTATTACTGTTACAACAGAGTGGTACAGCAAGGTATGTAGTAGATAGGGAGAGATTAGTAATTTCCTACCATATTTATTCATGACATTAAGTAAAAAAAAACATAATTATGAGGATCAGGAATCAAATTAGAATACATCATGCACATAAAAAAAAAGCCTGCAAATGGTAATCGAAATGAATCAAACTATGTGTTCAACTAACGATATAAATACCGATCTAAATCAATTCGATTTGAAGGTGAACTGATCTCATCAACAACTCCTCCAAATTCCACTAATTATCTCCTTAATTATCACCAAGGATCGGGAATCCTCATGCATCCCACATTAGCTCAACCTCGATTAAAGCACATACATATAAATGCACCATGTGAGATTTGATGATTATGTGACTTCTTCAAATCCCTCTTTGCTTTTCACAGATTGTAATGCTTTTGAGTGGATTTCTCTAATTCATTGAATTGGGCTCTCTGCTACATGTTGCATGCAGAAATAACATCACTCTCTGTCTACTTGGCACCCATAAATCATCATATCACTAGGAACATGCAGTAATTTATTTATTTTTTACAAAGGGCATTGATTTTCCATTACTTGTGGCAAAAGGCAAGAGTTACAAGAGGGGAGCAACACATTGATATTAAGATTATTAACTGAACACATAGCTGATCAATTTATTTCGATTTTCACAACTTTTTTAAAAAATAAAGAAAGAAAAAAACTCGAATCATAATTAGACTGGACCAAGTCGAATCAAACGTGTTTGGTTTCTCATTTGGTATTTGGTTATATATGGAAGGAAAAATTTTGAGGCCCAAATACCAAATCAACTAATTCATGATTAAAAAAAACATCAAGTAAGCAAATAATGTTATCTTTCAAATACAACAAATCGATCATAAATCCAAAAAAATTCAATACTCAAAACCTTAATTTCCTCCCATAAAAAAAACCCTTAATTTCCAGAATCCAACAAACAAATGAGCCTGTATTCTTCCTTTTTGTTGGACTGTACAGTACTTTGGAGCTAATAGTCCTAATAATAAAGTCTTTTTGATAGTGATCTAAATGTGCAACATGAAGCAAAACCCAAATGAATGAAGAACTCCAAAACCATGCAAGTATCTAACTATAATCCACTCTCAACCACCAGATTGGGTCTAAATTTACATCAAGAGGGATGTAAAGTCAAAACAAATGAAAACCTCAAATGCACTTCCTAACACGTAGGTAAGCAAATTCTGGGTCGGACTATGATTCTAGTACAGTTGACAAGTGTACGTTACGTTCTATATATATACTTGATAGCTATAGCTAACCGGGGATATTCGAGCATCCAATCCCAACTTGCCACGCATGCATGCAGGACACATGCTGAACTCGGATTGGCTTGATTGTTACAAATATAATACTAACTTGGCATGCGTAAATTAACGTCACGATCGGAGCTTGTAAATTATCGTCATAATCAGGCTGAAGCAGGTTAATTAAATCAAATGTGATTCTGATCCGATTCTATTCCTCGCAAATGTTTATTGGTTTCTTCTTTGGAGACATATTATAATTTGGTACCCTAATTTGATGAAATAATTTTATGAACAAGAAAAGTCAAAAGAGATAAGCATTCACCTTTGTCACGTAGTCATACCAGAATATTATTACAAATCTTGACTAATGATCATGTAAAAGTTATAGAAGATTACAAATATGGAGTCTATGCTATGGCGCTATAGCTAACAATCATCCCCTGTTTCGGGCATTCAATCTCAGGTTTCGAGCATCCAACCACCTCTTTACAACACTAGCCCGTTTCATCTCTCTCACTCAATCAGTAGCTCGCCAGTCGCCAATCCCCTGTTTCCCACTTCCTCTCCTCGATCGGAAAAATGTCACCGTCGGTTTCCTTTCACCTTACATGCTGTTTGATTCCATTCCTCCTTCTTGCAATTCACCTCCCTTTGACCTCCACACAACTTCTCAGGTGCTGCGGATTTTCGGCCATGTACAATTTCGGCGATTCATTGTACGACACCATAAATAACCTTGTTAAGTTCGATTTTGGTGGATCCGGTAAGTATCCCTACGGGATGAATCGGTCATCCCGTAGTTGTAACCTTAGTTGTATACAAATGTGAGAGGGACGACAAGCTGCAGTTGGCCGGTCGGGGAGCGGCTGATTGCAAGTAAATAGAGTTAGTTCACCACGTGGCGTCGAATATGGGCTTTGTAGTTGGTTCTTTTGTTAATCATCTGGGCTTTTATGTTTGGGCTTCGAACTGGAAAGATGAGTGTGCTGAGTATGGGCTTACGTCCAGCTAACCTTGCCAAGGTTTCAGCCTTCAGGTAAGAGATGGAAAGAGTAAAACCCTAGTAGTAAATGAGTCCCAGAGGGAAGGAATCTTTTTTGCATAGTTTCTTTCTCTACTCACTCACCTCCTTCCTTGAGTGCATATGGGAAGTTGAATCTCAATGACTGTTAAAAAAGAAGTATTGGTTCAACTTTTTGCTCATACCATTTACTGCTCTGCTCTTAGTGATATACTGATATGATGATTGATGGGTGGCAAGTTGATTGAAAGTGATGATATTTCTGCATGCATCGTGGAGCAGAGAGCCCAAATCAATGGATTAGAATCCCACCCCCCTGAAAAGCATGCAAAACATTTCAATCTGTGAAAGTCAAAGAGGGACTGAAGAAGTCACATAATCATCAAATCCCACATGCTGCGTTTATATGGGCTCAAATAGAGGCTGAGCTAATTTAAGGAGATGTTTTGTTCACAATAAGTTTACTTATAGTGGAAGTTTGATGGAGTTGTAAATTAGATCTGGTTCATGTTCAGTCTAAATGTAGCATTGCCCCATTTGGGTGGCTTTAATTAATGTGATCTCAAACTAACACGTAAACAAAGGCTTGTGATTTGTCTAGGCCAGACTAGGATTCTAGTAAATTTTACAAGTGTATACGTTCTGATATATACCTGTGGCTATAGCTAACAATCATCCCCGATTTTGGGCATCCAATCCCCTGTTTTGAGCATCTAGCCACCTCTCTACAACACTAGCCAGTTTCATCTCAAAAACTCAATCAGTAGCCCGCCAAACCCCTGTTTCCCACTTCCTCTCCTCGATCAGAAAAATGTCACCGTCGGTTTCCTTTCACCTTACTTGCTGTCTGATGCCATTCCCCCTTCTTGCAATTCACCTCCCTTTGACCTCCACAAAACTTCTCAAGTGGTGTGGATTTTCGGCCATGTACAATTTTGGTGATTCGTAGTCTGACACCGGAAATTACCTTGTTCGGTTCGATTTCGGTGGATCCGGCAAGTACACCTACGGGATGAATCAGTCATCCCGTAGTTGTAACCTTAGTTGTATACAAATGTGGGAGGAAACGTCCAGCTGCAGTTAGCCGGCCGGGGAGCGGCTGATTACAAATAAATAGAGTTAGTTCACCACGTGGCGTCGAATATGGGCTTTGTAGTTGGTTCTTTTGTTAATCATCTGGGCTTTATTGTTTGGGCTTCGAACAGGAAAGATGAGTGTGTTGAGTATGGGCTTAAGTCCCGCCCAGCCTTGCCAAGGTTTCAGCCTTTAGGTAAGAGATGAAAAGAGTAAAACCCTAGTAGTAAATGAGTCACAGAGGGAGGGAATCCTTTTTGCATAGTTTCTTTCTCTACTCACTCACCACCATCCTTGAGTGCATATGGGAAGTCCAATCTCAATGACTGTTAAAGAAGAAGTAGTGGTTCATCTTTTCACTCATACCATTTACTGCTCTGCTCTTACTGGTATGATGATTGATGGGTGGCAAGTTGTTAGATAGTGATGTTATTTCTGCATGCAATGTGGAGCAGAGAGCCCAAATAAATGGATTAGTACCCCCCAAAGCATGCAAAATGTTTCAATCTGTGAAAAGCAAAGAGGGACTGAAGAAGTCACATAATCATCAAATCCCACATGTTGCATTTATATTGGCTCCAATCGAGGCTGAGCTAATTTAAGGAGATGTATTGTTCACAATAAGTTTACTTATAGTGTAGTTTGATAGAGTTGTAAATGAGATTCGGTTCATGTTCAGTCTAAATGCAGTCTTGCCCCATTTGTAACCTTAGTTGTATACAAATGTGGGAGGGACGACAAGCTGCAGTTGGCCAGCCGGGGAGTGGCAGATTGCAAGTAAATAGAGTTAGTTTACCACGTGGCGTTGAATATGGGATTTGTAGTTGGTTCTTTTGTTAATCATCTGGGCTTTTATGTTTGGGCTTCGAACTGGAATGATGAGTGTGCTGAGTATGGGCTTACGTCCAGCCCAGCCTTGCCAAGGTTTCAACCTTCAGGTAAAAGATGCAAAGAGAAAAACCCTATAAGTAAATGAGTCCCAAAGAGAAGGAATCCTTTTTGTATAGTTTCTTTCTCTACTCATTCACCACCTTCCTTGAGTGCATATGGGAAGTTGAATCCCAATGACTATTAAAGAAGAGCTACTGGTTCATCTTTTCGCTCATACCATTTACAGCTCTGCCCTTGGTGATATACTGATATGATGATTGATGGGTGGCAAGTTTTATAGATATTGATGCTATTTCTGCATGCAAAACGTTTCAATATGTGAAAAGCAAAGAGGGATTGAAGAAGTCACATAATCATCAAATCCCACATGCTGCATTTATATGGGCTCCAATCGTGGTTGAGCTAGTTTAAGGAGATGTATTGTTCACAATAAGTTTACTTAGTGCAGTTTGATGGAGTTGTAAATGAGATCCGGTTCATGTTCAGTCTAAATGTAGACTTGCCCCATTTGGGTGCAGGGACGGAGCCAGGAATTTAGTTGGGGGGCAACAAAAAAAATTAGTAGTCAAATATACGATATATAAAATTTATATTTTATCAAATTTTAGTCTCATAGAAGTTTTATGTCATTAAAATTTGAAATACTATATGAATTTCATTATGCTACTTCTTTTTTAATATAAGTTAACAAACTATTAGTGTAACCTATTTTTTAACATGTAGAAGAGGCTTGCTTTGTTATTTGATCCAAACAAGATTACCGCATCTGGCACCATAGGCGAATTACGAATATAAAAGTTGAAGGTACCCAATTCTTAGTGGAGACAGGAGAAATTCGTGAAAAACGCATATTTCCAGCCATAATCAAAATGGTAATTCTTATAAAACCAGGAAAAGATACACAAATAAGAAAGTTAAATTACTAAATTGCAAGGCCTTGGAAAATCGGCGATGAGAAATTAAGGTTAAAGACAAAAAAAATAAAGGAAGAGAATATGACAAAATAAGAAAGGTTGGTAACCAAATCGTAGAACTTGAGGAAATTGAGGTTCAAATATGCTAAAATGGTAAAAAAAATTTTGCGGGGATGCACATTTTCCTGTTAGTAGTTAAAATGTTTGCAATCCTCCACCATCGAACACATGACCTCCTATTAAAAAGACAAACTCGTTGCCCATTGGACTATTGCAACATTCGCGTAAAGTGCTGCACAGCTAAAATTTTATAGTTTTGGTGGGGGGGCAATGGCCCCCCCTGCCAATGCACTGGCTCCGTCCCTGTTTGGGTGGCTTCAATTAATGTGATCTCAAACTAACACGTAAGCAAAGGCTTGTGATCTGTCTGGGCCAGATAGGATTCTAGTAAAGTTTACAAGTGCATACGTTCTGTATATATACCGGGTGGCTATAGCTAACAATCATCCCTTGTTTCGGGCATCCAATCCCATGTTTTGAGCACCCAACCACCTCTCTACAACACTAGCCCGTTTCATCTCTCTCTCTCTTAATCAGTAGCCCGCCAATCCCATGTTTCCCACTTCCTCTCCTCGATTGGAAAAATGTCACCCCCGGTTTCCTTTATTGGAAAAATAAAGGAAGAGAATATGACAAAATAAGAAAGTTTGGTAACCAAATCGTAGAACTTGAGGAAATTGAGGTTCAAATATGCTAAAATGGTAATTTTTTTTTGGGGGGATGCACATTTTCCTGTTAGTAGTTAAAATGTTTGCAATCCTCCACCATCGAACACATGACCTCCTATTAAAAAGACAAACTCGTTGCCCATTGGACTATTGCAGCATTCGCGTAAAGTGCTGCACAGCTAAAATTTTATAGTTTGGGGGGGGGGGCAATGGCCCCCCTGCCAATGCACTGGCTCCATCCCTGTTTGGGTGGCTTCAATTAATGTGATCTCAAACTAATACGTAAGCAAAGGCTTGTGATCTGTCTGGGCCATATAGGATTCTAGTAAAGTTTACAAGTGCATACGTTCTGTATATATAGCGGGTGGCTATAGCTAACAATCATCCCTTGTTTCGGGCATCCAATCCCCTGTTTTGAGCACCCAACCACCTCTCTACAACACTAGCCCGTTTCATCTCTCTCTCTTAATCAGTAGCCCGCCAATCCCATGTTTCCCACTTCCTCTCCTCGATCGGAAAAATGTCACCCCCGGTTTCCTTTCCCCTTCCCTGTTGTCTGATTCCATTCCACCTTCTTGCAATTCACCTCCCTTTGACCTCCACACAACTTCTCAAGTGCTGCGGATTTTCGGCCATGTACAATTTCGGTGATTCGTTGTTTTGAGCACCCAACCACCTCTCTACAACACTAGCCCGTTTCATCTCTCTCTCTTAATCAGTAGCCCGCCAATCCCATGTTTCCCACTTCCTCTCCTCGATTGGAAAAATGTCACCCCCGGTTTCCTTTCCCCTTCCCTGTTGTCTGATTCCATTCCACCTTGCAATTCACCTCCCTTTGACCTCCACACAACTTCTCAAGTGCTGCAGATTTTCGGCCATGTACAATTTCGGTGATTCGTTGTCCGACACCAGAAATTATGTTCGGTTCAATTTCGATGGATCTGCCTAGTAACCCTACGGGATGAATTGGACATCCCGTTGTTAATCTTAGTTGTATACAAATATGGGAGGGACGACAAGCTGTAGTTGGCCGGCCGGGAAGCGGCTCATTGCAGGTAAATAGAGTTAGTTCACCACGTGGCGTTGAATATGGGCTTTATAGTTGGTTCTTTTGTTAATCATCTGGGCTTTTATATTTGGGCTTCGAATTGGAATGATAGTGTGCTGAGTATGGGCTTACGTCCAGTCCATCCTTGCCAAGGTTTGAGCCTTCAGGTAAGAGATGAAATGTGTAAAACCCTAGTGGTAAATGAGTCCCAGAGGGAAGGAATCCTTTTTGCATAGTTTCTTTCTCTACTCACTCACCACTTTCCGTGAGTGCATATGGGAATTCGTATCTCAATGACTGTTAAAGAAGAAGTACTGGTTCATATTTTCACTGATAACATTTACTGCTCTGCTCTTAGTAATATACTGATATGATGATTGATGGGTGGCAAGTTGATAGATAGTGATGTTATTTCTGAATGCAACGTGGAGCAGAGAGCACAAATCAATGAATTAGAATCCCCCCAAAAGCATGCAAAATATTTCCATCTGTGAAAAGCAAAGAGGGATTGACGAAATCACATAATCATCAAATCTCACATGCTGCATTTATATGGGCTCCAAACGAGACTGAGCTAATTTAAAAAAAAATGTATTGTTCACAATAAGTTTACTTATAGTGGAGTTTGATGGAGTTGTAAATTAGATCTAGTTCATGTTCAGTCTAAATATAGCCTTGCCCTATTTGTAACCTTAGTTGTATACAAATGTGGGAGGGACGACAAGCTGCAGCTGGCCGGTCGGGGAGCGGACAGTGGCGGAACCAGGAATCTAAATAAGCCGGGGGGGGCTAAAAAATTTTACGTTAAAAGGTTTGAACTGGCGAGGGGGGGGGGGGGCTAAAGCCTTACCACCTACTCTATTATCCAAATGTGCTGTGAAATTTACAGGTAAATTTACACAATTTTGAGAGTTGGGGGGCTATATCCCCTCTTGCCAACAACGTGGCTCCGCCACTGGAAGTGGCTGATTGTGTCGCAGCCGTCCCTCCGGGGGGTCCGATGTCGTAGGCATTTTGGGAGTCGCCATCGATCTTACTTGGAGTGGATCGAACACTCTTCGAATCGGCTCCAACCTTAGGGTCAGAACCGAGATATGGTCTGCGAAAATAAAGTTCTGGGTTCGGGAGTACGGTTACGTGTGGGGAAGTTAAGCAACACCCCACAACGCCCTAAATCGGTACTACTTAAGTCTGATAAGTTTCTATGAGTTGGGTGTATTTTAGAAAACATGTATTTTTAGGGTCCCACTGGACCATTTAATGATTTTACCGTATTAGTTGTAATTAAATTATACGCCCACCGACGTAAAATTAAAAGATAAAGTTAGTTGATTAGTTAGACTCGAACCTTATCGGTTGCCTACGTACCCGTTAGACGGGATCAAAGTCCACGTAGTTCATTGGGGACTTTGATGATTTAGTTGTAACCACGTTCCACTGATCGTGATTCTCGCATTAAGAATTTTGTTAATAAAATTTGAATAGGTTATTATGAGGTTGTTAAGAGAAACATAATAATTTTAGTTGTTAGGAAGATACTTGGTGCATTAGAAAAGAAACAGGATTAACTTAACCCGCATATGAAATTTCGTATTAAGGATATTAAATAATAAAAAGAAACTGATTGATTAAACTTACACCAGATGGACCAGCAGCCCAATTGGTTAAGTAGCTGGACAGAGTTTCTCAGGAGAAGGTAGCGGGTTCGATACCTCAGCCTTCCTCTAATAATTTTCGTTTTTCAACACAGGGGAAGGGCATTTTTGTACTTTCTTGAAAACGCGGTGGCAAGGAGTCGCAATTTTAAGGAAACCCTAAGGGTAAAATCGTCGTTTTAAACATAATGGTATATAATCCTCTCAATGAAACCCTAATCCATCCTAAACAGAGGTGGCTGCCTCCACTCTCCCTCTCTCTCTCGGCCGATTCTCTCGTCTTCTCCAGAACCAACCAGAAACCCTTACCCGCCGCCTTCTCGCCTCACCTCGCCTCGCCTCTCTCTCTTCTTGTTTCCTCCAAAGTAAACCGAAAACCACAAAAAAAACGAAGAACAATCGCCCTCTCCCTCTCTTGATTCTCTACTCTGTTCTCTGTGCTCTCGGCTAGCTAAGGAGTCCGCTCGTTCCGTACTAAATCAACCGAGAGGGTTTCGATATAGGTAAGATCGAGACATGCATGGTCTTTTCGATTTGTTTTTAGGTGATTTTTATTGGGATTCGGCTAATTTTCTTTTGTTTCCTTGTGGCTCTTTGAGGATTGGTTTTGGACGAAGGGAAAAGAAGCAGGTAGGAGACAGCTGCAGCCGTCGGAGCAGGTGCCGCCGCCGGGAAGAAAATCTGCCGCCGGCGCAGGGGCGGACTCTCTCTTGGTGGGTGTAATTTTTTCCTTCTTGTTCTTGTTTGAATATTTACTTACGCTGGGTTCTAATTCTATTTTTTCCTTTTGCAGATTTCGAATACCTAGAGATTTAGGTGAGGTCTCATAACTAGGAAGGTTAAACTAGAAAAAATTTAGTTTGTTTGTAGATCCGAGTTTATGGTAGGGAAAAAAAAGGTTTCGCTGGTTTAGATTTGTGAGTCTGCAGATCTTTCATTATCTACGAATCTGGTTTCTTGGCAAGAATGGTGATTTTAGTGAGCTAGGAAATGATTTACAGATCTGATTTTTAGGAAATAGGTTGTTATTGCCTTCGGATATTTTACTCTATGAATCAAACTACTAAAGAATTAAGGTAGTTAAAGAATTAGAAGCTAACCAAAGATCACCACTGCTGGTCATTAAGCTAAAAGAAAATAAAGTTTTTACTAATCTTATTGTTATTGGCTTGATTGGGATTTTATGGGTTTTTCGATGGTTTTTTATGTAGCTTTTGATATACTAGAAATTGGCGAAAATGATTTTTCTGTGATGGAGATGTAATTAACATGCTCTAAATTGCTTATCTTAGCGATTGCCACTGTTAGTGATTTTGCTAGACTATGGACTAAATCACTGCTACTGCTTGTGGTTTTTATTAGATTAGAATTGTTGGGTGATTTGAAAACGGGCAAGGATTTATGGATCTGAAATTTTAGTGAGGTATGGTGATCGTTGGATCTGGCTCTAGACCAGAACCAAGAACTTCTAGAAAAAAATGGATTTAGCCTATTTTAGCAGAGCTGCTTCGAATTTGGATTGGATTCTAATGTTTGTCTACTATCTTCTAAAAAAGAATATGAAAGCATGACGGGAATTTAAAGAAGCATAGAAATTCTTGAAATAAGAAAATCAAATACTTAATTGAAATGAGCTTAATCCGAATAGTGAAGTGCTTAAGGGAAACGCATAGCAGTAAATGGCTGTAAGTAATAACTTTTAAGGAAATAGCTTAAATAAAACAAAATTCTACTAAATGAGAACGAGAATTGGATTCGACAAGAACTTCTTGAGAAATGCTATATCATTAATAATAGAGAATTAATAATAGAGAAGTTTAGGGTTTACAAGTACCGACCTGATAGTCAACTTTGGATCTGAATTCTCGTTCGTCCACTATTACAGCCTTGAACATGGAAATTTTCAAAAGAGAAAGGAAAAGTATTTTTTTGTCACTATCGATATTTTCCCCCCAGCTCCCCCTTCAACACAGAGCCCAAAGAGCTCATTTATAGCAAGAATTGTGCGCCACGTGTCATGCTGCGATTGATGATGAGCATGACATGTCTCTCTCTGATTGGTTGATCCTCAAGGCTGCATATGAGGCCTCCACCTTGCTTAGTCTGTGATTGATGATGAGCATGACATGCTTCTCTCTGATTGGTTGATCCTCAAGGCTGCTTGTCAAGCCTCCACCTATGAAAGTCGGTGCTGACTAACTGCTTGGATAAGATTGGGCCGAGTTGGGCCTTGAATTCGTTTGGGCCGGTACTGGGCTTGAACCTGGGCTTTGTTTTGGGTTGTACTCTGATCATTTTCTTTTTCATTTTGTAGGTTTGTGATCTGGTCTGGGCTCAAAGAGAGGAGAAAAGGAGCCCAATGACTTTAATTGATGAGTCGGCCCAGTTTGAAATGGTGTTCAAACTTCAAATTTTGTTGTTGTTATTAGTAACAGGCAGTCATTGTAATTAGTTTTAGTTCATACTTTGTACCATGTGTCAAATTTAACTATAAAGCTTCCGCCTCCATTTCATCTATTACGCCCATGTTCTAACCTCAAGCTTTGCACCTCTATTATTTTTAGAAATGATGTTTAAGATTTGCCACTGCTAATCTTATTATCTCAATTAGTTCGATCCTGTGATCTCAGTTAATTATTTGGTGTTCAAGACTTGTCATTGCTAATCTTAATCAAATTGATCCTATCTTAACTAATTATGCCCAAAAATCGACTAGGAGCAAATTTGATAATTGTTGGTTCATATTGACTTGCAATTGCTAGTCTCAACCAAACTATCTTCAGCTTCCTTTTTAAATATTATCGTAGTACGACGTTAAAATAATTATTTTCAGTAAAACAATTATCTCGGACAAAATGTGGTGTCTACTGTTGCCCCCCTTTGTATATCTCTTTGTATAAAGAGTTATTCAAAGTTTCTATAAAGACACCACATTTTTCAAAAGTAACTTCGACGATTACTGTGTCGAAGACTCCAAAATAAGTGATGTTTAGAAATGTAGTCAAAACTGAGTTGTGTGTTTGTGTGTGATATTGAATCGTAGAATTTGTTGTTCTACTTAATATGAAAGGTAACTGCTATATTTTCGAACACTCATCAGAGTCGTTGTCGTATTTTTTAAGCGCTCGCCAGCACCGATGTAGTTCTCAAACGTTCGTCAGCGTCGTTGTCGTATTTTTCAGGCGCTCGCCAGACCGATATACTTTTCAAATGCTCATCAATGTTAGTGTCGTATTTTTCAAGCGCTCGCCAGCACCGATGTAGTTCTCAAACGTTCGTCAGCGTCGTTGTCGTATTTTTCAGGCGCTCGCTAGCACTGATATATTTTTCAAACGCTCATCAGCGTTGGTGTCGTATTTTTCAGGCGCTCGCCAGCACCAATGTATTCTTCAAACGCTCATCATCGTTGTTGTCGTATTTTTCAGGCGCTCGCTAGCACCGATATATTTTTCAAACGCTCATCAGCGTTGTTGTCGTATTTTTTAGGTGCTCGCCAGCACCGATATATTTTTCAAACGCTCATCAGCGTTGGTGTCTTATTTTTCAGGCGCTCGCCAGCACCGATATATTTTTCAAACGCTCATCAGCGTTGGTGTCGTATTTTTTAGGCGCTCGCCAGCACCGATATATTTTTCAAACGCTCATCAGCGTTAGTGTCGTATTTTTCAGGCGCTCGCCAGCACCGATGTACTTTTCAAACGCTCATCAGCGTTGGTGTCGTATTTTTTAGGCGCTCGCCAGCACCGATGTACTTTTCAAACGCTCATCAGCGTTGGTGTCGTATTTTTCAGGCGCTCGCCAGCACCGATGTAATTTGTGTTATGGTATCCGTTTAGGACAAACCTAAATGGATGTTATGCATTGCCATAACTGTATGTGAAATGCACTTGGTAGACTTGAAGAAATTTTGTGTATGTAATTGTTGTATGTGGCACGATGTGACAGGCATTTGAAATTTAGTTAAATGTATGAGTTTTTGGGAATTGTAGTCAATGAATGCATGATCCATTTTAATATGTGATGTTATCTTTTAAGGAGTTTCAAAATTATTTTGAGAATGATTGTGTGATGTGTCATGCTAATGAAGTCATGAATACTCAGTGAAAAAAATGATATGATGCATTTGGCAACTGTTATGAGAATATGTCGTTTTGTTTGGTTTTTGTTTTGCGTTTTAACCCGGGGTTCTTTTAAATTGCTCATCCTCCAGGAATCGTAATTTCTTTTTGATCGACTCGATCCTTAGGTCATGTTTATGTTGGAGTGACTTTCAGCTTGCTCGCTTGAAACTTATCTTCGTGCTGGTAGTTGTACGAGGGTATACTTTGTGGGGTGAGCAGGTGGCGTATATTGCTTCATTCTTCTTGTCGGCCAGGCTTGGGCCCTCATGTTTTACAGTTCTGTATCTCTTGGTATGTGCAGTATGTTGGTTCTTCCTCTTTCTGGCCATGAAGTTGACGGATAGTATGTTTGCTGGTTGGTTTAATGAGATTGAATGCTCTCTAACTCCTTGAGATTTCTTCATCAACTCATGAGTGAAAAGTTGATTTTCGATTCTTGGGTATTCAGACTTCCCCTTCTTCCATGCTGCGCCATTTTGCCCCCGAAGATCTGTTACTCACTTTCTATTCTCCGGAACAAAGAGTGACTATATCAATCTTGACTTAAGATGAAAGCAAAAATGTTTGAAAAACGTTTATTAGAGAATTAAAATTGAAATCCATGTCAAGACTTTGGTTTCGGGAAGTGTGTGCAAAATGGAGAAAACCGTTTTTGTGTGGTAGTTGTCATGTTGCCAAATTTGGTTTTCTTTTTAATAAGAGAAGTGTAAGCCAAGCCATGAGAATATCAGTAAGCCCTCACTCTCACTCTTGCTTTTGATTTTGCTCTCTTTCACTCCCGCTTTGTATTTCTCTCATCACTCAATCCTATAGGTGATTTGAGTGTACGATACTTCAGCTATCAATAAGATTCTGGTCACCTTGAGACGTCGCCTTTTATGTTGATGGCCAACAGTGTTCCTTGTGAAGATTTATTCGATATGAGAGACCTTGATGTAATTGATTTAGGAGACTTCCATATGGCGTTGTCGTAGACGGTCTTCACTTCCAATGAAAAGGGCTTTTGTTCGACATGACTTTGAGGATACGAGTCTCCTTGTTCTTGAAGTATAATTTATCGACAATATCTGTATAAAGCTTCTTGTAGAGGGATTTTGGTTTTGCCCCCAAAGTATGGGATTGGCTTATTATCTGGATCTTTTGGCCGACAAAGTCTTGTTCGAAAATATTGGTGAATTTTGCTGGGAATGTATCTTCAACTGGGTTTGCCCCCCAATATTTTTCATTAGTGAGTGCAATCTGGCTTAGGACTTGTCGAGATACTTGTTTGGCCACTAAATGTTGAACGTCGTGGATTTTCAGCTTCTGGCTTCCTCTCAAAATGATGAGTACCTTGGATGATGTGGTTTTGGCTATGACGATTTTCTTATCATGGAAGTTTCTTGTTTGAAGATCCTCATTGCCGTATCTTGAGGTTGATCGGCAAAGATCTTGGCTTGGTACAGATAGTTGGTACTTCAAATGCTAAACCGGGGGCACCCAGATTGTAAGTCCCACTATATTTTGTTTGTTATCTTCTGTCTCTTTTTTGTTTTTTTTTTGTTTTTGCTTTTCGCTCTCTTTTTTTTTTTTGGGCGTGTGGGACTTACTTGACTCTGTCATGCCACCATCTATGCTTCTTTCTTCCTTAATCTGGCGCTTGGCTTTGGTGGGACGAGTATTGAAAGGATCGAGAGTCCATTTTGATGATTGATCGTGTGGGTGTCACTTCTCGTGAGCTAAGTTGACTGTTCTTTTTGTAGAAGTGAGGATTTTGATACCATGCGCTTGTTTGTATAGATGAGTGCTTCACTCGTGTGATTCTTGGGTTTTGATAAACGGGATCCCTGAACTTCCCAGTCTTCTTGTCACGAGACATTTGTGAGGGTTTTCTCGGTCTGATACTAATGTTAGGCTCCCTGAGAATCTGGATTTGACTATTTGACTTCTTGTAAACTGAGTCTCAATTTGTTGGCAAGAGTCGACTATAGTGGTGACGAAATTCTACAAGTAGCATGATGTCGTATACTCATTACACCTTTTGACTATTAGCTCACACGATTCATGGACACCAGTAGGGTGTTTATCTCTCGATTTTAGCAAAACACGTACGCTCTCAACACCAGTGGATGCTAAATTTATCGATGGTAGCATGGTGTTTATAATCGCTCAACACCAGTGGAGTGTCCCAAATCTCAACACCAGTGGGGTGTTCATAATTGCTTATCATAGCAATCTCATGGCTTAACTTGAAAATAAAATTGGATTTGGATTTTGATGGCTTTCACTTTAGTAGTAGATAAATCCATTTTAAAGAGAGCATGAAGTGGCATTCATTATTTTGATAAAAACATTGATGCAAATTCTTAAGTTAAGATTGATACCATTCACACAATGATCCAAAGAGGTCGAAACGTGAGGGACCTTTTATTTATGATGATAAAAGCAAAAGCGATACATATTTTGCTATGGAAAATTATCTCGATATTTTATTTAGGGTTAATACCTTATTTTGGCCTGAACTATGACCATATAATCAACTTTGGCCCGTGGTTTCAGAAATTAACATCCTGACCTCAACTATGCAGCATATAGACTCAATTGGCCCGACACATAGTTTGACCGTCAATTTGGACGGTCAACTCACCATGTCATTGCCTAGTTAGCCTAAAAATCATTAAAAAATGCATATTCAAATTATGTTTCTAATTTTTCTTATTTATTATCAAATTAACCAAAAATAAATTATAAAAAACATAAAATAAATTTGATTTTTTTTTTGGATAATTTGAAAAATGATAAACTTTATAAATTAACCAAAAATTAACAAATTATTTTATATTTTTAAAACTTCGCACAAAAATATAATTTATATCATAATTTTTAAATTTATAAAATTAAATTTGATAATTTTTGGTTAATTTATAAAATTTATCATTTTCAAATATCCAAAAAAATTATTTTTATATTTTTATAATTTTATTTATTGGTTAATTGGAAAATAATAAATAATAGAAATTAGGAATATAATTTGAATTTAAATTTTTTTAATGATTTTTAGGCTGACTAGGCAATGACATGACATGTTGACTAACGGTCAACGGAGTTGACCGTCCAAATTGACGGTCAAACTATGTGTCGGGCCAATTGAGTCTATATGCTGCATAGTTGAGGTCAGGATGTTAATTTCTAAAACCACGGGCCAAAGTTGATTATATGGTCATAGTTCGGGCCAAAATAAGGTATTAACCCTTTTATTTACTAGATGGGACCAACATCATCCTTAAATCGAGCTTTGCCTTGTAGTATGTCTACTAATTCCCGTGAGTTGGCAGTGGGTTATTGTTGACATCTGGACGCTTTGACTCTTCTTCGAACTTCAACCAGCCGGCGTTCATCATTTGTTGGACTTTCATCTTAAGCGATCGACAATCCTCAGTCGAGTGCCCTGCGACTCCTGAGTGGTAAGCACAGTGTTGCTCTGACTTGTACCATTTTGGATATGGAGGTTGTATAGGCTCAGATGGTATTGGGGAAATTAGGTGACTTTGAAGGAGTTGAGGAAAAAGTTCAATGTATGTAATAGGAATAGGTTCAATTTGGAGAGGCTTTTTGTATTTCCCATAATTACTTTGTTCTTGGTTATTTGGCGGTGGTGCAACTCGTGTCGGGCTCTGGATGGCTCGTTGAGTAGGAAAATTTGGACGTTGATTAATTATTGCGGCATTTGCAACATATGGATGAGCTTGATCTACCTGAGGTTGATGATCCCACCTTCTTCCTCTTGATGACTCCGTTTGAGCATAATGGGGGTCTACTTCTCCCCTTCGGGCTTGGTGTGGTTTCTTGGAGGCTTCTGGAATTTCCATTCGACCTTGTTTCAAACCTTTTTCTATTCGTTCTCCGATTACTAGCAAATCAGCAAAGTTGGTTGTAGTAATTCCTACCATGTTGTTGTAATACGGAGCCCTTAGTGTACCGAAGAAGATTGACACCATTTCTTTTTCTGACAATGGAGGCTGAACGTCTGCAGCTTTCTCTCTCCACCTTTGAGCGTGCTCTCTGAAAGCCTCCTTCTCATTCTTTTCCATATTCCTCAGATCTTCTCGGTCTGGAGCCAGATCCTGGTTATGCTTGTAATGTCTCATGAATGCATCGGCTAGGTCTTGCCACCTTTTCACCTTTGTTTTCTCTAATTGCATATACCATCTTAGTGCAGAACTACTCAAACTGTTTTGGAAGCAATGTACCATTAGCCTTTCATCTCGGATGTGGTTGGCCATTTTATTGCAGTACATGACCAGATGACTCTTTGGGCAAGTGGTGCCATTGTATCTTTCAAATTCTGGCATTTGAAACTTGTGAGGAATCACGACATCTGGAACTAGACATAGTTTTGATGCATCCATAGGCTCATACGATTCAACTCCTTCTATTCTTCTTATTCGTTCATTCATGTGTTCTAATTTTTCTTCCAACAGAGCTTCGATTTTATGTTCCTCTTGCTTCTCGGGTTCTCCAGATTTGTCATGTTTTGATTACCCAATGTCACCTTTGTCGCCTGTGTTCTTCGAAGGTATGAGGATGAATTTACTACCCGAGACGTTTCCCTGAGGTTGCTCATAGTGATCGTCGTCATCAAATACGATTTCTTCCTCGTTCATTGCAACCTCCTTTCCTTTTCTGGACAATATGCTCAATATTGTATTGAGCTGGCTTTTCATCTCATCGAAACCAGTTAGTTTCTCATCGAACCCCACTAGCTTCTCGTCAAACCCTGTCAGCTTTCCTTTGATGTCGTTCAACTCTTTTTGAAATGCCTCCATGAAGAACTCGAGCTTGGATCTAGTTAAGTACTTGAAGTCTTGACTCTTTTCTTGTGGACGAGCAATTTTAAGGAACCCTGACCAATTACTTTTATTAAATTGACTTAAATGAGTAATGAAGAGTATGAATTATACTTATGCGATGCACAGATGATTCATTGGATTCACGTGCACTTTGAAAATTTTCTCATGATTTATTTTGAATGCATAAGCAAAAAACAAAGAGAGAATAATGCTCATTTATTTTTTTCACATTGTTTACACAAACAAATATATTGCGATTGGAAGAAACATACTACAAGTTATCACATCATTAACAAACATATATATAAATAAAAGAAACAAACATAACCCTATCTTTTGGTAGACCTAGGGCTTTCGGAAGACATAATGACGTAGTTTTAGGGTTGTTTCGGGAGTATCTTTGATGGTATAGGGAGGCCACTATGCTTACTATATGCTGGCAGAGGAATTCCTATGGATTTGGCTCCCAAGTTGTATCCTGCCATAGCCCTTACGAACTGGCTGGATACCTCAAGATCAACCTCGGATCTGAGTTCAACTTGGTTGGAAAGTTTTGCGTGGTTTCCACTACTGTGAAAGTCACGGTACTCCTTTTCCATTTCTAATAGGATAGCTCGGGTATAGAGCTTTCATGAATGAATGCAGAATTTAATTACGAAAATATAATTGCGCAAATAGTAAAGTAAACACCCAACACGTAATAGAAAATTAGAAAAACTTATCGAACTTAATTATGTAGCTCGACTCTCGAAGTCCCCAGCGGAGTCGCCAACTGTCGCAACCGTCCCTCCGGGGGGTCCGATGTCGTCGGCATTTTGGGAGTCGCCATCGATCTTACTTGGAGTGGATCGAACACTCTTCGAATCGGCTCCAACCTTAGGGTCAGAACCGAGATATGGTCTGCGAAAATAAAGTTCTGGGTTCGGGAGTACGGTTACGTGTGGGGAAGTTAAGCAACACCCCACAACGCCCTAAATCGGTACTACTTAAGTCTGATAAGTTTCTATGAGTTGGGTGTATTTTAGAAAATATGTATTTTTAGGGTCCCACTGGACCATTTAATGATTTTACCGTATTAGTTGTAATTAAATTATACGCCCACCGACGTAAAATTAAAAGATAAAGTTAGTTGATTAGTTGGACTCGAACCTTATCGGTTGTCTACGTACCCGTTAGACGGGATCAAAGTCCACGTAGTTCGTTGGTGACTTTGATGATTTAGTTGTAACCACGTTCCACTGATCGTGATTCTCGCATTAAGAATTTTGTTAATAAAATATGAATAGGTTATTATGAGGTTGTTAAGAGAAACATAATAATTTTAGTTGTTAGGAAGATACTTGGTGCATTAGAAAAGAAACAGGATTAACTTAACCCGCATCTGAAATTTCGTATTAAGGATATTAAATAATAAAAAGAAACTGATTGATTAAACTTACACCAGATGGACCAGCAGCCCAATTGGTTAAGTAGCTGGACAGAGTTTTTCATGAGAAGGTAGCGGGTTCGATACCTCAGCCTTCCTCTAATAATTTTCGTTTTTCAACACAGGGGAAGGGCATTTTTGTACTTTCTTGAAAACGCGGTGGCAAGGAGTCGCAATTTTAAGGAAACCCTAAGGGTAAAATCGTCGTTTTAAACATAATGGTATATAATCCTCTCAATGGAACCCTAATCCATCCTAAACAGAGGCGTCTGCCTCCACTCTCCCTCTCTCTCGGCCGATTCTCTCGTCTTCTCCAGAACCAACCATAAACCCTAACCCGCCGCCTTCTCGCCTCACCTCGCCTCGCCTCTCTCTCTTCTCGTTTCCTCCAAAGTAAACCGAAAACCACAAAAAAAACGAAGAACAATCGCCCTCTCCCTCTCATGATTCTCTACTCTGTTCTCTGTGCTCTCGGTTAGCTAAGGAGTCCGCTCGTTCCGTACTAAATCAACCGAGAGGGTTTCGATATAGGTAAGATCGAGACATGCATGGTCTTTTCGATTTTTTTTTAGGTGATTTTTATTGGGATTCGGCTAATTTTCTTTTGTCTCCTTGTGGCTCTTTGAGGATTGGTTTTGGACGAAGGGAAAAGAAGCAGGTAGGAGACAGCTGCAGCCGCCGGAGCAGGTGCCGCCGCCGGGAAGAAAATCTGCCGCCGGCGCAGGGGCGGACTCTCTCTTGGTGGGTGTAATTTTTTCCTTCTTGTTCTTGTTTGAATATTTACTTACGCTGGGTTCTAATTCTATTTTTTCCTTTTGCAGATTTCGAATACCTAGAGATTTAGGTGAGGTCTCATAACTAGGAAGGTTAAACTAGAAAAAATTTAGTTTGTTTGTAGATCCGAGTTTATGGTAGGGAAAAAAAAGGTTTCGTTGGTTTAGATTTGTGAGTCTGCAGATCTTTCATTATCTACGAATCTGGTTTCTTGGCAAGAATGGTGATTTTAGTGAGCTAGGAAATGATTTACAGATCTGATTTTTAGGAAATAGGTTGTTATTGCCTTCGGATATTTTACTCTATGAATCAAACTACTAAAGAATTAAGGTAGTTAAAGAATTAGAAGCTAACCAAAGATCACCACTGCTGGTCATTAAGCTAAAAGAAAATAAAGTTTTTACTAATCTTATTGTTATTGGCTTGATTGGGATTTTATGGGTTTTTCGATGGTTTTTTATGTAGCTTTTGATATACTAGAAATTGGCGAAAATGATTTTTCTGTGATGGAGATGTAATTAACATGCTCTAAATTGCTTATCTTAGCGATTGCCACTGTTAGTGATTTTGCTAGACTATGGACTAAATCACTGCTACTGCTTGTGGTTTTTATTAGATTAGAATTGTTGGGTGATTTGAAAACGGGCAAGGATTTATGGATCTGAAATTTTAGTGAGGTATGGTGATCGTTGGATCTGGCTCTAGACCAGAACCAAGAACTTCTAGAAAAAAATGGATTTAGCCTATTTTAGCAGAGCTGCTTCGAATTTGGATTGGATTCTAATGTTTGTCTACTATCTTCTAAAAAAGAATATGAAAGCATGACGGGAATTTAAAGAAGCATAGAAATTCTTGAAATAAGAAAATCAAATACTTAATTGAAATGAGCTTAATCCGAATAGTGAAGTGCTTAAGGGAAACGCATAGCAGTAAATGGCTGTAAGTAATAACTTTTAAGGAAATAGCTTAAATAAAACAAAATTCTACTAAATGAGAACGAGAATTGGATTCGACAAGAACTTCTTGAGAAATGCTATATCATTAATAATAGAGAATTAATAATAGAGAAGTTTAGGGTTTACAAGTACCGACCTGATAGTCAACTTTGGATCTGAATTCTCGTTCGTCCACTATTACAGCCTTGAACATGGAAATTTTCAAAAGAGAAAGGAAAAGTATTTTTTTGTCACTATCGATATTTTCCCCCCAGCTCCCCCTTCAACACAGAGCCCAAAGAGCTCATTTATAGCAAGAATTGTGCGCCACGTGTCATGCTGCGATTGATGATGAGCATGACATGTCTCTCTCTGATTGGTTGATCCTCAAGGCTGCATATGAGGCCTCCACCTTGCTTAGTCTGTGATTGATGATGAGCATGACATGCTTCTCTCTGATTGGTTGATCCTCAAGGCTGCTTGTCAAGCCTCCACCTATGAAAGTTGGTGCTGACTAACTGCTTGGATAAGATTGGGCCGAGTTGGGCCTTGAATTCGTTTGGGCCGGTACTGGGCTTGAACCTGGGCTCTGTTTTGGGTTGTACTCTGATCATTTTCTTTTTCATTTTGTAGGTTTGTGATCTGGTCTGGGCTCAAAGAGAGGAGAAAAGGAGCCCAATGACTTTAATTGATGAGTCGGCCCAGTTTGAAATGGTGTTCAAACTTCAAATTTTGTTGTTGTTATTAGTAACAGGCAGTCATTGTAATTAGTTTTAGTTCATACTTTGTACAATGTGTCAAATTTAACCATAAAGCTTCCGCCTCCATTTCATCTATTACGCCCATGTTCTAACCTCAAGCTTTGCACCTCTATTATTTTTAGAAATGATGTTTAGGATTTGCCACTGCTAATCCTATTATCTCAATTAGTTCGATCCTGTGATCTCAGTTAAATATTTGGTGTTCAAGACTTGTCATTGTTAATCTTAATCAAATTGATCCTATCTTAACTAATTATGCCCTAAAATCGACTAGGAGCAAATTTGATAATTGTTGGTTCATATTGACTTGCAATTGCTAGTCTCAACCAAACTATCTTCAGCTTCCTTTTTAAATATTATCGTAGTACGACGTTAAAATAATTATTTTCAGTAAAACAATTATCCCGGACAAAATGTGGTGTCTACAGATTGCAAGTAAATAAGTTAGTTCACCACGTGGCGTCTTATATTGGCTTTGTAGTAGGTTATTTTGTTAATCATCTAGACTTTTATATTCGGGCTTCGAACTGGAATGATGAGTGTGCTGAGTATGGACTTACGTCCAGACTAGCCTCGCCAAGGTTTCAGCCTTAAGATAAGAGATGAAAAGAGTAAAACCCTAGTAGTAAATGAGTCCCAGAGGGAAGGAATCCTTTTGCATAGTTTCTTTCTCTACTCACTCACCACCTTCCTTGAGTGCATATGGGAAGTCGAATCTCAATGACTGTTAAAGAAGAAGTACTCGTTCATTTTTTCGCTCATACCATTTACTGCTCTGCTCTTTGATGGGTGGCAAGTTGATAGATAGTGATGCTATTTTTGCATGCAACGTGGAGCAGAGAGCCCAAATCAATGGATTAGAATCCCCCCCCCCCCCCCCTCAAAAGCATGCAAAACGTTTCAATTTGTGAAAATCAAAGAGGGATTGAAGAAGTCACATAATCATCAAATCCCACATGCTGCATTTATATGGGCTCCAATTGAGGCTGAGCTAATTTAAAGAGATGTATTGTTCATAATAAGTTTACTTATAGTGGAAGTTTGATGGAGTTGTAAATTAGATCCGGTTCATGTTCAGTCTAAATGTAACCTTGCCCCATTTGGGTGGCTTTAATTAATGTGATCTCAAGCTAACACGTAAGCAAAGGCTTGTGATCTGTCTGGGCCAGACTAGGGTTCTAGTAAAGTTTACAAGTGTATACGTTCTGATATATATACCTGGTGGCTATAGCTAACAATCATCCCTTGTTTCGGGCATCCAATCCCCTATTTTGAGCATCCAACCACCTCTCTACAACACTAGCCCATTTCATATCTCTCTCAATATCAGTAGCCCGCCAATCCCCTGTTTCCCACTTCCTCTCCTCGATCGGAAAAATGTCACCGCCGGTTTCCTTTCACTTTACCCGCTGTCTGATTCCATTCCTCTTTCTTGCAATTCACCTCTCTTTGACCACCACACAAATTCTCAAGTGCTGCGAATTTTCGGCCATGTACAATTTTGGTGATTCGTTGTCCGACACCGGAAATTACCTTGTTCGGTTCGATTTCGGTGGATCCGGAAAGTACCCCTACGGGATCAATCGGTCATCCCGTAGTTGTAACCTTAGTTGTATACAAATGTGGGAGGGACGACAAGCTGCAGTTAGCCGGCCGAGGAGCGGCTGATTGCAAGTAAATAGAGTTAGTCCACCACGTGGCGTCGAATATGGGCTTTGTAGTTGGTTCTTATGTTAATCATCTGAACTTTTATGTTTGGGCTTCGAACCAGGATAATGAGTGTGCTGAGTATGGGCTTACGTCCAGCCTAACCTTGCCAAGGTTTCAGCCTTCAGGTAAGAGATGCAAAGAGAAAACCCCTATTAGTAAATGAGTCCCAGAGAGAAGGAATCCTTTTTGCATAGTTTCTTTCTCTACTCACTCACCACCTTCCTTGAGTGCATATAGGAAGTTGAATCCCAATGACTGTTAAAGAAGAAGTACTGGTTCATCTTTTCGCTCATACCATTTATAGCTCTGTTCTTAGTGATATACTGATATGATGATTGATGGGTGGCAAGTTTTATAGATATTGATGCTATTTCTGCATGCAACGTGGAGCAGAAAGCCCAAATCAATGAAATAGAATGTCCCCCCCCCCCACCCAAATAAAAAAAAGCATGCAAAACGTTTCAATATGTGAAAAGCAAAGAGGGATTGAAGAAGTCACATAATCATCAAATCCCACATGCTGCATTTATATGGGCTCCAATCAAGGCTGCGCTAATTTAAGGAGATGTATTGTTCACAATAAGTTTACTTAGTGGAATTTGATGGAGTTGTAAATGAGATCCGGTTCATGTTCAGTCTAAATGTAGCCTTGCCCCATTTGGGTGGCTTTAATTAATGTGATCTCAAACTAACACGTAATCAAAGGCTTGTGATCTGTCTGGGCCAGACTAGGATTCAAGTAAAGTTTTATAGATATTGATGCTATTTTTGCATGCAACATGGAGCAGAGAGCCCAAATCAATGTATTAGAATCCCCCCAAAAGCATGCAAAACGTTTCAATCTATGAAAAGCAAAGAGGGACTGAAGAAGTCACATAATCATCAAATCCCACAATGCTTTTAGTTGGTATTTTAACAATTTGTGTGAGTATTAATTGCTAAGTCTGATAAAATTATGGTTTGTGATTGATCGTAGGGTTGAAGCACACTAGCTACGCAAGATGTTGTGAACCAAGGAGCACAAAACGTGTGGTGACCAGTACCCCCTTCTGCAAGGATCCGTATCATTATATATGGTGGGATAACTTCCATTTCACAGACCATGCATATCAGCTTATTGTGAGGAAAGTGATCCCATGGATCTATCGGGATCTATAATGTGCCAAATATAACTCTACAAGCTTCAAATCGGGTGGAGTTCGTGTTGCTGAAAGCATCCATCAGCAGCACCTCTTGTTCTCGTTTGCTGTAATGATTGTTATCTTCCTTTCTGTTCTCATGCTATAATGTATCGTGGTTATATGTACTAATGGATCGTGATTATATATACACTAATGATCAAGGTAATTTTCCATTAATCAAATATGTCTTTTACAATGAAAAGAAAGGCTATTTATAGCCAAAAATAAACTAATTACAAGTCTAGACTAACAAGGACACGAAATCAAACAAAAAAGGTAAAAGAATTCTTCCCAAACAAGGAAACTTGGACTCTAAGCGACTAACTTCAAACACAAGTAAATCTGCCCAGAAAATCAGGCTCCATATAGGAACTTTGAGCTTCTGGATAATGGCCTTGTTGTTTCATTCGAACTCATCCAATGCCTTCATATAGTTCAGAAAGTTTCATAGTTTCATATCCCAACTCGTATCTTCCCTCGTATGTTTCCCAAACATAACGAATAGGCCTCCAGAGTTGGTACCCTGAACACAGTTTCTGCCTTAGCCAAATTCTGGGCAGTTTTCAAATTCAAAAATGTGTCCATGCAATCTTCAACTGCTTCAATAGAGACCCAGGGAGCTTGATATCCTTCAGACCACCACTTCCAAGCAATGGATTCCCTTCATAAGCCTCCACAAGGAAAATATGACCCTACAAAGTAAGCACTGCGAAACTACCTTAAGACTTGGCTAATTTTTAGCTTCTTCTTCCCATAGCTTGATGCCTTCTTTAAGCCTTAATAAAATGAGTTTTGGGTCACCGTATTGGATCACATCAAGAAGTCATTATATATGTATGCTTGAAAGCTAAAAATTATAAAGTGTGATATAAAAAAGGTATTTTATATAGTGCTAACCTCATTAATGCGTAGTTAGAAATTTGTCGAAGTAGGGTCTTGGATTGAGAGGCTTGGTGTTGTTTTGGTGAGAGAGTTGTGGTGGGTTGGATTTGGGTGGGTCTTAGGTAAGTGGGTTGGGTTTCCACTAGTGTTAATTGAGTCGGCTATTTTGGTGACTTGGTATATATATGTGGCAAAATAAATTATTTTTAATTTTACTATCTAAAGAATACTATAAGCGTTTTCTCAAAAACAGCCTCCCCAATTCAAATTTCCCGTTACCTCATGTTTCCACATCATCAACCTTTTATCGAATCAAAATGCACCACATGGTAAAAAAATATTTAAGAGATTTGGAAAACCAATCCCTCTATGTAATCCTTAATCCCTTCTCACTGTTTTCAGTGGTTATTTTATTTATATTATTTAAATATTAAGTTTTCTTTGGACTCTTTTCTCTTTTGGAAAAAAATTCCCCTTCTGCGTTCTCTGGGAATCCTTCTTATATGGCCTTGTTCTCGGAAACCAAGTCTACTCCTAGTGAGTTGCGGGAGGGCTTGATGGAGGCATGGGGGGTGCAAGGAAACCTTAGGGTTTCGGTCACTAAGTATGGCCTATTTGAGATTGTTCTTCCAAGTGATGAGACGAGGATTTGGATCCTAAAGAGAACTCCTTGGATTGTCAAGGACAGGATTCTCCACCTCCGATCCTGGACACCATCAATCACAAGGCTGACCTTCGATGATTTGGCCATTGCTCCCTTTCGTGTTCAACTTTGGAACGTGAAAGAGGATTGCTGCTCTAAGCAGTTTGGCAGGAAAGTAGCAGCTGGAACAATCGGTCTAGTCTTGGAAGCTGATGTTTTTGCATCTAGAGAAACAGAGGAGTGCTTTGTCAAAGTGCACGCCCTCATTAACTTTACTAAGCCGTTGCGGTCTCAACTCTTGGCGGTTAGTGACGAGCTTGGAAACTTCTGGGTCAATCTCAAATATGAATATTTGCCGACCTTCTGCTACCTCTGTGGCCGCGTGGGGCACTCCAAACCTTAATGTAATTTTGCTCCACCCTCGGGTAAAGAACTCTTTGGGCCGCACATGTCTACAAGGAAACTAGGAAGGAAAATCTATATGGAGGAGGAGGAATACCCGAAGTTTCACAATGCCATTAAGTCGGTGTGGGTGAACAAGAATGCTCAAAGGCGTGAGGATGGGAATGCGAAGATTGTGAAGTCTGCTAGAGCTCATGAAATGGGAGAACGCCCAGTTCCTTCTGCTCGATCTTTTGATCCGGCGACTCAGCCTTTTATAGGGGAACAAGAGTTCCATGGTAAGAAGGAGGCGCAATCTAGGTTGCAGGAGCTTAAGCCTAAGCCGACAGGGAATTGTGCCAGTCCTAAACAGGTGGTCTTCAAGGCCTCACCTCGAGTGAAGATTGGTGGTGGGGTCCCCTTGCACCAAAAGAAATGGTCACCCAGAGGGGCTGAACCTCTCCCCCGGAAGGGCTCCAAGGGTCGTCAGCAGGTGGGAAGACGTGCCAGAAATGTGTCCAATCGCCAGCGTACAGAGGATCAGGTTGAGGTTGTTCTTGAACAATCCCGTAGGCGAAGGCTGATCTTGCAAGAGGAATCGGAAGAGGAGGAGTTGGTTGGTGTGAAAGCTTCTCAATCTAGGCAGCCCCTGGAGAATCCTCGAGTTCCCCCAAAGGGTACTTCTCACACTGGAAGTATGGTGCATCGGGCTTGCCCGCGACTGAAAAAGGGAGGAGCTGACTGCATTCGGGCTAAGTCGAAGCAGGATGGGGGATCGACTCCTCATGGTGATCTGCGGGAGTTGGAGGATGAGGAGGTTGTAGCCCCTCAGGATTATGAGGGTCAGCAGCAGACCATGGATTCGGATGATGAGCAATCGAACGACGATCAACTTCCGTTCGAGATTAAGAGAAGATCACTAGGTGGGGTCTCCATGGAGACTCGCAAAGTCTTGACTGGACGAGTTCACCAGGTGGTTGAGGCTTTTGAAGCTGGGTTGGTCTTTGCTCAAGAGGAGGAGATACCTCTCAATGGGCCTCGCTCGACTCTCAATGAATATGGGTCTAATCTCATGGACCCATCATTGGAGACTCGGAAGCGTGTGCTCGATGAGTTGGATGGGGAGGTGGGTGATCCCCCTACCCCGAAGAAGCAATTTGTGGAATCAACTGATGTTCTGGAGAAGGTGGAGGAAGCCAGCCTCGAGTGGCCCCAAGGCGATAAATGAGGATTCTGGCCTGGAATGTGAGAGGAATTTGGCCATCCCTCACTTTCCAAACTGTTGTAGGGCTTGTTCCCTCTAATAAACCGGATCTCGTATTTTTTTCAGAAACGCGATCGAGCCGGCGTGTAGTGTCCTGTCATGTGCGGGGTTTAGGTTTTCCTTTATCGCATTGTTTTTTTTGTTGATGCAGTCGATGCATCGGGAGGTTTAGTAGTAGCTTGGGCCCCCGGGGTTGACACTTCGGTGTTTTGTCATTCTAATTTCTATATTTGTTCGCAAATTAATGAAGGAGATTTTTCTTATGTTGTGATCTTTGTTTATATTAGTTGTCATGTTGCTGTTCGAGCAACCCAATTGGTTCAATTGCGAAACGTTTGTGCGAATATCAATCACCCGTATGTGATCATAGGCGATTTCAATGCTACTCTGCATGAGAGTGAAAAAGATGGGGGGCGGGCGTGGAATGCTGCCCAAGCTTTTAGTCTCCGTGAATTTGTTCATGATTTGGGTCTCCATGACCCTGGTTACCAAGGAGATCAGTTTACTTGGACTAATAAGCGCATGGGCGATGCTTGCATTCGTGCACGTCTAGATAGAGCTATTTGCTCTCAGTCTTGGATGGATAAATACCCGGAGACTCTAGTCAAACATTTCACGGACCAGGGATCAGACCATCGTGCCCTTCTCCTTGTTGATAAACCATATGTTCGTACTAGTCGGCCTCTTTTCCGTTTTGATGCCCGTTGGGCGGATAATCCGGAGGTGAGGGCCATGGTCAACTATGTCTGGCAGGAGGAGGTCCAAGGCACCCCTATGTTTCGACTGTGGGAACGCTTAGGCCCTGTTCACTTCTATTTTCGTTTCCTGTTTTCTGTTTTCATGTCATAAATTTGGCAACCGAAACGAGAAAACTTGTTTACTTTTCATTCTGTTTTCTATTCGTTTCCAACTATGAAAACAGCAAGTGGCAACTTCCTGCTGTTTTCGGAAACGACGAAATGTTGTTTTCACCTGTTTTCAACATCTGTTTTCTCAAAAACAGGAAACAGAAATGAAAGTAAACAGGGCCTTAAAGAAGCTCCGTCATCTGCTATATGATTGGAGCAGGGCGGGCACGACGAATTCCCTGCGCAATATCAAGATTCTCCAAGCTGAGATTGAAAGGATAAAATCGATCCATCCGGTGGATTGGGATGAGATCAGGACCCTGGAAATGGAGCTCTCCCGTCAGTGGGAAGCGGAGGAGGTGTTCTGGCAGCAAAAATCCAGAGTTAAATGGTTAAAAAAAGGAGATCAAAATTCTGCCTACTTCCATACGGTCACAAGGGCTCGGCGGAAGAGGAATTTCGTTTCTGGGCTTCGGAATGAGGAGGGTGAATGGGTCACTGCGGAAACCGAAAAGGCTTCTATTGCCACCAATTTTTACCGGACCTTGTTTACCTCGGAAACACAGGTTCCTAATATGGCTGAGAGGGTGGCGACTCTGCCGATTGCCCATAGTGTTACTCCGCAAATGAATGCACAGTTGACGATGGAGGTTTTGCCTGGTGAGGTCCGGAGTACGGTCTTTTCCATGGGTTCGAAACAGGCCCCGGGAACGGATGGCTTTACAGGGAAGTTCTTTAAAGCTTTCTGGGATATTGTGGGCACTTCGGTGGTTGAAGCAGTAATCTCTTTCTTTACCTCGAGTCGGATTCTACGGAGTTTTAACCATACCTGGCTCACTTTGATCCCTAAAGAGGACTCAGTGGAAACAATTAGACAATTGCGGCCGATTAGTTTCTGCCAGTTTGTTTACAAAGTGATTACCAAAATCATGGCTGAACGGCTGGCTAGCATGCTTCCTCAGATCGTTTCGGAAGGCCAAAATGGTTTTATCAGAGACCGGTAGATTATTGATAACATCCTTATAGGACATGAACTAATGCATTATCTGAAGATGAAAAAGCAAGGGAAGAAGGGGTACATGGCTCTGAAGGTTGACATGGAAAAGGCCTATGATAGAGTCCAATGGCCCTTCCTGCTTGCAGTTTTGGATAAGATGGGTTTTAGACTTTAGTTCAGTCTGGCAAGGATGGATACATGAATGTCTTCGATCCTCCTCTTTCTCGGTTATGATGAATGGTACACCCTCGGGATATTTCACTGCCTCTAGGAGCCTTCGCCAGGGGGATCCGCTCTCTCCTCTCTTGTTTGTACTCTGCATGGAGGGGTTTGCAGCCCTCCTCCGAAAGGCGATCACGGAGAAAAAATTAGAGGGGGTGAAGGTAGCTCCTCGTGCTCCAAGAATCTCGCATCTGTTCTTTGCGGATGATTCTTATTTATTTTTGCGAGGTTCTCTTCGGGAGTGCGAGAATTTAATTATGGTGCTGAGTGAATATGAGGAACTGAGTGGTCAACGGGTTAATTTGGATAAGCCGGCGGTATGCTTTAGCAAGAATATTTCCACGCCAGATCAGGAGTTCTTGGCCACGATTCTAGGGGTTGGCGCGGTGGGGGTCCATGATAAATTTCTGGGGCTTCCAACGTCGGTTGCTCGATCCAAAACGGCTACTTTCAGATATTTGGAGGAAAAACTCCTAGAGCGACTTCAGGGGTGGAAGCAAAGGACTTTGTCGTGGGCTGCTAAGGAAACATTGATTAAATCCATAACGTTGGCTCTACCCCTTCATGTTAAGTCCTGTTTCCGTCTTCCCCTGGCTCTTTGTCGTCTCTTAGATAGGCATGTGGCCCGGTTTTGGTGGGGGTGCGGAGGACGGTATTCCCAAGATTCGATTGGTGTCCTGGCGTAATATGTGCAGGAGTAAGCATGATAGGGGGATGGGATTTCGTCAGTTTGAGCATTTCAACCAAACTCTTTTGGCTAAGATAGGCTGGCGTATTCTCAATGAACTTCACTCACTTATTGCCCAGGTCTATAAAGGCAAGTATTTCCCTCAAGGGTCTTTCCTGACCGCGACGGCTAGGTCTCATCCCTCTTGGGGGTGGCAAAGTATCATTCATGGGCGCCAGTTGCTGGAGAGAGGTTTGAGATGGCAGGTTGGTAATGGCCAATCGGTCTCCCTCCTTCATTCTAACTGGATTCTAGGTACCAACTAGCTCCCCCATGCTATAATCCGCGGATCTTGCCGGAGGGGGGTGATCCCTAGGTGGCAGAGATTATTAGTGAGGGGGGAGGGAGGTGGTCTGATGAGAAGCTCAGTCAATGGTTTGACCCGCCCACCTATAAGGCTATTAAAGCTATTCCTCTCCCGCGTTGGGATGTACTTGATAAGCTTAAATGACATTTTACGGCCGACGGGGTCTTCTCGGTTAAGTCGGCTTATCATTTGGCTGTCGATTTGGACAGGAGGAGGGGTGGGTGGCGACCCTCGGTTAGCTGGATGGATAAGCCGAGTTGGATTAGAGTTTGGGAGGCGAAGATCCCTCCGAAGTTGAAGGTTTTTGTTTGGCAAATTCTTAATCGTGTTCTGCCGACTACGGAGACGCTTATTGAGAAAAAGGTCCAGGTGCTACCTCGGTGTCCAATTTGTTGGGATGGCCCGGAGATAATGTAACACATGTTCCTTTACTGTCCGGTTGCGCGGGCCCTCTGGGATTATTCTAGGCTGGAATACTTGGGGGAGGGTTTGCCTCGGCATACTTTTCCTTTGTTTCTCAAGCGTCTGTTGGGTTTGATCCATCAACCGTCAGTGGTTATGGCTGTTGTTGCCATCCTTTGGAGGATCTGGCGATCTCGGAATTGGGTAGTCTTTGAAGGCAAACAATTTGGGATCCCGTCGCTCATGCGACAGTTTAACCAACAATATGAGGAATGGGTGGGTCTACCAGTGGACCAGGCGCCTATGGCTCAAATCCTGATAATGCAATCGACAGCACAAGTGAATGATTCCCATTTGGCTTGCACGTGGGACGGAGCTACTAAGGGTGGGTCACATTCGGCTGGTGGGATGGTTCTTTTTGACCCAGCGCGGACACTCCTTATGGCTAGAGGGGTTCAGTTTTCTCAATTGGATGATCCTGTAGTGGTAGAATTACTTGTGCTTAGGGAAGCTATTATATGGTACGTGGAGCAAGGTTTGTCGGAGGTCTGATTTGAGGGCGATGCAAAGGTGATTATTGACAAAATTAATCAAGCCGACACAAGGGATAGCCGGTTGGGTGCTGTTTTGGAAGAGATTGCTCATTATTTTCGTACTCAGCCGGGCTTTAGTGTGCGTTTTGTAGGTCGGGAGAACAATAGTGTAGCTCATTTGGTAGCTAGGAAAGCCCTCTCTTTGTATCCGACTATGAGTCGCTTCTTTGATTTCCAGACCTGGCTGGTTTCCAGGGTGTAACTGTCTATTTTTTCGATCAATACATGATATCTTTTGACAATATATATATATATATATATATCTAAACAACTAAATCTCTAGTTTCGGGTGGAAAGTTGTGTTCGTTTTGCGCATCCCACCAAAGCCGAAGATCTCACCTTCTTTTCAAACTACTATGGCCAAAACTGCTGCTTAGGCTGCTCCCAGTACTGTTGTTTCTATGTTTGTTGGCTCGTTACAAGGCTCACAAGCAAGTCTTCCTATTCAACCATGAAACGCAAACATAGCCAGAATCAAAGGAAATGCTACCCTCCACTCAAACAAACTAGTAGCAAACTCAGATTCTGGCACAGAGCACATAGAGAATTGAGAAATGGCATAACACACAAGATAATTCTTTGCTTGCTACTACCTTAAGATAAATACCCAATGCCCCTATCTCAATCGACTAATTAAGCACGCAATTTTTTTTTAAAAAAAAACTAGTTCTCTTCATATTACATAACATGAATGGTTAAAAGGACCACAAAATAGAATGTGTTTCTTATTGACTCTTCCCTATTTTTCAGTTGACTAAAACGAGTAGCACATTACCTATTCCACCTCAGATAAGTCATGCAGAAGTTGAATAGTGGAAAAAGATAATCACATTTATGCCTTAGACGATGGAGAGAGCGGACACTCTGAGACCGTAGGAGACAGAGAAATCTGATTCAGCGGATTTTGGGTCGTCGTGGTCGATTTCAAGTCCAGCGGTGGTGTCAAAGACTTGCATGCCAACGCTGAGGCTGACCGATAGGGAGTAGATCTGGGCGACTTCTAATCAGGGCTCCTCTGTGTCTCCACTTGCATGCCTTCCAAAATTCATAAACCACCTTAATTTTGGAAGTTTGAAGCCCAAATGAGGAATTGATGCAGGAAATTGATCTAACCTCATCCTTTTCTTCAGACAGAGAGGAAGAGAAGTGAATAATAAAAATTAGGTGGGAGAATGAAATCAATGGTGGAGATCACTTGTGGCTGAGTCGCCATTGTGTGATTCGACCAAATCAGATGAGAGAATGGGAGACAAAGGCAGGCGGCAGTGGTAACAGAGAGATCTGAAAGCCGTACTCCCTGCGTGGTGCCGAGGATGAAGGATTTGAGGAAGAGTTGTGTCCTTTCTCTTTCGTCGGCAACAGAGGAAATGGAGGTACATGCAAGAGACCAACCAACGTTGGGGAAGGATGCGCCATGACTGAGGGAACAAATTGTTGGGGAGAGGGTAGGCAGTGGGGAGGTGAAGTTCCTTCTCCGTTAGTTTGAATTTGGTAAAGTTACAATTATAATGAAAAATAAATAAAAGGAAAGGATGGGGAAAATCTTGGAGACTGGGTCCTTCCAATTTCTTGGGAGCCCGACCAAAGTGAAATGGGCATCATCCAATTTCTATTTCCCTACCAGTTGTCACAGGGAAGTATATAAAATCTGATTTCTTAATCAGACGGTCACGTTAATTTCTCCCAGTGGATTGCCAATAGTCATGGGAAAGAATACTTTGATTAAAGTCCCGTGACAAAAAATCATTTATTTTGTAGTGCCAACTAAGACAAGGTATCTCTGACTTGGGGCCGAAGCATGACCTGAAGATTGATGTTTGGGTTTAGGCCTTAGAGGGTGACTGGAACCGCCACTGGTTTTCTTCGTTGGCTAGAATCTTTGGGCCATAAGCAGCCTCTCCTAAAGATTTATTCTTTTTTTAGCCAGGTTTATTTGGGTGGCGGTTGGACCCAACGTTGGGCCACCATTGGTTCTTCGTCTAGATTGGGTCGAGTCGTCTTCCATTGGGTTGTGTTGGGAATGTGGTCAAGGCCCAAAGAAAGGTGACAAGGGCCAGAATCCTAGCCCAAGTAAGGATTGAAGTTCAACCCAAGGGGGCGCCTGACAGCCTGGACGTGTGGGGCCAAGTCTCTGACAAGAGGCACATAAAGAGAAAAGACACAGAACGGGCAAAGGCGTACGGAAAGTTGAACGTGTGAGGTCATGCACGTGAAACCTCTAATGATGGTGTCAGATGGAAGGGCGTATGGTAAAGGAAGGGTACGGTGCATTTATTTCCATGCTGGCGTCGAAAAAAATTCGGGGACATCGATCAGCGAGGCTTCTAGTATAAATAGGGAAGTAGGTGAACCTCATTTACTCGGGTTGGAATTCGCTCACTAAACCTATCTTTACTTCTCTCTCTAAATTGGAGCATTGACTTGATTGTTGGAGGCCGGAAGGACAATTTTGGTCCACTGTACGCTTCGTGTGCATGAGACTTGAGCGTCTTGGGAACCGGGCAAGACGTGAAAAGGTGCTTAAAGTAGTCGACAAGGAACTTGGCATAAACAATTGGCGTGCCAGGAGGGGAATATAATCCAAGATTCATTGGGAAATATTGAGGTGCCTAGTGGTTCCATTAGGGATAGGGAGCACGAGCCACCAGAGGCGACTACGAAGGGGTCAATTTCACGAGAAGAGGATGTCGACGACAAAGGTCCAAAGATGGAGGAAACTACGCAATCGGGAGATGCGTCCCTCACAAGGGAAGACTTGATACGTATAATCAAGAATCAAGACCAGGCGCTCGAGATGATTATAAAGGAGATTGAGGAGCGTGCCGACACTATGTTCCAAGCGAAGGGAGAGAGAAGAAGATGATGAGGGAGCAACGATGTAATCAGACGCACAAAGAAGATAGGGAACCTCACCAGGCACCTGGCCCCAGACTTTGACAAGCATAATGGGTAGGTGTAGAGGCGCATGAGAAGGATCTGGGGCGTACGATAACCCTAGCCAGGAACATACTGCCCAAATGGGCCAATTTGATCATACCGAAGCTGCCAAGTTACGATGGGACAACCGATCTGGATTGACTACAATCGAGCCATGTATGGGGGGCCATGGACGGTCGATGAGTAGTACATTACAGTTGAGCCATGAAGGCTTGACTTTGATCGGGATTACGATGTCATTAACAAGACAATGGTCTGGGTCCACCTACAAAGTCTCACGATGGCCTATTTCGACGAATAAATTTTGGAGAGCAATGGGAGTAGGATAGGCAGGGTGGTGAAGATTGACTATAACTGGACTATTGGTTTCCAAGGAAACTATGCACGAATATGTGTGGAGATCGACCTCAGGAAGACACTTGTGCCCAAGTATCGATTGAAGAGATTGAAGGGTCAGAAGGGTGGAGTATGAGGGCCTTGACACATTCTGCTATGAATGTGGCTGCTATGGAGATCTGGAGGACAAATGGCCATCATCTAAGAATACGAAGGGAGTCTCGCCGGAACATAGAACCAATAAAGTGGTAACCCAAGGACAGAATCACAAAATGGGATCTAAAGTTTTGGAAGATTTCGGCCCATGGATGATTGCTTCGAGTCCAAAGAGAAGGCAAAACCTCAATGGAATGCTGCAAAGAAAAGTGATTTGGGGAGAAATACAATGAAAAAATGTTGAGAAATCAAAAGGATCTAGATTTAGTGTGCATGAGGAGCAAGTTGAATGAAAAGATGAGACTGAAAATTTTGTAGCAGAGAGTGCACAAGTACCAGAATTAGAACGTGAAGAGGGTACCTCTGAAGGGTTAGATAAGTGGGCATAGGAAAAAGAACATACAAAGACAAAAAGGCGGGAGAGGGAGAATCAGTGAAGAAAGATAAGCAGAAAAAGCCTCAACAAAGAAAAGACGCAACAAGGAAGGAGAATCAGAAAGCTTCATCTGTGGCCTCAAAGTCAAGAACGAAATCTAGTACTGCGACCAAAATTCAGATTACTGGGATTTCAAAGTAGAGCAATGGGACTTAATGGAAGGTCAAGAGAATCTCTAAGCAAGAAAAGTCCAATGGAGATCCCAAAGTCCCCGCTATCCTAAACCTAAAAACACCAGCCAATATGAAATAGGGAAAAGGAAAATAGGGAAACGGAAAGGATCAAACATCGGTTGCAATCTCAGGGCACCAACATAAGATGAAGGAGCCACCACCGCTAGAAAACAAGGATCTTGCAAAGATGATCTACCCGTCCCCAGATAATGGGATTATCGAACCACACAAACTTGATTTTGAATCAAGCTCACGGAAAGCTATGAATAAACCAGAGAATGCAAGCTTGTCCTCAAAGGATGCAGAAGTAGTTGAAAATGAAAGGGAAGAGACGAACAGGCAGTCAACTTCACATGATACTTCATCCTTTTGGGCGTAGGAAGGGAAGTTCTTCTATATCTATCATGATTAGAATCCTTTCTTGAAACTGTCGTGGTGCCCAGCACCCAAAATTTCACTCTACTGTGGAGTTTTATAAGAAAATGCATGCGCCCAATATCCTTTGCATCTTGGATCCTAGAATTAGTGGCGATGATGCAACCAAAGTGATCAAGTCCCTGAGCTTTGATTCGTGGGAGTCCTCCGACACGAGTCCTGGTCGTTGTGCTGCGGTGTTTCACACGCAATTGGCTTCAGGTGTGGTATTTGGGTCTTATGGAATAAGGACTATGTGAGTTTGGAACTCCTGGATTGTCATAGGCAGTGTATCAACCTCAAGTATTGGAAGTGGAATAAAGAGGTTTCCCAAATGACGACAATCTATGTTGCCCTAATGAGCATAACAGATGGGAGCTTTGGAACTCAATTAGTAGGATTAGACAGGGAACAAAGATCCCCTAAGTTTTGCTTGGAACCTTCTATTTTATCTCCAAACCGTCTAAAAATCAAGGTGGCGCACCATTCAATTTTGGAAGGGTGAAAACCTTAAACAAATGTATGGATGATAATGGTCTAGTCGACTTGGGATTCACTGGTCCAAATTTTACCTAATTTACAAGAAACACTTGAATTAAGGAATCCTAGATCGATGCATCTCCAACTCAGAAAGGCTCCAAGCCTTTCCAAAGTCGTCTAACCTCGGCTTACCAAGTTGAGATCCGACTACAGACCGATTCTGATGAGTAGCAAGCAAGGGCCCTTTGGATAAAAGTAACTTGGTGAGGAGATTCCATTTCCTTGCCCCTTGACTTGCTCACGTTTATTTTTCCCCTTTCTTGACAATGCTTGGAAGCCTAGGCAATGTCTTTGCTTTCCATTTTCCCTATAGGAACTTTCAGATAAGCTCAAAGAATGGAACACAGAAGTGTTTGGCAATATCTTCAAAAAAAGATGTCTCTAAAATAGACTCCAAGCCTTAGAATCCAAGAAATGATAAGTAACCTAGTGTCTAATCCAGAAATTAGGAGATACAAGCCAGAGAAGAGCTGGAAGAAACCCTATGGCAGGAAGAGGTTCTTTAGCTTCAAACGTCCAAAGCCAACTGGATCATCCAGGAAGACCAAAGTACAAGTTTCTTTCATAGCAGTACCCTAAGCAGAAGAAAAAGGATTAGAATTATTGGCCTAAAGACGAGGAAGGAAATTGGATTACTTATCCGGAAGCACTGCAAATCATGATCAGAGATCATTATGTTAACTTGTACAACAAGGATGAGCAGGCATATCACAAGTTGAAACCTGCCAACTTTTCAGCCACTAATGAAGGATCAGCTTCAAGACTTGGCAATCCATCAAGCATGGCTGATGTCAAAGCTATCGTGATGGAGATGGGTGGCCTCTATGCATCAAGTGAAGATGGCTACCAAGTCATTTTATTCTAGAAATGTTGGGGCAAGATTGCGGAAGATTTCTCAACCTTCATTTGTGTTTGTTTCTCAGACCACTCTAATATCAAACTTATCAACCAGACCTTGCTTGCACTCATTCGTAAGACTGAATCACCCCATTTTCATGAATCAGTTTTATCCTATTAGTCTTTGTAATGTTGGGTACAAAGTTGTTGCCGTATATCTTGCGAACAAGCTTAAGTACCTAATGCCTTTCCTTGTGCACCAGAATCAGTTTAGTTTTTTTTTCAAATAGACATATTACTGATAACATCCTGATTCTGCAGAAGAAAGACGGGGAAAAGGAGTGATGTTGTTGAGAGTTGACCTTGCAAAGGCTTACGATAGGATTGACTGGTGCTTCCTCGAGCAGACTCTTCTCTGTGTAGGGCTTCCAGTTTGCTTTGTTAGAATGGATATGAAATGTGTCACAACCACGAAAATGCAGGTCTTATGGAATGGAGGGAAAACATAAATCTTCAAGCCTTCCAGAGGACTTCGCCGGGGATGTCCTCTATCCCCTTATCTTTTTATCTTATGTGTAGAAAGACTCAGCCATTGCATTTTTCATGAGATGAACAACAAAAACGAAAATGTAGTTCTCTTTGCTGAGGCTTCTTGTTCGCACGCTGAGATTGTTTTGAGATGCTTGGATTCTTTCTGTCTTAGGCCAGGGGAGCTTATCGCTAAGGAGAAATCTAGGGTCTTCTTTTCCAAGAATGTTAAATATTATGAAAGGTAGAATATTTGTGGATCCTTGGAAATCCAGTGTACCCCAAGAGTCGTGATATGCCACATCATCGGTCAAAATTTTGATCATTGACTACTAACAGTCAAAGTTAACGGAAATTAAACATTGGGACATAACTGACGCATGATAAACATAGGGGTACAATTGTCAGAAAGTCCAAACTATAGGCCTTTTTCCGGTATTAGGCCTATTTTTAAATAAAATATCCATTTTTATAGGTGGAAAATATATAATTTTTTAAGTGAAAGGTGTTGACTTGACAATGACGTGGCACGTTGACCATCAGTCAATGTGTTTGACCATCAAAGATAACGGTCAAACATCGAGTTTGGCCAATTTAGTAACTTTGATGTATAGTTTGGGCCCGAATGTTATAGATCGAAAAAATTGGTCAGGATGTTTATTATGTGCAAAATTCAGGTCATACAAATATATTAACGCTTGTTTTTTTGTGACAATGTTCTTGAGTATCGGATCAGTTATGGCCATTTCATTAATTTCAGCAAGTTCTTGTTTTGTAACTCCTTCCTAGCCCAAGTGACTCACTCCTACTGTCACTCTAGAAAATGGCCAAGTGAAAGAAGCAAAAGCAGAATCATAGAAACAGTTTCTATAATAGAAACAGTACTTGGATTCAGTACTTGGATTCATACAATCAAACCTAACATACAGATCTAGGGTTTCCCATACCCAGATGAATGGGAGAACTACTCCATGGAGAAAGAAGTAAAAGCTGAATCAGATGCGGAAACCATACTGTGAAGGATGGATTTCAGCTCCTGGACGTTGATCGTCACTCCTCCAAGCTCAAGCCAAGCTCCAATGGTGATGAAGATCAAGCTAGGGCACTTGGAGACTCTTGTTCGTCGCTTTCTCTCTCTAGGAATCGCTCTGTCTCTCTAAAACTCGAATCCCCCTCTCTTTTGGCTGAAATCTGCCTAAAAGGGCATCACTGGCCAGAACATGGTCGAGGGCACGGCCGTGTTCTGCTCCAGCCCGCCCGTGCCCTCTGCCACGTGGTAAATACACGGCCACGGTCTGGGGAAAACACGGGCGTGTTTTGAAGTAGGACACGGCCGTGTTTTGAATTGACCCCGCCCGTGTTTTCCTCTTTTCTTCATTCAACTCTCGGCAGTAAAAGCACTAGCGGCCCTTTGGTGTACACGGCCGTGTTCTTCAAACACACGCCTAACTTTTAAGCACTATCTCCAACTCTCACATTACAGATCGAGCATACTCTTCTCTGTGTAGGGCTTCCAGTCTGCTTTGTTAGAATGGTTATGGAGTGTGTCACAACCACGAAAATGCAGGTCTTATGGAATGGAGGGAAAACATAAATCTTCAAGCCTTCCAGAGGACTTCGCCGGGGATGTCCTCTATCCCCTTATCTTTTTATCTTATGTGTAGAAAGACTCAGCCATTGCATTTTTCATGAGATGAACAACAAAAACGAAAATGTAGTTCTCTTTGCTGAGGCTTCTTGTTCGCACGCTGAGATTGTTTTGAGATGCTTGGATTCTTTCTGTCTTAGGCCAGGGGAGCTTATCACTAAGGAGAAATCTAGGGTCTTCTTTTCCAAGAATGTTAAATATTATGAAAGGTGGAATATTTGTGGATCCTTGGAAATCCAGTCTACCCCTTACCTTGGTAAATACCTTGGGGTTCTTGTTATTCATGGCAGATTATCCAAAAACACATATAAGTCAGAAACTCTACAAATAGTACTGGCGGATAGAAATAGGCTGGTTGTCGGTTAGTTTCGGTTATAACTGGTAACCGATTGGTCGGTTATCGATTAACCGAACTGCCGACCCCCCTTACCGACAACTGACCGAAATAGGTATTTAGCCTTCGGTTATCTCGATTTTTGGTTAACCGAACCACCTCCAAGACCAAAACCATCTCGATTAGCCTCCAAACACCGACTGAATTTCGGTTGTCTCAGTTTTCGATGAGTGAATAACTGGCCGATTATCGATTTAACCGACCGGTTAACCGGTAACCGAAACTCCACCCCTAGATAGAAATAGAATGGATCGCCAGACCCAACCTATAGCTCAATCTAAGAGAAGCTCTAGTCCAATAACATTGACTCAGGATCTAAAACTTATAGCCCAAGAAGAGGAACTTCCATCTGGGCCGTAGCACCAATTCACTTGCTAGCCTTACAATTTGGGCCTTGATTCACTAAAAAAATAGACTTGGGCCTTGATCAAGCGCTTCTATCTCCCCTGTTGGCTTCGTGGACTGGGCCCGCTTATGATGGATTTCGATCCCTCGAGCTCGAGGGATTAGGGATGGCAATGGGTTGGGTTGGGGCGGGTTTTGTCAAACCCAAACCCAAACCCATGGGTTTCTCCGCCAAAACAATCCGGGGTAAAACTCGCTGGGTTTGAAAAACTCAAACCCAACCCAACCCGTTGGGTATCCGCGGGTTCGTGGGTACCCGTGGGTTTTTGTGGTAAAAAATTTACAATAACAAGTTTCTTTTAAAATAAAAGTTTAACATTAATGTTCTCATACAAATTATTCATACAAAAAATACCAATCTAGAGCATACAAGCAAACCGCAAATGATCAATACAAATTGTTCAAAATTAAAAATAAACATCTATAAACAATAAGATTAATTGAAAGCTTCTTACTCGTCAACTAAGTTTCTTCACTCTCAACTTCATAATATCAACTTCATTCTAAACAATTAGAAACAACAAATTATATATGTCTCCACAAACATAAAGAATATTAATTGTTTAAGGAAGATATATTATTTAGAATATTAAATATACCTGAAAAGTATTTATATGTGTGTGGGCGGGTACCCATAGGGCGGGTTTATCTAAACCCAAACCCAACCCGAACCGGTGAATAGTGTAGCGGTGTTCGCTCAGGATCTAAAATTGCTGTCACGGCTATCTTCGAGTTTTCTGACTTCAACTGGAAGAACAGGTCAGGGCAGTAAGCTACGAGTCCGACTAACAATTCGCGCTCTGAGAATACAGATTTTGCCCACCCTTTTCAGAGCGGGAGCGTGAGGCTATCGCCGGCGATTTCCCCGCCGCCGCAGAATCATCGACGCCGTGAATCAGAATGATGAAAAGTGCGGACAAGAAAAGGAAGAAGGAGAGTAAGAAGTGCGAGTTTGAATTCTGCAAAGTATGCAATCTCAATCACGACCACGGCAACCGCCACAAGTACTTCCCCAACCACACCAAATCGCTCTCCACTTTCCTCCATCGGTTCCAGACCAAGCTCTCCGACATTCGCTTCTTCCTCAGAAACCCTACCATTCTCCGTCCCGAGCTCGCCTCTCGCAATCGCTTCTGGTGCGTCGTCTGCGATGCTGAAGTCGACGAGATCGGTAGCTCATTCGCCTGGTAAGATTCTCCACAGATTTTATTTCCCCCGCCTTGTGTTTTTCCTTCCAACGTCTAAGCCTGACGCACGAGTGCCCAAAATCTCTATGTAATGTGCTTTCGACAGCGCTAATGCAATTAATCACCTTGCAAGTGCGGATCATGCCAAAAAATTGAAGCATTTTCTATGGAAATATGGTGGTGGGATGGATCACGCCGACAACTTTCGGTTCTCAGAAGCTGATTTAGCCAAGGTATCGTAGTCGTTTTCGGATGACATATGAAGCATATTTGAATCCTCTGTGGCAAGGGATGTCTCTGGTTTGAACAGCTTTTACTTTTCTTGTACCTGCAGTGGGAGAAGAAGTGCCATTCACTGAACGACGGATCTTCATCATGTAGTGATCGAACTAATGGGCTGCAAATCGGACCTTCAAATGATATCCAGAATGAGCTCAGCTATAAGAGCATTAATGACTTTGAAAACAATAATTTGGGTCCTCTTACTCCAAAATTTCTAAATAATGTTTTGCCTTTACAATACAATACGCATAAGTATCAGATATCACAGTCAGGACACCCAGCAACAGCCGCTGATGGTAGAATTGTTTGTGGTGCTCACATCACTGCATCTGGAAATGCTTGTTCAGCTTCAGACAGGTGGAATTCAAACAACATAACAGGTATTCGTTTCTACGCCCAGTTTAGTTGATGTCTCGTATCTGATTATACCCTTGCTTATGCCTTGTATACTTTGAACACATAGGTTGGCAAAACAGTCAGCATTGCATCCCTCACACAGATGCGGTTGGCACAAGTAATTTTGGGAATGGAGGAGTAAGTGTACTTCTTACTCCATTTGACCTTTCATTCAGGTCTTGGATGCGTTAGACCTTTTGATGGTTCTTTCAGTTGCAAGATTTTTATATTATTTCATTTTCAAGTACATGTCTCTGAAACTGTTTGAGTATTTGCAGAGATTTGTCATTCTTGTCCATGATCCAGTATCTTTATCCTTTTGTCAACATGATTCTGTATCTTGTGTTATAGTTCCAGTTCTACCATGTTGCCTGCAACTATAGGAGCATTCCGCCCAAGTTAGAATTTGTAGTTGTCGTGTCGGTATCACTCCTGTTGTGAATATACGATTGAATCGAAACCTCTTACTACTTGTCATGTTGTCACAAGCACACTTTATTGTGATTCTATTGAAATTTTTGTTAAATCTTTTTTAGGGGTCGTTTGGATTTGGGCCCGTATCCCTCCTGAATTCCTCAAACCAAATTTCCTAATCCAAACGGCCCCTTAATTTATTTATAGTTTGAATTTTTTAAATAATAATTACAATATGATGTGGATAAACTTATACTTGTTTGGAAAGCTGTATCAGGGTAAACACATGGCCATTGGAGGGAGCAATTTACACGGTAAGAATCTTGATTGAATTCAGCTGTTATATTTATCACTCTATGTATCTGTATGTTGGTTTTTCAAGTTGGTCATAATGCTGAATTCATTTGTTGCTGGAGGAGCTGCACAGGCCCAGGAGAAATTTCTGGTTCAGCATGGTCTGCGTAGTGGCTAATAATGTCTTCTTCATTTGCAGAACAGAGCTAAAATGAATTATCTTATTCATTAGCTCTATACTCAGCTTATGGTAATCTTCTCAGGTTTGGCTAGTATTGCTCAAGTCTCTGTCATGGCTCCTGGGCTGGCAGAAGGAAATGTGCACACAGGAGCACCTCCTCCTTGGCTTGAGATGACAGTGGAACATCATCCTGAGGATACCTCTGTTCCTCTGTCTAGTAAGAAAGGGAAATCCAAATTGAATCCAAAACGGGTGGGTGCAGCTTGGGCAGAAAAGAGAAAAGCCGAACTTGAGATGGAGAAGAGAGGAGAGATTGTCAACAGTGATTGTGGCCCCAACTGGTTACCAAATTTTGGTAGAGTTTGGCAGTCTGGAAGTCGCAAGGAATCTCTCAAAGAATTTGAAAGTGAAAAACCGGAGCTTCCCAAAGTTGAAGTTGATCCTGAAATGCCGATTACACTACGACCTTACGTCAGTAAGCGAATGGTGAGATTATGCTCACTTTGGCCACTAAAGATGATCTCATTTCGGTGAAATATATAACTCATGGAAAGTTCGCCATATTTCGATCTGTCTCATGCGCTTCATTTCATGATGGTTCATTTACAAAGATGAAAGTCTGATGTTGCTTGTTTCGCTTTGTTCTCTATTGCAGCGAGAAGATACAAATGAGTGATGGAAAATGTAGTTTGCGGTGTATGATTGATGAGGAGTGTAACTGATAGTAAGTATGTAGAAATTTCTCTGCCGTACTTCCCCAAAATTTTAGTTGTTACAAGCTGTCTCTTTCATTTGACGGTTGGCAAGGGGCTGCCATTAATCTCATCAACAGAAACAAACAGGCTTGTCTATGGTGTAATCTAAATGTTGCTTACATGTACACACTTTTCAGGTTGACGTTATTCTTTCTGTGGAGGTGAATTGTGTCCGGTTGTCAATGGAGAAGACAGTCATGGGCCCGGATGGAATGTGGCAACCAAATGGAATGGAGAAGGAATGTATATCGGGCATGCCAAAGATTGAAGGTGAAATGTGGCTGTTAGGAATTTAACTCAGGAAACAGAAGTTCAATTTTGTTGTTGTAAGTAGTAAACAGCCTTGCCTTTCCACTTGCTCTCTACTGCATCTTCCTGTGCAACACTCAACTCTACCTCCTACAGCAAGATCACAAGGTCACTTCTCTGTGAAACCAGACACCGTTTCGTCTTTGAACACTAGTTTGGAACTGTTATTTTAATGAGAAAATTTGGATTGTGGCACTATTCTGTACATGCATCAAGAAGGCGCGAGGTTGGGCGTTGAGACCTTGCCTAGCTAGGTGCTCGCTTAGGCGTAGTCTAAGCAATGCCTAGGGTTTGGTAGAAAAACAAGAGCCTGCAGGTTGAATTCAGAGGTCGGGAGCTCGAGGCTTTATCCATACCACAGTCTGCAGTCTCCCTGGCATGCTTCAGCAGCTGGTATGGGGTGGGTACTCAACTTTGTGGATCCAGGTGGCATTGGATCTTGCTTATCTTCTCGGTGTCATCCTCCAGAAACAAAGTGTTGCTCCCTGAATTGAGGGAGGAGACAGGAGAGCTGTATGTACTGTATTCCCAGGCCAAAGATCAGCAGGTTGCATGGCGCTTTGCTCTCTACCTGCTGAGATTTGAAACATTCTAAAACATGCATAAATCTAGCGTAAAATTGAATCTCAGGCGATGTAAACGCCACAAGCATCACAAGATAAATGATAATGGGGTAAAATCATGTGTAATTAATTATGCCCAAATCAATATTTCTAAATTTTCATTTGTAAATCCATCAAAGCCGCCCAATCACCTAACCCATCCACAATATACGGCTTGGATGGATTTGGGTCATTTTCTTCTTCATCCTAATCTTCAATCCCAATCTACAATAACTATTTCAATTCTCTGTTTCGAGCTTCCTCGGATAGCATTCACTACCACTGCCCATATCAATATCATCATCATTTTCAAAGAATCATACAACCAGATCATCACCTCTCCTCTAACATTGTGCGTTTGCCTCTTCGTGTTTGTGGATGGTGAAGGAAGGGATGCCAAATTCAACGACAAAGGCTTGATCATCATCCCTGTTATGGGACAATATAAGTACCACATCGGCAATACAAGGAAAGAAACCCTTGTATATCAGTGTCCACCTAGCTCATCAGTACGAGGCCTTTTAGTGACTACAGCCAAAAGTAAAATCGTGCAGGCTTGCCCCAAAGCTCATCTTAAATTAGAGCTTGTCGTAGTATCATGATGAATTAAGGTGTTCTGTTTTGGCATTTTCTTTGTTTTTATGCTCGATTTTAGGCTCATCTATTGCTTTGCTTGAGAATCTCGCTTTTAGCCACACTTTGCTTTCTCAGATGGCGGAAACCGAATGGCAGTGTAGTTTTCAATTCTCTTCCTTTATTTTTATTTAAATGATGATGAATTGTTAAATCTTTTTATTTTTTCTTCTGTTAAACTAGCTAGGAACGTACGGAGTACGTAGAGAATCAGCTCAGGCAGGCAGGGGGATGTGATTTGGTATTTTTTGCTCCATCGCGAAGCAATTCATTGCTTGAGAGAAGGACTACTGTTGCCCACATGCTTAATTGCACCTTTGTGCCTTCCTTCAATGGTGAGTTAATTAGAACGTCTTCATATATATATATATATATAGGGGCGAGGTGATCAGGTAGGTAGGTGTTTTGCCTTCATTAATTTCTCCAATTCGACGAGCAGCCGTGGAGAGAGGAGAGAGTCAAAGAAGACCGACCAATAACAACAATAATAAGAATGTCGGATTGGGCACCGATACTGCTGGGCGTGCTGCTGTTCATAGTGCTGTCGCCGGGGCTGGTATTCCAGATACCAGGGAACACAAAGCACTTCGAGTTTGGGAGCTTGAGAACCAATGGGAAGGCAGTCATTGTCCACACACTCCTCTTCTTCGCCGTCTTCACCATCCTCATTCTGGCCCTTCATGTCCGTATCTACATGGATTAGCTACCTAGTCTTCTTTCTTTTGTTGCTACGTTTGCTTATGTCTTGAACCCGATTTCATTTCTGTTTTGGGTTGCTATTGTTCCACTTGTATTTGTTTTTTTTTCTAATATATTTGTATGGCCTGAACTTTGCACATAATAAACATTCAAGTCAATTTTTTCGATCTATAACATTCTGGCCCAAACTATACATCAAAGTTACTATATTGGCCAAACTCGATGTTTGACCGTTATCTTTGACGGTCAAACGCGTTGACTAACTGTCAATGCGCCACGTCATTGCCAAGACAACAACTTTCACTTAAAAAGTTATATATTTTCCACCTATTACCATTTTTATTTTTCATTTTGAACCAAAAAAGATAAATAAAGGAAAATGTTATTTCGTGTCCCTTATATCTTCCATAATTTTTTAAATAATTTTTTTTAAATTCCATCATTTATTTTCACTGATTTCAAATTAATCTTCTACATAATACCCATTTTCGATTTTTTCACAAATATAAACAAATAAAGTCAAAATTAAAAACTTTCCACCATTTATTTTCACTCATTCCGAATTAATTTCCAATTTTCCACAAATATGAACAAAGAATCAAAAAATGAAAAAAAAAAATAATAAAAATGAAAATTTAAAAAGTTTCACTATTTATTTTCAATAATTTCTAATTAATTTTCAACATAATACCCATTTGTTTTTACATTTTTATTTAAATTGTTGTATTTTTAAGGCCTAATACCAGAAAAGGGCCTATAGTTTGGACTTTTTGTCATTTGTATCCTTATGTTTATCTTGCGTCAGTTATGTCCCAACGTTTATAGTATCCATGTCAAAAATGTCCTCCGTCATCTTGTTGACCGTTAAACTTAACAGTTGACCAAACGATGGTCAAAGTTAATTTGACTAACTATGATGTGGCACCAACATGTCACTTGTGAAAAATGCCACATCATCAACAATAATATTTTAAATGAGTACAATATATTTCTTTTCATTTCCTGCTAATATATTATATATATATTTTTCAATTAATAAATAATAAAAAAATTAAAATAAACCCCTCATCTTCCTATCCAACAACCTCTGCCAAAGATTTCCTTGTTCCTTCGTCACCGTTGCTGCAACCTTCTGATTCTTCATGGAAACTCAATAGCTTCCTGTAATCCACCTAGTTTGAATTTGTTCTCCTCCATTTCATCTATTCCCCAAATCCAAACCCACAATCGTTAATCCAAACCCATTTATACTCACCTTCTCCCCTGTTAATTCCCCCGACCAATCTACGAGAAACGCAGTCAGCGTCGACATCGAAAGAAAAGCCGACAAATCAGCTGGAGGCAAAGACGCCGCTTGCGTTGGGTCGACTCGAACACGCCTTCTGGTTTCGCAAAGAACAGAGCATTCTAGCCGGCGGATCTAAAAAAGCAGCGGCGACAGCGACGAACCGCAGCAAGCTCCTATCGCAGCAACAAGCAGAGAAAGAATCGTCGCGCTCCAGCCGGTAGGTCTGACCTCTGTGGCTCTGTTCCAATCGAACTCTTCATTGAGGAGGATCAAAAGAAATGTGATGAATTGAGATGAATCCGCCGACCTCTAGAATGGTTCACCAATTTGGGATTTTCTCCCTTTTGGGGTTCAATAGAAAGGGTCAAAGGGGAAGAAGAGACGCAGGAAGCCGGAGGGGGTTTGGTTGGATTTTTATTTTTGGGATGTACCGGGGAAAGGAGGTATAAGCCGGGAAGGAAGAACTAGGGATGTACTTCGCATCGATGACGGGGAGGCAATTTTGAAGGAGGAGGCGCAGAAGGAAATCGGGGACTTCGATGGTAACGGCGACTGGATGCTGGAGCTTGGGGACCTCGTCCGGATGGTCGATGGCGGCGGGGATTGTGACGGAGATCCACATGATGGCGGATTGGCGGTGTCGTCGAGGACAGTGGTGCTTGCTTGATGCCACTGACGGCGAAGAGGACGGAGATCAATGATGGCTTTATGGATTGATTTTTTATTTAATTTATATTAAGTGACATGACAAAAAATCCACATATGCCACATCATCGGTCAAAATTTTGATCATTGACTACTAACAGTCAAAGTTAACGGAAATTAAACATTGGGACATAACTGACGCATGATAAACATAGGGGTACAATTGTCAGAAAGTCCAAACTATAGGCCTTTTTCCGGTATTAGGCCTATTTTTAAATAAAATATCCATTTTTATAGGTGGAAAATATATAATTTTTTAAGTGAAAGGTGTTGACTTGACAATGACGTGGCACGTTGACCATCAGTCAATGTGTTTGACCATCAAAGATAACGGTCAAACATCGAGTTTGGCCAATTTAGTAACTTTGATGTATAGTTTGGGCCCGAATGTTATAGATCGAAAAAATTGGTCAGGATGTTTATTATGTGCAAAATTCAGGTCATACAAATATATTAACGCTTGTTTTTTTGTGACAATGTTCTTGAGTATCGGATCAGTTATGGCCATTTCATTAATTTCAGCAAGTTCTTGTTTTGTAACTCCTTCCTAGCCCAAGTGACTCACTCCTACTGTCACTCTAGAAAATGGCCAAGTGAAAGAAGCAAAAGCAGAATCATAGAAACAGTTTCTATAATAGAAACAGTACTTGGATTCAGTACTTGGATTCATACAATCAAACCTAACATACAGATCTAGGGTTTCCCATACCCAGATGAATGGGAGAACTACTCCATGGAGAAAGAAGTAAAAGCTGAATCAGATGCGGAAACCATACTGTGAAGGATGGATTTCAGCTCCTGGACGTTGATCGTCACTCCTCCAAGCTCAAGCCAAGCTCCAATGGTGATGAAGATCAAGCTAGGGCACTTGGAGACTCTTGTTCGTCGCTTTCTCTCTCTAGGAATCGCTCTGTCTCTCTAAAACTCGAATCCCCCTCTCTTTTGGCTGAAATCTGCCTAAAAGGGCATCACTGGCCAGAACATGGTCGAGGGCACGGCCGTGTTCTGCTCCAGCCCGCCCGTGCCCTCTGCCACGTGGTAAATACACGGCCACGGTCTGGGGAAAACACGGGCGTGTTTTGAAGTAGGACACGGCCGTGTTTTGAATTGACCCCGCCCGTGTTTTCCTCTTTTCTTCATTCAACTCTCGGCAGTAAAAGCACTAGCGGCCCTTTGGTGTACACGGCCGTGTTCTTCAAACACACGCCTAACTTTTAAGCACTATCTCCAACTCTCACATTACAGATCGAGCATACTCTTCTCTGTGTAGGGCTTCCAGTCTGCTTTGTTAGAATGGTTATGGAGTGTGTCACAACCACGAAAATGCAGGTCTTATGGAATGGAGGGAAAACATAAATCTTCAAGCCTTCCAGAGGACTTCGCCGGGGATGTCCTCTATCCCCTTATCTTTTTATCTTATGTGTAGAAAGACTCAGCCATTGCATTTTTCATGAGATGAACAACAAAAACGAAAATGTAGTTCTCTTTGCTGAGGCTTCTTGTTCGCACGCTGAGATTGTTTTGAGATGCTTGGATTCTTTCTGTCTTAGGCCAGGGGAGCTTATCACTAAGGAGAAATCTAGGGTCTTCTTTTCCAAGAATGTTAAATATTATGAAAGGTGGAATATTTGTGGATCCTTGGAAATCCAGTCTACCCCTTACCTTGGTAAATACCTTGGGGTTCTTGTTATTCATGGCAGATTATCCAAAAACACATATAAGTCAGAAACTCTACAAATAGTACTGGCGGATAGAAATAGGCTGGTTGTCGGTTAGTTTCGGTTATAACTGGTAACCGATTGGTCGGTTATCGATTAACCGAACTGCCGACCCCCCTTACCGACAACTGACCGAAATAGGTATTTAGCCTTCGGTTATCTCGATTTTTGGTTAACCGAACCACCTCCAAGACCAAAACCATCTCGATTAGCCTCCAAACACCGACTGAATTTCGGTTGTCTCAGTTTTCGATGAGTGAATAACTGGCCGATTATCGATTTAACCGACCGGTTAACCGGTAACCGAAACTCCACCCCTAGATAGAAATAGAATGGATCGCCAGACCCAACCTATAGCTCAATCTAAGAGAAGCTCTAGTCCAATAACATTGACTCAGGATCTAAAACTTATAGCCCAAGAAGAGGAACTTCCATCTGGGCCGTAGCACCAATTCACTTGCTAGCCTTACAATTTGGGCCTTGATTCACTAAAAAAATAGACTTGGGCCTTGATCAAGCGCTTCTATCTCCCCTGTTGGCTTCGTGGACTGGGCCCGCTTATGATGGATTTCGATCCCTCGAGCTCGAGGGATTAGGGATGGCAATGGGTTGGGTTGGGGCGGGTTTTGTCAAACCCAAACCCAAACCCATGGGTTTCTCCGCCAAAACAATCCGGGGTAAAACTCGCTGGGTTTGAAAAACTCAAACCCAACCCAACCCGTTGGGTATCCGCGGGTTCGTGGGTACCCGTGGGTTTTTGTGGTAAAAAATTTACAATAACAAGTTTCTTTTAAAATAAAAGTTTAACATTAATGTTCTCATACAAATTATTCATACAAAAAATACCAATCTAGAGCATACAAGCAAACCGCAAATGATCAATACAAATTGTTCAAAATTAAAAATAAACATCTATAAACAATAAGATTAATTGAAAGCTTCTTACTCGTCAACTAAGTTTCTTCACTCTCAACTTCATAATATCAACTTCATTCTAAACAATTAGAAACAACAAATTATATATGTCTCCACAAACATAAAGAATATTAATTGTTTAAGGAAGATATATTATTTAGAATATTAAATATACCTGAAAAGTATTTATATGTGTGTGGGCGGGTACCCATAGGGCGGGTTTATCTAAACCCAAACCCAACCCGAACCGGTGAATAGTGTAGCGGTGTTCGCTCAGGATCTAAAATTGCTGTCACGGCTATCTTCGAGTTTTCTGACTTCAACTGGAAGAACAGGTCAGGGCAGTAAGCTACGAGTCCGACTAACAATTCGCGCTCTGAGAATACAGATTTTGCCCACCCTTTTCAGAGCGGGAGCGTGAGGCTATCGCCGGCGATTTCCCCGCCGCCGCAGAATCATCGACGCCGTGAATCAGAATGATGAAAAGTGCGGACAAGAAAAGGAAGAAGGAGAGTAAGAAGTGCGAGTTTGAATTCTGCAAAGTATGCAATCTCAATCACGACCACGGCAACCGCCACAAGTACTTCCCCAACCACACCAAATCGCTCTCCACTTTCCTCCATCGGTTCCAGACCAAGCTCTCCGACATTCGCTTCTTCCTCAGAAACCCTACCATTCTCCGTCCCGAGCTCGCCTCTCGCAATCGCTTCTGGTGCGTCGTCTGCGATGCTGAAGTCGACGAGATCGGTAGCTCATTCGCCTGGTAAGATTCTCCACAGATTTTATTTCCCCCGCCTTGTGTTTTTCCTTCCAACGTCTAAGCCTGACGCACGAGTGCCCAAAATCTCTATGTAATGTGCTTTCGACAGCGCTAATGCAATTAATCACCTTGCAAGTGCGGATCATGCCAAAAAATTGAAGCATTTTCTATGGAAATATGGTGGTGGGATGGATCACGCCGACAACTTTCGGTTCTCAGAAGCTGATTTAGCCAAGGTATCGTAGTCGTTTTCGGATGACATATGAAGCATATTTGAATCCTCTGTGGCAAGGGATGTCTCTGGTTTGAACAGCTTTTACTTTTCTTGTACCTGCAGTGGGAGAAGAAGTGCCATTCACTGAACGACGGATCTTCATCATGTAGTGATCGAACTAATGGGCTGCAAATCGGACCTTCAAATGATATCCAGAATGAGCTCAGCTATAAGAGCATTAATGACTTTGAAAACAATAATTTGGGTCCTCTTACTCCAAAATTTCTAAATAATGTTTTGCCTTTACAATACAATACGCATAAGTATCAGATATCACAGTCAGGACACCCAGCAACAGCCGCTGATGGTAGAATTGTTTGTGGTGCTCACATCACTGCATCTGGAAATGCTTGTTCAGCTTCAGACAGGTGGAATTCAAACAACATAACAGGTATTCGTTTCTACGCCCAGTTTAGTTGATGTCTCGTATCTGATTATACCCTTGCTTATGCCTTGTATACTTTGAACACATAGGTTGGCAAAACAGTCAGCATTGCATCCCTCACACAGATGCGGTTGGCACAAGTAATTTTGGGAATGGAGGAGTAAGTGTACTTCTTACTCCATTTGACCTTTCATTCAGGTCTTGGATGCGTTAGACCTTTTGATGGTTCTTTCAGTTGCAAGATTTTTATATTATTTCATTTTCAAGTACATGTCTCTGAAACTGTTTGAGTATTTGCAGAGATTTGTCATTCTTGTCCATGATCCAGTATCTTTATCCTTTTGTCAACATGATTCTGTATCTTGTGTTATAGTTCCAGTTCTACCATGTTGCCTGCAACTATAGGAGCATTCCGCCCAAGTTAGAATTTGTAGTTGTCGTGTCGGTATCACTCCTGTTGTGAATATACGATTGAATCGAAACCTCTTACTACTTGTCATGTTGTCACAAGCACACTTTATTGTGATTCTATTGAAATTTTTGTTAAATCTTTTTTAGGGGTCGTTTGGATTTGGGCCCGTATCCCTCCTGAATTCCTCAAACCAAATTTCCTAATCCAAACGGCCCCTTAATTTATTTATAGTTTGAATTTTTTAAATAATAATTACAATATGATGTGGATAAACTTATACTTGTTTGGAAAGCTGTATCAGGGTAAACACATGGCCATTGGAGGGAGCAATTTACACGGTAAGAATCTTGATTGAATTCAGCTGTTATATTTATCACTCTATGTATCTGTATGTTGGTTTTTCAAGTTGGTCATAATGCTGAATTCATTTGTTGCTGGAGGAGCTGCACAGGCCCAGGAGAAATTTCTGGTTCAGCATGGTCTGCGTAGTGGCTAATAATGTCTTCTTCATTTGCAGAACAGAGCTAAAATGAATTATCTTATTCATTAGCTCTATACTCAGCTTATGGTAATCTTCTCAGGTTTGGCTAGTATTGCTCAAGTCTCTGTCATGGCTCCTGGGCTGGCAGAAGGAAATGTGCACACAGGAGCACCTCCTCCTTGGCTTGAGATGACAGTGGAACATCATCCTGAGGATACCTCTGTTCCTCTGTCTAGTAAGAAAGGGAAATCCAAATTGAATCCAAAACGGGTGGGTGCAGCTTGGGCAGAAAAGAGAAAAGCCGAACTTGAGATGGAGAAGAGAGGAGAGATTGTCAACAGTGATTGTGGCCCCAACTGGTTACCAAATTTTGGTAGAGTTTGGCAGTCTGGAAGTCGCAAGGAATCTCTCAAAGAATTTGAAAGTGAAAAACCGGAGCTTCCCAAAGTTGAAGTTGATCCTGAAATGCCGATTACACTACGACCTTACGTCAGTAAGCGAATGGTGAGATTATGCTCACTTTGGCCACTAAAGATGATCTCATTTCGGTGAAATATATAACTCATGGAAAGTTCGCCATATTTCGATCTGTCTCATGCGCTTCATTTCATGATGGTTCATTTACAAAGATGAAAGTCTGATGTTGCTTGTTTCGCTTTGTTCTCTATTGCAGCGAGAAGATACAAATGAGTGATGGAAAATGTAGTTTGCGGTGTATGATTGATGAGGAGTGTAACTGATAGTAAGTATGTAGAAATTTCTCTGCCGTACTTCCCCAAAATTTTAGTTGTTACAAGCTGTCTCTTTCATTTGACGGTTGGCAAGGGGCTGCCATTAATCTCATCAACAGAAACAAACAGGCTTGTCTATGGTGTAATCTAAATGTTGCTTACATGTACACACTTTTCAGGTTGACGTTATTCTTTCTGTGGAGGTGAATTGTGTCCGGTTGTCAATGGAGAAGACAGTCATGGGCCCGGATGGAATGTGGCAACCAAATGGAATGGAGAAGGAATGTATATCGGGCATGCCAAAGATTGAAGGTGAAATGTGGCTGTTAGGAATTTAACTCAGGAAACAGAAGTTCAATTTTGTTGTTGTAAGTAGTAAACAGCCTTGCCTTTCCACTTGCTCTCTACTGCATCTTCCTGTGCAACACTCAACTCTACCTCCTACAGCAAGATCACAAGGTCACTTCTCTGTGAAACCAGACACCGTTTCGTCTTTGAACACTAGTTTGGAACTGTTATTTTAATGAGAAAATTTGGATTGTGGCACTATTCTGTACATGCATCAAGAAGGCGCGAGGTTGGGCGTTGAGACCTTGCCTAGCTAGGTGCTCGCTTAGGCGTAGTCTAAGCAATGCCTAGGGTTTGGTAGAAAAACAAGAGCCTGCAGGTTGAATTCAGAGGTCGGGAGCTCGAGGCTTTATCCATACCACAGTCTGCAGTCTCCCTGGCATGCTTCAGCAGCTGGTATGGGGTGGGTACTCAACTTTGTGGATCCAGGTGGCATTGGATCTTGCTTATCTTCTCGGTGTCATCCTCCAGAAACAAAGTGTTGCTCCCTGAATTGAGGGAGGAGACAGGAGAGCTGTATGTACTGTATTCCCAGGCCAAAGATCAGCAGGTTGCATGGCGCTTTGCTCTCTACCTGCTGAGATTTGAAACATTCTAAAACATGCATAAATCTAGCGTAAAATTGAATCTCAGGCGATGTAAACGCCACAAGCATCACAAGATAAATGATAATGGGGTAAAATCATGTGTAATTAATTATGCCCAAATCAATATTTCTAAATTTTCATTTGTAAATCCATCAAAGCCGCCCAATCACCTAACCCATCCACAATATACGGCTTGGATGGATTTGGGTCATTTTCTTCTTCATCCTAATCTTCAATCCCAATCTACAATAACTATTTCAATTCTCTGTTTCGAGCTTCCTCGGATAGCATTCACTACCACTGCCCATATCAATATCATCATCATTTTCAAAGAATCATACAACCAGATCATCACCTCTCCTCTAACATTGTGCGTTTGCCTCTTCGTGTTTGTGGATGGTGAAGGAAGGGATGCCAAATTCAACGACAAAGGCTTGATCATCATCCCTGTTATGGGACAATATAAGTACCACATCGGCAATACAAGGAAAGAAACCCTTGTATATCAGTGTCCACCTAGCTCATCAGTACGAGGCCTTTTAGTGACTACAGCCAAAAGTAAAATCGTGCAGGCTTGCCCCAAAGCTCATCTTAAATTAGAGCTTGTCGTAGTATCATGATGAATTAAGGTGTTCTGTTTTGGCATTTTCTTTGTTTTTATGCTCGATTTTAGGCTCATCTATTGCTTTGCTTGAGAATCTCGCTTTTAGCCACACTTTGCTTTCTCAGATGGCGGAAACCGAATGGCAGTGTAGTTTTCAATTCTCTTCCTTTATTTTTATTTAAATGATGATGAATTGTTAAATCTTTTTATTTTTTCTTCTGTTAAACTAGCTAGGAACGTACGGAGTACGTAGAGAATCAGCTCAGGCAGGCAGGGGGATGTGATTTGGTATTTTTTGCTCCATCGCGAAGCAATTCATTGCTTGAGAGAAGGACTACTGTTGCCCACATGCTTAATTGCACCTTTGTGCCTTCCTTCAATGGTGAGTTAATTAGAACGTCTTCATATATATATATATATATAGGGGCGAGGTGATCAGGTAGGTAGGTGTTTTGCCTTCATTAATTTCTCCAATTCGACGAGCAGCCGTGGAGAGAGGAGAGAGTCAAAGAAGACCGACCAATAACAACAATAATAAGAATGTCGGATTGGGCACCGATACTGCTGGGCGTGCTGCTGTTCATAGTGCTGTCGCCGGGGCTGGTATTCCAGATACCAGGGAACACAAAGCACTTCGAGTTTGGGAGCTTGAGAACCAATGGGAAGGCAGTCATTGTCCACACACTCCTCTTCTTCGCCGTCTTCACCATCCTCATTCTGGCCCTTCATGTCCGTATCTACATGGATTAGCTACCTAGTCTTCTTTCTTTTGTTGCTACGTTTGCTTATGTCTTGAACCCGATTTCATTTCTGTTTTGGGTTGCTATTGTTCCACTTGTATTTGTTTTTTTTTTCTAATATATTTGTATGGCCTGAACTTTGCACATAATAAACATTCAAGTCAATTTTTTCGATCTATAACATTCTGGCCCAAACTATACATCAAAGTTACTATATTGGCCAAACTCGATGTTTGACCGTTATCTTTGACGGTCAAACGCGTTGACTAACTGTCAATGCGCCACGTCATTGCCAAGACAACAACTTTCACTTAAAAAGTTATATATTTTCCACCTATTACCATTTTTATTTTTCATTTTGAACCAAAAAAGATAAATAAAGGAAAATGTTATTTCGTGTCCCTTATATCTTCCATAATTTTTTAAATAATTTTTTTTAAATTCCATCATTTATTTTCACTGATTTCAAATTAATCTTCTACATAATACCCATTTTCGATTTTTTCACAAATATAAACAAATAAAGTCAAAATTAAAAACTTTCCACCATTTATTTTCACTCATTCCGAATTAATTTCCAATTTTCCACAAATATGAACAAAGAATCAAAAAATGAAAAAAAAAATTAATAAAAATGAAAATTTAAAAAGTTTCACTATTTATTTTCAATAATTTCTAATTAATTTTCAACATAATACCCATTTGTTTTTACATTTTTATTTAAATTGTTGTATTTTTAAGGCCTAATACCAGAAAAGGGCCTATAGTTTGGACTTTTTGTCATTTGTATCCTTATGTTTATCTTGCGTCAGTTATGTCCCAACGTTTATAGTATCCATGTCAAAAATGTCCTCCGTCATCTTGTTGACCGTTAAACTTAACAGTTGACCAAACGATGGTCAAAGTTAATTTGACTAACTATGATGTGGCACCAACATGTCACTTGTGAAAAATGCCACATCATCAACAATAATATTTTAAATGAGTACAATATATTTCTTTTCATTTCCTGCTAATATATTATATATATTTTTCAATTAATAAATAATAAAAAAATTAAAATAAACCCCTCATCTTCCTATCCAACAACCTCTGCCAAAGATTTCCTTGTTCCTTCGTCACCGTTGCTGCAACCTTCTGATTCTTCATGGAAACTCAATAGCTTCCTGTAATCCACCTAGTTTGAATTTGTTCTCCTCCATTTCATCTATTCCCCAAATCCAAACCCACAATCGTTAATCCAAACCCATTTATACTCACCTTCTCCCCTGTTAATTCCCCCGACCAATCTACGAGAAACGCAGTCAGCGTCGACATCGAAAGAAAAGCCGACAAATCAGCTGGAGGCAAAGACGCCGCTTGCGTTGGGTCGACTCGAACACGCCTTCTGGTTTCGCAAAGAACAGAGCATTCTAGCCGGCGGATCTAAAAAAGCAGCGGCGACAGCGACGAACCGCAGCAAGCTCCTATCGCAGCAACAAGCAGAGAAAGAATCGTCGCGCTCCAGCCGGTAGGTCTGACCTCTGTGGCTCTGTTCCAATCGAACTCTTCATTGAGGAGGATCAAAAGAAATGTGATGAATTGAGATGAATCCGCCGACCTCTAGAATGGTTCACCAATTTGGGATTTTCTCCCTTTTGGGGTTCAATAGAAAGGGTCAAAGGGGAAGAAGAGACGCAGGAAGCCGGAGGGGGTTTGGTTGGATTTTTATTTTTGGGATGTACCGGGGAAAGGAGGTATAAGCCGGGAAGGAAGAACTAGGGATGTACTTCGCATCGATGACGGGGAGGCAATTTTGAAGGAGGAGGCGCAGAAGGAAATCGGGGACTTCGATGGTAACGGCGACTGGATGCTGGAGCTTGGGGACCTCGTCCGGATGGTCGATGGCGGCGGGGATTGTGACGGAGATCCACATGATGGCGGATTGGCGGTGTCGTCGAGGACAGTGGTGCTTGCTTGATGCCACTGACGGCGAAGAGGACGGAGATCAATGATGGCTTTATGGATTGATTTTTTATTTAATTTATATTAAGTGACATGACAAAAAATCCACATATGCCACATCATCGGTCAAAATTTTGATCATTGACTACTAACAGTCAAAGTTAACGGAAATTAAACATTGGGACATAACTGACGCATGATAAACATAGGGGTACAATTGTCAGAAAGTCCAAACTATAGGCCTTTTTCCGGTATTAGGCCTATTTTTAAATAAAATATCCATTTTTATAGGTGGAAAATATATAATTTTTTAAGTGAAAGGTGTTGACTTGACAATGACGTGGCACGTTGACCATCAGTCAATGTGTTTGACCATCAAAGATAACGGTCAAACATCGAGTTTGGCCAATTTAGTAACTTTGATGTATAGTTTGGGCCCGAATGTTATAGATCGAAAAAATTGGTCAGGATGTTTATTATGTGCAAAATTCAGGTCATACAAATATATTAACGCTTGTTTTTTTGTGACAATGTTCTTGAGTATCGGATCAGTTATGGCCATTTCATTAATTTCAGCAAGTTCTTGTTTTGTAACTCCTTCCTAGCCCAAGTGACTCACTCCTACTGTCACTCTAGAAAATGGCCAAGTGAAAGAAGCAAAAGCAGAATCATAGAAACAGTTTCTATAATAGAAACAGTACTTGGATTCAGTACTTGGATTCATACAATCAAACCTAACATACAGATCTAGGGTTTCCCATACCCAGATGAATGGGAGAACTACTCCATGGAGAAAGAAGCAAAAGCTGAATCAGATGCGGAAACCATACTGTGAAGGATGGATTTCAGCTCCTGGACGTTGATCGTCACTCCTCCAAGCTCAAGCCAAGCTCCAATGGTGATGAAGATCAAGCTAGGGCACTTGGAGACTCTTGTTCGTCGCTTTCTCTCTCTAGGAATCGCTCTGTCTCTCTAAAACTCGAATCCCCCTCTCTTTTGGCTGAAATCTGCCTAAAAGGGCATCACTGGCCAGAACATGGTCGAGGGCACGGCCGTGTTCTGCTCCAGCCCGCCCGTGCCCTCTGCCACGTGGTAAATACACGGCCACGGTCTGGGGAAAACACGGGCGTGTTTTGAAGTAGGACACGGCCGTGTTTTGAATTGACCCCGCCCGTGTTTTCCTCTTTTCTTCATTCAACTCTCGGCAGTAAAAGCACTAGCGGCCCTTTGGTGTACACGGCCGTGTTCTTCAAACACACGCCTAACTTTTAAGCACTATCTCCAACTCTCACATTACAGATCGAGCATACTCTTCTCTGTGTAGGGCTTCCAGTCTGCTTTGTTAGAATGGTTATGGAGTGTGTCACAACCACGAAAATGCAGGTCTTATGGAATGGAGGGAAAACATAAATCTTCAAGCCTTCCAGAGGACTTCGCCGGGGATGTCCTCTATCCCCTTATCTTTTTATCTTATGTGTAGAAAGACTCAGCCATTGCATTTTTCATGAGATGAACAACAAAAACGAAAATGTAGTTCTCTTTGCTGAGGCTTCTTGTTCGCACGCTGAGATTGTTTTGAGATGCTTGGATTCTTTCTGTCTTAGGCCAGGGGAGCTTATCACTAAGGAGAAATCTAGGGTCTTCTTTTCCAAGAATGTTAAATATTATGAAAGGTGGAATATTTGTGGATCCTTGGAAATCCAGTCTACCCCTTACCTTGGTAAATACCTTGGGGTTCTTGTTATTCATGGCAGATTATCCAAAAACACATATAAGTCAGAAACTCTACAAATAGTACTGGCGGATAGAAATAGGCTGGTTGTCGGTTAGTTTCGGTTATAACTGGTAACCGATTGGTCGGTTATCGATTAACCGAACTGCCGACCCCCCTTACCGACAACTGACCGAAATAGGTATTTAGCCTTCGGTTATCTCGATTTTTGGTTAACCGAACCACCTCCAAGACCAAAACCATCTCGATTAGCCTCCAAACACCGACTGAATTTCGGTTGTCTCAGTTTTCGATGAGTGAATAACTGGCCGATTATCGATTTAACCGACCGGTTAACCGGTAACCGAAACTCCACCCCTAGATAGAAATAGAATGGATCGCCAGACCCAACCTATAGCTCAATCTAAGAGAAGCTCTAGTCCAATAACATTGACTCAGGATCTAAAACTTATAGCCCAAGAAGAGGAACTTCCATCTGGGCCGTAGCACCAATTCACTTGCTAGCCTTACAATTTGGGCCTTGATTCACTAAAAAAATAGACTTGGGCCTTGATCAAGCGCTTCTATCTCCCCTGTTGGCTTCGTGGACTGGGCCCGCTTATGATGGATTTCGATCCCTCGAGCTCGAGGGATTAGGGATGGCAATGGGTTGGGTTGGGGCGGGTTTTGTCAAACCCAAACCCAAACCCATGGGTTTCTCCGCCAAAACAATCCGGGGTAAAACTCGCTGGGTTTGAAAAACTCAAACCCAACCCAACCCGTTGGGTATCCGCGGGTTCGTGGGTACCCGTGGGTTTTTGTGGTAAAAAATTTACAATAACAAGTTTCTTTTAAAATAAAAGTTTAACATTAATGTTCTCATACAAATTATTCATACAAAAAATACCAATCTAGAGCATACAAGCAAACCGCAAATGATCAATACAAATTGTTCAAAATTAAAAATAAACATCTATAAACAATAAGATTAATTGAAAGCTTCTTACTCGTCAACTAAGTTTCTTCACTCTCAACTTCATAATATCAACTTCATTCTAAACAATTAGAAACAACAAATTATATATGTCTCCACAAACATAAAGAATATTAATTGTTTAAGGAAGATATATTATTTAGAATATTAAATATACCTGAAAAGTATTTATATGTGTGTGGGCGGGTACCCATAGGGCGGGTTTATCTAAACCCAAACCCAACCCGAACCGGTGAATAGTGTAGCGGTGTTCGCTCAGGATCTAAAATTGCTGTCACGGCTATCTTCGAGTTTTCTGACTTCAACTGGAAGAACAGGTCAGGGCAGTAAGCTACGAGTCCGACTAACAATTCGCGCTCTGAGAATACAGATTTTGCCCACCCTTTTCAGAGCGGGAGCGTGAGGCTATCGCCGGCGATTTCCCCGCCGCCGCAGAATCATCGACGCCGTGAATCAGAATGATGAAAAGTGCGGACAAGAAAAGGAAGAAGGAGAGTAAGAAGTGCGAGTTTGAATTCTGCAAAGTATGCAATCTCAATCACGACCACGGCAACCGCCACAAGTACTTCCCCAACCACACCAAATCGCTCTCCACTTTCCTCCATCGGTTCCAGACCAAGCTCTCCGACATTCGCTTCTTCCTCAGAAACCCTACCATTCTCCGTCCCGAGCTCGCCTCTCGCAATCGCTTCTGGTGCGTCGTCTGCGATGCTGAAGTCGACGAGATCGGTAGCTCATTCGCCTGGTAAGATTCTCCACAGATTTTATTTCCCCCGCCTTGTGTTTTTCCTTCCAACGTCTAAGCCTGACGCACGAGTGCCCAAAATCTCTATGTAATGTGCTTTCGACAGCGCTAATGCAATTAATCACCTTGCAAGTGCGGATCATGCCAAAAAATTGAAGCATTTTCTATGGAAATATGGTGGTGGGATGGATCACGCCGACAACTTTCGGTTCTCAGAAGCTGATTTAGCCAAGGTATCGTAGTCGTTTTCGGATGACATATGAAGCATATTTGAATCCTCTGTGGCAAGGGATGTCTCTGGTTTGAACAGCTTTTACTTTTCTTGTACCTGCAGTGGGAGAAGAAGTGCCATTCACTGAACGACGGATCTTCATCATGTAGTGATCGAACTAATGGGCTGCAAATCGGACCTTCAAATGATATCCAGAATGAGCTCAGCTATAAGAGCATTAATGACTTTGAAAACAATAATTTGGGTCCTCTTACTCCAAAATTTCTAAATAATGTTTTGCCTTTACAATACAATACGCATAAGTATCAGATATCACAGTCAGGACACCCAGCAACAGCCGCTGATGGTAGAATTGTTTGTGGTGCTCACATCACTGCATCTGGAAATGCTTGTTCAGCTTCAGACAGGTGGAATTCAAACAACATAACAGGTATTCGTTTCTACGCCCAGTTTAGTTGATGTCTCGTATCTGATTATACCCTTGCTTATGCCTTGTATACTTTGAACACATAGGTTGGCAAAACAGTCAGCATTGCATCCCTCACACAGATGCGGTTGGCACAAGTAATTTTGGGAATGGAGGAGTAAGTGTACTTCTTACTCCATTTGACCTTTCATTCAGGTCTTGGATGCGTTAGACCTTTTGATGGTTCTTTCAGTTGCAAGATTTTTATATTATTTCATTTTCAAGTACATGTCTCTGAAACTGTTTGAGTATTTGCAGAGATTTGTCATTCTTGTCCATGATCCAGTATCTTTATCCTTTTGTCAACATGATTCTGTATCTTGTGTTATAGTTCCAGTTCTACCATGTTGCCTGCAACTATAGGAGCATTCCGCCCAAGTTAGAATTTGTAGTTGTCGTGTCGGTATCACTCCTGTTGTGAATATACGATTGAATCGAAACCTCTTACTACTTGTCATGTTGTCACAAGCACACTTTATTGTGATTCTATTGAAATTTTTGTTAAATCTTTTTTAGGGGTCGTTTGGATTTGGGCCCGTATCCCTCCTGAATTCCTCAAACCAAATTTCCTAATCCAAACGGCCCCTTAATTTATTTATAGTTTGAATTTTTTAAATAATAATTACAATATGATGTGGATAAACTTATACTTGTTTGGAAAGCTGTATCAGGGTAAACACATGGCCATTGGAGGGAGCAATTTACACGGTAAGAATCTTGATTGAATTCAGCTGTTATATTTATCACTCTATGTATCTGTATGTTGGTTTTTCAAGTTGGTCATAATGCTGAATTCATTTGTTGCTGGAGGAGCTGCACAGGCCCAGGAGAAATTTCTGGTTCAGCATGGTCTGCGTAGTGGCTAATAATGTCTTCTTCATTTGCAGAACAGAGCTAAAATGAATTATCTTATTCATTAGCTCTATACTCAGCTTATGGTAATCTTCTCAGGTTTGGCTAGTATTGCTCAAGTCTCTGTCATGGCTCCTGGGCTGGCAGAAGGAAATGTGCACACAGGAGCACCTCCTCCTTGGCTTGAGATGACAGTGGAACATCATCCTGAGGATACCTCTGTTCCTCTGTCTAGTAAGAAAGGGAAATCCAAATTGAATCCAAAACGGGTGGGTGCAGCTTGGGCAGAAAAGAGAAAAGCCGAACTTGAGATGGAGAAGAGAGGAGAGATTGTCAACAGTGATTGTGGCCCCAACTGGTTACCAAATTTTGGTAGAGTTTGGCAGTCTGGAAGTCGCAAGGAATCTCTCAAAGAATTTGAAAGTGAAAAACCGGAGCTTCCCTAAAGTTGAAGTTGATCCTGAAATGCCGATTACACTACGACCTTACGTCAGTAAGCGAATGGTGAGATTATGCTCACTTTGGCCACTAAAGATGATCTCATTTCGGTGAAATATATAACTCATGGAAAGTTCGCCATATTTCGATCTGTCTCATGCGCTTCATTTCATGATGGTTCATTTACAAAGATGAAAGTCTGATGTTGCTTGTTTCGCTTTGTTCTCTATTGCAGCGAGAAGATACAAATGAGTGATGGAAAATGTAGTTTGCGGTGTATGATTGATGAGGAGTGTAACTGATAGTAAGTATGTAGAAATTTCTCTGCCGTACTTCCCCAAAATTTTAGTTGTTACAAGCTGTCTCTTTCATTTGACGGTTGGCAAGGGGCTGCCATTAATCTCATCAACAGAAACAAACAGGCTTGTCTATGGTGTAATCTAAATGTTGCTTACATGTACACACTTTTCAGGTTGACGTTATTCTTTCTGTGGAGGTGAATTGTGTCCGGTTGTCAATGGAGAAGACAGTCATGGGCCCGGATGGAATGTGGCAACCAAATGGAATGGAGAAGGAATGTATATCGGGCATGCCAAAGATTGAAGGTGAAATGTGGCTGTTAGGAATTTAACTCAGGAAACAGAAGTTCAATTTTGTTGTTGTAAGTAGTAAACAGCCTTGCCTTTCCACTTGCTCTCTACTGCATCTTCCTGTGCAACACTCAACTCTACCTCCTACAGCAAGATCACAAGGTCACTTCTCTGTGAAACCAGACACCGTTTCGTCTTTGAACACTAGTTTGGAACTGTTATTTTAATGAGAAAATTTGGATTGTGGCACTATTCTGTACATGCATCAAGAAGGCGCGAGGTTGGGCGTTGAGACCTTGCCTAGCTAGGTGCTCGCTTAGGCGTAGTCTAAGCAATGCCTAGGGTTTGGTAGAAAAACAAGAGCCTGCAGGTTGAATTCAGAGGTCGGGAGCTCGAGGCTTTATCCATACCACAGTCTGCAGTCTCCCTGGCATGCTTCAGCAGCTGGTATGGGGTGGGTACTCAACTTTGTGGATCCAGGTGGCATTGGATCTTGCTTATCTTCTCGGTGTCATCCTCCAGAAACAAAGTGTTGCTCCCTGAATTGAGGGAGGAGACAGGAGAGCTGTATGTACTGTATTCCCAGGCCAAAGATCAGCAGGTTGCATGGCGCTTTGCTCTCTACCTGCTGAGATTTGAAACATTCTAAAACATGCATAAATCTAGCGTAAAATTGAATCTCAGGCGATGTAAACGCCACAAGCATCACAAGATAAATGATAATGGGGTAAAATCATGTGTAATTAATTATGCCCAAATCAATATTTCTAAATTTTCATTTGTAAATCCATCAAAGCCGCCCAATCACCTAACCCATCCACAATATACGGCTTGGATGGATTTGGGTCATTTTCTTCTTCATCCTAATCTTCAATCCCAATCTACAATAACTATTTCAATTCTCTGTTTCGAGCTTCCTCGGATAGCATTCACTACCACTGCCCATATCAATATCATCATCATTTTCAAAGAATCATACAACCAGATCATCACCTCTCCTCTAACATTGTGCGTTTGCCTCTTCGTGTTTGTGGATGGTGAAGGAAGGGATGCCAAATTCAACGACAAAGGCTTGATCATCATCCCTGTTATGGGACAATATAAGTACCACATCGGCAATACAAGGAAAGAAACCCTTGTATATCAGTGTCCACCTAGCTCATCAGTACGAGGCCTTTTAGTGACTACAGCCAAAAGTAAAATTGTGCAGGCTTGCCCCCAAAGCTCATCGTAAACTAGAGCTTGCCCTAGTATCATGATGAATTACGGTGTTCTGTTTTGGCATTTTCTCTTTTTTATGATTGATTTTAGGCTCATCTATTGCTTTGCTTGAGAATCTCGCTTTTAGCCACACTTTGCTTTCTCAGATGGCGGAAACCGAATGGCAGTGTAGTTTTCAATTCTCTTCTTTTATTTTTATTTAAATGATGATGAATTGTTACATTTTTTTTTTTCTTCTGTTAAACTAGCTAGGAACGTGCGTAGTACGTACAGAATCAGCTCAGGCAGGCAGGCAGGGGGATGGGATTTGGTATTTTTTGCTCCATCGCGAAGCAATTCATTGCTTGAGAGAAGGACTACTGTTGCCCACATGCTTAATTACACTTTTGTGCCTGCCTTCAATGGTGAGTTAATTAGAACGTCTTCATATATATGTATAGGGCGAGGTGATCAGGTAGGTGTTTTGCCTTCATTAATTTCTCCAATTCGACGACCAGCCGTGGAGAGAGGAGAGAGTGAAAGAAGACCGACCGACCGACCAATAACAACAATAATAAGAATGTCGGATTGGGCACCGATACTGCTGGGAGTGCTGCTGTTCATAGTGCTGTCGCCGGGGCTGGTATTCCAGATACCAGGGAACACAAAGCACTTCGAGTTTGGGAGCTTGAGAACCAATGGGAAGGCAGTCATTGTCCACACACTCCTCTTCTTCACCGTCTTCACCATCCTCATTCTGGCCCTTCATGTCCGTATCTACATGGATTAGCTACCTAGTCTTCTTTCTTTTGTTGCTACGTTTGCTTATGTCTTGAACCCGATTTCATTTCTGTTTTGGGTTGCTATTGTTCCACTTTTAATATATTTGTACTAATAAATATCCAAGCCAATTTTTTCGATCTATAACATCCTGGCCCAAACTCGATGTTTGACCGTTATCTTTGACGGTCAAACGCGTTAACTAACTGTCAATGCACCACGTCATTGTCAAGTCAGCAACTTTAACATATGTGTGACTGCTTCGATGTATACAAGAGTTGCTCGGCGAGACGATTCTGAATGTCATTGTGACAGACAAAGAAGGCGGTCTGCTTGCTTCCTTTCTGTTGGTCTTCCCATTGCCACGTACCCACCACCTACTATGTTTATGGCACGTCAACTGCTATGTGAAGTGGAAGTTTGAGAGGCTATCGGGTGGAGTTTCAAGGAGAGAGTTGGCAGTCAAGATATGGGATATATATGTTAACAAAGTTACATGGAGTTGGACGGTAGATGGTTTTCTTCATATATGATCTTATATTTTCTTTCACACAAAAGCAAAAACATACAGATAAAAGTTACTAATGGTGCCAACTTTTAATGACTCGATTATTTTCCACTCTCTCGACTATAGTGTTTTATAAACTAAAAAATTCTCACTTAAAACTACTTAGATGCGTAATTGATTATGTGGATACTTTAGATTTTTGTGTACCACTTTTCACGTACTATTATATTATAAAGTATTATTAGTAAATAAATATAATTAGTGTGGTTATTGTGTATTTTGTGGGTTAACCGCGGTGGATAGTAGGTAACTACTAACCACAAAAGTTATTATTTTACTACCCACACCAAACTCACTACCCACAATGGGTGCAAGTTGGTGCGGTTTGTGAGTTATCCACAACCCACAACCCAAACTTCCACCCCTAACCATAGATACGAGAAGTCATGGGAAACAAAAGAAGAAGAAAAAAAGATAAATTACTTGATATGCTCTTATATTTTGTTTATGTTTGAGTTATACATTTATGATATTCATATTAAAACTAATTAATTATGTTCTTCCTTTAAGTTCAATATGCATCATGCTCATCAGAAATCATGGAACCATAAGGAGCGGTAATCACCATGGTTATTAATGGCAAATTGGGTATGAAAAAAATATATATTAATTTTATTTTTTAATAAATTAAATTTTAGGAAGTTACAATAATATATTAACTACAGTTTTCTCTCTTTGTTTCTCTCACTTCCACAATCTTCAGCCAAATATCTCTTCTTTTTTCTCAATCTTTTCTTTATTTTCGTTCAACAGACCTAACACCACTGCAACAATAAAACAATGAGTCAATACCGATCCATTAAAAAACACTACCACTGCACAAAACACCAATACCATTGCAGATTTAATCAATAGCAATACATGCAAATCAATACCATTACATAATAATCGATACCAATGCAAAAAATATACTAATACGAAAAAACACTACCACTACAGAAAAAAACTAACATTTCACAAAATAGCAATACTATTACATGATAATCAATACCAATGAGAAAAAATAATACTCATACGAAAATAAATATCAATATGAAAAAATACATACCAATTCGAAAAAATTATATTTGGAGTCCAGCTAATGGTTGTCGGCTCCTCCTCGCCGCCGCGACACCAACGGCAACTCATTGCAACACATCCTCGTCGGGTAATGAGAGAGAGAGAGAGAGAGAGAGAGAGAGAGAGAGAGAGAGAGAGAGAGAGAGAGAGAGAAGAGGCGTAAGGTGGGGTGGGGTGAGGACACATAACGTGGATGTGACCGGGCAACGACACGTAACGTGGTTGACATATCTCAATTTTTAGTTATGACCCTAGATGATGATACATAATGTGGTAACTCATGTTGTGGCTCCTCATTGTGAGGATATCAATGTTATGTAAACAAGTAAACAATGACACCATTTAAGTTGAGGTAGGGGCCCATCATAAGATAAAATATGCAAGACACTAATAAAGTAAACAAGAATACTAAGGTCAATAACTCATAACAGCATAATTTAAAGGGCTAATACCATTGGAAATACCATCCTTAGGCAAAAGTGTCATTTATATTACGTAACTTTCGATATCACAATTGTATACCATCCGTTAAGTTTTTTGTTAGTAGTTAACAGAAAACACAGTCAGCACTGACATGGCAGCTGATGTGGAAAATTTTCATAAAAAATAATTATAAAATAAAGAAAATCAAAAGAAAAGAAGGAAAATAAAAAATGTTCTTTCATCTTCCCTACCTCTCTCGATCTCTCCCCTCCGCCAAATTCCCTTCTTCCATCTCCCCCAACTTCCCCACACCTTCTGCCGCCACCACCACCATCACCAAATCCTCACTCCCAATCGTCTCGCCATTCGTCAACAAATAGAAACAAGCTCTCATTTTCCCGTGACAATGAGCTGACAAACAAGTAATATAAACACAAAAAAAAATCAGTCACTATTGGCTACAAGGGTTTCCAATCTGCCACCGCCGATCGAAGATAGGAAGAGAGGAAGAAGAAATGACGTCGTGGAGACAAAGTAAATGGCGATAGCAGAGGCGCTGTAGTCGCCGCTGTCACCAGAAAGTGGGTCGACCTTCTCCTCCTCAATGTCGTCATCGTCGTCGCTTTCCTTTGAACGACCGTCACTTCCCTTGAAACGATCGTCGCACACACTGGCCAGAGAAGAATAGAACAAATTGTTGCCGCCACCGTATCTCCTTAGACATTCAATTCACACCAACTGAAGAACAAGGAGACGAACCGCCGCCCTCCCCAAAACTGCAATCGTTCATCTTTTCCTCACCACCTTGGGGAACAGGGGATAAGGGATTCAATTTTGCTGACTCGAGAGGGATTCGATGCAGGTGGAATTGTGGCATAGCCTGCTGGTTCAGATGAGCAGTTCAGATGAGCAGGCGGCGGAGAAAGAAAGAAGAAGCAACAACCCAGATCCGAACCTTTGATGCCTCCACTGTCGTCTCTTCAGGCCAACGACGTCGTCACTTCCTTTTGCAGAATAATTATGGAACTTTGGCTGTGGTTGCAGAGGAAGGGAGGCGGAGGAAGGAGGGTCATTGTTTTCGTCGGCCGATCCGATATTGGTACTTGAGAAATTTAGTGGTTTGGGCATGAACCGATAAGGTAAATCGAGGAGTTGGGATCGTCGGAAGAACCAGAAGGCGCATGACGGCGTCGGCGGCGAGAGAGAGTGAACCCTGGCTGTAAGGGTTGCGGAGGTGGGCAGAGGGCCATTCTTAGAAAAAATTTATTTAAAAATAAATTAATAATATTAATTATTTGTTTTTGAAAATTAAATTAATATTTTTAAAATATTAATTTCCTACATGGCACATATGTGGACAACACCTAAGAGCCACATAATCAATAGTCAAATATAAGTTGACCACCGTTAGGTCAACCGTCAATTCTAACAGTCAACAGAAATTCTCGTAACACAAAAGACGCAAACTCCAAATATGTTGGAATATTTTTGTGTTTATTGAAAGTACGTAATATAAATGGCACTTTCGTTAAAGGATGATATTTCCAGTGGTATTAGTCCTAATTTAAATAATGTACAAAGGCACTGCGTGAGCATCTTCACTCTTTGTGCAAGTTTGTCCATTTTGTATGCTGTTGAGCATGCGAGAGGTACGGGGATTGATACCCCGCATCTCCATTTTTAAGAATCGAACAGATACCCATACCCCCTCAACCTAGACCTGATGTACAGATTTGGGGAAAGGAAAAGACTGGTAAATACACAGTCAGGTCAGGCTACAAGGAATGGAGAAAGGCTCATAGTGCAGGTCAAGTTGAAGCCTATGTACCAGTAGATTGGAAGCATCTATGGATGCTGGAATTGCCGCCGAAGGTTCGCATTTTTGTATGGAGATGGGGGAGTAACATCCTCCCAACAGGAGCAAACCTAAGCAGAAGAATCAAGGATGCATTCGATGAATGCCCTTTCTGTGGCTTATTGGAAACGCAAGAGCATATCACAAGAGAATGCGATTGGGCAGGAAGGGTATGGAGACCTAGCAATTTGGCAAAAATTTTCCAGATGGGAGAGGGAAAGAACTGTGAAACTTGGTTGTGTGATTTACTCGAGGCAACAAGCAGAGAAGAACTAACCAAAGTCCTAATCGCACTTTGGTTCCTATGGAAGGAACGAAACAACCATTTCTTCAATAACCCTAAATTAGAGGAGTGGGAGATATTGGGTAGAGCTCAGAATTACCTTGAAGAATATGCAGAGAACCAAGGAAGGAACAACATCGGAATTCAAGCACCGCGAGATCGAACCAGGGCAAAGTGGGAGCCTCCACCGGTAGGGATCCTAAAGCTGAACACCGACGCGGCGATTCTGGGAGAAGAAGGAACAGGTTATGGCATGGTACTGAGAGATTGGAATGGAAATTTTATCTTGGGGGCGACTCACCGGACCAAGGTGCGATGGCCAGTAGAATTGGCGGAGGCGAAGGCAATGCTATGGGGATTGCAGCTGGCAAGAACCCACCAAACCCAATCGATGCTGCTGGAATCGGATTGTCAAACCCAGAAATTGAATCGCAGGGAAACGACTGATATGGAGGTGGCGATGATTTGTGATGAAATTCGAGATTTGGCTGGGGCGAATGATGTGGCTGGATGGAGATTTGGGAGAAGAGAAGGAAATGAAGGTGCTCATGTGATGGCACGATTGAGAGGAAGAGCAGAAGAGACTGAAGTGTGGATAGATAGGCCCCCTATCTGTCTGGTCACTATACTTTCTAAAGAAAGCAATGTAGTCACTGAAGTTTGATTTTGAATACAGATGAATTGTCAAAAAAAAAAAAAGAATAGAGTTAGGAAAAGGACCAACACTCAGGATTTGTAGAAGTAATGCAGAAGCATGTCAGAGATTCAATAGTTCATAACGAGGATTAATTGTTTGGGTTGGCTCAGGGAATAAATTTAATTCAATATGTTGGTAGGGCGAGAGAGTTGATGTGATTTTACGCAGAGTATTTATTATGTTAAGATATTTCAATATATGTTGACTTTTATCTATTGTTTTTTTTGTAAGATGTTTTCGTTGTTGTTTAAATCTTATAATATTTATTAATTATGAAGGATATTTTGAAAAAATAATTACTAGTCAGACATCTTGTTTTTGGAAGAGACCCTTCAAAATTCATTGATGCCCCCTAATCAATCAATCAATATTATTAAACCACAAGTAAAAGTATGGTTCATTACAACAATTTCGTGTTAACCTCTCATTATTTTTTTCTGGACAAATTAAACATTATTAGTCTGCCAATGGCAGTCAAGTGAGCAGAGAAATTATTGAGTACTCCGGGAGTACCACTTCAGCATGCTGATTTGGTACTCCCGACCAATACAAATCAGCCACATGTCATATGGCATATTAATTGGTTTGTTACGGAAAAGTTTTTTATTGAGTTTTTTAATTTGCTTTTTTGTTATTATCTTCCATTGATATTATAATCAATTATCAGAGCCCCTCTTTCCTCCTCCTTACTTTTCTCCGGCGACGGCGAGTAGTACTCCTTCGTTGTCTCCGGTTGCAGAGCAGCGATTACTCTCTTCTCCTACTTCGATCTCCCATATCAAGAATCCATAGCCCTGATGTAGCAGCCGCCGAGAAGCCACCAATTTCTATTTTTGAATCCCCCAATTCCAATTCCAATCCAGCCTCCTCTATAATAATTTCTCATCCACAATTCCCAACCCAACTCCATCGTCGGCGAAGCTTCTGGGTGACTTTTTCTTCATCCCAAAACATAAATTGATGAAACTGGGTCTTGAGGATTCAGTCGGGAAAAGTAGAAAAATGATTAAGTAGGAAAAAGCAGGAACTGGTGACTCCAGGATTGAAGGGTCATAACTCATAACTTCTGTTTGAGCAACAATCATCATTTATGCCTTCATTTGAAAGCACGGATCATATAAATTACAAAATGATTAGGTGGCTTAAAGGACTGGTGGAGGGTTTATTAACTTGGAATTCAGATACCAAGTCGTGGCTTGGATTGGGGGGAATACGGACTTCCAAAAATTGGAGACGGCGGCTGCTTGTCGGCGTTATGGAGGGGACGGGGTTCGTGGGAGTTGGGAAGACGAAGAGGCAGCGAGGTGGTTGTGATTGTTTATTAAGTTTTATTGAAGGATATCAATAGAAATCAGAAAAGAAAAAAAATCTCAATATAATATTTTTCATTAATTAATTAATTAAGTATACATATGACACGTGGCAAATTTGTATTGGCCGGGAGTACCAAATCAGCATGCTGAAGTGGTACTCCCGGAGTACCCAATAATTCTCGTCAAGTGAGGCCTGTTCCATCACCCTCAATAAATAATTTAAGCAATTTGCGTTGGGCTGCCCAAGTCATGCTCCTCTCATCCATCTAATTTAACCGTCAAACTATTGTCATAATAACATAAATGGAGCAACGGTTGGACCAATATAAGCACTAAACTATTCACGATAGCGGTTGGGTTTATTTGATTACATGGCGAACAATGTACTCAATTATTTTGACAGTATGACAAGAAACCAAATGAATCATCCCGATTTGAATTTTCCACTGCTTCAAAATTTTAACCATAAGAATTAGGAGAAAAATACTTTAACGTAAATTAAGATCATCTAACCTCAATCACTAATTTTATCTATGCTTCATTTCTTCATTTTATAGCTTCAATATCAGCTTTACTTCGTCCATTACTGATTGACACCTTATTACTAACTTGAATTTAATTAAAAATTTTGATTTCTTTTGTAAGATAGTTTGAATACTTTCTTATAACTTTTACAATGCTTCAAAGCATTAGTGCTTTAATTTTTTTCCCTTATGGTACAACTTCGGGTTGTACATAAACTCTTTGTACAAATCCCTTTATGGTACAATCTAAATTTGTATTTTTATATTATGGTACAACTTCAGATTGTACCATAACATAAAAGTAAAAATTCTCTTATGGTACAATCTGAACTTGTACATTTAATGTTTTGGTACAACTTCAAATTGTACATTAAAGCACCATTACTTTAATGCAAAGTAGAAGTGCTCATAACGTAAATCTTAAAAATGGATAGTTATTTCTGATGTCTCTATTAAAAAAAGATATATTACATATTTCATCCGTAATGACCAAAAAAGTATGGAAACCTTATGGAGGGGTAACAAAAAATTATGTATCAATATTCAATAAAAAACATATATTACATAAGTCTTCATGATACAAGTTTGAATGAAAATTCTTAAATTATTAATTTAATCGGTTGATCATCTCATCAATTTGCATCACACAAAAATGTTGTAAGGTCAATTATTTTTGGGTTATAGGTATAATATGTCCCTCTACTATGACGTTTTATCAAACATGCCCATCTACTATTTTTTACATCAAACATGCCATTGTACTTTGAAAAAATTATCAAACATGCCCTTCTGTTAAGATTTCCATTGATAAAATCGTCAATCATGATTGAACCGAGATTTATACGACCCGACATCGGCAAATGGGAGCGAAAATATCAGTTTTTTCTCCCATTTTATTTCTCTGGGTCTCTTCAAAATGAAATTATTTGAATTATTTGGCTATAAAAAAGAACAAAAAAAATTCTAAAATGAAATTATTAGGGATATTTTAGACATTTGTGCCGTCCAAACCAAAGTGCGACCTTGGTTAACGATTTTTGGATGAAAATTTAAGCAAAAGAGCATGTTTGATCATTTTTACAAAGTACAGGGGCATGTTTGATGTAAAAAATAATATAAGGGCATGTTTGATAAAACATCATAGTAAAGGGGCATATTATACCTATAACCCATTATTTTTTACATAACAGTTTAATCAAATGTGATAACTTTTATAACTAAATTAACTTATTATTAACGGAATTCCTTTATATTACCTACCATATTGAAAAACTTTGTAAGGTAATTAAATTTTCAATTGTAATTTAATCAAATTGGATACTTTTCACAATTCTATTTTATCAAACCACACATTATGGAGGATTTACGTATTCTATAACAATTAAGTAAATCGTACAGATGGATAGTTATTCCTGATGTATCAATCAAACAAACTATATTACATAAGTCATTTGTAATGACCAATAAAGTATGTAAACCTTATCGAGAGATGGCTAGGACGCTTGCATATGTATTTGCATGATTTCGTGATCTTACATGTTTCTTGTGTTGATTACATGATCTTAATTTGTTACTTGTTTTGCAATGTGAACAATTTCCATAACAGAACATACTACTAGTGATCTCTACTATGTCCATTCACCAATCATTCTTCTGCTTCTAGTTACCTTTTATTGACTTTGTTTCTCTGTTTTGGCTTTTTTACTTATTGATTATTAATAAAATTTGTGTCGCCATTATAAAAAAAAATTAATGCTAAGAAAGGAGTGTGCGCAGGGCAGGCTGCATTTTGGGTGCATTAAAAAACACAACTTAAAAAAGGAGATTCGATTGATTCAGGCAAAGCAGCATTTCATTGCCATAAATAGAATAGTAGCCTTGGAAATAGATACTTACAGATATAGCCAACCAGCCTAGTTATTCTGCTAACTAGAAGATTCGTTAGTATATACTAACTAATATCCAAAATGTATGAACTAATATCCAAGTCTGCTGAGTATCTAGATAGCACAGACTAGTATTCAAAACATCACAAACTAGTATCCAAATAGCAGATACCAACTAATATCCACAAACAACCAACTAGTATTCAATATGGATACTCTTATATGTTATCTGGATACTCTTATGTGTTATCTGGATACTAATTATGTACTATATGGATACTATTCTGGGTTGTCTATATATTAGTTTGTGAATTTGGGATAATAGTTGATTCATGGTGGATATCAGTCAGCAAACTTTGAATACTAGTCTGTGCTCTCTAGATACTTTAGTACTTGGGTACTAGTTCATGTATTTTGGATATCAGTTAGTATCTGCTAACGAATCTTCAAGTTAGCAGATTAACTTTTCCCATAGGCAACAAGCAAAAAGAATTTAAGGGACCAAACTCAAAGGAAATCAGAGATGGGTCGAGTTCTTGTGGTTTGTGATTTGTTCCCCTTTTTTAAGTCGGGACAACAACTTGGCCGCTATATCCATCGATGAATAATCCAACAACAATAACGAAACCAACTGCGAGGCCAACCAGCAACACACTCGATTGATGAATGATCGACCGTCGCTTCTCTGTAGTAGCAGTAGCAGTATATATCAAACTAGCTGAGCTAGGGTTAAGCGGAAGAAGAAGAATGCGGCACAAATTGGGGAACGCGCAAGAGAGCAATCAGCTCTCTGCATTTGATTTATATATGAAAGGGGAACTGTGTTCTTCACGTTACAAACCCAGAAGAAGGAAAAGATAAATAGAAATTCAAAATAACAGTAAAGTAAATGACACGTGTCTCTCCACTATTCGTTACAGTAACAGTCAACTCAACGGTAAAACCCGAGACTCCACATACGACGCCACTTTGCCTCTTGTAACGTGGCAATCAATCTCAATATGTTTCGTTCTTTCATGAAACACGGTGTTTTCAGCAATGTGCATAGCAGATTTGTTATCACAAAAGATAGGGATTGGTAAGGGTACCTTAACTCCCATTTCAGTCAAGAGGTTTCTTAACCACTGCACTTCACAGACAACCTGAGTCAAAGCTCTATACTCAGCCTCAGAGGAAGATCTGGAGATTGTAGTATGTTTCTTAGTCTTCCAGGTAATCAGTGAAGTCCCTAAGAAGGTGCAGTAGCCAGTGAGAGATCTCCTTGAATCTGGACAGCTTGCCCAGTCAGCATCACAGTAGCCAGATAGTTCAAGTTTTGAATCTGCCCTGAAAATTAAACCCTGACAAAGAGTTTGTTTTAAGTATCTAATAACTCTGTGTGCTGCTTGTAAATGCTCAACACAAGGGGCACCTTGAAATTGAGCTAGCTCTTGAACAGCATAGGCCACATCAAGCCTTGTAATGGTGAGATAATGCAGTCTTCCTATCAGTCTTTTGTAGACACCAGGATCTGCCATTAACTCTCTTTGATCTGCAGAAAGCTTAACATTGCAATCAACAGGTGACAAGCAACCTTTTGCTTCTACAAAACCAGTATCATCAAGCAATTTCAAACAATATTTCCTTTGACTGACTGAGATCCCCTTGTGATCTCTAATGACTTCCAGTCCCAAGAAATAACTTAGTTGACCAAGGTCTTTAACCTTGAATTCTTTACTCATAAACTTCTTCAACTGTTCTATGTCCCCCAGATGACTCCCAACAATCAGGATGTCATCAACATAAACAAGAACCACCACCACTCTTTCCTGAATCCATCTCACAAACATTGAGTAATCAGAGGCTGTTTGTGAATAACCATTTTTCAACAAAGCACTGGTGAGCTTTGCAAACCACTGTCTGCTTGCATGTTTCAGGCCATATAAGGATTTCTTAAGCTTAAAAACAAGACCTGAATCCTTAGGAACATCAACTCCAGGTGGAATCTCCAAATACACTTCCTCTTCCAAGTCTCCATGAAGAAAGGCATTGGACACATCCATCTGGTGAATGTGCCAATTCTTAGAAGCAGCCACTACTAACAGAGTTTTGACTGAATTAATCTTTGCTACTGGGGAATAAGTGTCAAGAAAATCAATCTCATAGATCTGGGTATAACCCTTAGCAACTAGCCTTGCTTTGAACCTTTCTATTGTACCATCAGACCTATATTTCACCTTAAACACCCACTTTGCACCTATAGGTTTCTTTCCTGGTGGTAGCTTGACCAATTCCCATGTTTGATTTCATATAAGGCATAGATTTCCTCTTTACAAGCTTGATTCCATCTAGGATCTTTACAAGCCTCGGCATAAGATGAGGGCTCTTGTATGGACAAAACACTAAGAGCAAAAGCTCTCTGGGAAGCAGACAAATGATCATAGCCAACCTGATGACAAATGTGGTGTTTAGAGGTTGATACAGCCATGCTGACATTATAGTCTTTATGCCAAATTGGTACAGTATGAGTTCTATTTGACCTTCTTAAAAATTTATCTTCATCGGTGTCATTATGTTCAGGAAACACTTCAATCCCACTGTCCTCCCCCTCAGAATGCAAACTGACAGCACGAGGAATGTCCTCAGAGACAACAGCCAGTGTGGAAGAGGTAGAAGGCGAAGGAGAAGAAGTAGAAGGTGTGGTAGAGTTTGCAGGCTGAAGTGGAGATGAAGGTGGAGAACTAGGAAGAATTGGGGTAACAGGTGGAGTTGGTGAAATAGAAGGAAAGTTTGGTATGATAGGTTTTGTAGTCATGGAGGAAGAAGAATCGGGAGTAGGAAGAGAAGAAGAAGTAGAGTGAAAAGGGAGAATAGATTCATAGAAAATCACATCTCTGGAAACAAAGAAAGAGTGTGAATTTATGTCAAAAAGTTTAAAGCCTTTAATCCCTGCAGGAAAACCAAGGAATATACACTGCCTGGCCCTGGAATCAAACTTGGTTATGTCCCTGTGCAAAGAAGAAGCATAACAAAGGGATCCAAAAACCTTTAAGCCATTCAGATTTGGAGCTTTACCATACAAAATCTCATAGGGGGACTTGTTCTCAAGAACTGTAGTAGGGAGTCTGTTAATCAAATATACAGCATGCAAGACACAGTCACTCCAGAACTTAAGAGGAATGCGATATTGAAATCTAAGATCTCTTGCTACATTCAAAAAATGTTGGTGCTTCATTTCAACCCTGGCATTCTGTTCTGGAGTCTCCACACAGGACTGTTGATGTTCAATCCCCTTATCACTATAAAATTCAGCCTGATCACTTCTGATAACTTTAACATACTTAGAAAACTGCCTTTCAACCATGGTGAAAAGGATTGCAATAAAGGACCAGTTTCAGACTTCAGTTTCATTAATAACAGCTCTTGTAAAGTCACCCACTATTGTTAAAAAATAGGAAAAACCTTCATGTGACTTGACAGCCAATGGCCCCCATATGTCTACATGAATCAATCCAAAAGCATCCTCTGCTCTACTGGTGCTTACAGGGAAAGAAAGCCTCTTATGTTTGGCATAATGACAAATTTGACAATGGGAAACTACATCTCTATTACAAGGAAAAGTCTGTTTCTCCTTGTCTTTGCCTGGGTGCCCTAGTCTCCGGTTCCAGAGGTGGAAATTTTGTGGTTGAAAGTTGTAGGTAAAAGCTGCTTGAGGGGTAGAAAAAAGAGGTGTTGTGGTCTTTGTATGCAATTGGTATAATCCTCTACTCTGCCTTGCCAAACCAGTCCTTTTCTGGGTCACCAGGTCCTGAATTTGACAAGCATCAGATTCAAAGTGTAAGGATATAGGTTGATCATTTGTCAATTTACTTACTGAGATGAGGTTGAAAGTAAAGCTTGGCACAAGGAGAACATTGTCTAAGGTAAGGTCTAGGGATATTTGAACGTTTCCTATGTGACTAACTACAACCTTAGTCCCATTAGGTAGATAGACAAACTGATCTTTAACTGCTAGGGCTTCAGTAAACAAGGCAATATTACAGGCAATGTGATCAGATGCCCCAGTATCCAAAATCCAAGTATGATCAAGATGATATGCCTTATGTTGCTTAAAATATGAGAGAATGAACTTACCAGCATGATTTGGGAACTGGGATATGCTATGAGCAACAGAGAAAGCCAGATGATTAACTGAAGGTGATGCTGGTGGTGAGGGACTAGGAGAAGGAACTGACTGCAGCAGATACCTCAACTTGTTGAGTTCTTCAGGAGAGAAATGAAGATTATCCTTTGAGGAAACACTTCTAGAATCTAAGATGTGCTTAGAGTCTGAGCTAGTTGAATCACCCTCATTGGAGTGCTCTCCTTGAGAAACAGCAGCAGCTACACCCCCATCCATCCTGAGCTTTTTGTTTTTCAGCTTCCAGCATTCTTCTTTAACATGACCATCCTCTAGGGTTCGTCCCTTGGGTGTTTGGGATCCAAAACCCAGCTCTCCCCCTCTCCTTTCGCTGAAAATCGGGTTTTAAACAACAATTCCCGACCCGCACGGCCAGGGTGCACGGCCGTGCACATCACCATTCTGGCCGTGCACCTCAAAACGCGGCGTATCAATTAGTTGAACCTCAGCCAACTCGCACGGCCAGAATTGTATGTTGCACGGCCGTGCGTGGCCACGCACAATCCCGTGCGTGCCCACGCACATCCCGCACGCCAGAATTGTATGTTGCACGGCCGTGCGGATTTCACTTGTGCCCGTGCGTGCCCACGCACAATCCCGCACGGCCAGAATTGTATGTTGCACGGCCGTGCGGATTTCACTTGTGCCCACGCACAATCCGCACGGCCAAACTGGTCACTTGCACGGCCGTGCGTGCCACGCACAATCCCGTGCGTGCCCACGCACAATCCCGTGCGTGCCCACGCGACTTCCTTGGAACCTTGCCTTGCATCCGATCCTCGTCCAATCGACCCCAAACTCGCTCCCAAGCCTCCATTCACGTACTAGGACCTGAAATATCACAAACAAGCACAACCTAGCGTGAAATCGGCCTAAAACACGAGAATCAACACCTCAAACGGAGTAAGAGCAGGGGTAAAAACATGTGTAAATAACGGTCTATCAGAGCAGACGGCGACTTGAGGTAGGAGAGTCAGGGGGCGGAAGCGGAGGCCGGACGTGGTGCAGGCGACGTCGCGAAGCGAGGGAAGCCGGAGGATTCTGGGTTTCTGTCTGGTGGGGTGGTGGATTAGGCGGCGGAAGGGATGGGGTTGGCGAGAGCCGAGAGGGCTCGATTGAGAAGAGAGGTGGAGGGACAGGGGTAAGGGTAGGGGAGGGGAGGGGAGGGGGTTTTGGGGCTGAGACCGGTTAATTTCGGCTAGCCGGTTAACCGCGGTTATTCACCGTCGGTTATTCGGCTAGCCGAAAACTCCCACTGACTCGCCGACCACCGACCGACCTTAATAACCGGTGGTTTTCGGTTAAAACCGGCGGTTAGCCGCTAACCGGAAACCGATCAGCCACCCCTAGATAGAAGGTTCTGGTTAATAATATGATTAGAGTCGCATAGCTGGGAGCATAAATGGCAATGGGCAAGTTCGGGGCGGGTTTTTCGGGGCCTAGACTTTTAGGTTCTGTTCCATTGTCATTGCTGGCGAGTCGGGTTCAAGTCGGGCAATTTATTACGAGTCGTGGCAGGTTTAGGTACCGAGAAATCCGCCGCGAACATGCCCCATTGCAATTCCTGGCAGGTCAGGTTCAGATCGGGTAATTTATTACGGTTCGTGGGTTGTGGCAGGTTGACCCAATGGATATGCAATTTATATGAAAAAAAATTAGAAATATTCATTGTTTTTATTATAAGTCCAAGGAAATAAACAATATTATGATAAATGAAGTTAAATTATTGGAGAAATTGAGGTTTTCACTAATTTACAACATTATTATAGCTAAAATATAATGTAATAAAAGGAAAATTCTAAGTAATTTGACTAAAATTATATGTAACTTAGGCAAGAACGGGTTGAGAATGGGGTGGATCATGGCAGATCGGGTCGATGAGAGTACCCATGCCCGCCGCAAAACAGGTCAAATAGGTCGGGTAAAATGGGTGAGGTCAAAATTGCCATCCCTAGCTGGGAGGGAGGGTAATCCGTAACGTTGGGGTATAACCATCCACAACCTATATTTATGAGAGCGTATCTCATGACTAAGCCCCTCCTAGCCCTTAGATCTGGACACATCAATCTAACGGTTAATAAGTGGGAAGGGATTTTTAATTGGGGGCAGTGGTAGTTTGGGTATTATGAAAAATTAGGAAGTATACAAACCGGACGTACAAGCAATACAAACCATACAAATAATACAAACTAGAGCGACAAAACATACAAACAGATTTATAAACAATACAAAACATATGAACATACAAACAATACAAAATAGAGTGACAAACAATACAAACCATAAAAAATGGAAAAACAACCAGGTTGACTTTTGAGGCTCCATCCCTATATAGAAGGGCATCGTCCCAAAGTCAACCCGATTTTTTTTTAGACATACAATCATTACAAACATGATGGACAAAAAATACAAACTAAACCGACAAACCATGCAAAATGGAAAAATAGTCGGGTTACCTTTGGAGGCTTCATCTCTATATAGAAGACTTCTGTTAGAAAGTCAACCCGGTTATTTTTTAGACATAAACATGGTGGACAAACATGGTGGACAAAAATAACAAAACTTACAAACATTACAAAAGCAACCGACAAACATTACAAAATAACAAAGCTTACCAAAGATATCAACAAACAGTACAAAGCTTACCAACATTACAAAATACCACTACTTACGATACAAATCGGTAAACTTATATTATAAACCAATGAATACAAAGCATACAAATCATAACATAAAAGTATACAAACTAGGCAAACAAAAATTACAAATTACAATATATACAAAATAGTCATATAAATATTACAAACATGATAAACAAAAAATGATAAAAAAGAATGATAAAAATACAAACTGAATGGATATAAACATTACAAATTGAAGTCACAAACATTACAAAATATGCCGACAAACATCAGATTCAGTATTGTTGCCGGAAATTCTCCTCGACCATCGTCGGTACTCTCTCTCTCTCTCTCTCTCTCTCTCTCTCTCTCTCTCTCTCTCTCTCTCTCTCTCTCTCTCTCTCTCTCTCCCTCCCTCCCTCCCTCCCTCCCTCCCTCCCTCCCTCCCTCCCTCCGGGGATGCAAATCTCACGCAAAAACCAAAGGGGAATGGGGGTGAAAATCTCATTGGCCGCCGCTAGGAACCCGACCGACGCCGAAATAAAAAAGGGTAGCCAGAAAACCAGCAGCCACCGGAGGTGACTCGTACAAGAATCATGAAAACCCCGTCGCAAAACCCAGCAGCCGCCGGCGGTGATTGAACACCGGAATCCTACAGAGAAAAACCATCCAGCGGAAGTTTTTTTAAATTATTTAATAATCAATAATTAAATAAATCTATAATTACTATATTACCTTCATTAAATGAGATCAATTACAACCATTGGATTTTAATGAGGTTCAATGGCTGAGATTGACTTAGTCATGTGACTAAGGGACCCTCCTAGTCACCTGATCTTAGCCCTATATTTATCGGAAGGGTAAACCGTAACGTTGGGGTATAACCATCAACAACCTATATTTATCGGAAGGTTACAGTCTAGGATAGGGTGAGTAACCTTGCTAAATCTGGAACTTATTTTATAGGTGGACCTAGAAAATTCAGATTTAAATTAAAAGTATTTTATTTTTCTTAGTTTTGTTAATTGGCTTCAACAGTATAATTTATAGCTGAAAAGTAAAACTGCCACCCCCATTCAAATTTTCTTGTCCATAGAGTGATTTTAGGAAGCTGATGTGGCAGGGTGTTGAGCGGGGAAAAAATAGAACTCCCCGCCAGATTGCAGAACTAAGAATCGTCCACTACCCACATTTTTCTCCTGGTTTCCCACGTTATCATTTATTTTTCATTTAATTTTCGTTTGGCTGAAATACCACCTTTTCTACTGGGTTCCCACGTTATCCTTTCGCCTACCCACAGGACAGGAGGAGAATCAGTTTCCATCGGAAAATTCTGGTAAGAGGGCGTCACGGTTTCGTGTTCAGCGGAGGAAGGCGCTGACGGCCGGCTGTTGCTGAGTTCATGGGAAGACGACCAGACGTTTTGGTGGTCAGTGGCGGAAAGCAGTGACGGCCCGCTTCTGCTGCGACTGAGGAGATCGCATTTGGGAGTGCAGCGAACGATCTCCGTGGCGAAGAGGTTGTCGACGATCGAGGCTTTCCCTTCCGGCGAGAAGCACAACTACTGCCGCCGCCACCACCGTCTCCCCCGCCGCCACGAACCCGGCTTCTTCTTTCTTCTCTGCTTCAGCCTTTAGAAGGTCGCTACAAATCGCTCCAGCTACTCGCATCCGTTGAGGAGCCATCGCCGCTGGGCTCGACGCAGCTGCTGCGGCCACCGCCGCCATCAGCGAAGCGCTCATCATCCCCTTCTCCCACCCGCTGTCGTTGCTTCCGTTTCCTTCCGCCGAGCACTTCACCACTCTCCCTCTCTTCGCCATCGACGGCAGCCCTGCATATCACCCAATCGATTCAATTTCTTGGTTCCCCCAAGCTGAATTGATAAACGCCAGAGGTAATTGTGAATTTCAGGGGAGGGGGCGTCAAGAGTACTCACCGAGAACTGGGGCGGAGGAAACCCCTAGAGAGGGGTTGCGACGGAGAGATGCATGGATGAAGGAAGAAGCTGTGGTTGTGGCGGAGATGGACGCCATTTTTCACACTCTGACCCTGGGAAGGAAGGGATTAGGACGGTAGCTGGTTCTGTGAGAAACTACTGGAAGTAGTGAGCTTTGCAGAGGTGATATAATTTGCACAGCTTAATACTGACCATAGAATTTGCCCCCATCACAAAGTTCCATGCTAAGTTACTCTCCTTATTGGATCTTTTAGTTGTGTATAATTCTTGGTTTCGTGATATGGTATTGGAGATATGAGCAGGTGAGGTTTGGAACGGACCAGAGCATTAGCAGTAGTTGGTTGTGAGATGGTATGTGTAAAATGGAATCATGGTAATTACTTGGCTCTACTCATATAGGTAGGCTATATTTGAACCTCAAGGGAAGAATTCTCTTGCCACTTTTTAAGCTTTTTGTTTAGGTTTCCAACGTCAATGTGTGCCTGCTTTATGTCAACATAATCAAGCTTAATTGAAAGCAATACTTCCCACTTCGTTCACTCAATTTTTCTGTGTTTCACGGCTTTCTTATCTAACTTTTTTGTTTCTAAATTGCCTCTATTTTGGATATAACTTGCAGTTTAGGCTATGTAAACGACAACTAATGATTTAATCCATGACCTTCGGAAGAACGGTTTGAGATTACATTTTCCTTATGTCATTAGTTCTTATAAGTAATTTGTTGAGTTCTTATGCTAATGTACGGTCTCTTTTTTCTTTTTTTCCTTTAGTAGTTTGGTCCAAGAAATCATGTGATCATTAATTTTTTCTTTAAGATCACTAGGTTCATCGATTTAGTTTGCCAATCAAGCATTTAACCTTCGTTTAGTTCCTAATTGAGAGCGTAAGATCATTTGTATAATAATAGTACATGCCTCCGATACTGTGTTAAGATGGAACTGAAATGAGTTGGATGTAATGTCTTTGTTTGGTCCACTTTTATTCAGTGTTCAAGAAGACGCGATTAATCTCTCGCCTATGCGCGATTAATAGCTGGGCAGGAGGAAGTCGCCCAGTCTAGCTCTGGGCGATTGATCTAGGCACCTGGGCACTCGGAGACGCGTTTTCACTTTGGTGGGCGACGCCTAGAACAACTAATAAAGGGGAAATTGTAGCCTTTTTGTGAAAATCTCAAACCCTATTCTATTTCCCCTTTCCATCCGCTCTGTAGCCTCCCCGAGAACCTACCCAATCCTCCTGGAAGATTGATCAATCTGCACTCGCATTTGCCGGATTTGGTAGGCTAATTGGGTTGCCGGCACCAATAGTCTCTCGAAGGCCCAGAGGTTTCTATTTTTCCATAGTTGCCAACAGAAAGTAGCGAAGAGGGATGCGTCTATCGGTCTATGGTATTAATAGTCATCTTTATCACTATGCTTTTCATTTTATTTGTTGCTTCTAATTATAATGATCAACAGATAAGTCAATAAAATATGTGATCGCGTTGACCTATGAATCAATTTGGAATTGTGCAAGTTGTTGAAAATAAACACTATTTCAAGAGACATTGTTTTATGCAGCTATAACAGCTCCATTCTCTACTAGCAAAAGCAAAGTCGATCATTTGCCTGGAGGGAGGGAAACATCTTTGGGAATCTTGTTGAAATTCCCCGACTTTTATTGTTGATCATCTGACCTTCCAAAAATAGCGATGAGCATAATGTAATTGTCCATTTTTTTGCAAGAGGATAATAGATTACCAACTAATTCACTAATAATTCTTGAGCTTTACGGATGATATTCTTTTTAATTAATTTTCTTTATTATAGTTATTTATTGTTGTAAATTTTCACTTCATAATGTTAGTATACGTGTAACTATAAACATAATTGTTGAAAGCGTACTAATATTTGTGGATACTCGAAACCTAATATGCTATGAAATAGGTGGCAGACACAAGGACTGTCGTAAATTTAGCATATGTTATACTATCGAGCTAAAAGCCGAGCACAAAGCTAAGAACAAATTTATGGGCACACAAATTTTTGACAAAAAAGTTTTTATTTGTTAGTGGTACATATTTGTTATAAATTTTTAGAATCTTTCAAATGACATAGTAGACAAATCTATAAGTGTTAACTTTTAGATATCAAAGGCAACACCAAAATCAATTATAAAAAATCCATATTGATTTCCTAAAATCATGAATCTTTTTCAGAAACTTAATTTTCACAACAAATGATTGTGTGTTTGAACTATAGAGTGCCTTATTTAATTAAAATTTTGAAGAAATAATTGGAATATTTCAGATATGTCCATTATAATACAATTGTACTATCTGTATACATTAATGTTAGCTATTAACAACCACAACTGCTTTTGGAGATATATATTATTTAAAAGTGAATTATTAGTTAATAATTTTGTATTTTCTCAATTAGTATCTAATGGTTGTCGACCATAAAATTTGAATCCTTTATTTGATAAATTTTTATCCCTCCAAATTACTAATAGGGAAAATCCCTTGGAGTTTATAATTAATACTTCAATGCTTAATTATTTTATTTTCATGGATATAATAGAAAAATAAGTGAATAATATCAAATTTTATGAAGAAATATTTTTTAAGTAATTTATTCTAACAATAGGAAGTGATTTTTTTTTCTTAAATGTAAAAAATATATAGACAACAGTAAGCGATAGCATGATCAATACAAATACTTATAAACTAACTAATGTTACAATCAATAATTCGCACAAATATTAGTTTCAACCCACTAATAAATTATTTAGACGATCCCAAATTATTTGAAAATATGAAAAAATAGATTAATATAAAAATATAATAAATAAAACTAAATTCATCCGACCAACGGGTCGGGTAAAAAGCTAGTTATCTTCTTCTAACAAACTCATATTTCAATTTTTTTTGCACAGATATAACGAGTTCGTTGTGCTCTATAAAATGATATCAATTTTCAATATTTTTTGTAAAAAAATTTCATATCTCTTGTTACCAGCTCCATATCATATGGTATCTCCCGTTTTTTAAATCTTTTTTGAAAATATTTGCACAGAAGGAGCGAGTTCAACATGATCTATTGGATCTAAAAATTTATGGTGAAAAAATACATTAAATTTATGGAGTATACTAACTATCATTTATGACTTTTCAAAATGGATATCATTTTGAACAACACAATTTATCATATTTATCTGTGCAAAAAAAATTTAAATTCTGACTTAAAACAAGAGAGAAATTGTCCATTAAATATTAAACGGGAAAAGATTAAAGACTTTCTATAAGAGAGAGAATGTTGATTTCACGCTGATTTGTACGGGTTACTCATTGATACTGATAGAGCTTTTAACCGGTCATCGGTTACTCGGTTAACCGTAAAAACGAACCAAAATCGGCGGTTTAATGATTCACCGAAAACCGTCGGTTTAACGGTTCACCGAAAACCGTTACCAGTTTGCGGTTTTCGGTTGCGGTTTGCCGTCATCGGGATTGAAGCAACTGTGGCGGTTAGCGGGTTATAACCGCAACTATGGTGGTTAACAGCACAACCGCAACACAGCCACCATCGGCGTCGTTTTGGGGGGATTCGGCCGAAATCAAATGAGTATAATTCTCACCCCCATTTACCGACCTAAATCGCGAAGCTTGAATCGCAAAAGAGTGACGCTTCCTCCCCAACCCTATCGTCGTCATCCTCACCCCCCTGCGGCCTACCCTCGTCGGTTATCTCGTCACCGCTGTCATAGTCGCCATCAAGTCCACAAACTCACGCCATCATAGCGATTAGCGAGCTCGTCGCACCTCCTTCATCGTCGCAGCTGCCATGCTCCATCCCAAAACTCGTCGTCGTTGTCCTCCCTCCCAGAACTATTCGCCGCTCCCAGAACATCCGCCCTCGACAGCAAGAGCAGCGGTCTCGGCTAACCGTAGAGACAAACCAAAATTGTCGGTCGCGGTTAGCGGTTAACCGAAGCTCTCTTCGGTTGCAGTTACGGTTGCAGTTTCAGCGACGCTTTCGGCTCCGGTTAACCGCATCGACTAACAGGCCTAGTTACTGACCCTAAGGTTACCGACCTGATCCAGACCCGGCTAAATGGGAAAGTTGGTCGAACAACCATCCATAATCTCTATTTATTATATATGGAAGGTTACTAACTTCTACTTAATAAATTTTAATAGGCTATAATATCAAAATAAAGAAAAACAAAAAAAATAAATTAATTGTGCTCTTCAAAATTACTTCTACTTTCATATAGGGTAAATATAATATATTAGTCAAACATTTCATTTTAAGCAAAATAATAGTCAAACCTTTTCAAAAATAATTTACAACCCAAACCGTTAAATTTCCATCCGGTCAACCGTTAGTTGACTATGACATGGCAAAATATTAAATGAGATGGATGGTTATTTATGATGTGACATGAAATAAAACATTTGACTACGCCACATGGATATTATATCATTTTACCAAACAATTTTTATTTTCTGATAAAATGAATAAACTAAACATTCGTCCCTAGTACTCTCCCTACTTCCCACATCGTCTCCCTCGAGGATACGACGAAAGGGGGAAGCTGCTATGGAGGTAGAAATTTCGTAAGAGGAAGCGAGGTTCTCTAGAGGCGGTACATCGACGGCGGAGGCGCCTGCGGAGAATAGTTTTGCTTTATTGACCACCACGGTGGAAGGAGTAGGAGGCGATGGAGACAAAAGGATTGTTGCCCAGAAGTTGGACGATTGAAAGGGACTCGACGAAGGAAATCATGAAGAACTTGGCAGAAGCACCACTATTGATCTACTTGTACTCGGACGAAAAAAAGAAGAAGGTGGAAATGGAGAAGGCGGTGGAGGAGGGGATTGGAAGAAGTTGATTGCAAATTGGAAGAAGTAGAAGTCATTGCTGCTCGAAAGGGTCATTTTCGTCGAGCAGCTCCAAGAAGGCGGGAGAGTCGTCGAGCTAGGGGCAATAGAAGAAAGGAATTAAATTAGAGTTCATCTCAGTCAAAAAATTACAGAAGGCGAAAGGTTGGATTCGGTCACCCAATTCGTCCATTTAGCTTGCACTCTCTAATCCTCATTCTGTCTTCCTAATTTTTACAATCTCCGCCTCCATTGACGCCCTTTCCTTGCGATTCCCAGTTGAACTCTCAATTCACAACTTCTGATGAGCTCCAACCAATGCCTCAAATGGTCTCGCAACCTCCTCTCCAATCTCCTCGCTAACCTCACCCTCCTCTCCAACAAAGGAAACTTCTTCATCCGTACCAAGAACATCGAGAAGTTCGACTGCGAGGCCTATGTCAACATTCCCAAGGACAAAATCATCCTCGAATACGGGCTCTGCGTCGCTCTTTCCTAGGAAGTAAAGGAGAAAGACACTGAAGGGAAGTCCATGCTCAAATTCGATGAATCTGTGGATACCCCTTACATCAACGACTAAGGAGGAATTGGAAGCCAGAAAGATTGCGTCCAAGGCTGAGGGAAAGAAGGACTTGATGGCCATCGCCGCTCAAATTGATCGAGAATAAAGTGGTAGTCAAGAAGGTTAAAGAGACCAACTGGAAAGGGTTCAATACATCTTTTGTGTAGTGAGGGTGAGATGATTTTTTTTTTCAAAAATAATAAATAAAAGGTGGTCAAAAAGGTTAAAGAAACCAACGTAGTATTTCGTCCTTCATCTTACTATGGGGCCCCTGCCTTGACTTAGATGACACCACTACTAGCCTTAGTTACTTAAAAATGGTTACCCTCACAATGGAGAGCCTCACTTGAGTTTGACCACCGCAAAACGTAGCACCATCAGGTGTCAACTATAGTATGTCTACTGTGGAACGTATCACCATCTGGTAGTACACCTAAATCTAGGCAATAGTGACTGCGAAACTCGTCATCGTCTGGCTCCACGCCTGACCCACAACCGCGGAACGTATCATCATCTGGTAGGGATCCCTAGTGGTAGTGGCTAACTAAGCGAGGTTCACCGATCCTTCTCGTGATTTTCTCTCATTCTTATCACCCTACTCATTGAGAACTTACAATGGAGATTCCGCAGTAAACTTGGGAGAAGATCACCATCTATATTGTGTATGACTTGACGAGTAACGGTGGAATGATGGAGTATGGGTTAGTGAGGGGATCCATTTTCAAAGTTGGCCCATATTATACCCATCAAGTGCAAGCCAAGGCTTAGGACCGGTAGAAGAGTAATGCCGAGAGTCCAGGCAACCAGCTCATTGATGAGGTGAGTGAATGGTGTTTCTTAGGGTGTCTCCTTGGAAGGGAGTGATGAGATTTAGAAAGAAGGGAAAGCTTAGTCCTAGGTATATCAGGTCGTACGAGGTGTTGGAGCGTGTGGGATCCTTAGCCTATCGACTAACTTTACCTCTCAGCTTATCTAGGATTTGCGATGTTTTCTATATTAGCATGCTAAGGGCGTATCGATCTAACCCTGAGCATGTGATTAGGCATGAAGATATCAAATTGGAGGATGATTTCACGTATGCGGAGGTCCCAGTTCAGATCGTGGATATGCAGGAAAAGGAGTTGAGGAGGAAGAAGAAATTCATTCCCAGCGATTCACGACTATGCCCACATCTGTGACCCGGGCCGTGAAGAAATCTTCAAGACGGCCCCAAAGCGACACCGGATCATTTAACTATCGGGATAGGGTTTAGTTCACGGGTGGCCCCACTGTCGTGACCGCACCCGTGAACGACCCTGTGCCTTGTTTATTTAAGCGTCTCTAATCGGATTGAAGAGAGGAGTTCAGCAAAAAACCGTAAAATCGAACAAGAATGAGTTAGAGAGGAGGAAAGAAGGTTTCCCATCCATCCTAACACAAAGGATTCAGCTTGGAGCACCCGATCAAGTCGCCATAATGGAAATCGTTTCTTCTTTCTATCCTTTGTTTGTTTTTCCATTAGCCATGAACTAGTCCTACCTTGTTGTTTGGATTAGATGAACCCTAGTTGTATGATACTAATTTAATGGAAAATGCATGGATTTGGATGTTTATGATCTTTGATTTATCTATGGATTATGTTTCGGGTTTGCTTAAGTTGCACGCCTATTGCATACTTGCATGTTCGCATGTTCGTGTGTATGTTGAGGAAAAGATCCCCATAGATGCGTTAGAACACACATAGATGAAAATGACCTCTTCTTACTAGAATATTGAGGGAGAGAGACTTCTCGATTAGGGCAAAACCTAACAGTGGCATTCATAGAGAAATAATCGTTAGGAGAATCAATCTAGCTCAAAGAGAATATCATACATAGAGTGAATTGACTAATAGTGTGTTAATACATGATAATATCGGGTTAACACCAATTCGGGAATTCCTATGGTCAAAGAATCTCACATCAAGTCTATGCATGGTCAGCTGAAAGGTCGAAATCAACTAGGGAGACTCGAAGTCTGAACAACGCCTATCTCTGCTTGAATTTGTCTCGTGACCACGTTCTTGTCTTCGCAAAATTTTATTGTCTTCTTCGTTAGTTTAGTCCATTGAAAGAAACTAAAAAGAGATCGTTTAATTAATAAGAAATATAAATTAGCACTAGTAGTCATAGTCTCCGTGGAATACAATCTTGTTTGCCACTATATTGCCTCTACAACAGGTACACTTGCCTTAAGTAGTCGCACTTAGAATTAGGAGATCAATCATCTCAACACGAGACTAGGGGGATAATCATCCTAGTGAAGCATTCTCACTTAAATTCAACCACATTTTACTTGTTTGTTTAGTTTAATAGGTAACATTTCTACTACTAGATAATTTGTAGTTTTCTTAGGTAAGGATGATTAAACCGCTCGGGTTTGATAATTGAAATATATTTGCTCCATACTAAAACCGATAGTAGGTTGTATTTGGCCTTTGTTTGGGATTGTGTAATAGGCCGCGAGTCAATAGACTTTTTGGATGAGACCTGTCTAATGGTTGAGAGCAATGTATTGGAGGTTTTGAGTAATTTCTACTCGACTACATCAACATTTATGGTGCTCGGTACTTGCGTGCATCAACAGTGGAAGATACTCGTTGCCTCCTTGATCATGCTGCACAATGTGGCTTCTTGGGCATGATTTGTTCTATTGACGACATACACTAGAAGACTGTTCGACTGAGAGGGCAAGCCAATACATTGGGCATAAGAAGATATCAATCATTGTCCTCGAAGCTATAGCATCATATGACACATGGATTTGACATGCCTTCTCTAGAACATCTGGATCGAAGAATGACATCAATACACTATTGGCATCCCCACTTTATGATCAAGCAGTACGATGACTAGTTCCCAATGTCAATTTTGAGGTCAATGGTAAAATATACAATCAATGTTATTACTTGGCTGATGGAATTTACCATGAGCGGGCCATATTTGTGAAGACTATTAGGAATCCAACCAACCAGAAAAAAGAGGTTGTTTGCAAAGTACCAAGAGACTTACCGCAAGGATGTTGAGGAGATCCTTCGACATACTGCATATGGTATGATGACAAGCTTGTCGAAATTTAAAAATGAAAGTAGCGGCATGATCAAAAAAGTGAAACAGGTGATCAATTAAGTCTACGAATATCCAACGAAAGAAGAGGTTCCAACTTCCATGTTACAGAAAGCTACAACTAAACGACTACCTAAGCAAATAAGTTAACATTTACTATTTTGTTCCAGCTCCACATCGACTTTACACAAATAGATTAACTACTCATTTGCTGTGGCAGAGACGGTCAGCCAATACATCTAACTGAAAAGGCAATTAAACTACCAGTAACGAAGTAGGGAGAGCTGGTCAAACAGAACAACTATCCATTCAGTGTCAGCTCAACACCACTTGTTTTCCAGAAACAAGCAACAGATTAGGAGGATATAATGGTACAAACAAACCCTAGTTGGCTATTTCGATTCTGTTTACTGCCGAGGTTTTTACCATCACTTCTGTTTATAAATAAGCACCGTTTGATGCCCTTCGTCTTGAGAGAAGCTCTTGTATCAGCCCTAACTAATCATCACTTTCACTATCTTTGTCTGCATCCCCACCAGCCTCGTCGGCATTCTCATCGTCTTCATCTTCCTCGTCAGCCATCTTTTTTATAACTTCAGTTACGACATCCTTCACCTCAGCTTTTCTGTCCATTAGATCTATACCGAAGTGTTTACCTGGTGAAGCCACAAAAAAAAACCTCAATGGTTAGAGAGAGATGAAGATATAGAAATAGACTAGAAATAGAATGACAGAAGAGCCAGATATAGGAACAAGGAAGTTATACCAAGTTGCTTGAAAATATCAGTAAAAGTTGCCTGCACGTTCATAGCAGAAGAAAGGTTTTAGGCAACAATGCAATGCTGGGAAATACCAATGAGTAAATGGAATACTAGGTTGCACCGACTACTCACTGTATTGAAATCAACTTCTTTCAGAATATCAACAATAACTGCATGCAACTCATCTCTAGTGGGTTCAGCCTTGGCCTTCTTGCGAGACTTTCCTTCTGCTAAGTTCCGAGCAGGTAAAAAAGGTAAGCAAAAACTTTAAAAGCAGAGACAATAGCAGTTCGTTTCCTCTATTCAGAAGCTTGCTAGATTTTGCTTTCCCAAATTTTCAAGCCGGGAAAAAATAACCAGGTAAGCACAAACTATGAATAAAGAGACCGAAAAGCAAGAACAGCATTTCATTTTCTCTTCCCATAACAATTCACTGCTCAAAAAAATCATACTGCGAAGCCCGTGCATACTTATGAAACCCAACTTTACCTTTTGCAGGAGCTTTTGACATTGACTTGCCTGACTGCTTTTTCATGCTATTTTCCTTTCTTGAAACATCTTCTACTTCAGCCTTGCGTTTCCTAGATGTAGATCCCTTGGATTTAGAAACCGAACCAGAACCCTTATCAGTGTCTGCACTTGGTTTAGCTGAGGGAGTGGATGACTTCTTAGACCTCGATGCACTTTTTGTAGGGATGCTGCTTTTGACAGGTGTAGCTTTCTCCCTGGGTTTTGAGGTATCCTTTACACGTTTTCTAGATGAAGACTTTTGAGTTGGTGTTTCTTTTTTTGGTTCATATTCATCCGAGTTATCCTCATCCTGGTCACTCTCATCTTTGAGCAGAGTCTCACCAGCGTCGTCACCTTGAGAGTCCTCACGAGCATCTGCAGATTCATCTTCATCATCATCCTCATCTTCTTCCTCATCTTTGGGAGAGCGTTTTTTATCTTCCTCGGCCTGGGAAGACTGTTTTTGCCTCTACAAGATAAATTGAAAGACATAACTACCCAAACGGGGGGAACCAAAAATCATTCACCAAGGCACATAGTTCCCTGGAGTTATATCAACAGTTAGACCCAAACAAGCAAACTTGCTCTCATCATACAGAAGAAGTTTCATCTTTAAAAGTAATGCCACTCTATTTGAAACATATATAATTCAACAGTAATAATGATCCATCATTGTTCCATGAAAGTTAATATGAATGGTCGTGCAAGATAAGTGAAAGATATAATCGCAAGGAACACTCGTCATGAAAGTGGGTGAAGAATAAATCTTGCACACACGAGAAAGGGATCAACATGTTGGCTTGGGAAATATTTACAGCTACTACCAGAATGTAGTACCAAGTTTGCTCATTACTGCAAAAAATGAAACCCTTAACAGTTATAGCATACTAAGTTTCCCATTAATAGCAGACAAACTAACCTTAGCTGGTGTAACTGATGCTTCATCAGGGCTTGAATTCTTCCCAGTTATTGACCTTCGCTTCTTACCTTTCTGGAGCAGAACATAGGATTGAATATTACCAGAAGAAACAAAACCGAAACTAGGTAAAATGGTAGACAGATGAACGCAGGAAAGGGATACCTGTTCCTTATCAGCGAGCAAAGCATCAGTTGTAGCATGAGGCGATTCCAAGAAGTCCAAGATTTTTACAGTGAGTTCTTCCTAAAAACATTGTCCAATTAAGCAATGAATTCATAAATTCCCACTAGAAAACAATAACGTTGCCAGTTACAACTGACCTTCACTGTAGCTCTAGTTACTTGAATATTGAGCACATCACAGAAATCTATGAGCTTTTCTTTTACACACTTGTCCAGCTTTTCCTTCAATTTTGACTTCTGTTTTTTCTATTACGAGGGCAAGAAATCATCAACCAGAATCAATATCAAGCTTCAGACAAGACTTTGCATAAAGAGCTTTCCATCAGACAAATTCATTTAGTTAAATGTAAAACTTAACAGATGGCACACCTCATTCCCAGTCCACACAAAGCCAGAAAACTGACCAATATTTCTCTTCACACTTTGCACCTTGAGAAACATGGAAAAAATACAAGGTTAACACCACAGTAACAGATAGCAGGCAATCCTACTAAGAAAACAAGACATGAGAACCAGGAGGTCAAACTACTAAAACCAGCCACACCTTTCCTTTCTTTCCAAAAAGTAAAGTGTGAAGGATCTGCAGAGTCTCATCAGCTTTTCTCTTGGACAACTTGAACGCCACTGAAACAGTGCAATATATCAGACAAGAAAAAAAAGCCAAATCTGCTCTAAAAACAGAGTTTGATAAACCGTAATATTATTACCAATATTAAGCCGGAAAAAATACAGTATTCTGCATACAAAAAAAATGTAATGGAAGTCTAGTTCGCCATAGGTTTCATTTGGGAATGAACTTAACATTTCAATATCTGAGGAATACATGATTGCAGAGACATACAACGGAAATCAGAGCAAAATGATAATATATGTACTTCATGGAGAACAAAAATAACTCATCAGACTTCTCTTCTATCAGAAATGTTTGAAGACTGACACCCACATGTACAGAGGACCCTTAACAGCTAACCACTGACCTCAATAGAGCAATCAACCACACCTATCAGACTAGCGAGGGACCAAGTTCAAGAAATGAAGAATTTAAGGCCAATGAGTTTCCTGTTCTGCCTAAATACCAAAATATGTGGGCCTGTGTTTTTATTTTTATTTTTGGAGGGGGGTGGGTGTGGGCGCTGAACCATCAACATCCAGATTTTTCCTAGAACATCAATGGACAATTTAATTCTGGTGCATCTACGGGTAAATTAATCTATCAGCATATTCAAACTACAAACATAACCTATTTCCTAATTAACCACGGCAACGAAGATGTACATGTTTATCAATTTGCAAATAAACTAATTAAGAACACAAGAAATGGCACCTGGCAATCACAAATGCATATTACGGGGACCAATAGACATCTACGAGAAGAAGAAGACCCAGTATCCCAAGACAGATGCATCTGACAATGATTCCATAAAATTTACACCAAGAATTTCACAAATGATTAGCAGGGTATAAGAATATGGATCTCGCTCACTTGAGAGATGTTCAAACAATCGACAAACTAACAAACATACAATTTCCCACCAACGCTTACCATTAGGAATATCCTTCAGAGGTGTCCCCCGGCCCTGCATAGCACAAAGAACAACACTTGATCAGAACATCACGTGAAGTCGGAAATTGATGAAGACCCCAAGAATTGGAGGGCAGAATGGGGTTGCACCTTGCCACTAGACAATGGCTTGCTTGCAGAAGACCTCCCTCGTTGAGGAATAGAGTATCTCTCCACCGTCTTCCGCTCTCTGGTTGGCCTGTCACTGCTTGGGGTCACAGCTTCTTTCTTGTCAATGGATTCCTTACTCTTCTGCTTGTCCTGGGTGGCTTCAAGAGACTTCTTGTCAAATTTATTTGTAGAACTCATGGAAGCTCCTTGCTTACTTTTATTACTCTCAGCTTTTTCCTCTCCATCATCTTCTTCCTCAACATCCTCAGCATCCTCATCTTGTTCTACTTCAACCTCCTTTTTCTCCCCCATATCTTCCTCTGCTGGCTCGTTCTCATTTCCTTTGTCAACCATTACAGGAGGAACTTCAGAACTCTGTTCCTCGTTGTTCTCTTGAATCGGCTGCTCCTCTTTCTCTTCTTGCTTTTCGTCGTCCTCATTGTTTTCCTTATGTTTCTCGTCTTCATTCTTTAACCTTTCTTCCTCTTGTTGGTCTCCCATGTTCTCACCCACTTCAACTGGCTTCTCTATCATCTCCCTGTCCTCCTCTTCCTGTATGTCTTTCATCTCCTCGTCAGCTTTCTGTTCCACCGATTTGGGCTCAGGATCCACTTTGCCCTCTACTGGGGATTCCTCTTCTGGCGTTTTATCCTCTAGGATTTCGCTTGCCATGGAGCACAGGTCTGAATCAAACGAGCAGAGTAACTTGGTAAGAGAAGGAGAAATTTCAGGAAATAAAAGAACAACAACCCTCACAGAAAACTAAAAAAAAGAGAGGAACTTTGGCCCTTCCATATCAAAATGTTTGTGTGGTGGGATCTCCTTCAGGGAATGTTTGAGTTGCGAGATACAGATGAACTTTGGACAGATTAGGGATTGCAAATTGTGATGCGAGATATAAAAGGAAAGATTTCAGACTTGGGAGGGGGGAATTAGAACTGGAAATTAGGATGGGATATAGATAGGGAGAAAGACCAATGGCCAGGGTTAAAAAAAATAAGGCAAAATGCTTTCACTTTTTGTCCCCACCCTCAGCTATACGCTAAGAAAATTCTTTAGGAGAGTGAACAATAGCTATCTTTTTTTCTCGAGGGACAAGTGAACACTTGTTCTTTGGTTATGATAAATGAGGATTTTTACAATGTTTTATAGCATCGGTGCTTTGATTTTTTGCCTTTATGGTACAAACTGAACGTGTACCTTTAACATTATGGTACAAATTCAGATTGTACTTATACCTTTTTGTACAAACTGAATTTGTACCATAACATGAAGGTACAAATTCTTTTATGGTACAAACTGGTTGTACCTTAAATGTTATGCTACAAGTTCAACTGGTACCTTGAAAAACCAGTCATGTCAATGGAAGTAGTAAGTGTGTTAGAACTTAGAACCATCAATGTTTTAGCAAAATGCATCTCGACAGCAGCAGACTTTTCGATTCAACTATTCACTTTTTGACCCCGCCCTCAACTACAAGCTAATAAAACTACTTAGGAAAGCGAAGACTAGCTCTTTGTTTACAATGAATATGCGTAGACACTATTTTCTCTATGCTAATCTATGATAACTTCAATTTCTGAGTCTTTCATAGTTAGGAAGTAAGAGGTATAGAGAAGACAGGAACGCGGTCATGATTTAGGAAGCAGTAAGTGTGTAGGAATCATCACCAACCAGATATTGCCTTGAAGATATTGGAGAAAGACCTATTATAAGGGTGCAAAACTCTCAAAAGTATGAATTTTCTAACAGGATAATATGAAGCATTTAATCAATTCTGGTGCAAATACAGGTAAGTCAATCTATCAGCATATTCTGACTACGAGCAAACGTTTTTCATATTATACCATCGCGAAAATTTCAGTAGATGTACATATCTATCAATTAGAAAATCCAACTAATTGAGACCACAATAAATGGTAGATGGCAATCATAAATGTCCATCCATCGCAGAGGTTTGGAAAAACTTACCATTAGTAATATCCTTCGGATGTGTCACCCGGTCCTGCATTGCACAAAGAGCAACACTTGATCAATAATCAGACAAACCAAGAAATTAATGAACACCTCAAAAGGATTAGCAGAATGGGATAGCACCTTCTCAATGGACAACGGCTGGCTTGCAGAAGACCTTCCTTGTTCAGGAATTTCTTCTTTCTTGTCAACGGATTCCTTACTCTGGTTCTCCTCGGTGGCTTCAGGATCAGGAGTCTTCTCTTCACCTATATTTGCAGCACCTCGTTGACTTTGCTTACTCCCTGCTTCCTCCTCTTCCTTAACATCTACGGCATCTCCATCATACTTATCTTGCTCTTCTTCCGCCTCCTCCTTTATGTCTCCACCATCTTCCTCTGCTGGCTCATCCTCATTGTCAACTTTTTCAGGGGCAACTTCAGAATTCGGTTCTTCCTCGTCCTCTTTCTCCTCCTTATCTTCTTGCTTCTCCTCGTCCTCCTTATCGTTTGCCTTGTGTTCCTCCCCTTCCGTCTTTACGCTCTCTTCCATCTTCTCGTCTGCTTCCTGGGGTTTCTCCTTCAGCTCATCGGTTTCCTCTTCCTGCTTGTCTTTCATCTCTTCGCCGACTTTCTCTTTGCCCACTTCAGGCCCGGAATCCTCTTTGCTCTCAACTGGAGCTTCCTCCTCCGGTTTTTTCTCCTCTAGGGTTTCGCTCGCCATGGTTCACAGCTCCGAATCAGACAAGCAGAGTAAGTTCGTAGGAGGAAGGAGAACTTCGGGAAGTAGAAAGAACAAGAAGCAAAACCTTCACAGAAACTTAGGGTTTTTGAAGATTACGGAGAAGAGCGGAATTTCGAATCTCCGGCAGCAGCATAAGTGTTTGTGTTCGGCGAGGAATGTTTGAGTTGCGAGATGCAGAGGACCTCTGAGGGAGAGATTAGGGATTGGGAATTGGTGAGCGAGATAGAAAAAGAGAAATTCCAGATCTGGGAGTGGGGGGAGAATTGGAACTGAAAATTAGAGCGGGATCGATTGACGAGCGGTTGAGTTGAGGATAAAAAGGGCCGACGGAGCCGAGAAGAACAGAGAGTGTGATAAAGAACTCTCTTCATGAGAGTGGAGTGAGCCGAGTAACTATAATCTCTACAACGCCGCATAAACGGCGGCTCATTGAGTTATCCTAATGGTTGTCAAACCCTTATCTGACCGGTCAGTTCACCAGGTTTGATCAGAGCCGGGCACATAAATGGCCCTAGACAGCCGGTTTTCAAAGTGGTCGGGAGTAGGGCTGCAAATGAGCCGAGCTGCTCGCGAGCGGCTCGACGTTCGACTCGAGAAAAGTTCGTTCGAAACTTGGCTCGTTAATAAACGAGCCGAACACGAGCTAACCTTTCTTCAGTTCGTGAAGCTCGCGAGCTAGCTCGATTCGGTGGCTTGTTGAGCTAAACTCGTGAGCTGGCTCGTTTACAGCTCATGATATGTCTTAACATGTGGCTAGAGAGGCAACTCGATTACCAACTTATGGACGAATCAATCTATATCTTATGATTTTAATTCATATGGTTGTTAAATTATATATCTCACCATATATAAAGTTTAATACGTTGAGTATGTGATCAAATATATCTTATTTTCTACTTTAAAAAGAAATTATGCATCATAGATTGCTTCGATACTATGAAATGACATGATTTGAAGTAGTTAAGATTTATTAACTAAATGATATATGATACCAAAAAGTATAATATGAGATTAGCTAACAAAATAAATCATATGTATCATGATATATAAAATGAAGTACCAAATAAAAGTCAAGATTTTGATAAACAAGCTAGCTCGAGCTCGACTCGTTAATAAACGAGATGAGCTCGAACTCGACTCGTTTATTAATGAGCCGAGCTCAAACTGGGTAAAACTCGACTTGACTTGGCTCTTTTGCCGCCCTAGTCGGAAGCCCTCAAAATCGAGAAAACCGGAATGTCTGATCGGATTGGCTGGTTCCTGACCCTGAACCCCACGTCATTGTTTTGAGGGAGGTTGGAAGGAAAACAAAAGGCACTTATTCCCAAATGGCCAAATCATGGATTGCTTTCTGTTGTCATTCTTGCAGCCATGGCTTCTTCTATTATTTTCATGATTTCTTTGTTTTTAAGAATGGAGAGGGAGAGAGAGATTGGATACTGTGTATTAGAAGGGGGAAACTTTGAAGATGAACAAATTGTAGAGGTGAGACGACGATGAAGGAATGCTGAGAAAAAAGTGAGATAGAAAGTGATGAAGGGTTGGGTTGAGGGTGGCAAATTTAACCTAAAACTATCATTATTATTATATAATAAAGCTAAATTTATTAAATGTCACAGGTCAAATTAATTTAGAGTGTGATGTAGTGCGATCTTTGTTGTCCTCGACTTGGGATGACCAATGGAACTAGCCAGGCTGTTTATTAAAGTTGTATTGACTCACGACTTATTACACACTCCCACCGTAGGGTATAATCCAATGGAGTTAGGGGTGGGCAACCGGTTCGGTAAACCCGAACCGAGACCGAGACCGAATTAAACCGAACCGAAACCGAAATAATGCTATTCGGTTCGGAATTCGGAAGGAAAATATGGATATTTCGGAAATCAGGGTTCTTTCAACCGAACCGAATTTTCGACCGAAAAACCGAAATACTGTAATTGCAAGCTCAAATGGTGGATTTTTATGTTTGTATTTGTTTTTAGACTTAAATATTTGAAATGTTTTATTACTTATGTGTTGAAAAGTTTGATTTTATCATTGAGGATGCATATAATTACATATTTATTGTTTATATTAAGGGTGAAAAATAATTTAAAAGTGAGAAGATACAAGTAGCCTCTCAATTTCGGTTTTGTGTATAAAACCGAACCGAATTTTAATTCGGTTTAAACCGACCGAACCAAATTTTAATTCGGTTCGAATTCGGTTTGGGGTTTGGGAGAATTTGGGGACCCGGTATTCATAATTTCGGTTCGGTCGAAACCGAACCGAATGCCCACCCCTAAATGGAGCTAGCCAGGTTGTATATCCCAAGCAAACCTGACTCAAATTAATGCAACTCAACAAATATTTATAGCAACATGCAACCACCATCGTCGACAGAGAACTTTCTAGATAATTTAGCAGCTTACGAGGTCAACTAATACACAAGATCTCCTAGATCCTTCGGCGAGAACTCTAGTCCCGAGCATGTCCAATAGTATTTCGATGACAGATGATTCATGAATGAAGAAACTCTCGAAAACACACAAAATCATGGCCTCATTTTTTTGGTTGCTTTTTTCTTCTAATTTTTCATTTTAGATCCATTGGAACCCCTTTTTCTTTCATTCATTCATTTTCATTGCGAGGTTCCAACATGAAGTTCCAAAGTCGAACCTTATTAGTTCAGCAAGAGCAAATTTTGTAACTCTATCACATGTCAGAGTACTTCTTTTAAGTTTTCACTCCTTAGTGTGGAGGGTCAATGAATTTAAAGAGGGTCAAAAGCTCTATTCGTACCCTTAAAAACACATTTTCAAGTAGGCGATCGCTCGTAACTAATGCATGAAAAATAGACAAGGGTACATATCGTTCTAGGGCAGTATAGCAGGAAGCAAGGTTGTATCCAAAGAGACTATGTGTACTAGTACTCTCAATCCCTAACGTCTCTTCACCATGACGGCAGCCTCTAAATTCTAGAGTTTATATATCGGGTGTTGCCACTAACTTGTCCGGAGGTCTTAGACACGAGTTCAAATGACTGGCTAGGGTCTTGGACAATGGAAATAGGCCTTTTGGGTGGTGGTAAAATTCATAACACAAGGTTTCACAGTTCCAAAACCAAACATAGTGACATTCATTCGACCCAATTACTTTCTTCATGCTATTCTGCATTAGTCAAGTTCTTTAAAGGTCAAGAGTGAAGGAGGTTACAACATGTTAGTATCTCCAAGCCAGTTTGCTCAGAAACACTATCTAGTAAGCACGATTGAGATTTTTGTGGTGGCTCTCTTTTGCTTTCATTTCTTTTTTTTTATAGAGAACCACCACTTTTACACATTCTTTTATCCTTGCAATAACATGCTCAACTTTTAAGAACTACCTCCAACCCTCGTCTTATTTCCAGGGAAAAAAACAGCAAACGTCAGTACTTGGAGCCCTCAAATCTCGAGATTTGGGAAGCGGACTAAGATCCAAGCACAAAAAAAGTTCAGGTAAACACAAAGCACCCCCCCCCCCCAACACGTTTAAGTTCGACCTTGCCCTCAATGGATCAGAGGGAAGGGGAATGGTGTTACCTGGAAATGGCGAACGGAGGCGGCGACTGGAGAGCGGACCAATCAGGAGCAGGAGACTGGAAGGAGACCAGACCAAAGGCATAGAGCTAGAGTCATCAAAACACACTAGGTGATAGAGAAATCAAACCATAGTTCAATTGCGAGCAATTTTGGTTTTTTTTTTTTTTTTGACAAACACGGGTAGACACAGACTGAGTCGAGGTGGATCCACGAGCGGACACAGTCGAAAACACGATCGTGTTTCCTTAGTGTCGCGCCCGTGGTTTTTTAAGTCGAGAGCTGCCATAAGAAGAGGTAAAACACTGGAGAGCACAGAGTAAAACAAGGTCGTGCTCGTGTTTTACTAGTGCCACGCCTGTATTTTTAATGTCGAGAGAAAGCATGCAAGCTCTAGGGAACACAGAAAAAGGGAGGAGGAAACACAACCGGGTTTCACCTCCCCGCGCCCGTGTTTTTACTGTCGATCCTGTTTTGCTGCTCCCTAACCACCACAATTTCAAACAAGCAACACTTTCGGGCTCTAGCTTGAAAATCCACACAACCTGGGGCAAAAATATTACACCAGAAGCCACGGGACAGACTCCAAAAAGACTCAAAATAGAAACAAAGACAAACAAACCCCAGAAATCAAAGAGCCGAAGGATAGAAATGCAAATCGATGTGGGGTTGCCTCCCCAACAAGCTTCTTTACCATCTTTTAGCTGGACGCCAATGGTGGATGCTCAGGCCAGTGTAAGAACAAGTGCCTCCAAGAGCAGATCCACATCGCTCTTGAGGTACAGCTTCAAATGGTGGTCATGCACACGGAGGGTGCAACCATTAGCACGAGCTAACTCGACCTGACCATATGGCAGGATACAAGCAAGTGAATACTCAGATAGACAGGGTGGTCGCGGCTAGGGCTGGAAGTTTGGTACCGGTATTTGGGATATACCGAATACCGTACCGAATTTGTCTATATTTGGTATTACCGAATACACGTATTATTTTATGGGATTGGGATTGGGATTGAATTTCAATTGTTATTCGGTATTAGGGATTACGGGATTGGGATCGGTATATACCGAAATACCGATCAATACCGAAATATAAGCTAGTGTGTATTTTATCCTCTCAACTAGACTCTCTCATTCACTACTACGCGACCCTCAACCACCAAAAGTGTCATTTAATTATAAATAGATCATTACATCACTATTTCACACTAATATTCGTCGTCTCTCAACGTCAAATTCGTCAAATTAAAGATTACCAATTACAAGAACTTGAGATGTTAGCTCTATGCAACTCAAGACTATTTGCTTAGTCTCTATGCCCTAAATTAAACAATAAAATTTAATTTATATATTTAATTATTAATTGCAAATGTAATTAATTATGTATTCGATGATACCGATTGGGATACCGAGGTACCGATTGGTATACCGAAATTATTTAGGGATTGGGATTGGGATACCGAAATTATTTAGGGATTGGGATTGGGATTGATTTTAGGGTGTAATTCGGTATTCGGTATTTCGGTATTTGGTATTGGGATACCGATACCGTACCGATTTCCACCCCTAGTCGCGGCTCAGAATCAGGATGTTTCGGGATAACTTCTTGACGAAGTGGACGACTCTCCCAAAACGGCACCGGGTCTGCCTTTTCTCTTTAGTAAATGGCGTCGTATGCGCCTTTTTTCCTTGACGTCTGGTCTTCGAATCCTTAATTTAGCAACTCGGGCTCGACATCCCCTACGTCTTCCAAGTGGCCTACTAGGCTGCTTTGTCCTAAAAATGCATGAAAGGTTACCAAAAGCGCATCAATCGTATAAAAGCAATCCTAGGGTTGCTAGAATGCACTTGAAGCAATCATTGCAATAATTCAATGTATTATAACAATAATTATGCGAAACGTAAGAACTTTAGGTCACAATACAGGGGTCTTTAATAGATACTTTCACTTGCAAATAGCAACCTTTGACAAGAAATGCTCAAGAGCTCAAGGAGCAATCATTTGAGTTACGACACCTTTGACAGCCTAATTCACAAATACCCTAGTGATTAGGTCGAGACCTTTGCCAAAGATCTACGCTAATTGTTCTTGCCCAAACCCATGATGAGGGCAAGAGCAAATGAGAACCTAACAATGCTCTCATGCTTCATACAATGACTCAGAAGTGTGTTGCTGGAAGAGAGCATTTTTGTCCCTTAGATTGTCAGTTGTTCGTGGAGGTAAGAACTCTTCTATAAAATCCTGGACCAGTGTGTTACACGTTCGAAAATTTTCTCGTGGTTAGCAGTTTAGCCAGCTCTTAGCTTTCCCCCAAATGGAGAAAGGAAAGAAAAGTAATCAGATTGCGACTGGCTGTACACTTGGATGCTATGCGGAATCACATTGTTGATATGACTTAAATCAGATTATCTGCCATTGACTGGAAGTCAAGGGGGTCTTGCTGCCAGGGAAGCAAATCCAGGGACAGGGTGAAGCGTCCGCTTAGGGGGGCTCGGGGTAGCAAAGTTCCCCCCATGGAGATTCGAGGGCAACTCTCCGAACCATGGTGTATGGGCTTATACACATTTGGGTTTCTCTTCTATGCCTGGTCTATAACCTTATTTTTACCAGATTGTATTAGGGTTATATCATATGGACAAGTACTATATATACTTCTCAATCTCTCTTGAATCTCCTCAAGTATAGTGAAGTTGGCTCTCTCCCGCCTGTGGACTAACTAACAAACGTTGTGTTAGTGAACTATGTAAATATGTGTGTTCTTTACTTTCTTGCTATCGTTTTCTTTCTTGCATTGTCAATTATCCCGATAAGTTCTTGAAATGTGGTATCATAGTCAATGGTTGGCTTCCGTTAGGGTTTTTCAAAAACAAGAATGACTTCATTGAATGAATCACATATGTCACATTATGAAATCGAGTATGATTATAGGCATGTATTGAATTTGAAGCTGTGTACATCCTTTCAGTGTAGGCAATCAAACTTTTCAATATACACAGTGACACAAATTCTCATAATCACGTCATGCTATAACCTAAGATTTGTTGCACTCCATCCTAGCAGTATATGAATTGCTTGATCTTTTTTAGGTTTACTCGTACCATATGTCGTAGAAAATGCCTAACTCGTTAAAACTACTACTCCAATAGTGGCCAAGTGCAACCAAAGACCGGGAAGCAGTATAGTGGAAGTTCACTTTTAATTGTCAATATAGGGTCTCTAACTATCCTATTACTCAGTGACCTATTATCTATCAAACAGGTTGTAATGTTGATTACTAGCACTAAAAAACAAAACAGCTAAATTAATTCGAATTCATATATGAGAGAATCACTTGAGCATGTTTCCCGCTGGTCCTTAATTATGCAGATGTTGTTTACTCCCTAGTTCATTTCACTCGATACTTTTACCGTAGAATGTCCAAAATTAGCTTGGAATCTCGATTAAAGCATACCAAACCCTCTTGAATAGACTATCCGACGGAAGATCATTCTGAACAGAAATAGAATACCAAGGCAATACAACAAAGACTCCCACTACTGGATTGAAACTTGATATAGAGCAGTGAATCAATTCGCTATTCGCACAATTGATTCACTACCACAAATTGAAAGCACTCTATCAACCTAATAAGGTATTCCCTCTCCTAGGTCGAATGTGGTTAAGATTCAAGCAATTTCATGAATAAAACTTCAATTGGATTTATATCGAGTATAACAAACCAAAGATCAAACAACAATCATTCCTAACATACAGGACTAGGGTTCTTCATACCCAAGTGAGAGAAGGGATTACTCCATAGAAAAAGAAAGAGAAAAATAGTGTCAGAGGAATTAATTATTGTGTGGTGAATGAGAATCTGCTCCAAAATTTCGTTCTTCACTCAAAGGGACATAACTTGAGCTTTAATGGTGGAAGGATGGCTGAAATCAACTCCAAGGTATCTCTCTTCGTCACTTTCTGTCTCTAGAACTCTTTGATTTCTTACATCAAAAGTCGAATCCTCCTCCAAGTACCCGAAATTGGCTCTTAAACCTGCAATTAGCATAAACACAGCAAAAAAAGACGACATTGTTTCTGCGATTTCGCTCATGTTTCTATGGGATGCACCGTATCACTTTCACTCGAGGATAGGAAAACCACAGCCAAATGAAGGAATAATATGCTTGTGTTTTTGTCGACTCTGGTCGTGTTGCTTCACTTAAGCTGTGGTACTAGTTATACAAATCAAAAGGGTCGAAACACGGCCAGTGTTTCTTTGGTGATGTGCTCGTGTTCCTTCTTGCTGAAACACAGGCAGGAAACACTTACACGACCCAAAATAGAATAAACATGACCCATCTCTTATGGATGGTTGGTCATGTTTCTTTACTCCAAAAGCAAGGCCAGGGAAGGGGAAAACATGGTCGTGTTTCGCCTTCTGGCTCACTCCCTAAGTCTCGTTTGACCTTCGATTGATCTGAAACTTGCGTCTATACCTTTCTTCACATCCTAGAACTTGAAATATGACAAATGAACACAACCTAGTGTAAAATAGCCCTAGGAATGCCAAAAACTAAGTCAAAAATAAATAACTGGAGTTGCAAACATGTATAAATACACAGTTATCAATGCCAAGTCTGGTAGGCAACGATATTAGGACCCTACAAATGTCTTTTCTGAGGAAGTCAACATAGTTTGATCAATTGAGGATTGATCGTGAGGGAACGTCGTGTCCAGTCTAATCCGCCCACAAGTCAGGGTTGAGGATATGACAATTGAAGTCAGTCCACTTGTTAAGCACGCAATCAAATCAACTATAAACCAAACGAAAGAACAAGTAGAAAGATAAAGGAATTAACTCATCATATATATGCCAAAATCAAAGATTACATAGTCTGGAACCTCTAAGTTTCGCCTACCTACGCAACTAAGGGAACTAGCCGACCATGGGCAAGTTTCAAGGTAACATCAATCAACACGAGATCCCAAAAAAAAACCTCCAAAACGGCAGCCATAATAGAGATTAGGCCATAATTTTGAGACACAAATTGGCGGCCAGAACAGAGAAATTGGGGACTAGGCCGCCAATTTTGGCACTGATTTGGCCTTCGTAGCTAATTTTACTCTAAGTTTGGTGAGTCACTTTGTCGACAAGCAACAGCCCTCTAATGCCTCCTATCACTGCTACCGAACTCCTCCCTCCTTGAATTCTAAATATATACTTTCTAATAGGGTTTTAGGTAGGGGTGGAAATCGGTACGGTATCTGTATCCCAATACTAAATACCAAAATCACGAATACCAAATTATACCTGAAAGTCAATCCCAATCTCAATCCCTAAATAATTTCGGTACCCCAATCCCAATCCCAAAATATTCTGGTATCTCAATCGATACTTCGGTATCCTAATCGGTATTATCGAATACAAAATTAATTATATTTGAAATAAATAATTAAATATATAAATTAGATTTGATTGTTTAATTTAGGGCCAAAAAGACCTCGCAAAGAGTCTTGAGTTTGCCTAGAGATAGGATATGGATAAGGAGAATGAAAGAGAGGTGACATCTCAAGTTCTTGTCATTGGTAATCTTTAATGTGACGAATTAAAAGCTGAGAATCGACTAATACTAGTGTTTGTTTTTTGATGTTATGAAAATAACAAGTTATTAGGTGAGAGATGAGAGTGAATTAAATTGGAAACAAAGATGAAATGATCTATTTATAAGTAAATGACACTCTTGGTGGTTGAAAGTTGTGTAGTAGTGAATGAGAGAGTCTAGTTGAGAGGATAAAATACACACTGACTTATATTTCAGTATTGATCGGTATTTTGGTATATACCGATCCCAATCCCATAATCCCTATACCGAATTCAATTGAAATTCAATCCCAATCTCAATCCCAAGAAATAATACGTGTATTCGGTAATACCAAATATAGACAAATTCGGTACGGTATTTGGTATATCCCAAATACCGGTACCAAACTTTCAGCCCTAGTTTTAGGGGAGAGAGGACGGTCATCTAACACGTCTTTGATTCCAAATCAATATCTTCCAGCTTGTTCACCACGAAAGGTATATCCTCTGAAGATTCTGGTGATTTTGGATGAGTCTCAAAACGGCAGCCCGAGCGTCGTTTTGGTGATTAAGCTGCTAAATCCATAGTCATATTTGGTCCTCTTTTCATTTTTCACTTCTGACTCCTAATAGTCGAGTCTTGATGTTCCCCAACTTGTACAAAGTGGTCGTTAGGTTGCTATGCTCTGAAAATACACACACACACAAAAAATACCACGAGGCAAGAGTGCATCCATTTGATAAAAGCAAGTAGTCTACTAGAATACATTTGAATGTTCACATAGCAAATCCTATATATTAGGACGATAAATGTATGAAGCACGAATTCCTGATATTGTCGCTCGGATAATTTGAACATTAATAATGTTGAGAGACAAATTATAAAAACATTATATGACATTTAGAGCACGAATACCCGATATTGTCGCTTTTAAACTTGAGACCAATAGTTCATCCTCCCACCCTCGTCTTCTCAAAAGAATTGAGTTCATTAGTTTATGTTAGTCAAGAGAAGTCCATCAACACTATGACATGAGACATCTAGCGCATGAATTTCTGATTTCGTGACTTTTGGACCTGGGGACAAAAAAGTTCAGCCGCCCACCTCAACTTCTCAAAAGAATCGAGTTCATTTGTTTACTGAGTTTATATGACTAATCTAGGACATCTGCTATGTCCCTCAATATTATATGACATTTTAGAGCAAAAATTCCTAATTTTGCCGCTTTTGGACTTGAGAACAAAAGTGTGTACAGAATCGTTGCACGGCAGAGGACCATTCAGCCACACCAAAAAATTTAAGCCTATAAGACGGTAAACAAAAGAGAACCAATTCACAATCACTCACAAGCTAAATCAACTAGGTCCACGAATATACCAACAAAGCTTCAAAATTACAGAAAGCTACAACTGCTTCAAACAGCTACGGATGCACATAAGTTAAAATAACACCTGTTTCGGAGCTCTATATCTAACAAGTGACAAGTAAAAGGCAATTACAGAAAGGGGGTAAGGAAGCAGGAGAGCTGGTCAGGCAGAACTATCAAGTTAATGTCAGCTCAACACCGCTTGTTCAAGAAAGAAGTTACAAATTAGGATATGGTACAAACAACCCTAGTTGGCTACGTTTTCTTGGGGAGATATGTTCTGATGTTGAAATGTCAACAGTGGTTTTTTCCTTCGCTTCTCTTGTTTAAATTGCTCCATGACATTTGTCATCCAGAGGGAAATTCCTATGTAAGCCCTAATTAATCATCAACGTCATCGTCTTTGTCCGCATCCCCGCCAGCTTCAGCATTCTCGTCACCTTCATCTTCCTCATCGGACATGTTATTTATAACTTCAGTTATAACATCCTTCACCTCAGCTTTTCTGTGCATTAGATCTACATCAAAGTGTTTACCTGGTACAGCCACAAAGAATACCTGGATGGTTAGGAGAGTGATAAAGAGATAAAATGAGATAAGGGCCTGCAATCAGAACAAGATCATACCAAGTTGCTTGAGTATATCAGACAAAGTTGCCTGCACATTTTCAGCAAAAGAGAGGTGTTTAGGCACAATGCAATTCTGGGCGATACCAATCAAGTATGATTGAAACACTAAGTGGCAAAGACTACTCACTGTATTGAAATCAACTTCTTTCAGGATATCAACAACAACTGCGTGCAACTCATCCCTGGTGGGTTCAGCCTTGGCCTTCTTGCCAGATTTTCCTTTCCCTATTTTACAAGCAGAAAAATATACAGGTAATCAAATCGATGAATGCAAAGACCAAAGAGCAAAATAAGCTTTGCCACAAAAAAAAAACAGCAAGAGAAGCAGATCATTTTCTCTTTACTAACAATTATCAGTATTCGAAAAAAATCATAATGAGAAGCTCATTCCTGCTTATCAAACACAACATCAGACAAACCCACCTTGATCTTTTGTAGAAGCTTTTGAAGTTGATTTGCCTGACTGCTTTTTCGAACTATTTTCCTTTTTCGAAACATCTTGTTCTTCAGCCTTGCGTTTCCTAGATGTAGACCCTTTGGATTTCAAAACTGAACCAGACCCTGCATCAGTATCTGCACTTGGTTTAGCTGACTGAGTAGATGACTTCTTCGGTCTTGGCAGACTTTTTGCAGGGGTGCTGCTCTTACCAGGTGTAGCTTTCTCCCTGCTTTTTGGAGCATCCTTTGCACTCTTTCTTGATGAAGACTTTTGAATTGGTGTTTCTTTCTTTGGTTCATCTTCGTCCGATTTATCCTCATCCTGATCACTTTCATCTTTGGGAACAGTCTCATCGTTATCATCATCACCTTGAGAATCCTCATGTGCATCTGCAGATTCATCTTTATCTTTATCATCCTCCTCATCTTCTTCCTCAACTTTGGGAGAGGGTTTTTGCTTTTCCTCAGCCTGAGATGACTGTTTTTGCCTCTACAGGACAAAAAAATGGATAGACAGGACTGTCATAAATAAGAAAAGCCAAAATAATCCTCCAATTGAAAGACTACTGCAGACCATGAATGAACTATTGACATCCAAAGGGCATCATCGATTATTAAAAATGCATACAGTTTTCTGAGGATACATCAACAGATAAGATGCAAATAAGAGTGCTCTCAGCCTAGGAAGTTTCAATAGAATGGTGGTGCCAATCCTAGTTGAACCATACAACATTCAACCATTAATAAGTTGTGCGCCCATGTAAATTAGTGTATATGCTCATGCAAGAAACGTGAAAGATGGAATCAGAAAGAACACCAAATCCTGCACGCTAGAGAAAGGAAGCAACCTTTTGGTTAGAGAATTGTTACTGCTGCTACCAGTAAGTGGTACCAAGATTATTAATTACTGCAAAGACGAACCCATTAACAGTTACGACATACCAAGTTCTCCATTAACAGTAGACAAACTAACCTTAGTTGATGCTTCACCAGGATTTGAGTTCTTCCCAGTTATTGACCTTCGCTTCTTACCTTTCTGGAACAGAGCATAGGATAGCAACTATTACCAGACGAAAAGCAACCCAAACTAGGTATAACATCAGACAAATGACTGTAAGAAAGGGATACCTGTTCCTTATCAGCAAGCAAAACATCAGTTGTAGCATGTGGGGATTCCAAGAAGTCCATGATTTTTACAGTGAGTTCTTCCTGAAAATATTTCCAGACAACCAATGAATTTATAGATACCCAAAAGAAAACATTAACATTACCAGTCCCAACTGACCTTTTTCATCGTGGCTTTAGTTACTTGAATATTGAGCACATCACAGAAATCTATAAGCTTTTCTTTTACACACTTGTCAAGCTTCTCCTTAACTTTTGACTTCTGTTTTTCCTATTTTGAGAATAAGAAATCATCAATCATAATCAATTTCAAGCTTCAAACTAGTCCTTTGCATTAAGAAAATTACATCCCAAAATTTAAGTTTAATGTAACACTTAAGAGATGGCCTACCTCATTCCCAGTCCAAACGAAGCCAGAAAACTGACCAATATTTCTCTTCATACTTTGCACCTTAAGAACAAGTGAAATTAACAAAATGTCAACACCAAAGAAAAGGGTAGCTGACAGTCCTAATAAACCAGAGAAATAAGAACAGGGACGCCAACTACTAAATCAGCCACACCTTTCCTTTCTTTCCAAATAGTAAAGTGTGTAGGATCTGCAGAGTCTCGTCAGCTTTTCTCTTGGACAACTTGAAGGCCACTGAAACAGTTTGATAAAGAGTGGATCTTACCAGCCAATAAATCATCATCAAACAACTAAGCAAAATATAAAAGTTCTTCATGAATAAGTAAATGGCATCCCAAACTCTTCAGCTATATAGAAGTGCGTGATTGCAGTAACATACATCTAAAATAAGAAAAAGGAACAAACACCAAAGCAACACGAGCTCCAATTAAAACATATCTGGTTCAAAGAGAAAAGATTATTTCATTAGACTTCTCTTCTACGACAAATGTCAGAAGTCAAACCGGATAAGCATTGACACTTATTCACTACCCTCTAAAGTATGGATAAAACCAGATAAATATGACGGACTTAGACAATTACAGTGCAAATACTGGTAAATCCAGACATCAACATACTCTGACTACCAACCAACCTTCATTCTAGTTTACCACAGCCACAAATCAGCAAGAAGAACATGTCTATCATCAGCAAATCTAGTTACTTGAGACCACTAGAAATGGTACTGGCACCCCCGCCATTAATGTATATCAATCACAGAGATTTGAAAAGCCTGCCCTTGGTGCAATTCTGGACTAGCAGACATCAACCACCGGAATAAGAATCAATACATCCAAAGAGAGATCCAACTGGCATGACTCCAAAAAAAGTCACATTTAAGAATTTCACATATGGATCTCACTCACTTGAAAGCTGTTCAAACAGTCTGACAAACTAAAAAAACAAGTGGCAGTAACACTTACCATTAGGAATATCTTTCAGAGGTGTCCCCCGGCCCTGCATAGCACAAAGAGCAACACTTTCATCATACCATTGCACGAAGCGAAGTCACAAATCAATGAACACCCCACAAGAGTTTAAGGCAGAATGGGATTTGCACCTTCTCAATTGACAATGGCTTGCTAGCAGAAGACCTGCCTCGTTCAGGAATAGAGTATCTTTCAACCATCTTCCGCTCCCTGGTTGGCCTCTCATTGCTTGGGGTCACAGCTTCTTTCTTATCAGTGGGTTCCTTACTCTGCTTCTCCTCGCTGGCTTCGGAAGTGTTCTTTTCACCTTGATTACTTTTCTTACCCTCTGCTTCTTCGTCTTCAACGTCCCCTTCCTTGTCAACCTCGGCGTCCTCATCCTCCGCCTCCTCCTTTCGGTCTATGCCATCTTCCTCTGCTGGCTCATCGTCGTTTCCCTTGTCAGCTTTTACATGGGGAACTTCAGAATTTTGGTCCTCCTTGTTCTCTTGAATCGGTTGCTCCACCTTCTCTTCTTGCTTCTCCTCTTCCTTGTCGTTTTCCTTCTGTTTCTCCTCTTCCTTCATTACGCTCTCTTCAGCCTGTTTTTCTTCCACTTCCTCAGGCTTTTCTTCCATCGCGGCATCCTCTTCTTCCTGCCCCTCTTTCATACCCTCGTCGACTTTTTCTTCCACTACTTTGGGCGGGGAATCCTCCTTGCTCTCTACCGGGGCTTCCTGATCCGGCTTTTTCTCCTCTAGGGTTTCGCTCGCCATGGACCGCAGTCCCGAATCAGAGAAGCAGAGTCACTTGGTAAGAGAGAAATCACAGGAATTAGAAGAACAAATAACTAAAACCCTAAGAGGAAGTTAGGTTTTTTTTTTTTAAGATCGCGAAAAAGTGTGGAATTTTGACTTTCGGGGTAGCAAAGTGTTTGTGCGCGAGTTTATGCGGGGGAGGTTTGAGTTGCGAGATGCAGAGAGATTAGGGATTGGGAAGAGAGAGAGAGAGAGAGAGAGAGAGAGGATTTCAGATTTGGGGGTGGGGCGGGGGGGAATTAGAACTGGAAAATTAGGGCGGGATCCAACTATCGGGAAAGAAAGACGAATGGGCGGGGGTTCAAAAATATTTGATGGCAAAATGGATTTCAGTAGAGCGGGATGATTTCAGTTTCAGCTTCCAGTTTTCCACTTTTTGTCCCCGCCATCGCCTGAATGGCTGCATAATAACAGACTACACGCACCAAGATGTGTAAGGTTTGATAGCATTCAATCAAGGTTGTCGAACCGGTTTACGGTGCCCCGATTTCACAAGTGAATCGATAGAGGAGAAAGAGAAACCGGTCTAGGAGAAAGAGAAACGTGGAGATGACAGGAGTCGAACCACTTTTTTTCTCTCAACAATTTTTGTCCATGGAAGATGAACAAAAACGACGGCGTAAAAAGTAAGAGACCGAAAAAGTTAGACTTCCGGTTGAACCCCTGGTATAGCGGGATTTGACCGAAATTGACCGCAACATCATGTCAGTAGCATTCTAACCAGTTTCATGACTGACACCGGTTCAACCGGCCGGCATACCACTGGCATGACAACTATGGTAGCATCTACGAAATCGAGTTTGAATGCATTTCCAAACTCGATTGTGGTATTGTTATTTTCACGAATTTTCTAAAATACTAAAAAAGTTGATAGCATCGATGTTCCAAAAGCTTATATTCGTGATTTTCACGCTAAGAAAATGTCTTGGGTCTGTTAGTTCTATGAAGCAGAAACGGCACAGAATTTAAGTGGTTTCCTCGTTCAAGATGAACGAGCCTAGTCCACAGCCGAAGCGATGAGATCTCTTATAATCGTATGTTACGTACAATCTCCACACATACATATTTACAGTGACAGAAAACCTAACAAGTATCCCTAGCCAACACAACTAAGGAGACCAACTCCTACACTAATACACGAAAACAAACTTGAGGCCTAGGAATGACCCCAATCCGTGAGACACACGTGCAACATATTTTAACACCCTCCCACAAATTGATGGGGGTTACGCAACATCAATTAGCCAGATATATACGAGTGTTGACTAGCTGTAAAGGCTTTAGTGAACAAATTAGCAAGTTGGTCTTCATACGTAATGTAGAATACCTTAATAGCCCCTTCTCAAACCAAATCACGAATGTAATGAACGTGGACTTCAATGTGCTATGTACAATCATGCATAGCCGAATTTGAAGCAATACGGATGGCACTAGTGTTATCCACATACAACTCCATAGGCACAACACATGTGACACCCAAGTCACCAAGCAACCGACGTAGGCACTCGAGTTCCGAAGTCACATCCGACATAGTGCGGTACTTAGCCTCTGTAGAAGATTTAGAAACATGATCATGCTTCTTACACCGCCAAGAAATGACGGAGCCTCCAAAACGAATACACCAACCAGTTGTGGAACGACGAGTATTAACAGAACCAACATACTCTTAGTAAAAAAAGGCTTGAAGAACCAGAGGATCAGACGCCGATAAAAAAAACCCGACATCTCTAGTACCCTGCAAGTATCGAAGAATTAGTGAACAACATCGAGATGGACACTACGAGGAGCAGCCATAAACTGACTAACAATCTGAAATGCATAGGCTATGTCGGGCCAAATAGAGGCTAGATAAATGAGACTTACAACAAGACTGCGATACTACTTACCACCCTTATCAGAAAGCAACGTGCCTAAATCCCTCCCCAACTTCAAATTCAATTCCATGGGAGTAGATACAGACACACAATTAGTAAAGTGAGCGGAATCAAACAAGTCATAAATGTACTTGGACTAGAAAAGAAGAATACCCACACGAGAGCGAATAACCTCGAGTCCCAAATAAAAGGATAAGGAACATAATTCCTTCAACCAAAACGACTGATGAAGACCCACATTCAACGAGGCAATGCCCTCATCATCATCACCAGACAATATCATATCGTCAACATAAAGAAGTAAAACCACAAGTCCGCGAGAAGTCACACGAGTAAATAAGGAGTGATCATTCGAGCTTTGTTGAAAACCCAAAGCCAATATAGTAGAATGAAAATTGTCAAACCAGGAGCATGTTTCAACTTATATAATAACCGACAAAGGAGACAAACTTGATCTTTGCTTCCCAGTTTGTATCTTGGGGGACACTCTATGTACACAGTTTCCTTCAGCTCGCCATAAAGAAAGGCATTCATCAAGTCAAGTTGATACAATGGCTAATCACAAAGAGAGGTGGCAACAAGAAGAGTACGAACACTCACCATCTTTGCAATAGGAGCAAAAGTTTTTTCAAAATTGATGCCATACTCTTGATTGAAACTTTGAGCAACTACGTGAGCCTTGTATTGTTCCAAGGATCCATCCGGTCTCATTTTCAATGTGTATACCCAGCAAGAACTAATAACCAGAATGGCCGAAGGAGATCATGGTAAATGGTACGAGATCCCACGTATAATTAGAATGAAGTGCATATATTTCTCCATCCATGGCTCCGTTCTAGTGAGGGTTACTGTGTTCTTGTGAATAGGGGTGGGAACTGAATTAGACTCGACTTGATAAGAGACATAATCTCGAAGCCGAGAAGGTGGATGGCCAAACAAGGTGCGCATGGAACGGCGAATAAGAGGAGCAACATCCTCCGGTATAGGTGAAGCTGGCGAATTCAAAGCTGGAAAGGAAGATGAAGTTGAAGTCGAGGTTGGCGAGGCGGGCGGATCAGCCAAGGGAAATGGGATAGGAGGTGGGTCAGCATAATCAATAGTGCCAAAAAGGATGGTAAACTCAAGGAAGTATCAAACAAAGATGGGGACTCGGAGGGAGAATAATACATGACATTTTCGAGAAAGACAACTGATCGCTGCTTCGATCGAGCTTTAAATCTATATAGTCAAAGCGCACTTACTAGTCAATCCTAACAAGGCCATGTATAACCTAGCTAGGGATGTAGTAAAGCGGGTCGGTCGTATTCCAAGACTCACGGTATCCTAGTCTTAGGCTACTTAGGCTCGGTCGTTATCTAGTCAACCTGTTGTTTGGCAGGTGGGTACTTCGAGGAACTATCCCTAACCCTAGCCTAGGGCTACTATGTAATGTCAAGGTACTTAGCGTTTATTAAATGTGGTGAGTGAGCTCTTTTCCATGGGCTTTCGTGATTATCCACACGCCTCCGAGTACGCCTCCCCTAGACCCATATATAGTCACCTCGATCTAGGCTATCGTATATGGGGCATTAAGCTCGTAGCTCCTTTCAATGGGTACTACCCACCGTCCACACCGAGGTTTCATCTCGGGTTCTATCTATGAAGGCTACCTATGACAGGGGTTCAATCGCCTCGACCACCATAGGTCCCTATTCATACATCTAATCTCAATTTGCTTGATGGAGCATACTTGTGTAACCCTACAACTTCATACAAAGTGTAGAAGCATAAAGTAGGCTAATAGAGAAGATTAGGACGACTTACCCAAACACAATCAAGGCTAGACGACAATAACAACTAGATAAACACATTCATTCATTCAAACCCTAAAATATCCATACATAAGAATAGAGAAGATTAGAGTACGTTTTCTCGTCAACTAGATAAACACATTCATTCATCGCTGTCGTGGTGAGTAGATGTGAGCAATGGGAAATGTGTATTTGAGTATACCCCAAACCATCCCTTTTTTTGTGTTACGGATACCCAAATACCCGTTATATTTGTTGCGGGATTGAACTTGTGATTAAGAATCTCAACATCGGGTACCTGTGGGTTACCCACTAATACCCGTTTGGTAATTTGGGTACCTGTATTACCCATTAGGATTTAAATTTCATTGTAGAGGCCAGAGGAAGGAAGGAAAGGGTGTTGGTTGCTTAGAAAAAAAAGGAGAAAGCGGAACTGTGATTTAGTTGTCTTTGGGTTTCTTCTTTGATTGCTTGAAGCTTCTGTTGGTTGCCCGCAAATCAGTGACTGCTTCTCGCTCCTTCTCCTTGGCGTAGTGGGTAAGAGTAACGGGGAACAGACAAAGGTGGGGAGTTTCATTTATGTGCGCAAGAGATAGTAGCTTAATCTTGTTATTTTGTTGTTCAATCAAACTTCATTTTCATTTTGAAGGACAGTAGCTATATTTCTTAATGCCTTATACTTATGTCTTATGCTTTATGGAGATAGTTTCTGAATGCTTATGTCATTTTGTTTCAATTGTAATTTTGTTATTTTGTTCCGGGTGTAATTTTGTAAATGTTCTCATGTTGAACATTATAAATAGGTAGTTTGGATACCGGTTATCTGTCCCCGTATGCGTTAACGGGTACCCATTACTCGTACGGGTTTGGGATATGGAATGAACGGGATGGGTACACCATCCCGTTTCCCACCCCTAGGTGAGTGGTGAAGAAGTTGGCAAATAAACCATGCAAAATCAACCAAACAAGAACCACATATATATATATATCAATGGCCAACAAGCCAAAGAACACAACTACACAAAAACTAAATTACAAATTCTGTTTCCTCCATCAAATTGTCAAAAAGAAGAATTTCGAATTCGGATGAAAAAACTAAATAACACAACTTGCCGTAACTTCATTAATGAATCTCAACATTCTTAGTATTTCGTTCTTCCGTCACCTTCAGTGATCACATCTTTGAATGAACTGCCACTGGGAATCATGGGCAGAACATGCTCTTGATAAGGCACAACACATCCAACAAGTAAGGTCCAGGTGGGTCCAACATTTTCTGAATTGCAACTCTAAGATCTGCAATTCTTGTTACCCGAGCTGTAGGAACTCCACAGGCTTCAGCAAACTTCAACATGTTGGGGAATATCTCGGCTTCCCTCGATGGGTCACCAAGAAATGTATGAGCTCTGTTAGCCTTATAGAAACGATCTTCCCACTGAAGAACCATACCCAGGTGCTGATTGTTCAGAAGCATAATCTTGACTGGCAAATTCTCCACTCAAATGGTAGCCAACTATTGCACATTCATCATAAAGCTTCTGTCGCCATCAATATCCACAACATCAGCTTCCGGATTGGCAACAACAGCACCCATAGTAGCAGGCAAACCGAAACCCATAGCTCCAAGTCCAGCAGAAGTCAACCACTGTCGTGGCCTCTTGTACTTGTAGTGTTGAGCAGCCCACATTTGATGTTGACCAACCCATGTGCTAATTATTGCTTCCCCATTAGTCAATTCATCAAGAACCTGAATGGCATGTTGCGGTGGAATCGCTTCTCCAAAAGTCTTGTATGTCAATGGATACTTCACTTTCTGTTCATTCAACTCCTCTCTCCATGCCTTGAAATCCAACTTACTCTTAGCCTCCTTGCTTTCCAAGAGCTCATTAATCCCCTGCAATGCCAACTTCACATCTCCACACAACGATACGTGAGGCTGCTTATTCTTACCAATCTCAGATGGATCAATATCAATGTGAACAATCTTGGCTCTACTCGTAAAAGCTTCAAGCTTCCCAATCACACGATCATCAAACCTCACTCCAAAAGCAAGCAGCAAATCACTGTGCTCCACAACATAGTTCACATACACAGTTCCATGCATCCCAAACATTGCCAGTGACAGGCTGACAGCTCATCCGAGACAGGGAAAGCTCCAAGCCCCATTAAAGTGCTGGCTACATGTAGTGATGGCAATGGGGCGGGGCGGGTACCTCAATTCCCATGCCCCGCCCCACGCTACTACGGGGCGGGGCGGGTCGACCCACTCTTACATGTTATTCGAAAAAAATACAAGTAAATTTTACTTTTTACGATAAAACAAAGGGAAAACACTTTAAGAATGAAAGATAGTGATAATATAATGGGTAATTGAGTCTAACAAGTTGAAAGAGCGACTCTAACTAGTTGAAGAAAAGTCAAAATAAGAGAAATGTGTATAGAAATTGTAAGAAATTGAGATAAAATGAGTCTAAAACGGGGCGGGGCGGAAGTAGATACCCATGTCCCGCCCCACGCGTGGGTCAGGTTGGGTAATACCCGCGGGGCGGGTTGAAATTGCCATCACTAGCTACAGGAATCCCAGTTAGCTCAACGAACTTGCTCAACTCTTGACTCGAATTCAAACACCCTCCTCCCACGTACAACACAGGCTTCTTTGACTCCAAAATGAACCTCGTAATGACCTCCAAATTCAACTGGCAAGGCGGCTTAGGCAACCTAGCCATGTAACCATGCAACTTCATTTCACATTCCCAATTAGGAACAGCTAGCCGCTGCTGAATATCCTTGGGAATGTCGATCAAAACCGGGCCAGGGCAGACCAAAGTAGCCAAATGGAACGCCTCTTTCACAACCCTAGGAATGTCATCCACACCGAGAACCAGATAATTGTGCTTGGTAATGGAGCGACTTACCTCGACGATTGGAGTCTCCTGAAAGGCGTCAGTTCCAATCATGCGGCGGGGCACCTGGCCGGTAATGGCGACTAGTGGGACGCTGTCGAGGAGCGCGTCAGCGAGGCCGCTGATGAGATTGGTGGCCCCGAGGCCCGAGGTGGCGATACAGATGCCAGGCTTGCCGGAGGAATGAGTGTAGCCTTTGGCAACGAAGATGTCGCCTTGCTCATGGCGGGGAAGAACGTTTCGGATGGTTGTGGAGCGAGTGAGGTCCTGGTGGATCTCCATGGAAGCGTCGCCCGGGTAGGCGAACACATCGGTGACTCCCTCCCGCTCGAGCGCTTCCACGAGGATGTCGGGCCCCTTCCGGGGCTCGTCGGGGTAAAATCTAGGGACCACAAGCGGAGGATCTGTGGTGGTGATGGAGGAAAAATCGGCAGGGCGGGTTTTGAGTTGGCAGAGCAGGAGATGTGGAGAGATTGGCGGGGAGATGGACGGAGGGAGTAAGAGAATGACCAGCGGGGGATGGACAGAGGAGATCTGGTGGTGGAGGAAGCAGTGAAGACGGCGGAGGAAGCGGCGACGGCAACCATTGTCGACATGCACAAGAGGGGCTACCAATGCCAATGGATGTTTGCAGTGAACGAGGGAAGGCGGCGGAGGCGAAGGTGGGAGGAGGGGTTATTAGTTCGAAGAAGGCAGAAATAGAGAAGGATTAAGTCGAATTACCATAAAGGACTTATCGATTGCGTTTATTTAAGGGGGCAGGAATGTATAGACGAACAAGGCGAGGACAAGATTTTTCCCAACCAGTCAGCCTACGGACAGGCGAACGATGAGGAGTGTAGTGAGTGTGTTACGACGAGTCATTGTAGGGTTTTGTGGTTCAAAGGAGAATATTGCCATTGCCGTGTAATCCAACTAACAAAAGGACATATAATGTGATTAAAGATATCGATGTTAGTAACTTTTTATATGTTGTTTATATATCAACAGTTAAGTTTTTCATTAGAGGTTATCATAAAAATAATTAGTATGACATGGTTGTATGAAATTTTTAATAAAAATAAAATTTAAATAAAGAGAAAAAACCATATGCTCATTCACTTGTTTCTATTTCTCTCCTCTCCTCATCTCCCTCTGATGTTCTTCTTTCTTTCCGCCACAAAACTTGTTTAAGCCCGGAATGTACCAAGCGGTACAACACGGAAGGACGCCCTCTTCAGGTAGAGGAATGCGTACTTCAATCTCGCAAGAAGTTCCACAGGGGTGGCCTAGGACACCCTCCGATTCTGAAGTGAGTAAGAGAAAGAAGTTTTAGTGTAGAGAGAGAGTAGTTGATCTTACCATTAATACCACCAGTAGGGTATTTATACCCAAGGACTGGTGACTTAAGCATTTAATGTCTCCACTTGGCCACCTACAGCGCAATTAATGCTATGACATGCATCGACGCACGAAGATTTTGTGATCTTTCCTCGATATTAATAACCGCGGGACGCCTTCTAGAATGAACACCGTAGTGACAAGCCACCGCAGTCTGAGGCCTCAGGGTACTGGTATACCGATGGAACGCTAAAGGCCCTTCACTTGGACAGAGAGCGACCTTTTACGGACGCCTTTCCCAATTGGCTTACTATGCTTTCGGATTAGGAGATCATTACTTAGTCCAACATTTTCCCCTTAGGCGGGAACATCTATGGGTTTTTGCGGCTATAAAACAATATTTTAATGATGAGCGGCTAACCTAATCCGAAACACCAAAGTGCTACTGCCCCTGATGCGAAACACAAACGCGCCGCCTACCAGCTCCATCGTACAAGCTCACGCTCCTTCCTTAGCCATGTATGCTTAGACGTGATTTGTGTATTGTTTTTTCATGCTATAATGTTTTTCAAACTTCCTTTATGCCACGTGTCAATTTTTGGTTGTCTTGAAGGGGTGTAATGGTCACTCAAACGTCTTCTCGTACTCTATAAAATTACCCAGAGTAGGGTTTCAGTCACTCCACAACTGCCCCTATGCCCGAATCCTTCGTATAAACCCTTCTGGTAAACCTCCTATTCTTTCCTTCGAGCTATCTTCCTTTTCTCTCCTCTTTCCTCTAAGTTAATTCTGTCACTCTTCTAATTGTCACAATTGCTCGTTGTGTCGAGTATTTTTGCTCTCCTCGGCAGAATCCACTGCGGGTGAAGTTCAAGAAGTCACTTTAGAGGAATCATACTATCATAGGAAGAAGATGATTGGGAAATCAAAAAACTCCGCTGCTTCGACCACCATTTTCGCCAATGTCGTCGAAAAAATCTAAGGCTATAGTTCCCCCCTACTGGCACTTTTGATGATCCCCCTCCTCAAGGACTATGTCAGAGCAACACCGTCACCCCGACGACCTCTGTGGGTGGTCAAGTTGGTGGGCCTTCCTCCACAACCTTTTTGGAAGACCAAGGTATGCTCAATCTTTCTTCTTCTCTGAGCGTTTCAAAACTTGATAGGGATTTTGAAGTGGTAGAAATAGGTTTTACTGAACTTTGGGAGGATGAAAAACTATTCCAACTATTTGGATCCTCACCGAAGTTCCTTCCACCAATAATGGGCAGGTGGGCACCTCTTCCACTGTTGGTGAAAACATTTTAGAGAAGATCGAGAACCATGCTATTAGCCTTTCCTCAACTGAGGATACTTTGTTTGGTGCCCTTGAGGAGGAGGCTCCTTGAATCTTAGCTCGCCCTTTCTGGTTTTATTAGAAAGCGTCATAGTTAGATCTTACCAAGCTATTGAAGATGACGAATACCATTTCTGCATCCATAGGGACATGTGGGAAGTTCAACCAGTTCCAGAAATCATTTACGCGCAAGGTCCTGATAATGAGGCAACCTTATCTCTTTCTGCTACCTTGCATCGACTGAAAATTCTTGGGCTTACCACGCATTGGGAATATGTAGTTTTCTCTCACTCGTGGTTGATCAAGCTCTTTTCCGTGAGGCTGGATTCATATTCATGTAGAGTAAGTCAGACTTGAGTTATGCTTCCTACTTGATCCTGTATTAACCCAGACTATGTTTTCATTGAAATGCACCCTAGGCCGCCTTTCGCCCAATATCATCTGTCATTCAGCTGCTTATCGCCTTGCATGCAAGAGAACTAAGGAGGAGCCCTCTTTTGAGACCTTCTGATTGCTTTATGGCCTTAGAGATTCCACTAACTGTTGTTCATTTGTAAGGCGTGATGCGACGCTCGGTTTCTTGTATGGGTTGCCCAAGCTAGACTTCATTTGGTTCAAAAAGTATTTTTTTTTTGCTCGCCCTGTGATTCCTTGGTTTTTTGGAGATTCTGAACCTCTTACTGGGCATGTTGTTGGTGTAAAAGCCTATTGGAATTCCCACCTCGATTTATGTGAATCCACCCGAAAACATTTAAAAGATAATGAAGTGGGTGCATTTCGACTTGAATCTGGAGGGCGGGGATTCAACTCTTCAGACTGTGCAAGATCTTCATGGTTAGCGTGCTTTCTATTTATTTGAACGGATTCTTTCTGCATCATTGTACTTATGCTCTTCTCTATAGGAATGGATTTTTTTCCAGATGGAGCTCGACCGAAGAAGCGGAGGAAAAAGGATGTGGCATCTCGCGAGAGCGGCTTTTGATCTCAAACTGTGGATGCAGGATATCTGAGGGTGCCCCCTCTTTCTAACCCGCTACGGGTTAATGTTACTGGTGCGACGGGAGGACCCGTTTCTACCTCTCGACAGGTAAGAAGCGTTCTGTTGTCACCATTGTTGTGTCTGTTGTGTTTCCTTCGTCAAAACGCAGGAGGCGTAAGTCTGCTCTTACAATCGAAACTACTAGTGGGATGCAAGCCACTAGTCCAGAGCACCCCACAAATCTCTTTTTTCCCTAATGCTTCTATGAGTGGAGAGGCAGCTCAGCGTGTCTTGCATTCCATTGCTGAAGGGTTGCAGGTGCCCCCAGAGTATACTCCAACTCTTCTCTCTCGCCATCAACATGGCCGAGACAACCGCTCGCTTCTTATTTGTAGTATGACTTACCCTCAGTACTTGTTGTTATCTCCGCTTTCCAATACTTACCCATTTTCTGTTTGCAATCCCGGGTTGAAGTGCTCTCTCACTCTAATAAAAAACACAATTGAAGGAAAACCAAAGCGACTTATAATTCGGTTCGGCGTGACCGTACCAAAATATAATTCAGTTCGAAATCGATTTTAGTTTTATACATAACATGTAGCTCGATATGCAAACCGAATCGAACCAATGTCCACCCCCACATGGCCACATACATGACAACTATGCTCTAAGAAAACCAAACCTAAATTTGAAAGGTTGCGTTTCATAATTGTAAATGCCACATTTGGTCACTGAGATTACTAAATCGTGTCATGTTTAGTCACTAGAAAAATTTAATATCAATGTTGGTCACTCGAATTATCAAAACATGTCACATTTAGTCACTCTCTCGTTAGTTTCCGTCCAATTCCATTTGGAATTGGACGGAAACTAACGAGAGAGTGACTAAATGTGACATGTTTCAGTAATTCGAGTGACAGGAGTTGGACGGAGGCTAACGAGAAAGTGACTAAATGTGACATGTTTCAGTAATTCGAGTGACCAAAATTAATATTAAATTTTCCTGATGACTAAACATGACACGATATAGTAATCTCAGTGTCCAAATGTGGCATTTACCCGTTTCATAATAAATAAAAAAATTGAAAGGTTTGCGTTGGAGTTGGTGTAAATGCCCACACTTTGAAATTGGAGGGAATACGGAAGCCCCCATTTTGAACGGCGAAGTCCTCAGTCCACATCCGTCATTCGGCCAAGCCCCCGGAGATTGAAACAATGCTCAGAAGACGACTAGTTCTCTCTGACGACGAGGATGAAGAACACAAAAATCCACTCCGGCTGCCTTCTTCTCTGCCACCTCCGCAATGGGAGGAAGCAGATTTGCACGACCCAGAAATTGAAGCTGGTTTACCGCAGCCAGCCGTAAATTACCAAAACCCTAACCCTAACTTCTCTGAGCCAGTAGTCCCACTCTCCGACGAAGAGTTTGTGGATGTATCCGACGATACCAATTCTGCGTCTCCTCCTCCGGAGGCCGTTTCCTCTAATGCATCGGAGAATCAGCAGCCGCAACCGCCGCCGGCCCCGGAGGAGAGCTTCGGATGTCCGGTAGGGGATGTTCTGTCGCGGATGGGATTGAGGTTAAAAAGGGAATGGCTGGATTCTTGTCTCGGAGGGCTTGGGAGCTCGGTTCAACATCTTGATGTTACGGGGAAGGCCAGGCATTGCTTTGACAAGTTCTTAATTTCCAACTTGAACTACTGTGGCGCAGGCGTGCTTCCGCTCAATGTGGATGCGATGCACCTTGTGGATCTCCCCGGGCCATTTGTGTTGCAGGTGCGGGTTAGATTTGGTGATGTTGTTTTCTTCTTCTTCTACTTTTGCGATCTCCTTAATCAATTCATAAGCTTTGTTCCTCTCTGGGTCGATTTAATCTCTCTGATTTCTGCCATGTAGTAGTAGCTAACGCATAATTGTGTATGTAGTAACTAGTTCTTAACTCACTTTAAGTCCAAAAATTTCCAGGTTGACGAGATCGTTAATTTGAGTGCTCCCCTCAAATCTAGGTATGAAGATGCACATTGCGGGCTAAAGAGGTGCCTTAAATTATCAATGACAGATGGTGTTCAACGTGTGTTTGGCATTGAGTATAGGCCTATCAGGGATCTTAAAGTTTTGGCTCCTGCTGGGTTCAAGGTATTCCATTCATGATAATACGATGATTTTTTGTTGCTTTGATTGGAGCGTCCATGGAGGCTTCTCAACTTGAATGGTAGAAGGATTATCATCTTTTCATTTTCACATGTAGATGGCCTTGCGTAATGTACATGTCCGTCGTGGACTCTTGATGCTGGTTCCTGAAGTTCTTGAAATCTTAGGAGGGATGGTGGAGGAGTTAGATGGAGCAAGACAACGTCTTGTTGAAGAAGTGAATAAGCCTCCTAGGGGAAAGAGGTGTGGTCTGGAGTTTCCTTCTACATGAAATTTACTCTATTAACTACTTTTGAAAGTAGTTGTGTGCTCTCACTTTGGATCTCTTTTGTCTTTTGCAGAGCAAGAGCAGGAGTGAATCCTCCTTTAGCTACCAGGGCCACTCTGGCTGCATGGCCCCTCTCTGCAATCAATGACCAAGGAAACACCACCAATGGATCTGATAATTCCCTTGGGACCAGCACCTCCACTATTAATCCTGGACTCGCGAATGAACGCTATGATCGTTCTGCTAATGTTGCTGGATGCAGCAATGTTCCTACCAATTGTTCTAGATCCTCAGCTCACTCCACTTTACACACTGCAATCCCCTTTTCTGGTGGAGGCAGCAATAATCCTATCAACATTTCTAGATCCCAAAATCCCTCCACGGTACAGAGGGCAATTTCTTCATCTATCAATGTTCCCAGTGGCAGCAATAATTCTAGCAATGTTTCTAGATCCACAAATCCGACCTCAGCCTCTTCCAGCAACTTCAGTGGAGGCAGCAACAGTCCTGTCGATGCATTCAGATCCACAAATTCCTCTACCATACAGACTGGAGGTCCCTCTCAATCACATGACCAAGGTCACCTTACCCTGTTGCTTCTTATATTACCTCTTAAAATGCATTCTGCAGAAATGTTTTGACTGCAAATTGAAAAGGTTCTATGTGCTTGGTATTGTTGATTTAGGTAATCGTTTGGTTACATTGCGCACCAATTCCAGCCAGTGCACTACAAATGGCCATGATAATGGAAGAGCAGGATTATGTGCTGCCAGTCTATCAGATAGAGTTGTTTCAGAAGTTGAGGGGATGCATATTGATGCTTCTTCTCCTGTTCTCAGGGAGAGTGCTGCATCGGATCAAGAGGATACTCTTATGGTTGATGAACTTGAACATCCCCTTATATTATCTGGGGATCAAAAGATTCCATTTACGTACTTAGCTAGTTTGTCAGCAAAATGGGCATCAACAAGGATGAAATCTTCCGTCCAGGGAAAGATTAAGGTGCCTGCTCCCCTGTCGTGTGAAATTGAGCAAAGACAAATTCTGCTCTCATTAACTGTTAATTTGTGGTTGAAAAACTGCAGTGTCTCATTACTGGTGTGAAGGGATTCCAATACAGGCAGAGAGAAACATATGATTTACGAATATATGTGGACGATGGAAGCCTCATCTCTGAGATCCTGGTCCATCATAATGTAAGTTCTAGGATCAGTTTGTTCAAAATAAGTTGCACAAAGTCATCTAATATGTTCCACCAATATATGGTACCCTTTTCAGGTCGTTACCAAAGCTATAGGTTATTCACCCATAGAGGTCACTTCTGCTCTTTCTTCCAAGGATGTAAAGAGAGTTGGTGATATGAAGGACACCATGAGACAGTTCCAAGTATTTCTAGCCAACTTTGAGGTAGTTTTGCTCTCAACCCTTTTTATGATCCTCGTTTGCTGGCTCATTGAGAATCTCTTTTGGTCTTTCATTAGTTGATTTGCTTTGCTTTACATTGGTGGGGTCTGTTTTGGATTTAGGGCACAATGCTTGTAGAAATGAATGGAACCTCCTCTGTTCCAGTTGCCCTCGAATTAGACCAAGGGAGCCCTCCTGCTGATGCATGGCTGCTTATGGAAAGGCTCAACAAGTTTCCTTCTCCCTCTCAACAAACAGCGGCTCATCATACTGCTTCTGAGACCATTACCATTTCTCCATGACCCGACCCAGAATCTGTTGGTGGAGAAAGAGAACTTATAATTTATTTGCTGGAAAAGGTGAATTACTCATACAAGAGAACGCAATGATGTAACATTCTACAACAGAATGAAGCCCCTAACTACACTAGGCCAGTAGTAGCCGTAGATCTTTCTGTCTTTCTGTCGGAAGGGAAATGTTTGGAGACTGTTAATTATGGTCAAGCAGGAAACTTCCGGTGGCTAAACTTGGAAGAATCTCCAGAAACCAGAAGATGGATTCCTTGCACCGATTCGCGATGTCAGCAATCTTCTTGCTGCGGGCATCATCGACTGAGCGGCCAGGCGGCGGGAGCAAAAAGAATCGGTTGCTCCACTCGATGGCATCAGGGCAAAACGCCTTCACCCAGAATATTGACCGGTACCATTCTGGCTCTGTCAAGTACTTGTCTCCCCGCAGTGCGCTATTAACAATTGATTCTGCACATTCGGCGGTGGACTCCAGAGGCATCACGCTCAGTTGAACCTGCCATCATCAGTTTTGGGCAAGCCAAAGTTTGAACTTGCTAGCTTACTGTATATAAGCATATATCACAAATGTTATGTTGACAAACTTACATCTCTCATTTCTTTATCCATTCCCAGTCGGCCTTGTTGATTCAGGAACTTGCCGCCTGTCATTTCCGACTCGATTAGCCCCGGGGTGACGATTGTGATTCCGATTTCGGTTCCCAGTTCCACTCTCAGCGTCTCGTACATGGCAACTACCGCTGCTTTGCTTGCCTGCAAGGAAAAAAAAGAGAATCGATAGTGAAGAACTGTTGACAAAGGAGAAGAGAACTAATCTCACTAGTTTACATTGTAGAAGCTCATCCTCGGAGCAGGCAGCCACGACGCACACGAAGATATTACTACGATCTTCCCGTGGGTCTCCCTCAGGTGTGGAATTGCAAAGTAGGAGCTATAAACCGATCCCCAGAAGTTTATGTCCTGCGTGCACGTCAGACAATCAACCGCATGAAATTAACTACGGTGCAGACTGGATTTAGCTGCGAGCTGCGTCCGCCTGCACCAAATGACTGTAGATCAAGCATGGTTTTGCGACTTCAGTACCATTGACGGGGCCAGTTGGGTGACGTCGGGGATGTCCTCGAACAAGCTGACTGGACAAACTCCGGCGTTGGTTACCAGGTGATCCACTGCAGGCAATAACAGAAACACCCTAAGAAAATTTAACGGTAAGGAACTATGTGTCAGAGATGGAGCTCTATATGTTTCGTTTGTACATCTGCCAAATACCGTCGCAGCTGTGTTGACAAACCGGCGGCAGTCTTCGGCGTTGGTGACGTCACCCTGGATGACCAGAGCGTAAGGGCTACCCATCTCCTCTGCTTTGGAGGCGACGTGGCGGAGGCGATCCTCTCTTCGGGCAACCAGAGCAAGGCAGGCTCCTCTCTTGGCGTACTCGTAAGCCAGATGCTTCATTCAGCCACAACAAACAATTAACAAAAACCCAACCAACAAAATCGAAACAATTCAGCTCCGAAAGTAAAAAAAATTGACGGTGTTTGCACTGCCGCAGATGGAAGTAAATTCGGTTATGCACCTCGCCGATGCCGGAAGATGCTCCGGTTATGAGAACGACTTTTCCGGTAACATCCTCCTTGAACACTGTCCTCCAGATGGACTCCACTCTGGTGTAGATTCGGTAGACATGGTTCAAGAAGCCGAGAAGTGTGACGAGGGAGATAGGGGTGAACACTATGTTCATCAAGTTGTCATTCGCCATGATCATGGCTGTCGATCGGCTGCATGCGCTTCAAGAGTAGAGACGAATTGAGAAGCTGGAGAGTGGGGAGCGGCGGTGCGGTGGTGATTGAATTTACCGGCAGATGATGATGAGAATTGAGAAGAGGACGTTAAATAATGATCTTGCGAGCTGGCTCTTGGTTGTGTTGCCACGTATAGCTTGCCTTGCATTGATGAGACAACACGTCGACTGCAGTGTGACGCCACCGTATTGCAATTGAAGGTGATTTATAGGGGTGTACATGGGTCGGGTGGTTCGGGTTTAGTCATTTTAATCACCCGATCCATGCACTACGGTTTGACAAATATCAAACCCAAACCCACCCAAAAATATTTAAACCCTACGGTTTGTTTCTAATTGGGTTGGGTCGGGTTGGCGATATTTTTAAGTAAAAACCCAACCCAACATAAATATATAATTATTCTACATCATAAAAATATTTTATAACTAATTAAAATTTCAAACGAATGAACCAAAGTGAAAGGTATGAAAATTCACAAATGTTGTTTAAATTTTAATAAAATGTAATTTACTTCAACATATGTCTTGTTTTTTCACGATATTTGTTGAAATAGGCTAAAAATGTTATAAACAAACACATCCATCATATGTTATTCTATTAAAATTGTACACAAGAAAAAGGATTACGTGAATCATAACTATATTCAATTTATGTCTAAACTTTAAGTCGAAGAATGCATTAGATTAGGGAGACCATGAGAGAAAAACATGGTGAAATATCTTAATTTTCTCATAAGTATATGACTATATAGTACATAAATATTTTTTAGATTCGAACTCATACTAATAGTTGGAACACGGGTTGGGTCGGGTTCTACGGGTTGTGTAATCCAAAATCCAAACCCAACCCAAAAGAGGCGGGTTGTACAAAAGAAAACCCCCACCCAACCCAAAACCTTCATTTTAGCGATAAATACGGGTGGGTTGGGTCGGGTTGGACGGGTGGGTCGGTTTCCGGGTGTGTTTGTTCACCCCTAGTGATTTAGGGGAAACTGTTTTTTGAGATAGATAATTAAAAAACTGTTTTTTTTTTTATTAAGGCCCTTTTTCAATATTAATTGAAAATGCTACAACTAGCTGGATGTATATGAGTCAACTGTTGGAATTTTAAAAGGTGTGAATGAAAATGAAAAGGGAAGGAATTAAAATTTGGTGACTTGTTGAAGACGCAGTCTAAAATTCGGTCGAGTTTATTTAATATGTAGGTAATTGGTTAAATTGATTATTGTAAGCAACTGGATCAGATAGAATCGACTTGAACTGAATTAAACCAAACTGATGTGTGGTGGAATAGTCCAATCGGTCACACTATCATGAGCCGAACCAATGTAATGGTTGATAAATGTTAAACAAATCAATGCAATGGTTGAAGTGTAACTACCCACCTGAAAGTTTGCCTCTCTTTGTACGCACATCTTCATTTTCTATAAATAAAGAGGGAGGGCTAACCACCGCGATAGAGAGATTGCATGACGTCGGATATGGAATCAAGAGGGAGAGAGAGCCTCTGCGCGAGGGAGACTGCATGCGCCAGATCTAGAATTAAGAGGGAGAGAGAACCTTTGCATGAGGGAGACTGGATGGCACCGGATCTAGAATTGAGAGGAAGGGCGAGCCACCGTATTTTTTCAACGGAATTAGGAAACGATGACGCCTACGATGAAGCCTGAGCGGTTTAAGCAGTGAATTTCAGAGTGAAGAATGAAAGGCGGGGTTTCATAAGAATTTCTCACTGTGAGATTCTGTTTTTGGGGTTCAGAGATAACTTTTTATTGATAAAGATGGAGAGAGAGGAGAGAACAGGGTAGCCTACGCAGACAGAGTAATCGAGGGTTACTAACTAGGTAAGGGTCATTATACCTACAACTGGATTTCGTCTACAGTATACCGATACCATCGGTCAACAGTTGAATTGGTAATCACTGGTTATCGATTCGGTAACCGGTTAAATAATTAACCAACTATCATATTACGAGTACTAGTAGGCCTTTATGGACTATAAGGTGGTTTGGATGGTTATATCCTATTGAGAAAATATGAACGACCTTAGGTATGTAAAACCTATGAAGAGGCTTGTGAAGACTTGTGGGTCAAGTCTATCTAAACCAAAAACTTTTCAAGTCTTTTTTTGAAAGGTTATGTTCAAAGTAAAAATTAAACATAGTGCAAAACAAAAAATAAAACAAAAAACAAAAACAAAAAGAGGATACCTCCAATGCGTTGGAGATGGAACTTGGTTAGTATAAATGTAAAAGATTGCATTACGATGAAGCACAAAAGACAAGGAATTCTAATTCCTAAGATGCTTGTGAAGACATGATAATTTGTTTATCGTGCATGTGGTTTAGGACTTCATCTTTTCTATGCCTTATGTGGCAAGGTAAATGAAACTAAAATTGATTCTTAGAGGGATTTAAGAACTTTGTCAAAGAATGGTGATCATCAAGATAATCATACGATCATAATGGTTTACTATAGAGATACTCTATGTCATTGACAGATAATTTGACTTGTGCATCTTATAGTCAATTTTTTTAATGGTATATGTATACTATACCATTGAGAAACAATTTGACTTATGATTATCAATGTGAAGTTATTTGTCAAAACTGTTTATAGTATATATGAACAATATACTATTCAACTTTAGTCTAAATACCTTTTAGTATATGTGTAAATTTATACCATTGGCAAGTTATTAGATTATTAACTCAGAAAAATTCATACAAATTACTTGTGGTGTGTCATGTTACCTTGACAAAATGACATTGATAAGTAATTAGATGAAATTTCTAGCAAAATCTAGAATGCATCTGAATTACTTGTGACGTCTTAAGTTTTCTTGACCAATACCATTGGTAAGTAACTAAATTATATTTCTAATAATATTTGAATTGTGTGTGGTATGTTAATCCAATTAGTCCATACCATTTGCAAACAGTTAGATGAATATAGTAGTTGTAAGTTCAATAAGTAAAATTGTAGAAAATATATGGAGTTATTCCATGATATTTTGGCAAATGGTACAATTGTGGCGTAGATGAGTTGATGTATTGGCTAATATATCAAAATCCTAAAGTGGAACGTTCACCTATTCGTAAGACAAAGGTGGAAAGGTCAAACAAGTCAATCTTGAAAGTATGAAGGTGTCCAACTGTTGGGATATGGATTAATATGCCTACACGACTATAAACGGGCCCAAACCCACCTCAAGGCGTCCCGGACCCAAGCCCACTCAAGGAGGCCCAAGCTCTATATAAGGAGGCCACAGCCTCCAACCCAAAGGGCTTCTCGAGCCCTTCATCATTTTTCCCCTAAGGTCTCTCTCTACTTTATCTCTCTACATACCATACATCCTCTCCTATATCGTACTAACTTGGGCGTCGGAGTGTAGATCCCGGGGGCTGCCCCCCGCCTCACAGGTTCTTCAACTCCCGAGGAGATCCGACGAAGGAGTCCAGATCGGAGCCCCATAACCGCCTAGTACATTCTAGGCTCAAACAATTGGAGCCCACCGTGGGGCAAAGATTCTGGCACTCCTTTCGTTTGATTTCCAAAAGAGGGGATGAAACCAAACCTCAAGCAACGGCAGCAGCTGCAGATCAAAAGCAAGAGCCGCCGGGCAGAATAAAAATGAAAATGTCCCGGATCTACTTCTCTTTTATGAGAAACGAGGAACGGCAAGGATGGGCGGCGTGCAACTGGGGAGTTCATTCTTCGTTCCCTTCCCACAGTCCGAAAATCCCAGATCCAAGAACATCGCATAATATGCCAACCGAGAACAGTCTCAAAATCGAAGATTTCCTCCACCACGACTGCACTTCCTTCCCGGTACTCCTCACTCTCTTCTCTATCCTTCAGGTCAATCGGATGAGTTCCAGATCCGGTCGACAACTCGCCCAAACGACCGGAAACAACAGCGACCCTTCTACTCACTCGTCAACCCCAGCACAACCTGTCATCGTCCCTGCTCGTCGTCCAGCTTCTCATCACCGCCAGCGAAGACGTCTTCTTTGCTCCGCTGACTTCTGCCACCTCAAGCAAAAACTGTATGTTGTAGGAAACTCACATCACCTACTAATCCAACCTACAAAACAAAGAAGACGGTCAAAGAAGCTTAAATAAAGAAGCTGAATCTCCCATGGACAACTGCGAATCAAAGGAAGGGAGCTACCCAAAAGAAGATACAGGTGGAAGCTATAGCAAAATCTCCAAGTTCTGATCGCCGGAGGTGAATTCCGGCCCCCGTCAAGAAGCTCAGGCGAGCAATCAACATCAACACTATGACAGGCTGTTGTCACATCCCTTTCTCCTTCTCTTACTCAAAAAGTAGATTATGTTGCTACAGTGGGAGTCACTTCAATGCCATTTTCTTTCTGTGTCAGAAAAAGCAAACGGGAGAGTATCAAGACAGCGAAGTTATCGAGGAAGCGCCTCAAAATAGAAGACGCAAAGCTGAATGGGAGGAACGCCTTCAAAAAAAGATCGGCTGCACTTGTACCGCCGCATGCAATGGAAAAGGTAGTAAGGCAAAAGATGAAGCTTGAGGGACCAAGTGGTTAGGTTACGCATCTTATAAAGTCCACCAACAAATCTTCCAGGCAGGGACTCCCAAGGGCCAATACTATGGTGTCGCTATAAAAAGTGCGGCACCGGTGACGCTATAAAAAGTGCGGCACCGGTGACGCAAATTTTTATTGGGCCATGTGGAAGTGACGTGGCATAAATTGGGTGGAATGAATACACTTCAAACACATTGGTCTACGAGACTGCCCAAACCGCCGGTAGACCAACCAGACGGAAAATCTCTCCATCATCACCTGATTTTCACTGCATTTAACTTTCTCCAGGAACCAAACAAAAAAAAAAAAAAAACGAAAATGTAATCCCATAGTCCAACTTCCCCTGCCCTCTTTCATGCTCTCCCTCTCCGGTTGACTGTGTAAGAAATTGTGTTTCGGCGAACCTGTCCACCGCCGATGCAACCTCCTATACAACCTCTCCGATTCACCGCCACTAAATTCCTTCACCGCCTCCGCTATACGGCCGCGATGGTCGATGGAGACAGAGGCTTGCGAAGAGGACAAATTCCTTTGCCTCTGTTCTACAGAAAATGTAGGACAGTAGGGGGAAACAGTGACGGATTTCGGAGATGGGAGCGAACAACAGACAAGTCGCCGGAGTGATTTTGGAGAAACCGTCGGAGAAGGAAATCGAGGAAGTGCACTTTTGGTTTGTCGTCGATTTCCTGTTTTCTGATTTTTCGAAAAACAAAACTAGTTTTAATTGTAATTAACAAAAGGCAAAACAGTTTGCAAAGAAGAAGAAAAAAACAGAATAGGGAGTTGGACGGAGAAGGGTTCTCCGTTGATATGGGAATGGCGGGTTGGGTCAGAACGTATGAGTCAATGGGTTTGGATCGGATTTATTCCACACAGCTCATGCCACATAATATTACACGTGGACCAATCAAAATTCGCGTTACCGATGCCGCACTTTTTTTAGCGGCACTGTAGTATTGGCCACTCCCAAGAAGCAACCGCGTCCCAACTCAACGGGCCCACCAAACAAGTCAAACGTATTTCGTTGGCCCGCCTCTCGTACACCTACACCTTGTCAACATCCAGCCACCGCCAGACCACCGAGGCTCATTTTCCACTAACAGCCCGCGCCAACAAAGCCTCCAGGGAATCTTCCGCGTAACAGGGCCCGCAGATGCAAAGTATCAGGCCCGACTCCAGCTCGTGGTCCACCATCAATCAGATCCGCGTCCGTCAAACGGGCCCACGACAACGCAGCTCGCTTCGCCTCCATCTCCAATAAAGCTTCAGAGCCGTTTCACAAAATAAAACGCTTCTCTCCGGAATCGAACCAGGGTAGGCGTCACACCCCACTAGCATGATGACCAACACACTACAAGGGAATTTGTGATCAATCTATCAATGCTTTATATTTGAAGTAAGCACCTGGAGATTCAAGCTACCCATCCCACAATGCGGTCTTGCCACGCATTAGAGGCCCGCCCAAGACCGTTCTGCTTCCAAAACTCATCACGTTTGGCCCAATAAGGGAGTCCGACCGCCTCCATCTTGTCAGCACTGCTCGTCTCCAACTCGGCCGCTACCACCACCAACCTTTTGCCTCCAACGGCACAGCAAAGTAGGACCCAAGATAAGGCCCGCTTACCACGAACCGCCAACAGGCCCAACCGCATCCAATCAGTGGAGCACCATCATTCAATCAGGCCCGCCTCGCGACCAACGCATCACACAAGTCCGTCCCACCTTCCCAACTCCCGACCGCTCAGCAGTCTCGGCTTTGAAATCCAGCTCGACGCATTGGCCCGCAAACGCCTTCAACAAATTTGAAGCCCAGCTCGGCTAACTTGGGCGTCGGAGCGTAGACCGCGTGAGATCCGACCCCCACCTTCTTCAGCCCATTTCCGCAGAGCAAAGACCACCTCGTCCTACCTCGATGAGCCCACCAAATACGTCAACCGTCCATGGACTCAGGCTGGTCCGCCAAGCACGGCCCAAGCTTCAGTGGCCCACGCCTCATTAAAAAAGATTTAAGGAAAGGAGACCAATAATATGAACTATGATTAGGGGTCTACATGAATCAGGGTGAGTTAGTATTGAACCCTCTCAACCATACAACTCATAAGCCTTAGGTCAAGTGATGCAAGACCCAAATCAAATTATAAGACACATAAATCCATGTGTTTCGGGTGATGCGTAGGTCGAATTGGATTGATACTAAACATGTCTATACATTAACCAAATAGGGTTGAACCTCAGTTCAGTTTATGTTAATCAAATCGAATTGGTTGGTTATCCAAAATAGAATTATTGTCATTTTAGCAATTGTAATTGCTGTAGTTGTGGTTACTTGAGTTCCAAATATTATGATTTTTGGTTATGTTGCAGTTAACCGCGTTCAACTAGTTAACGTAATTGTCATTCTTTTTGGTTTAGGTTACCTAATGGGTAGGCCATTGGGCTTTGGGGTAGTTTAATTTTACGACTATTTGGGGCTTTTGTTTTGCAGTTTAGTGCGCATTTACAACAAACATCAAAGATTACCTAAAACCAAATCTGCAACTATTTTATTCTTTCATTTTATTGTTCTCGATTAACTATTAATAGTAAAATTCGAATCCAACTACCAGAACCAAATTTCTGCCCTATAACCAAATACTCCCTGCGGCATAGTCGCGGGTAGGGATGGCAATTTACCCACCCATGAGTATTTTTGCCCAAACCCATTTATATCCATTTATATGGGTTGGGTATGGATTTATTCTATATGGATTTGGATAATGTATGGGTAGGTGGAGTTGGGTTTGGGTTTTATTTTTGGGTATGGATTGGGCTTGGGTACCCATCTCCTTGGACCCACCTGTATATTTTTTTTTTATTAGGTGTTAAAATGTAAAGCAAAATTTTTAATGTACTAAAATATAATTTTCCACATATGATGTTGAACCTATTTGTATCTTCTTAAAAACTTCAGGTACTAAAATGTAACTTTGGCCAAGTCCAGCTGCTTCGCCGGTGCCGAACGCTTCGCCGGTGCCGAATGCCGGTCTACACCCCGCCGTCGCCGATATCCTCGAGCCTGTTTACACCCCGCCGGCCGCCGGTGCTCTGCTCGCTGTTCCCCCTCAACTGGGTCGGGAATCGCCACGGCTTCTCCGAGCCCTTCTCGGCGTTCAGGTTACAGAGCTCTGGGTCGGGAATCGCCACCGCCACTGTCGCAGCAGGGGATGCTGATGAACACTCCTCCGGGAAACGTCACCACCGAAGATTACGAAATTGAAGGAATGCCCATATGGTGCACTCTACTGACCACAAGCAGGAGTAACAACAATGTCGTCCTGCCGCTGTACACCGTCGAAGACGAAGAGAGCGTCCATCCTTCTCAGAACCCTCTCTGCGATCGATGCAAATGCACTGGTAAGCAAACCAATTAGATCCCCTTCCTTCCTTCCTCTTCCTCTGCTTGTAGTTCCATTTCTTGGCTAAATGATCAAATGGGTCCCCATAGCTTTCCGCAAAGGAATCGCGAATTAGTTAGTTGAGGGGGAATTTCCTATTTTGGATAGATAAGCTGCAAAATGGGTCTCTGTATCCGTAATCCATTTCGATTCTTGCGTTCTTGATATCTCAAGCTGCAAGTCGGCAAATCTTCTTTGTTAGTTAATCGATTATGCTCACCATTGGGTTGCAGGTTGGTGCAACAATATTGTTTCCAAGAGAAAGTATCACATCATAATCCCAGTCCACAGCGACTGGAACAGAAAACTAGAAGAAGGAGCACTCGATCTCGAATCCCATCTCCAGGTGCTGGAAAGTTCAAGGAACAGAGGAATCACATAAGCAGAATGCTAATGGGTTTGCAGTAATGGAAGTTGTGGATTTAGGAACCTCCTGCTGCAACTATCCCAGGAGAAAACACAGAATGTAGTTCTTTCTTTATTCAATTCGTTTGGGTCTCAGCAAGAGTTATGCTTACTGTATTCACCCGACCTTGTTTAATGCTTTTGAAGACTGAAAGGGCAAGTTATATGGGGATATGGGCAACAGAGCCAAAATCTCTAAATTGCAGTTGTGCATTCAGTTACTAACAAGGTTCATCTCAGAATGTGATCAGTCTTCTTCCCTTTACTCAGAGATCTTTAAGAAGGTTGGACTATACCAGTCTACTAAGTGTTTTATGCTATGTTGATGACTAGTACAGTCTATAACATGCATCTAAAATCATTTACCTGGAGGACAGTCCCCAGTTATGAACATAGATATAGTTCTTTGATCTCACATTGTTATCTGCTGCTGCTGCTACTGTGTTTTAGCAAATTCATCAGTCGATCATGATAGTTGTTTGGAATATAGAGGCAATTTCACCAGTTCCAGATTGTCCAGATATTACAGACTTGATTAGCATGTCGATAGTCATCCTCCATAGGAAAGCAATCAAGTTTTCTTTTTTCTTTTTCTAGCAGTCACTCTGATTATATCAACTACAAAAACTAGCCGAGATACACACTGAACAAAAGGAAATCATTGGTTCTGTACTCTTCAACAAGAGCAAAGTTGGAACCTAAATCTTTCATAGAAAACAACTGTCCTAATAATAACTTAGATAGATAACTTCAGATTCCTCTTCTCTTCTTCTTTCCTTGTATGCAATCGATACTGATCCAACGGCGGCAGAATCTGATAGAACCCAGCGTAGCAGTCTCGCTCCTGTACGGGTAATTGGCAGTAAGGACCGGCAAGAAGAAGAAGAAAAACAGAGTGCCAAAATTTCCGTATCCGAAGAAGAAGAAAATCGAGCATCAAAAATCGGCAAGAAGAAGAAGAATTCGTTCACAGTTCACACCCGCAGAGAGAACTGGGGACGATGGAATTCGTTCACAGTTCAATTAGCAAAACCCAATTAGTCAATTACCTGGATTAACTACTCTCTTTCAGAAACTCGAAGCTTGGTAGCACTGGGCGCGGCGACGTCGGAGCTAGTGGCAGTGGCCGGGGCGGCGACGAAATCGGAGTGGGTTTCTTATCTTTGGTGGCGCCGATGTGATTCAGTGGTCGGACTCGGAGGGGATGCCGAGATCGGAGGTGGCCGGGGCGGCGACGTTCGAGCTAGTGGGAGTGGCCGGGGCGGCGACGTCGTGGCCGTCTCTGTTTGCTCAGCGGGCTCGTCGTCGACGAAGGATGGGTAGAGAGGAAGCGAGAATGTCGAGTCTCTCGACTGAGTTGGAACTCGGAAACGAAGAGATTGTCAGATTGTTTTATTTTCTTTTTAGTTTCAATTTTTTTTTTAATTATTTGGGTTTGGATTTTTTAATCCAAGTTGATGGGTAAAACCCAAGTAAACCCAACATAATGGGTATGGGTATTGGCCCATCTGACTTTACCCATTTACACTTTAATTGGATTTCAGACCCAACCCAAATGGGTTGGATAGTTATAAACCCATGGGTATGGGTATAATTGACAAGCCTAGTCGCGGGTGTTGATTTTAATACATAATAACAAAAACGATATTTTGAGTTTGGTTTTGGGACCAGATGTCCGAACCGAGCCAATTGGTTGTTCATCAAGAAGTTACGGCTAATGACAGAAGCTTGAGAGTTTGTATATATATGGTTAAACGCCCTCGTAAGTGTCACCTGATATTCATATGCCAAAGTGAGAATTCTTGTCCTCTTTTGTTACAGAAATTATGCTTCCTAAAAACGGTTTGAGTTCTCATTACAATCCCTTTCCCTTAACTCAAACTGCAAAAGAAAACAGCAGCTGCCTGCAATAGAAGAAACAACTAAAACGAAAGCGGAAACCAAACCAAGCCCCCATTCTACTAAAACGATTTCTCTGTTTGTCCTTCGTCTGTTCCTTTGGTTGTTGCCGTTGTTCCAATCAGTAAGCCTCTTGCTCTCCCTGAAAGACAGGACCCAGAAATACTTAACATGAAGCAAAACGAAAAACACAAAAAACAAAAAAAAAAAGAGTTAAAAGTTCGTGCAGGCGTTGTTGAATAACATGAGAAGCTTTGCTTACTTTCTTGTTGGTAACGAACTGCACGAACTTGCTCTTGCCCTTGGCGCCACTGCCCTTGTTAGTGAGATGTTTCCTGATGTGCGCCCTCACGAACCGCTCATACAAGAAAGCTGCCCCTTTGAACTGCGGCAGAACCAGCCACGCCGCCAGCACCAGCTTCGCCGTGTACCATATTGGAACCCTAAGCGACAACAAACGGGAAACAAAGCACGGGATCAGAATCAGATGTCGAAGAAATTTACAATTGATCCACGATTCTTGAAAGACGAATTGTACCACTCGAGAACGGATTGAAGCAGCATCTCGGAGAGGGTTATGAAGGAATAGATGATCCAATAAGCAAGCCACTGCTCATCGTCCTCCTTACCAGGGCTCTCTATCGCCATCACTGACGCATACCTAACAAATTAGTTCCCCATACCCACAAGTCATTTTCAATTGAAACTGTTATAAACGCGCAGCTAAAGATCGAAAAATCGCCGGAATCAATAAAACAAGAATACAAAAAACGAGAATAGAAAAACACAGACAAACGGTTTACGTGATTCACTAACACAATGTGTGTTAGCTAGTCCACGGGCGAGAGAGAGCCAGTTTCACTATATCGAGGAGATTACAAATTACAGAGAAGTATGAGAAGTACTCTCCATGTGGGTCTAAAGCTAATCCAATCTGACAAAGGAACGATTACAGACCAAGCTCAGAACCCGACTCGCTGATCGGGCAGCTAGACCTCCGAATATCAACATAAACATAAACCCATCTTTGACACAATTTTTAAAAGGACAGAATTAACAGAGTTGACCAGTAGGGCAGGGTACTCCCAACTTACAGAGGGTAAAGCAGCATCGTAACCGGCCTGCAACGAAAGGGATAAAAAGGGTAGAGGAAGCATCGGATCAATATACAGGCGGATCAAAAACCCAGAAACTATCCAAGGGGGATAAAAGATGGGGACATTAATTACCCAGCAACCACGTGAACGTGGGTGAGGAAAGTCCAGAAACGACTCATCTCTTGAATTCTCGAAGCAGGCTACAGACAAGGAGAATTGGAAGAACAAAGGAAAAGCTTATGTGGGTTTTCAAGGTAGGAGGAGAGGAGAGTAGAGCGAAGGAGTGAAAAGTTGCTGAAAATCTCGAGAGTTGAGTGTATGCTGCGAGATGGAAATGAACCCTGTTTTTATACAAGAAGAAGAACCACTACAGAGAGACGAGGGCACGTGGCGGAAGATGAGCTGCAGAGGGTAGTATCATATTCTGCCTTCAATTGGTGGAACCGCCCAGATTGGGTTCAAATTCTGTTTTATCAAACAAAATGAGGACCCAAAACCCAAAAAGGAGACAAATTGAATTGAGGCAACCGTCTGATCCTTCGTAGAGCGGCATCGTATCAATCTTAATAGTTTGTTGATTACTGAATGGCACTCTGCTATGTGCAATTAATTGTCTTTTCTTAATTGAAATTTGGGTTTAATTCTTTATTTGGGATTTTGTCTTTTTCCTCGTGGTGGAGCCACGCGTTCACGTTATTTCATTGACAAGGACGGTGAAACTGAAACCCGTCTCGACTTGTCCCAGGGCGGTCATGTCGACACATAAGACAAATAACTTTCTGGCCCAACCGAAACCCGAGTTACCTGTTTTTTTATTTTTTATCAAACCTGATTGGGCCGTTGTCCAATTAAGCTCTTTTCTTAACAAATGCTACGTGAACTTTGAAGCCCAAGCTTAAGCCCGAACTAGTACAATTTTCAACTCATAACCTTCACTAATCAATCCCCAAAAATCTACTCAAATCTCTCCCGGAAAAGCTTGGTTGCATTGCATCCTACTATTATTATCATGTATATAATCGTCCTACAGTCTTGGTATGTTCATACAACCATGTTAAGTATATTCATACCACCATGATAAGCTTTTTTCATACCATATGATAGTTACATTGCATCCTACTATCATGTATACAATCATCCTACAGTCTTTGTATGTTCATACAACCATGGTAAGTATGTTCATACCGCCATGGTAAGCTTTTTCATATCATATGATATGCTCTTATTTAATACCAGTCAATACCATATAGTATATACTGGTAAAAAATGAATCAATTTTTTTTTGTTCAAAAAATATATCAAAGTGAATATCATTTTGAAAAACACCATTAATCTAATCTAATTGTGCAAAAAAATTTAAATTCTGACTTAAAACGAGTGAGAAATCGTCCGTTAAAGATTAAGAAAAAAAATTAAAGGCTTTATAGGAGAGAGAAGGGACGTTGACGTGGCGAATGATTATTGTGTTATGCATGGTTACTCACTATAAGATTATGCATAGGACCTGCTCCCTTAGGCTATCCTCAACCCGTAGGCTAAAATAGCATTTTGCCTTTTTAGCTCCCAAAAATTTCCTTCAACCATGGGGCGAAAGAGGCGGTTAAATGGCTATATTGGATTTTTTGGGAAAAAATCTCACTGTACACATGTTTTTAAAAAAAAATCTCAAAATACACACGTTATGAAAAAAATTCCCAATCTACGCATGTTTGGGTATTCACCGCGTCAGACCAAGGCGGTGATTGCATCACCGCAGTAAAGAAGAGCGGTGATTGCATCACCGGTGTAGACAAAGACGGTGATAGCTTCACCGCATTAAACGGCCGCGGTGAAGGCCTAACCTGCGTCGAAACTTTAAAAAAACGTAACTTTGTGCTCGGTTATCCGATCGTGGCGAAATTTTTTTTGATTCCGCATAATTTTTTGAGATCTTGCAAGCCGCAAACCGCCGCTTTGGTCCCGCCTTCGTCTCGAAAAAACGTCGTTTGCTACCCCGAACGAGCCTTTTTTCTATTTCGTCAAACTTTGAACGACCATAACTTTGTGCTCCACAATCCGAAAATCATGAATTTTGTTTTGATTTTTTTATTTCGCATAAATTTTTAAGGACTACAATTTTTAGTAGGAGAGAATTTTCAAAAAATGAATTATTTTTGGATATACGGGGTTTTGGGAATAAGTTTACCTTCCCTTTTCAGGAATTCAAGTACATTCCGAAATTATGTCTATGATAAAATTTGTAGTCCTCAAAAAGTTATGCAAAATAATAAAAAATTCATGATTTTCGGATTGTGGAGCACAAAGTTATGGTCGTTCAAAGTTTGACGAAATCGAAAAAAGGCTCGTTCGGGGTAGCAAACAACGTTTTTTCGGGACGAAGGCGAGACCTAACCACCTTCGGCAATTTCGCCACGATCGGATAACCGAGCACAAAGTTATGTTTTTTTAAAGATTTGACGCAAGTCAGGCCTTCACCGCCTTTCTCTAGAGCGGTGATGCAATCACCGCCTTCCTCTACAGCGGTGATGCAATCACCGTGCTTCTCTCATGCGGTGATTACATCACTGCTTTTCTTTAATGCGGTGATCCAATCCCGCCTTGCTCAGACGCGGTGAAGGCCCAAACATGCGTAGATTGGGAAATATTTTCATAACGTGTGTATTTTGAGAATTTTATTTAAAAACATGTGTACAGTGGGAAATTTTCCGGATTTTTTGGGGTAAAATGGCTCTACCTTGAGTGAGGCAAAAGTGGATGGCAAAAATGACGGGGACCAAATGCTGAAAAATTTCCTTCTTCTTTTTTTAATTGTTTTGTTTTATACTATTAGTTGTGTTCTATTGTTTTTATCTAACGAAGACTATTTCTATTGAAATTTCGACCATTCAAAGTCTATTTGAAGAGGAAAGAATAACAATCAAACAAACTCAAATCTCAAACATACTCAAACAAACTCACACTTAAAAAAAATCATTTCGTTGTTCAAATTCTTGAAAATTTTGATAGACAAAGTTCCTTCTGGTGTAGCTTTTGTCAATTTCAACGAAAACAAAAGTATCTCGGAAATAACTCAAATTTTATCAGAATGTTCATATCAAATTATCATGAACAAATATATAAAATTTACATTAAAAAATATAAGTTTAACTATTACTAAGTTAGGATTACTAAATATGAAACATAAGATTATAGCCCTCGGGTTGCAGCTGTTTATGTTTTCGAGAGGGCTAAAAGGCCTTTTAGCCTTTAGACCCCAATTTTTTGGCCCCGGGTTGTGGTTAGCCTTAGACCATCTAAATGGAGTGCTAAAAATTAGAGCCAAAGTGCTAAATTTGGCACTCAATAAAGTGTTTTCCCTCCAATGGAGTAGAGCCAAATGCCAAAGTGCTATATTTGTGATTTTTTATTAGTTAGTTTATTGTACATTTTATTGATTTATTTATATAATTATAAAATTATTTTTATATAGTTAGTCATAATTAATTAAAATGAACATTTTGATGTATTTTTTTAATTTTGATATATTTTTTCCGATGATAAATATTTACAATTGAAGTATGTGGTGATATTTGTAGAGAAAATTTGAAAAATATAGCTGTTGGGAAAAATTGGTGGCTGGTGGCACTGGCGGATACATGGACCGGGACACCCCTAAAATTTGGAGAACTATTATCCAATCCCCGGTTGTAGTTTTGTATGGAAAAACAATTATAATTGGTAATCCGGGACACCCTTAAAATTTGAAAAAAATGATTATCCTACTCTTGATTGTAGTTTGTGTAAGATTAAAAGAATTTACATAGTAGTTTGTGTTATTCAAACCTAGGACACTACTATTATTAAACATATTCTGTAGGTTTACAACTCATTTCTTGTTCTATTTAAACACTATGAAATAGTAAAAACATTATTCCTTATCCCCAACTATTTTCAAAACCTAACAACTAAACCAATTGTGGGCTATCTTTAATTTGAATTGATTTTATAATTACACGACAAGAGTTAAAAGAGTCTTTCAACTTTGAGTTACATAAAGAACAAGGTTAGAATTCGAATATGTGATCAGTTCGTGAATTATTGTCTAGTATGATATATAGATTTGTTGAGCAGTGAAGACGTCGAGTATATTTTATATTCTTTTCAGAATATGAAAACACGTCGTGGCCTTTTGTTAAAATTTGTATTAGTCATGTCTTTTCTTATATATGAATTATTTAATTTAATTATTAATTATTAATTTCTTAAAGAGGACACGGGCTGGTGGAGAAGTTTTTCAAGGGGGACTAATATGCAATTTGGTTATTAAAAAAGGGCAAATACCACTAGGAAACCCGAACTATCAAGAATGTGTCATTTGTGTCCTAAAGTATCCAATATGACATTTGTGTCCCAAACTATTTTTCCGTTAGAATTGACCGGCGTTGACCGTTAATTTTTAACAGAAAGCCTAGTCAGCGCTGAGGTGGTATCTGAAGTGGAATTTATAATTATTTCTCATATAAGAAAAGAAAATGAAAAAAATTACAAAAAGAAAAAACATAAACATAAACTAATTGATTTGAGAATTTACCCTTCCCTCTCCCGTCTCCCAACCTCTACCGTCGATTGTAAATCGATTTGGGGATTTACCCTTCATTGGCGGAGATGGCGGCCACTCTGGTATGGGCCGTAGACTCTGATGATGGCGATGGTGGGCTTCGAGAGTTGGAGACAGAGTAGGTAGCGAGGAGGCGGCAGATGCGGCCGAGCATGTCGGGGGCTTCCTGGTTCTTGGTGGGGAGCTAGGCAACGATCATTCGAGAAGATCTGATATCGTCGTCACTCGTTTTCCTCTTCCTTCTCCTCCTATCCTCTCTACAATCCTCCGCCGCTTACTCCTCATCGTCGTCATCATCCTTCCCCCATCGATGTTCTTCCCGTAGCGGCTGACTCAGCTCACCGGCGTCATCATCCTCCCCCATCGACTTCTCTGTTGGGGTCGCCTTGGCGAGCTTTGGGATCGAGCGTGAGTGAAGAAGGAGCAAGCTGCGGATTGGTCCGCGAGAGTGAAGAAGGAGCAAGCAAACCTGCCAGGAGACCTTTTTTGTCCTCGATCTAGGGATTTTGTTTCCTCTCTGGTTTAGTTAAATATCAAGTGAAAATTGGAAGCTGGGGTTTCATGCTTCCCTGTTCCGGCCACATGTTGAATAATGGTTGGGTGGATTGAGGTTTTGGAGAGGGAGAGCGGCGACAAGTCATTCGGGGAGAGGGAGATGGGGAGACGAAGAGAACCGGAGTTATGAGAGAGGGTGGTTGCGGTGGCCGGGGTTAAAAAATAGAATATTTAATTTTATTATTTTATATTAAAAAACTAATTTAAAAATATTATGTGTTAATGAGCTTATGTGGCAGCTGACGTGGTGTATACGTGGCTGTCACATATGTGTCATGTAACCAACAGTCAACATTTTATGGTTGACCGTTTGGTCAACCGTTATCTATAACGGTCAACGAAATTGTCAGGACGTAAATGACACACAACTATGATACGTCAGGACACAAATGTCATATTGGATACTTTTATGACACAAATGACACATTCTTCATAGTTCGGGTTCCTAGTGGTATTAGCCCTAAAAAAAAGAGGGAGGGGCGCGTCGAGAGAAGCACACGACCGCATGCCCCTTCCCTTCTGCACGTTTTGCGCTTTTGCTCCCCTGCGAGTTTTCCTTGCGTATTAGTTTTTTTTGTTTGTTTGTGAGCCAAATTTGGCTCCCAAACTCCTAAAATTTCTCACTATCACTCTTTAGAACTCACCATTGCAGCCCAAAAGTGCCAAAAATTGGCACTTTAGCCCTCCCATTGTAGATGGTTTTAGGGTTTGGCGAGTTCTAAATGCTTAAGTGCCAATTTTGAGAAACTAAATATGTTCGTACATAACTTAAATGCTGAAATGTAGATATTGACATGCTCAAACAATAACTCAAGTCGAAGCATGCATAATCAATACAATCATAAATCAAGCAGTGCACATACACTTCACGTAAAGCAAATACTTAAACATGTAAGGCGTAGAATTTACCCCCTTTACACTCACCTATCAAGTGTCGATACTTAAATTCGTTGGACGCGGAGTCCCTTACCTTGATCGCTTTCTTGATCCTATAAATCGAGATTAATTACCCTTAGTCGATATTCCGCAAAATTTTCCGTCCTCCTAGTTTAGTCCCAAAAGTCTTTAAAAAGGGCCGTGAACCTGTTTAAATTATTTTCTCAAAAACTTGAATTTTCCCAAAAATTTTCAAGACTCAAATTCTTATTAATAACTCAAAATATCCTTTAAATAAATCTCAAAGACTCCAAAAAATATGTTACCTCTTCAAAACTTAAAATTCTATCTTTGAATAACTCATAACATAAGCCAAAATTATTAACTAGAATATACACCTTTATTAACCTCTTCTTCCTATTTACTTGTAATATAAATCAATTTTATATCTATATTACCAACCTCTCAAGTTACGGTTCTAAATTTTAGAACGTACTAACAGTGTTATAGTTTTTCAAAAAATTAAAAAATTAATAAAAACACATCAATAGTAATTTAATCAATTAAAACCAACATCTTATCAAATTTTAAAATGGTCAAGACGACTCTAAAACTCATTAAATAATTTTTTGATAAACATACTAGTATCCCATTTCTATTAAAATTATCAAACGTAACAAAGTCACTCGAAATATATCTTATTTACTTAAAAATTCCTTTCTATCTATTTCTAAAATTATAAATTAAACTCCAAAAATTCCCAAATTAATACCCACTCCTTATAAGAATTTTATCTACTTAATAAAATTTCTATATCATGAAAATACGTACTGCACATAAAGAAACAATAATAACACCCTTGAGAAAAATACTATTTTTGGCTGTTTTTCAATGTTTTTAAGACAACAGGGACTAAACTGCTCGTACTGAAAACATAGGGGACTAATCTGGATATTTCTCAAAATTAACAACACAGTCCTTATATATTTTGAATATACAGATGGATACCTGAACTATTTGATTCACGTCCTAAGCTTTCGAGGCTCGTATCTTCCTCGTCCAACGTCGAAATTCAATTCCGTCGAAACCGGAATGTTCTTGAGATCGTACACTAGGCGATGGTACCAAGATTTTGGATTTTGATTGAATTTGACAACTTCGATATCACTAACGTATTTTTCCGACGAGCCCCCTATCCCTTCCCATCAAGACCAGTGGCGGAGCCACTCAAGGAGATGGGGGTGCTTGCAGCCCCCCTTGGAAGGGCACACCAGAAATCCAAGAATGTCATTTCTAACACACAATGCCTTTTACATTAAACATGATTTGTGTGCTAGTATGGACAACAACAACAAAAAGTGTTATACATTGCCTTATAATATGAAATCGCTATCATTTTTCATTGTAAGCAACTTGTGTTGAACTGTTATATGTAATCGTACGGATATTTATTTTTAACCTGTACTTAATATTGAGTATTATGTTATTGACTTTTTTCATTATAGTTAGACTTTTCTATTATTTGGTTTATTTTTTACGATATGAAGCAACCTCTTGACCAATTTTCTGGCTCCGCCACTAGCCAAGACTACGACTCAAGAATGCAACCTCTGGTTAGCTCACTAGTTGATTTGGACTAGAAGGGATCTATTGTGGAGTCCTTACCTTTGGTTAGCTCACTGAGTGAAAAAAAAAAAAACGGCGGAGTGCGGGAGCTATTGCTGGTATTCCTTCTCATAGCCGGCATTAGTGGCGGACCCAGAATTCTCGTAAAGGTGTGTCGGTCGATAAATTAAATAAAATAATAAATTAATTTTTTATTTATATTTTACTGTGAAAGACAACGAGAAGTGAGATTGAAAGAGGTAAAGGGAACACTAGGTTTTTTTTATTATAAGATAGACAATAATAAAGAGCAGTAGTCCATATGCAACCGGACTCTCGATGAAAGAACATTTTTTGTCACTAGGTGGACAACTATGTGAAAGCTACAAGGATCAAGAAGACACGAAACTTATTTAGGTAGAGAGAAAAAGGAGAAAACTTCCTTACGATTTCCCCTGCCTAAGACCTAAGAGCAATAAATCATTGGGTCTAAATGCTTAAGCAATGGAAAGAACCCCAAATTTGTCATAAGTTAACTAAAATTTAAAATAAATAATATATATTTATGTATTTTGGGAACTTTATGACACTAATTTCATCATAGTGTAGTGAAGGTGTGTCGATTACAATTATTGAAGGTGTGTCGGAAGTCCTAAATTCTAAAAAATTATACCGAAAAAACATGGGTCTCTCACAAAATATTAACACATGGGTCCGCCCCTGGTCGGCATGTTTTCAAAGTGGGAGGTTGCGGAAGCGAGGAATGACGCGGAGCTGTTGCTGCTTGTGGGGGGAAATAGAGGCGACATGAGTGAGTTTCTTTCTTCTCACTACGATCTCATGAACCCAAAACTATATTTCAATAAGTTTTATCTAATATAATAATTAGTAAACCTTCTAAACATATTATTACTAGAATGACTAATCAAAATTTTCAATAGTAAAAAGAGTAAACAAATATCAAGAAGAATAATAAATAGGCTAGCATATAATAATAAATATTAGAATATCTATTTAAACCCTCTAATTCAATTAGAAGCACCATTAGAAATAGTTAAAATAGTTTCACCAAAACAAAATAGTTAAAATATAACCTAATCGATCATCAATACATCAAAATAAAAAAAAAAGATAAATGGAACACAATCAGAAAGAATTCAACATATTTCACTAATTGAAAAAATTTAGAACGAAAAGAGATGAAAAGTAACCAAGTAATAAACAAAATATAAAAGTTACAACATTCGGTAAAAAATATAGAAAAGAAAATATGACTATAAAAGCTACAACATTCATGAAATAATTCAATTATTAGAACACATAATGATAATTGAAAATAATTATAATGATAATTGATTCTAAAATTTCTATTCAAAAATTGATTTGGTACAAGTATTCGAAAGAGGATTCTAACTAAACAATAAAAAATGATATTTTTTCATAAGTCCTAATAAATTTTTTACTATAAGAAAAGTAGAATGACAAATTATGAAATTTAGAAAACAAAATATTGCAAGAATGTTCTGTCAACTTTAACAGAATGCACTTAACAATAAACTTAAATGGTACCGAGTACACATATAATAAAATTCAATGGTACCGATGCCCTATTCAAACTATCCAAATTCTCACATTTAAGTGGCACATATATTTTACCAAAAAATTTTACAGCGTCAGACAGAATAGTAATGCCCTTATTTCGAGCTCCTTACATACATGAAGCCCAAAGCGACCCAACGAAGCTGTGTCCATACCTCCGGCCCGAATTACCCAACCTCCCCATTTCAGCTTTCCACTCCTCCATTCCGTTGTTGTTGGAACTTGGAAGTTGGAAGAGAAGAAGCTCACCAACTGCGAAAAATGGCTACTGCCCTGGCTCGAATCTCCCGGAAGGCCCTAGCGGTTTCTCTCTCTCAGCACCGCCAGCTCATCGTCCGTGCCGTCGCAACGGAGGCGGCATCGTTAAAAACGATCACTCCGTCGCCAGATCAAGTGAAATGGGATTACCGAGGTCAGCGGCAGATAATCCCGCTAGGCCAGTGGCTCCCCAAGATCGCCGTCGACGCCTACGTTGCACCAAACGTCGTCCTCGCCGGTCAGGTTAAGGTTTGCGATGGAGCATCTGTGTGGAATGGCTCGGTACTCCGGGGCGATCTCAACAAGATCACTGTCGGATTCTACTCCAATGTTCAGGAGCGGTGTGTCCTTCATGCCGCCTGGAATTCTCCAACAGGTGTGTACATTTCTTCAGCATCATCTCCAAATTTTTCTTTGTGTTAGCACAGTTAGTCTTTCAATGGGCGAATTTCGTTGATGAATGTTGTTATTCAGCTCCGCCTATTCTCCAAACGATTAGACTAGGGTATTCGGAGATTTTTGTCATCGATTATGGCAGTTATGCTTTATGCCCGATGTGCTACAATCTGTAGTTCACTGTGTTATCAAGTGAATGTAGTAGTACACATTGGCAGCCATTCAGCAGATTTGGAAGCTGGTTTATAGGTAGTAGGTTCCCTTTGTAGGGTAATAGAAAGAGCAAACCTTCTGTGGTTGCTACTAAGAGAACTGTAACTCAGTATGTCTTGTATAGGATATTCAATGTTATCAGATGGTTCCGATGTAGTACTACTAAGACTACATTTATAATCCTTGAAATGACTTGGTCGTTTGGTTTGTGTGGTAGATTTTCACAGAACTGATTTTTGTAAGGGTGTGGGAGAAGATGGAAGTGAAACAATTGGAGGAACTAGATTTGGTGTTGGAGGAGAATTGGTTTGTGAAGGTGGGGAAAATGAATGTGGCTGTGAAGATGAACTTTGGACAGGGTTTAAGGTAGGAGTATGTGTGTTGAAAAAAGGTAGTAGTAAAAGAGTCTCTATCTGGTAAGGATTGAGAGTAAAATGGTTGTGGTAGAGAAGGAACAACAGGTGCTGTACGTGTTTGATAGGAGAATATGTTTTCTTGAAATACCACATCTCTTGAGATGAAAATATTATGGTTGGTTAGATTGTATAACTTGTACCCTTTGGTACCAGTAGAATGTCCTAGGTGAACACAAGCTTGTACTCTAGGATCTAATTTGGTTATGACAGCTTGCATTGTGGAAGCATATGTTAAACAACCAAATACTCTTAAGATAAGAGAGATTTTGGTGTTTTATTGTAGAGCAAGTGAAATGGAGTTTTATTGTTTAGAAGTGGTGTAGGAGATCTATTAATGAGAGGTGCAGTATGCATTACTACAAAATGCCAAAAACAGCTGGGCAAAATAGCTTGAAAGAGTAATGTCCTCAAGACTGATAAGAGATGTTGAGGTTTTCTCTCAACAATACCATTTTTTTTTTTTTTTCCAAGTAAGATCGAGATACAAAAGTTCAACCTCTACCCGAACCCCAAAACAAACTATAAAAGCAACCACCCTACAAAATCAAAGGACGCTATCTCTACAGGGGACAGCAACAGGGCTTGTCTTGCCACTCTATGGGCAGCCCAGTTGGCAGTCCTCGGAACCGCACTGAAAACAAAACACGAGGAACAGGACCTCACCAACTGAACACAATCACGAAGCAAGGGCCCACCCACAGAATCTTCACAGCATCTCCCATTAAGTTGACGAATGACTACTTCACAATCTCCTTCAATGATGACGCGGGGAAGCCTACGAGAGATGGCAAGAGAGATGGCGTCCCTTGCAGCCAAAAGTTCAGCCAGATAAGGATTGGAAACTCCAGGGTGATGGAACCCCAAGGCCAAAAAAACTTGCCCATCTGATCCTCGGGCAACGAGTCCTGACGAGCAATCCGGGGCACGAACAGCGGCATCGAAATTAACCTTGATAAAACCATCTGGGGGGCCAATCCAACTGACAAGGTGAGGTGACGATTGAGGGCGGGGCAGAGAGGCTAGGGGCTGGGAGGAGATTGAGGAGAATTCTTGGACTTGGAAGAAGAATTGACGGGCAAGCGAAGAGGCTAGTGGTTGAGTGAATTCAAAGACCACTTTATTTCTAGATTTCCAAATTCTCCAAAGTAGGCAAATGCAGGGGAGATAGTGGATTTGGAAGTTCGCCGAGTTCATAACATGTCGCCACCAAATACCGAAGTTCTCAGTTGGGGCGGAAATAATTAAACAGCTTAAACCCACCATATGCCAGAGCTCGAGAGCAAGTGGACAATGGAAAAAGAGGTGCTCAATGCTTTCCTTGCCAACCCAACATACTGGGCACCTAGCTCGACATCTTACTCCTCGAGATTTAAGGGCCGTCATAGTTGGCAAGATAACTCTCAGACATTGCCAAATAAAGATTTTAAGCTTAGGTGGAACGTCAAGAGACCACGTTTTTTTCCAAAATGGAGGGTCAAAGATGGAAACCGTCGCTTTTTGGGTGAGAATTAATAAATTGTCCAAGGCAAGATGATACCCTGTTTTGACTGAGTAGGTTCCAGTTTTAGTGAAGTGCCACACTAACTTATCCTCTTGTTGAAGCATGGGAACTACCATGTTACGAATGATCCCGACTGATTTTTCTTCAAACCAATGTCTTAATCTAGGAATATGCCAACCTCGCCGATCTTCTGTGATGAAAAAGGACACCCTTGGGTTAAAATTAACTTCATGTCTCCTGAGGATAGGAGGGGATGGCTTATCTGCTAGTAGCCAATTATCTTTGAAGGCCTCCACTTTAGTACCATCACCTATCTGCCACCGCATGCCTTGCACAAGCAGTTCTCTCCCAAATAAGATACTTCTCCAACCCCATGAAGGATTAGAGCCAATGGTGGCTTCCATAATCGTACTTCCATTGAAATATCTTCCCTTGTACATCCGGCTAATGAGCGAGTTGGGATTAGTCCAGATACGCCAACAAAGTTTTGCGAGCAGAGCTTGATTGAAAGCTCTAAAGTCTCTGAATCCTAATCCTCCTTGAAATTTGCTTTGAGCTAAACCTTTCCACGATATCCAATGAATTGGATGATCCAAGTTAGCAGTAGAGCCCCACCAGAACCTTGCCAATAATCCATTTAACCGCTTACATGTTTCTACAGGGAACTTAAAGCACATCATGCCATGTACTGGAATGTTAGTGGCAGAGCTTGATTGAAAGCTCTCAACAATACCATTTGGTTGAGAGGTATACACACCTGTAGTTTGATGTAATGTGCCCTGTGTATGAAAGAAATCAACCATCTGAAATTCAAGCCATTGTCTGTTCTAACAGTCTTAATAGTTTTGTTTTGTTAATCTGAGTAGCAATTAGAGCAAAGAAGTTGGTAATAATATAACCTTGTTTCAGATTTTTATTTCATAAGAAAAACCTAGGTATGCCTGGCATAATCATCAACTATAGTAAGAAAGTAATGATTACCATTTATTGATATAATATGAGCTCGTTCCCAGATATCAATTGTAAAAGATCAAAAGTAGTTGTAGTCTTAGTTGTACTAACGGGAAAAGGCCAACGCTTTTGTTTAGCTTTAAGACAAGCAGTGCAATGATAATTGGGAATAGTAGTTACATGACAATGTGTTCAATCAAGAATTTTTAGTTTGTTGGCAGGGAGATCTCTCATCCTGTAGTGCCATAGGCAGTGGTGAAGCCAACTTACTGGCTGGGGGAGCCATGGCCACCCCGGGAATTTAGAAATTTTTATATAATAGACTGAGCTGTAAATGAAAAAGATTTTCCTATAGTCGAGTTGGTTAAAGTTTGGATTATGTTGTAAAGGTCCCGTGTTTTATAATTTCCAGCCGTAATTTCATTTAGCTCATTTTTTTGTATATTAATTTTTTAGTGTATGACTAGAATCATAGTTTTGAGTTTTTTTTTTCTCTGACAAAGTTCAAACTACTAAGTTTGATACCTCATTTGTAGTATAAGCCTACAATTATTCACTTTCCAGCACATCAATATAAGATGCAATATGTATGATGATTTTTGTTATTATTAACCTATAAGTTGAACAAGATACATATAATTTTGGGTTAGCCTCTCTTGAAGGATTTTAATTATGTAAAGCACATGTGCATAGCAAAAATAAAGTTTTTCTTTGTTAACTTTCATTAAAAAAATTTGGCCACCCAAATTGAAAATCCTGGCTTCGCCCCTGGCCATAGGTCAAGCTTCTTTCTTCTATTGAGATGTAGGAAAAGCAGCAAATGACTGGTGACTGGAAGACAGTTGGTGTTTAATCTATTAGTGAAGCCTGGAGTAGGAAGAATGTATAATCCTTGTTGGAGATATAGTTGTAGTAATCATCCTCAAAGTTGGGAAGTCCTGAATAAAACAAAAAGATAAATGGAACCATAAGCATATGGATGGATCCTTTACCATTATGCTAACTGAGACTAACTTGAAAGTGAATTCTGGAACAAATAAGACATTTTCTGAGGTGAGTAATGCAGAATATTGAACTGTCCCTATAGCAGTGACAACCACCTTAGATCCATTTGGCATGTGCACATGTGTTGTTAATTAGATTGTATCGAGAAAAATATTAGAAAGCATATGTTATGATCAGTAGCTCCTGTATCAAGTATCCACTTATGCATAAGTGAAGTTTTACCCATTAGAGAAAAGATATATTTACCTGACTGAACAGGTGAGTTAGTCATGTGAGAGACGACTGAGTTAGCCCTTGGTAGGAGCTCATGAGTTCTTTGACTATCAATGTCACTAGAACAAGTAGATTGAGGTGTGTTCTGTGCAACATAGGCATCTTGGAATTGAACTGGATAATTATTAACATTGTATGCTGATGAGGAATTCATTTGAGTAGCAGTTTGCTGCTGCATGAATTGCATCATTTCTGATATTGATGTTGGAAGGTAGACCACTCAGCAGGATTGATAGTAATAGCAGGTTGAGTTGAATTACCATGCACAACTGAAATGCTGTTTGCTTGACGAGGCTGTTTCTTTTTCCTAGGCTGATAGCCAGGTGGGTAACTGTTTTTCTAGTAGCATACCTCAGTATGACCAAAGTACCCACAGAATGTACAAACAAGCCTCTTGCCTTGTTTCTTAAAGCTAGTACCAGCTCCCTGAACCCCTAAATTAGAACCAGCAGCGTTAGAGAAAAAAGCTAGTTGTCTGTACTAGCAGTACCAGGGTTAGGAGTCTTGGTAGACTGAGGTAACAGACCATTCTCGCGCTCATGTTGAACCATCATAGCGAACACCTTATTGAGTGGTGGAAGTGGATCTAAGAGCATGACAGTAGATCTTGGGCCATTGAAACTATCATTAAGATTCCTCAACAACCTGATCTTTTTATCATCCATATGGTTCTTTCTAAGAGGTGCTAAAATACAAGTACAGAGAACTCTACATTCACAATCAGGTATATAGCGATAATTCCCTAATTGATCCCACAAAGCACGTTGTTTGGAGAAGTATTGCGAAACACTGAGAGCACCTTGTTTCAGTGAGAAGATTGCTTCTTGAAGATCTGCAATACGGAAGGCATCATCCTAAGAAAATTGCTCGTGAAGTTCAATTCAAGCGCCAAGAGTAGTGATCATGTAGAGAAGACCCTCAGCAATAGATGGATTCACAGAACGCTGAATCCAGCTGAGAAGAAGTTTGTTATTACGATTCCAGGGTTCATAAAGAGGCGATCCTTCACTCGAAGATGGAATCTTGCAATTCATGATCCATAATTTGTTCTTTCCATGAAGAACATATTCTATGAAATAACATAATAGTCCCTCAATCTTACTAACTAGAACGCATTCTATGAAAAACCTTCATATCGATCCTCTCTTCTCTAATAATCTGGTGGCGAAGTTTGAGAAACTTGGTTGGCAATTAGTTGAGAGCTGAAGAGTTTATGGTTTCAGTCAGTAGAATGGGTTTGGATTTGTCATTAGCCTTGTAATGAGCAGTATTTGTTGAGTTCTGAGGGTTTAAACCCTCCCAACCACTGGGCTCCTGATGAAAACCTTGTTCGAAAACTAGTCAGCAATATTCAGATCTTTGCAGGTACAACGGAAATCACGGTTTTGATGGGTGACAGTCTGCAGTAAATATATATATATATCACTCTATCAGTGTATGCTGTGTGTTTGTGTGGCTGCACTTTTCGTTTTAGATCGCAATTGCATCTTACTGCTCGTGTTCAACCTCCCTGTGAAGTTGTTCCTCTGAATGTCTGGTCGATGTCAAAGTTACTTTCTCAATGCAGTATTTAAGTAGCTTAGAGTGCTTTCTTTCATGATATCCCAGCTCACATGCCTATTCTTACAGCGCTTTCAGTAAATGGAGTGTTAACTTTTTAGATTTACTGTCTCACTTCCTATTTTTTGCATGACAAAGCCCTAGAGTCTTAGAAGCACAGAGGTAGAGTGAGTGCATCACGGGTGTGATGCATGAACGACTAGGCAGCCAGATGATGTCTGCTGGTTGGTAGTGAGAGTTGGATCTATATCCCGTTCAATGGATTGAGATATTTCTTATATGTTTCTCCCTGCGGGAAGCATTAGCACCTCAGCTCAATACGCATAGAAGTACAGTATACCTCTATTTGGCTCTACTGGCTTTCTTATACCTATACATGGAACCCGAGCCTGCTAGGAAGCCTTTCACTCTTTTAGATCGGCAATCTCAGATCTTCACTTCCTATGCCCTGAAACAGACTTTTCAACTCCCCTCTTAAAGCCTTTCTTAGCTTTATGGCTGATAGCATGACCTTGGTCTTCTTGGTCCCTTGTATCAGAGGAAGGTGAAGAATTAGTTTGCGATTTGAATTACACTTGCTAACTGCTTCTAAGTTGGAAATGAATTGGCTTTGTTAAGTGGATACCAATCATACTTGCAAGGTAGATGTCTGACAATTGGCTGCCTTTTCTGGAAATTTCTCATTGTGTTTGCAAATCTAACTGTTTCTTTGTTCTAAATAAGTAGGACATTAGTAGACATCTTTCAGCAGTTTCATCGTAAATTTGTGCAAGGTTGTCTTTTTTTCGCTTCATAAGAATATCATCTGATGTTTTCAATTCAGGAATCGAAGACTTGCAAATGCTGAGATCTGCTTTGCTGATTAGTTAATGATGCTACTTTGATGTCACAGGACTGCCGGCGGAGACATCAATTGATAGATATGTAACTGTGGGGGCATACTGTCTCTTGAGATCATGTACAATTGAGCCAGAATGCATCATTGGGCAGCATTCTATCCTCATGGAAGGCTCTTTGGTGGAGACTCACTCCATTCTTGAAGCGGGCTCGGTTGTTCCCCCGGGGAGGAGAATTCCGACCGGGGAACTTTGGGCTGGAAATCCGGCAAGGTTTGTCCGGACTTTGACTCACGAAGAGACGCTGGAAATTCCTAAGCTCGCTGTGGCAATCAACGATCTAAGCAATAGCTATTTCTCAGAGTTTCTGCCCTACTCCACTGTTTACTTAGAGGTCGAGAAGCTGAAGAAGAAGTTGGGAATCTCTATCTGAAGATTGATTCACTCTGGCTTGTCATGCTCTCCTTTTTTGTATCCCAGTTAGCTCGGGGTTGTCTTTGCTTGGAAATAAAGAGCTCTTGAACGCAACTGGTGGCTCTTGATTTGTATTCCTTTTTTTTTTTTCGTCCCAAAGATTGGTAGGTTTGAACTTTTCACCAATGGATTGGGAGGACATCTGAATATATGTGCTATATCATTTAAGAAGTCGCAACTGTAACAAATCATTTAGTCCCAGTTAACAGTTGTAGTTAGCTGTCGTTAAAAGTTTTATCCAAATTTATTGCTAGTGGAGTTGACCTATGGTTGCTCAGCACGTACACGATGACTCGCCTGCCATTTGTGCTATAAATTCTTCTGCCCACAGTTTAGTCCATTCATATCCTAATGAAAGATGGGTCATAGAAAAAGAAAGCGAATAGGAACTTGGGGAGTTAGAATTGAAGAGCAAAACTAGAATATTTATATTCTCCATATGTGCCGTGTAAGTCACCAAGGATGTACCTTGTAACAATTGATCAAAACCGTTAGTGATGAATTTGGATATGTTTGATACAAAAGGGTTATAAATGGATTACAATGCTCTACATTGTTAGAAATCATTACATGTGGACGAGTGGTACGAGCATGGATTCGGTACTCATATTGATCAAAGTAACGCAGCTACGAACAAAAATAAAAGATAAGGATAGAGTGGAATTGAAGTGCAATCTCACATCTATGAGAGTGCTCTATCAATATAAGGGTAGAATCTCGACCAAAAGTAAGGGGAAAACTCGAATGATACAAAGAACAATTCACAAGCAAAACGCTCAATGAGCCAAGATAAAATCAATATTCTTCAAAATCTGACCTAAAACTCGTGTTTAAGTCTTTATATAGTATAGGACAACCAAATTCATCCAAATACATAAAAGAAAAAAAAAAATCCTAAGTCGACAAGTAAACTAACTCGTCAGACTCCCGATCCCCGTGTTGGATCTCCGAATCCCTTGACGGGAAAAACATGATTTACCCCGGGGAATAGCCCCGGTTAAAATCCCCGGGAGGGGATTTTTATATTCACCCATGAGATTTTGGCCCCGTCCACCTTCTTGCTCCCGCGTGGCATGCCCTTCTTCTTGCTTTGATTTGGGTAATTCTGGAGGCTATGGAGGCTCGCATCAGCCCATCTCCTTTAGAAAAGCTTTGCCCTCAACGCTGGAGTGTACTTGCAAGAGACAACATTTACAGAATTTCCAAATGGAATTATGCTTAGCGAAGTTAACATGTGCCTTCGAGCAAGAACATGAGTTCCACATTCGTCTTCCGACTTCGATCCACTTGCATTTCCTTTCTCTCTTGCCCAATTCAGCTCCATCAGTCGTTAATCATCTTGGACCTCATCTGGCGTCAATGGTTTGAGCAGGAACTTTCGATCGCCTTGCGTGAACCAGTAGCTATTCCGCCTTCTGTCTTGAGTAACTCCATGATCAAATTGTCACGAACGACCCAATAAGAGATGAATAACCTGCATTGGAGCAACATCAGCAGACTTCATCTGCATACTCACCAATCTGAAATAAAACCTTGGCCTTCTTGTTGACCTTGATGGCTCCATAGTCGTTCAACCAATGAAGGTTGTAAGGATATGGATGCTTAATAGTACTCAATCCTAGCTTCTTAACTGCATCAAAACTCACTAAATTGGTGCAACTACCACCAGCGATCACCACAGGAAACAAATTTCCATCCATTAGGCAGCAGGTATGAAATAGATTATCTCGTTGTTCTTGTTTAGCTAGAGATTCAAGGGAGAGCACCCTAAGATTAACTCCAAGAAACTTACCCGTTGGAGGAATATCATTAGTAATGTGCTCGTCAACTTCATCATCATCAAAATCGATTTCCTCCCCTATTGGCTTCTCTTCATCCTCTTCGTTTGAATAGTATTCTCCATCTCGCAGAACTAGAGCTGTCTTGTTGGGACACTGGTTTTCCTTGTGACTTCGTCCCAAGCACTCGAAGCATTGGATGCTTCTAGTTGATCCTTCATTGTTGGCTTGAATGACTAGGACAATGTTCCTAATAGTTGGTTTGTCACCTTCTTGCCTAGGGTGATTCATAATAATCTCAGGAATGCTCTTTGCAACATGTTTGGGTTGAGGTGAGTACATTCTCCCTGAATTCCCCTTCAACTGCTTCTCTACCTTAATGGCTAGGTGAACCACTTCTTCCAGCTCCACAAACAGACAAAGCTCAAATTCGTGCCTAATCTCTCTGTTGAGGCCATGTAGGAAGCACAAAAATTGTAGCTTTCTTATCTTCCTTACATCTGCCTCATCAAGAGAAGTTCAAGCTCCCGCAAATACTCTTCATCAAATCGTGCTCCTTGCCGAATCCCCTGCAAAGAATCAAACAGTTCTCTTTGATAGTACCCTGGCACGAACCTGTCTTTCATGAGCCCTCTCAATTTAGTCCAAGTTGTCACACTCGGCTGCAGATTCCTTCTTCTCTTGAGTTGTACCTGCTCCCACCATACAGCTGCATAGTCAGTGAATTCATATATGGCTAGGTATACCTTTTGTTGCTCGTTGTAGTTACAACATTGGAAGAACATGACGATCTTCCTCTCTTAATCCAGGTATGCAGAAGCATTGAGAGATCCTTGAAGCGAAGGATCTGAAATCTTGATCCCTCGTATTTAAGCAATGGTACCTTCGCATTCCGCCTTGGTGGCTGACACGCTAAAACACAACACCTAACAATGGCCAAGTGTAACCAATGAAAGGGACTGCGGTATAGTGGCACAAGTAATAAATATCGAATCCACGGGTCTCTAGAGTTACTATTACTCAGCTTCAGTTCATTATCTAGCAAACTAGATTAAGGATTGATTTATAAACTACTCTACTGACTACTCTTCTAATTACAAGTTGGGAACTCACTTAGGTATGATTCCCCCTAGCTCCTCAATTAGGTCCAAGTTGCAATTACCTTTGGTTGATCTACTGTTGATTAAACTGCGGAAGATCCTAAATTAGCTTGGAATCTCTTAAGCTGACCAAGCCCTCTCAGTCCAACTACCCGGCAAACGACTAGTCTTTACCAGGATAGAAAGCTGAGGCTATAAACACAGAACTCCACTACTGGAATGAATTCCAGTACAAAGAAGTGAATTGATTGACTCTCGCACAACCAATTCACCACTATCAATCAAGGAAGCTCTCTTAACCTAATCAGATTCTATCTATCATAGGTTAAAGCAGAAATCAAGAGAATTTGATCAAGATTCAATTTACTCAATAAATCATGCCTCAATCGATTATAATCAAACAATATAGCATTCAAAACTTCATACAAGAAAGATCCTAACACATGGAACTAGGGTTCCTCAAAACCTAAGTGAAGGGAAGTTACTCCATAGAGAAGAGAGAGACTGCAGAAATCTGATCTAAATCTTCAATCTCCATCTCCAAGCTTGATTCCCGAGCTCCAATGGCGAAGAAATCCTCCAAAATAGCTCCAAGAATGTTCCCAAGTCGCTCTCTCTCTAGGGTTCGTCCCTTGGGTGTTTGGGAACCAAAACCCAGCTCTCCCTTTCCTTTGGCTCGAATCTGCCTCAAAAACCCGATTCTGGGCAAATTACGGGCTGAATTACGGTCGTAATTCTTCGATGCCCGTATTTTGCCCAAAACACGCGTTTTGGTTAAGTTTCAGCGCACCCAAAGCTCCTCTCGGCAGTGAAAATATGGGCATGGGAGGCCAAATTACGGTCGTAATTCTCCTGCCCGTAATTCTTCCTCCACTCCTGTTCAAAACTTCGTTTCTCCCTCGTCCGGACTCCAAATAAGTTGCCGTTTGAACCCAGACGCTCGTAGTCTCGTCCTCTTTCTTTTCATAACAAAATTCCATGATTATCTGTCCATAATATGAGGTAGAAGTCCATTATTCCTTAGGTCATGCTCGTGTTTCTTCTCCCGAATTGCCAAATGATCTCAGATTGACTTGAAACTTGCGCCTATGCTTCAATTTACATGCTAGGACCTGAAATGTGACAAAGGAACACAACCTAGCCTAAAATAGTCAAAGAAAGCAGAAACTCAAGCCAAAATGAAGAAGAAACGAGGGTGCAAACATGTGAAAATCCGATGTTATCAAATTCCCCCACACTTAACCGTTTGCTTGTCCCCAAGCAAACCTAACTCAAACCAATGCAGCTCTCCAGACCTCTATAGCAACAAACAACCCCGATCATCGGTAGAGGATTTCCTAGATCATATAGCAGCTTACGAGGTCAACTGGTCTTCTAAGACGTCCCCTATCTCTCTAGATGCGAGTACTAGACTCAAGCTAGGATCATGAGATGAAGTGGAAGTAAGACAACCAGTTCATGGATAACAGAACTCACATCATTCACAACCAAGGACTCGTTGTACCGGGGTGCTCTTTCACTTCATTTCACCGTTGGAACCCCTTTTTCTCATTTTTCGTTTTTTTCTTTCATTTGGTGGGGTTCCATCTGCAGTCTTTTGCACGGTCGACCCTTATTAGTCGAGTAAGAGCAATTTCTGTACACCTGGCGCTCGCCAGAGTACTTCTTTTAACTCCTTTTCCTCAACTCGTGTGGAGGGTCAATGAAATTAAGGGGGGTCGGAAGCTCTATCCGTGCCCTTAAAAACACATCCTCAAGTAGACAAACCGTTCAACGGGTGGAAGTTTTACTTGTACTAGAGACAACTTAGCTTCACCTTGTAGGAGTACCCCACTAAGGATCACTAAAATCTCTTCCAAAACCCGATTTTGTGCAATGAAAGGTACCACACACGTTGGGCTTACCCCATGTTTAAGATTTTTGATGATTTCGACATGGAGGACCAACTGCTTTTCATTTGCCACATGAGCACCTTGTTCAATACACGAGTCCACAACATAATTCAAACGGAGTCACCATTACCACATGAATTCAACGGTCTTAGCTCCACTAATTCACAAAATCAACTGGCACAGCAGAGAGCTAGATAAGAAAAATCTTATACTTCAACATCCTCCATAGTGCTACACCACCTCCCTAGGTTGCACATTACTCTAGAGACTGTCGATTCAAAGCATACTAAGCAGGCAATTTCCAAGGAAAACACATACTTGGAGCCCTCAAATTAAAAAATTTGGACAGTGGACTAGGCTCCAAGCACACAAACAGCCAAACATTCACCCGCATACATAATCGAACACCCCCCACACTTAAGCACGACATTGTCCTCAATGGAGGAAAGATAAGTAGGATAGAACGAAGTTACCAGATCAAGGGTGAATGATGATGGACGGGTCAGGTGGTGCATTCCAGGAAGAGAGAGTAATCAGAACACAAACACCACACAAAATCTCACAAAGGTTGAGTTATTGACTCTAAAATCAAATAACAAAACTGACTCAACCGAGGAGAAATAGAGAAAGAAATGCAAACCGACTGGTTGGGTTGCTTCCCAACAAGCGCTTCTTTCACGTCGTGAGCCGGACGATGGCTCCTAAGTTTCGGTCCATGCTAGAACCTCCTTGAAGTTGAGGTTCTCGTCAATGAGGTGGAGTCTCAAGTCACGAGCATGTGGTGTGGCAGGTGATGAAGGCTCATGCACTTGATGCAGATGAAGTCTCCATCCTCGAGACCTCTTCTTCTCTTCTCTCGTCTCATTGCCCCAAACCATATTTGACAACATCGATTGGCCACCATCGCTTCCACCAAGAGGGACCGATGTCGATGTGGCCTTGGTCTGGCAAAGAGACACTGCAAATGGGTCCTTGCTAAGCAGTTCCTCGAAGTTTGGTGGGGATATTACTTGTATTATAGGGCCGGTGCAAGCCTCTTCCACCTCAACTTCATCCTCAGCCTGGACACCACTCGCTTCTTCAACCCCCCTTCCTTCTTCAAATTGTGGTCTCTCTCCTCGGAAAAGATCAAGAACTACCTCTTCTTTGCTTTCTTCCTCATCCTCCACAACTTCTTTCCTCACCCTTTCTCTCTCTTCTTCTTCCATAACTAATTGGAGAGCAAGTCGCCATGCAAGGTTATCAATAAGTTCAGCTTGCATCTCCTCGCTCGGGCCCAGCATGTCAGAGCGGAAATGGGGAAAGTTGTGATCTGCCACCAGAGGATACACTTGATCATGATTATCATGGGAGCTTTCCTTGACAACTTCTGTATGCTCCTCAACATCCTCACGATTGCCTTCTTCTTCCTCCACCTCTACTTGTATGGCAGCATAAAGGTTGTCTTGAGAAAACTGTGAACAAGCTTTCTCAATGACCTCTATGTGCTTCTTTATGCTCCGAAGGGTATCCTCTGTTTCACGGGGAAAAGAGAAGTCAGTTTGGGCAATGGCCTGGATATGAGGATCCATCTCGGGAAAAGATCTCTCAGGTACTCGAGCAATCTGCTCCACGAGAAGCCTCAAGTGATAGTTTGGATCTGGCTGTGGAGTGTAGCATGGCTCTGTCGGATCGCCCGTGAAGGCTGCGTCGAACTCAAGATCTGATGGCCCTTCTTGTTGTGGGAGGAATTATTCTTGATAAGGAGATTGTTCTTGAAATCCCCAGGGGTCTGATTGTTCTTCGTAGTAGGGGGGTTGGTATTGAAACCCGACTCCATAGTCTTCTCCTCCTTGGTGACTCCAGGGAGTCTCGGGGTAATACCACTCGGATGGTGGTGGATACCCCCAATGATTGGAGAAGCCATGAGGGTCCATGATTCAGATCTGCACCAACAAAAACAAAAAACACCCAAGTGAAAATCAAGGTCGGAAAACAAAAGAAAAACTCTAAAGTAACAAACTTCTGCCTTTCCTAATAATCTAGAAAGTCCCCGGCAACGGCGCCAAAAACTTGACACGCTAAAACACAACACCTAACAATGGCCAAGTGTAACCAATGAAAGGGACTGCAGTATAGTGGCACAAGTAATAAATATCGAATCCACGGGTCTCTAGAGTTACTATTACTCAGCTTCAGTTCATTATCTAGCAAACTAGATTAAGGATTGATTTATATACTACTCTACTGACTACTCTTCTAATTACAAGTTGGGAACTCACTTAGGTATGATTCCCCCTAGCTCCTCAATTAGGTCCAAGTTGCAATTATCTTTGGTTGATCTACTGTTGATTAAACTGCGGAAGATCCTAAATTAGCTTGGAATCTCTTAAGCTGACCAAGCCCTCTCAGTCCTACTACCCGGCAGACGACTAGTCTTTACCAGGATAGAAAGCTGAGGCTATAAACACAGAACTCCACTACTGGAATGAATTCCAGTACAAAGCAGTGAATTGATTGGCTCTCGCACAACCAATTCACCACTATCAATCAAGGAAGCTCTCTTAACCTAATCAGATTCTATCTATCATAGGTTAAAGCAGAAATCAAGAGAATTTGATCAAGATTCAATTGACTCAATAAATCATGCCTCAATCGATTATAATCAAACAATATAGCATTCAAAACTTCATACAAGAAAGATCCTAACACATGGAACTAGGGTTCCTCAAAACCTAAGTGAAGGGAAGTTACTCCATAGAGAAGAGAGAGACTACAGAAATCTGATCTAGATCTTCAATCTCCATCTCCAAGCTTGATTCCCGAGCTCCAATGGGGAAGAAATCCTCCAAAATAGCTCTAAGAATGTTCCCAAGTCGCTCTCTCTCTCTAGGGTTCGTCCCTTAGGTGTTTGGGAACCAAAACCCAGCTCTCCCTTTCCTTTGGCTCGAATCTGCCTCAAAAACCCGATTCTGGGCGAATTACGGGCTGAATTACGGTCGTAATTTTTCCATGCCCGTATTTTGCCCAAAACACGCGTTTTGGTTAAGTTTCAGCGCACCCAAAGCTCCTCTCGGCAGTGAAAATACGGGCATGGGAGGCCAAATTACGGTCGTAATTCTCCTGCCCGTAATTCTTCCTCCGCTCCTGTTCAAAGCTTCGTTTCTCCCTCGTCCGGACTCCAAATCAGTCGCCGTTTGAATCCAGATGCTCGTAGTCTCGTCCTCTTTCTTTTCATAACAAAATTCCATGATTATCTGTCCATAATATGATGTAGAATTCCATTATTCCTCTTGTCATGCTCGTGTTTCTTCTCCCGAATTGCCAAATGATCTCCGATTGACTTGAAACTTGCGCCTATGCTTCAATTTACATGATAGGACCTGAAATGTGACAAAGGAACACAACCTAGCGTAAAATAGTCCAAGAAAGCAGAAACTCAAGCCAAAATGAAGAAGAAACGAGGGTGCAAACATGTGCAAATCCGATGTTATCAGTGGCCAATCACCTAAAATCATATCTCGAAGCGGTGGAAATGCAAGTATGGAGAATTGATTGACAAAAGTGAGTTTTTGGTTTTGAGAAAATAATGGAACTTTTCAATAGTTTACCATTAATCGCGAGTTAAAAGGAAGAAAAAAAGCAAATACGAACACACCTCTCAAGGGAATACCTCAATATAGTTGTTAGGCCCAATTGAAGTGAATCACAAGAACCGTAATTACGAAGAAGAATCAGTCAGCATGAATGAATGGGGAATCGAGTGACAAAGGTGAGCTTGTGGTGTTGAGAATGCAGAAAAAGTGAGGAGAAGAAAGTGGATCGAAGAAAATGGAGTTTGCAAGGAAACCGCAATTAATCCTTCGCACCGCAGCAAATTCAAAACGCTCAAAATCTCCCAAGACTCTGCCATAGTGCCATACCTGTCCTACCACTTATTTATAGAGGTTCTCCATTAGAACACACTACATTCAAAATTTCCTGCGATCTGAGTAATTTTAGGAGGGATATATTTGTCACTTGAATTATTAAGAAGAAATTACCGAGCACATTATTTTTAATTAACTAACTTTAATTAATTAAAAGACCCAAGTTCCCTATTTTTTCTATCCATTCCAATTCTTCCGTAAGAAAAGGTTCCTCAATTTTTTTTATTTCGTACATAACTTGGGATAATTAATAAAATCAATGTTCATATTATCCACTTAGGATCTATTCATTCCAATTCTTCCGTAAGAAAAGGTTCCTCAATTTTTTTATTTCGTACATAACTTGGGATAATTAATAAAATCAATGTTCATATTATCCACTTAGGATTTATATATTTATGTAAGAATGAAATCAATGATATTTCCGTAAGAAAATGTGATTTATATTATTGTTAGTTTATTAACAGATTAGGTATAGAACTCAAGGTGCATAACTAATACAGGTTTTGCTGTTAAAAAAAGGTGCATAACTTATCCTTTATTAGTTCTCAATAAATGATAAATTTTTTATAATTTAAATTAAAAAATTTAATTAAAACTTAAATTCAATATATTATTTAAAATGATATTCATTTTGACATATTTTGGATTTGAAATAAAATCCTGTTAGTCTAATCATATATAATAGCATTCATGAACTATCAATTCTTCTAAAATGGTACCCGATCTCTACAACAATTCCTTATAGTATTGCCATCATGAATTTTTCATTAGATTATTATGAAAGTGGGCCTCACTTTGCTCATTAGATTTCAACTAATCTCCCAATCTTCTTAAAGTCAACTTAGAATGATCATGCTACTTCCCACTTAATTAATTCATGATTTACAGATTAAAAATAAACCACCATAGATAGAAGATGTCATTCATGACAGGTTTAATTATTCTCATTGTCAATCACTAAAGTTTCGTAAGCCATTTTTACAAATTGGGAAACCAAATATGTACATATACAAGGAAAAAAAAAAGGATCTACCGGAGAATAGCAAATGCCTACTGGTTATTCATTAATTTTCCAATTTACAGATTATCAAATTTTGTGTTGGTCGCAGGGTTGTTTATCAGTGTTATGGAAAAAATAAATCTCATGAATGAGGCGTTAATTTACCTACTACAATATCATCTGTCTTGACCCAAGATCCCAACATAACGATTCTATTTTTTCTAAATTTAGAAGTAAATAGGTGTAAACTTACTTTTAATGTGTGAATTACCGGGAAAAAAAAACTTTTAATGTGTGTAATGTAGTGTTTCCGAACATTTTACCATTAAAGATTGACTTCCAATGAAAAATAAGTAGGAACAACCTATTGTGAAGAAAAAAGTTACTTTAAGGAAGACAAAGACATTGGTAATTGGAGGAGATGATGGTGCTATAGAAGGCGGAGGCAGAGCGATAAAAAAAAATTCAAATTGAAATTTTCAATAATTATTGACATCGAGTAACAAATAGTGTGACCGTCTCATTAAATTCTTATGAGTCAATTTCCTTGCATGACTTTTATTTTTTATTTTGAGTAAGGACTTTAATCAATAAATCGGGTTAGCATGCTGAAAATTATATGAGTATGATATTTCCAGTAACTAAATTATTTGAAATTTTTATGATATGAAATAAAACATGTCTTGCTTCAAATAATTACTAAGGTTATTTATACTATTAACAAAATTCACCCGGCCAACGGACGGGCGCTAATCTAGTATTATAGAGGGATTTTATATATAAATTTTATCATTTATTTCTTTGAGAGAAGAGGGATTGCGAGATAATTGTTTGGGGATTGCTATTCGTCGCCCTAATTATATTAAATTTATTCTAATGCCCTTAGTTTATTTTTTATCTTTTAATCACTTAAACCCTTAAACAAATATCCTGGAGCGGACCACGTCACCGGAGGCCCAATCGTCGTAGTCAGCCTCAGCCCCATCATCACCCTGTGTAGCAACTCAGACACACGCTAATAACTAGACAACTGTCCTTGTAGGCAGTGGGATCTTGCTGTGGAGGGACAGGACAGAGAGAAAAACTAGGAGAACGAGCAGAACAGAGGCGAGAGAGGGAGATGGAGATGGAGCTTCCCAGGTGCTTGTGTTGGGTATTAGCGGAAGTAGTGGTAATTTAGGATCAAAACAAAGGAAACAATTGGTGTTTAATCACTCAATTTAGAAATAAACTTAACCAAACAAGGCCTTATTATTGGCACTTGCTTTTTTCATACACACGTAGGTGATTTTTCCAAAAATAGCACTGTTTAATTTTTTTTTCCAAAAATAGCACCCAACTCCGAAAAATTCCAAAAATAGCACCCTTTTTGCAAAACCGCCACCCTTACCAGCGGTTTAGGCGAAAACCGCCACCCGGGGGCGCGTTTTTCGATGAAAACCGCACTGATAGGGGGCGGTTTTGCAGACCGCACCCCCAGGGTGCGTTCTACCTTTTTTTTTTCTTTGAAAAATCCTAACTTAGGTGGAAACTTCAAACGAACGTATCTTTATATTCGGGTATCCGATCGTCGCGATTGTTTTTTTGATTCCACATAACTTTTTGAGATCTTGCAAGCCGAAGACTGCCAAAAGTGGTTTGGTCCCTTCGTACCAAAAAATGTCATTTGCTACCCCGAACGAGCTTTTTTCCGATTTCGTCAAACTTTGGACAACCGTAACTTTGTGCTCCAAATCCAAACGGCATGATTTTTTTTTAATTTCGCAAAACTTTTAAGGACTACAATTTTTACTAGGAATGAATTTTCAAAACAGGAATTATTTTTGGATATACAGGATTTTGGGAATAGCTTATCTTCCCTTCTCAGCAATCCACGTACATTTTGAAATTATGTCTATGATAAAAGTTGTATTCCTTAAAAATTTATGCGAAATAAAAAAAAATTTCATGCCGTTTGGATTTTGGAGCACAAAGTTATGGTTGTCCAAAGTTTGACGAAATCGGAAAAAAGTTCGTTCGGGGGTAGCAAACGACATTTTTTGGTACGAAGGCGAGACCAAACCACCTTTGGCAGTCTTCGGCTTGCAAGATCTCAAAAAGTTATGCGGAATAAAAAAAAAAATCGCGACGATCGGATATCAGAACATAAAGATACGTTCGTTTGAAGTTTCCACCTAAGTTAGGATTTTTCAAAAAAAGAAAAAAAAAAGAAAAAAAAAGGTAGAACGCACCCTGGGGGTGCGGTCTGCAACCAAACCGCACCCTACCAGTGCGGTTTTCATCGAAAAACGCGCCCCCGGGTGGCGGTTTTACAAAAAGGGTGCTATTTTTGGATTTTTTTAAAACCGTGCTATTTTTGGAAAAATCTCCACACGTAGAAGCTTTCTTTTCTTTCTTTCTTTTTGCTTCTCTTACACTCTCTGACACACTCCATACTACATATGTATATATAATTGTAAAACTGAAATAGAGAAACAACAACACACCACATGCAGACACTTAATCTTTCTTACATGCATGTGAACGTAATTGAGAAGGCATTAACTTAAGTGTGTCCACCATGCATTATTTTCTTATCTTGTTGGGCATCCAATCCATCTGCTGTCCATGATAAATGCCTCTCATAATTCAATGATAGTTCACTCTTCTTGTCATCTTTGTTGGCAAGACACTCCATCATTTGGCCCTCCATTCATCATGATTAATACTTATCCATTATTATCAAATGAGCCCACCATGTGTGATGTTTATTGATGGCAAGGTTAATTGCAAATTACCATTCAACCGCTTGTAGTACTTGTCGGAAACACTGCACACCTTTGCCCACCCCCGCGTGCTTGTTGCTCTTCAGGCCGACGTAGGCCACATCGCCGGCCGCCGTGATGGCCGTGGAAACTATTGCTAGCGTCACTGCAAAGCAGGGGATTAGAGGGAGTTAATGGTTTTTTCGGGAAGAAGGATGAAAGTGAGAGGCAGGGTGGTAAATTAATTAGTTACTATTTACTACTTACCACGTCCAAGAAGATGAAGTGGAGCAGGAACTTGTTTTTTGCTTCCACAGATGCTAGGAAGGTGATGATGGTGTATGGGCGCCTACGCAGAGTGTTGAAATGAAATTAGAGCTAGGGATAAATGTGTCAATTTAGTGTGTTTTAGGGCGATAAAATTTAAATTTTAGGACGACAAATAGCGATTCATAATTATTTTTGAATAATTAGTTATATCATCATTATTTATTACTAATGATAACTGTTACTCATCCAAAAAATAATTATTGTTTCTCAATGATTTCGAATAGTAGCTAGTAGCATTACTTTATGATAAAATTTTGGTTTATGTCCTTGAATCCATAGTATTAGTAATTCTATTTTTTGGTTTCATTGGTACTATTTACGTGATTTATGATGTAGTAGTAGTGGTTTTCATGGTTCCAATAGCAGTGGGTTATTGTCTTGCTTTATAGTTTGGTTTTCTGGCTTCCTTGTTTGGAGTCCTAGCAGCAGCAGCACGTATGATCAAGTAGCTGTTTAAGTATTTAAATAGTAGCTAGTTTTGATTTTGTTTTACTTTGTCTATTTTGGTAGTAGTTGTACAGAGCAAGGATGCATTGTTAACCATAGTTAGTAAAATACGGTACGGGAAAGTTACGTAAAAAATACGTACGGGTATTATACTTCATCTCTAAGTTAAAGTTACGTTTAATAGTACGTTAATAGTCATAAATATATAAAATTAATCATTTTAAAAATAAATATATATATAAATAATAGTAAAGTTAACAATTTAATTCGTAAAATACGGATAATAAACGTGTTATACGGGTTTTATACGTATTTAGAACGGGAGCTATCAAATGAACGGGGAAAAATGAAATGACTCAACAATAATACAGATACGGAAGTTTTAAACGGATAAAGTACGTACGGGTACATATACGTGTATTAAACGGAGTATTTACTAACTATACCATCGATTGACCCATTTTGAGTCTGATTCGGTGAAAAAAGGGACCGCACACAGTGATCCGTCTATTCTTTGGTTTGAAAAATACGTGTTAGAGGTCAAATTGTGTCGTTTTTTTTCTTTGGTTTGAGAAATGCGTCTATTTTCCTGTTTTTCTTTTCACACCTAATCCAATATTTGGAATTCTAAGTTGAACACTTGAATATTGATGTTATATAAGCATGTGAATTTTTACTATATATTGGATAAAAGTACAACATGTTATTTTGGTGTAATATTATATGTTATTGCTCATATGTTATAATTTATAAATGTATGAATAATATAATGACTTTTTACATATATCCCGGCTAAATCGATCTAAACCGGTCGCATCATAACCCTTAACTCATTACTCGACCGTACCAACGGGCTAATCCTCTCCGTATGTGTTTGACTCATTCTTTTCTTGATATTTTATTTTACCGTGATACGCAAGTGATCATATTCATTCGGATGTCAATGTGACAAATTCGTCGCAGGCGATGGTGCCTATCTCATAGGTGATAGGTGGTACATGTCTCTTCAGTGTGCTACATTTCATTATAAGTCTCATAGGTATTAACATAGCTTCCCATATTATGGTAAAACAAACCCTTCCATTGTTAAACCGGTTATGTGTTGCCCACTGTTTTATTCCTTTAGTTTTGCGAACTGGCATACAAAAACCTTGTAGATTTGGTATTTAGGTGTTTCCTTTGGGATACCTTTGGGGGGGAAAAGAGATCATGCATTACGTGTCATCGTTTCAAGCTTAATCATAAGGTCAAATGAAGGGCGGATTGGCTTGGCTGGTTGGGGAAAGAATAATGAACGGCTGGGATAAAAACTAACCGTTTAGTATCATTTAGTATCATTTTGTTGCTGTTGTGATTGTAGTGGTGTTGTGTAAACAGATGTACAACCACAACAGGAAAAAAATAGATAACACAAACCTGTTTAGTTGATAAATATGAAAAATCATGAAAGCTGACAACAAGAAACAAAAACGCGTTTAGTTACTACTATAAGAACTAAAAACCAGAAAAAGAGATATGCGGCTGCGGCGGACGGAGACAAGGCGGCGCTGGGCGGAGGCGAGACGGCGCGGGCTGCAGCAGGCGGAGGCGAGGCGGCGTGGGCTGCGGCGGCCGGAGGCGGAGCGGCACTGGGCGGAGGCAGAGGGGTCGCGCCGCGCGGAGGCTGGGAGAAGAAGATGGGTGTCGGCTGTGTTATGTCGAGAAGAAGAAGATGATGAAAAAGGGGAAGTATGGTTTTTTTTTGGGGGGGGGGGGGGGAGGGGGCGGGGGCGGCTCTGTTAAAAAAATTTTTTTTTTTGCTTCTGTGGGGATTCGAAAACTGGTCTGTTTTAATGAAATCAAACGCCCAACCAATAGGAATCCCATGTGCAACATGTTTAAGAATCAGATCCAAAGCTATAAATTGTTGTTTCTCATATTTGGGCCTTGTTGTGCAACTCTGATTCACAACAAAAAATAAAAACCCAACTAAACACGTTTTTTTTTTGGTTTTCCAAATTTCTTAAAACACAACAGGAAACAAAAACAAGCAACAATACTAAACGGGTCCGAGAACCAGTTACTTTGTTAGGTTTAGTGGATGGCTGACGCAGGAGCTCGGACGCCAAACCGCGTGAACGCAATTGCTTTCTCATTTCCGGATTTGATTAATGTAGTTGTTTCCTGGCTCTATTTCCCATTGGAACTAAATCAATTTTATAACAATCAAATAATAATAAGTGAGTTTTAGTGTAGTGGTAATAGGTCTGGCGGACGGTATTCCGGTTAGCGGCTAACCGGTCAGTTTCAATCGAACTGGCCGGTTATCGGCTAGCCGAAAAACTGATCCCAATGGCCGCGGTAAGTTGGCGGTGGGGGAATCCATGGGTCCGGTTAGCCGACTAACCGGGTTCGAAAACCGGCGGTTAACCGGCTAACCAAACCCCCTTGCCTATCCCAAAAACGACGCCGCCCCCCACTTGTTGCCACTAACCCTAAGCAGTCGACCCCTTCGGCCCTTCCTGTCGACTGTCTCCTCTCCACCTCGCCTTCCCCTTCCCCTTCCCCTTCCCCCTCCCCCTCGCCGCCTCCACCTCGTCGTCACAGCTCCAGCCGCAACGTCAGGTCGCCAGTAGCGACCTTCCCCTTCCCCTTCCACCTCGCCGCATCCACCTCGACGCCTCCACGACTCCCCCTCCTTCCACCCCTTCCCCTTCCCGTCCCCGTGCCTCGCCGCGCCTCGCCGTCCTTCGCCGCCCCTGCAGATCTCTTTCCATGGAGAAAGAAGGTGAGAGAAGGCGATGCGGTCGAGGTGGAGGTCGGGAGTCAGAGACGCCGCGCGGCAGATCTCGAGGATTTTCTCCGGGTTCTGCTCGGATTTGAGGAGGGAGAGCGCGGCGCGGGTTTTGTCCTCGGCAGAGAGGGGAGTCTTGGAGTCCGGCGATAGGATTGTGGAGAAGTTGCAGCGCCCGCGGTGGGCGGCGGTGAGGGATTTGAGACGGAGGCGGGAGAAGAACGCCATTGTTGTTGCTGGATTGAGAAGAAGGAAGGAGAGAGAAGAGGTCTGGTGGAGGAAGGAAGGAGAGAGGAGGAGATAAGGAAGGAGTGGTGGAGATTTTTCTGTTTTTTATTTTATATTTTTTTTTGTGGAAAATGTATGTTTTTCGGTTGGTCGGCTAACCGAGCCTAAAACCGGAACCAACCGGTCGGTTGGCCTGCTAACCGTGACCTCTCTTCGGTCGGTGGTCGGCAGCTCTAGGGGGTGGCTCGATTTAACCGATAACCGGGTTTTCGGTTTTCGGTTAAACCGAAACCGACAGACTGTCACCCCTAAGTGGTAAACTATCATTATGAATTGAATGTGATCGCTTTAATAAACACCAAGGTTGTTAACCCGCGGGTTGACTCGTACTCGGTCGAGTTAGTGGGTGAAGGGTTAAGGGGTCACCAGTTTTAGCCCGTTTCAGCCCGGAAATATAGAAAGAGTCATTATATTGTACTTATCGTGATAAATAATATCAAATCTCATCTAACATATGAGTAATAACATATAAAATTACACCAAAATAACATGTTGTACTTAGATCCAACATATAATGAAAATCCACACACACTTATATAACATCAGTATTCAAATGTTCAACTAAGGATTCCAAATATTGAGTTAGGCGAAAAGAAAAATCGAAAAATAGGTGCATTTCGCAAACCAAAGAAAAAAAAAACACAATTTGACCTCCAACCCGATACCTTGTAGCGGTTGACTCAACGGGTGCGTGCGGCCCGTTTTTCTCATCGGGTCAGGGTCAAAGTGGGTCGACCCGCGGATTGACAACCTTGATAAACACACATAGAAAATTAATTATTTTTTGGGTTAATACCTTATTTTGGCCCGAACTATGACCATATAATCAACTTTGGCCCGTGGTTTCAGAAATTAACATCCTGGCCTCAACTATGCAGCATATAGACTCAATTGGCTTGACACATAATTTGACCGTCAATTTGGACGGTCAACTCCGTCGACCGTTAGTCAACATGCCATGTCATTGCCTAGTCAGCCTAAAAATCATTAAAATAATTAATTTCAAATTATTTTCCTAATTTCTATTATTTATCATTTTCCAATTAACCAAAAAATAAAATTATAAAAAAATAAAACAAATTTTTTTGGGATATTTGAAAATGATAAATTTTATAAATTAACCAAAAATTATCAAATTAAATTTTATAAATTTTAAAATTATGATATAAATTATATTTTTTTGGGAATTTTTAAAAATATAAAATAATTTGATAATATTTGGTTAATTTATAAAATTTATCATTTTTCAAATTATCCAAAAAATAAAAAATCAAATTTATTTTATAATTTATTTTTGGTTAATTTGATAATAAATAAGAAAAATAAGAAAAATAATTTAATTTGCCTTTTTTAATGATTTTTATGCTGACTAAGCAATGACGTGGCGTGTTGACTATTGGTCAACAGACTTGACTGTCCAAATTGACGGTCAAACTATGTCTCGGACCAATTGAGTCTATATGCTGCATAGTTGAGGTCATGATGTTAATTTCTGAAACCACGGATCAAAGTTGATTATATGATCATAGTTTGGACCAAAATAAGGTATTGACCCTTATTTTTTTTACCGGAACTTAACTCGATCCCTGATATGTAAATAGACGGCCCTTATCCAAAACTTAGAAATTCCAAGTTTGGCAGTAAGGGAAAACAAAACAAGGGAACGTTGGTGGGGCAGTTGTTGAGTTTTTGTTCAGCTTTGGATATTTGTTGCTATAGGGGTCGTTTGGAAGTTGCGATTGTTAAATAGATGTATTGTTAAGAATGCATGTATAATATTATACATGTATTGTCGAATTTGATGCATTGTAGAATAAAACGTTTGATATGTGTGATTGTGTATGTCGCATTAGCTAAAAACTGAGACAAAACAATCTCAACTCAACTATCTCAACAATCACAACTAAAAGTTGAGATATAACAATCACTCAAAATGAGTGATAGTTTCTGTCACATCACAGAAACAATACATGGATTGTTTCTGCTAAAAAAACAAAAAAACGATACATTGTAAACAATACATGCATAATGACAATCTTAACAAAACAATCGCAACTTCCAAACCACACCTATATTTCAGGCCCGCAAATCAAATCTCCATTTCAATCCCTACCCACTTCCTAAACGTAACCGTAAACACCTTTCAGAAAGATCAAAGATCCACAACCAAAATCAAATCAAAACACAACTCTACTTTACTTCACTGCCAGAGCAACAACAGCCATGACTGAATCGGAAAAGGTCAAAAGCCCCAAAGCAGCAGGAGGAGGAGGACGGCCGCCAAAACAATGGGCCCCTTCATCTTCTGGGGAAAACAGGGGAGCCTTGTCGCAATGGTGGAAAACTCTCCAATGAGTCTGATGGCTTCCCTCCAACTAGGCGCTGTCCTCCCTACGGCTGGGAGATGGAAAGCCAGGACCAACGACTTGGCCGTTGAGGAAGTTCTGATGGAGCGGGGGGCCGCCATGGTCGATGGCCGTCTCAAGGGAAGGAGACTCTTCCATCAATTAGAAGCAGAGGATTATATTTGTGGTGATGGAGGTTGGGGCTTTACTGATTTTGTATTTGATGAAACACGACGACAAGAAGAAGAAGGAAAAGGAGGGTTTTCTCCATATTCTTGCTCGTCGTCTTCGTTTGTATGTGATGAGTGCCTGAAGAAGGTGATGATGGACGTGGGGAGAAAAAACAGAGAAGATACTATCAAGTGAATTGGAAGAAGATGATGTTCGGCAAAAATAAAGAAAGCACTGCAGAGTCGAATGGAGAAGAAACCTCACCTAGAAACGAAACGTTTCTGGTTCCCTCCACTCAACTTGAATGAAGAGGCAAAGTGGCTTCGTTTATGGAGTCTCGGGTTTTACCGTTGAGTGGACTGTTACCGTAACAAATAGTGGAGAGACACGTGTCATTTACTTTACTGTTATTTTGAATTTTTGTTTATCTTTTCCTTCTTCTTGTTTGTAACATGAAGAACACATTTCCCCCTTTCATATATAAATCAAATGCAGAGAGCTGATTGCTCTCTTGCGCGTTCCTCAATTTGTGCCGCATTCTACTTCTTCCGCTTAACCCTAGCTCAGCTAGTTTGATATGGTATTAGAGCGGTTACTGATCTAGTAACCTTCCATGGCGAATCACAACGCTACTCCACCCAACACTCCTGGAGGCATTCCTTTTGGCACATTTTCTGGAATGAGTTCAGGCGTAGCAAGTGGCTCCAATAACAACAATGAACGTCCAGATCCCCATTTCGGTAACCCATTCTACATCAATCTCAATGAGAACATTTCTCAAGCTATTGTTTCTGAAGTACTAGATGGTCCCAACTATTAGATGTGGCAGCGAGCCATGAGGATGGCGCTCAAAACCAAACACAAAATTGATTTTATTGATGGTTCTATTACATCTCCAGGGATAGGAAACCCTAATTATAATACTTGGGATGCTTGTAATACTCTTGTACTATGGTGGATTCTTAATTCTGTGGATAAGGAGATAAGAAGAAGTGTTATGCAACATGATGTTGCTCAAACCTTATGGGAAGAGCTCAAAGCTCGTTTTGGGTATGCTAATGCAATCAAACTGTCTAATCTGGGTGATCAAATTATTGCTTGCAAACAAGAGACTATGAATGTTACCCAATACTATACTGCTTTAAAGGGTTTGTGGGAAGAGCATTTGCAGTTCAACCCAATTGTGGACTGTAACTGTGCTCCACAGAGGACTCAACCCTGTGCTGCAGTTGAAACTTTCAAGCAGAAGCAAGAAACTGATTACCTCATTAGGTATTTTAAGGGTCTTAGATCTGAGTTTGATGTTGTTCATACTCTGATCTTAATGATGAAACCATTACCTACAGTGGAGGTAGCCATTAATGATGTGTTGCAGCATGAGTAGAAACTGAAGGCAGATAAGAGCACTACCAGGGGTGTACAGACAATTGCTCTGGCTGTACTAGGAGACAATTCAGATGAGAAGAAGTTTTGTCGTTATTGCAATAAGGATGGTGATGACTCGATATTTGCACATGTTTTCCCATTTGTTTCTTGATCATTTAAGCTTGCATTATCGCTTCTTTGGCCTATTTTACGCTAGGTTGTGTTCCTTTGTCATATTTCAGGTCCTAGCACATAAAGTGAAGCGTAGGCGCAAGTTTCAAGTCAATCGGAGATCAATTGGCGACTCGGGGGAAGAAACTCGGGTATGACTTGAAGAAGAATGGATTTCTACCTCCGTTTGTGACCATATAATCATGTAATCTTGTCATGAGAATAAAGAGGACGAGACTACGAGCGTCTGGGATCAAACGACACCTGATTTGGAGTCCGAACGAGGGAGAAACGAAGAATCAAAGATAGGGGACCCGAAACTGCAAAATACCCGACCATAATACCCTACCGGGTATTTTTGGCCATCTGATAGGGGATTTTTGGCAGCATCAGAAGGCCCCCCGGTCGTGAACCAAAAATACCCGACCGGTACTAAAAATACCCGACCGGGTATTTTCCCTTTTGCCTAGAAGAGTGACCCGGAGCATTTTGTTGATACCCGACCGGTTCCCTAAATACCCGACCGGGTATTCTGACCGGGGATCGCGAACGCAGGCTGTTAAAAGCTTGTTTTGGTCATTTTTGCAAGGGAGAGCTGGGTTTTGGATCCCAAACACCCAAGGGACGAACCAAAGAAAGAGAGGGCGATTTGAGGGCATTCTAAGAGTGGAATTGGAGGATTTCTTCGCCTTGGAAGCTCGAGGAACAAGCCCGGACTTGAAGACTGATCATCTGAAGATTCTTACTGCAGTCTCTCTCTTCTCTATGGAGTAACTTCCCTTCACTTAGGTTTTGAGTAACCCTAGCTATGTTTGTTTGACTGGATGATTGTATGAATACTCCTACTTGATAATCTTGAGTTCATATTCAATCTATGCATGTTTTCATGATTCAATTCTGCTTTAGTCGAGATTATTGATTCTGCTTTGATCCTATGAGAGCGAATACCTGATTAGGTCAATAGAGCACCATAGATTGATAGTAGTGGATCGATTGCTTTAGTCGAGGGTTGATTCACTGCTTTGTATCGATTGAGAACCTCTTTCGATAGAGGGAGTCTAGTTCAGAACGCCTTGATCGGTTGTTCTAGAGAAGGATACGTCCCTCTAGGCAATTGACTCAAGAGGGCCTTGTTCCTTCAGTCGAGACTCAAGGTCTAGTCAAGGATTCTCCGCATTGTGAATGAAAGTGAACCAAGTTAGAGATCATCAATCGTTAATCTGGCTAGTGGCTAGGGGGAATCATACCTAAGTGAGTTCCCAACCTGTAATTAGATTAACTTTAACTGTAGTTTGCTAGAGTAGTTTTAGTTGTTCTATCTTAATCTGGTTTGCTAGATAATGAACTGAAGCTGAGTAATAGTAACTCTAGAGACCCGTGGATTCGATATTTATTACTTGAGCCACTATACTGCAGTCCCTTTCATTGGTTACACTCGGCCATTGTTAGGAGTTGTGTCATAGCGAGTCACTAGCTTTTTACCCGGCCCGTTGGCCGGAGAGATTTATTTTATAATTTATATGTTTAAATCATTTGGATCTTCTAATATTTTGTGTTCTTGATTCATAACAGAGTTTGTAGTATGTCTATATTGAAAATTTCCAATATTTAGCACACTCACTTGTGATGCTTCGGTTTTCTAATCATAAATTATGCCTTGTCACGTCCCATCTCTAAAAGTAGCTTGAAGACATCAAATTTTGGATTTTAATTGGTAACATTAGTCTGATATGATGATATAACACATGGTCAGAACTAATCAATCCATTACCCTAACCCCTAAACCTTCAATTTTGAACACAAACCCAATATCCCAAATTATAAACCCTAAACCTAACCCTAAATCCCTAAATCCTTCAAATTTAAGACAATCTTTAATGTTTTTTTGCAAATTCATGCGTTTCTTGTTCATAATACCATAAGCGACGATTGATACCATTTTGACATGAATCACATGCTCGAAATGACAATTATGAGGCGAATGCATTGAATGCACCCAAAAAAGTGCGTGCACCGAATACTCCACACACACTCTTAGTTCAACCGAGCGTGGGCCAAGAGTACGCTATACTCTTGCATTCACACTACCATACGACCATTGAGTTTTACTATTTAAACCTCGAATTAACATGAGTTTATTGGGGCATGATATTATACCCTAACCTCTAATATGTGAACTCCAATCCCTAATTCTCTAACCTCTCATTTTTGCACATACTTCGTCATACCTATCTTCTATCTTATCTTGCGGAAAATCAAAAGCATAGTATACCTTGATATTATATATATTTGTGTGTGTGTGTGTATATGTAGTAGATCAAAATTATTAAGATACTTCGTCAGACCTATCTTATCTCACCTAATATACTCATATTAAAAGTACTACTTGCCTACCCCCACCCCCGGGATAGAGATCCCGCTTTTGCCCACATAACATCAGACAACCATTGGGGTTGTCTATCATTCTATATGTCATATATAAATAGGCAACTCCTAAGATCCTGCTATTTATATCTTATCCTCTCCCGCCGCCCCCTTTATGGAGAATAAAATGGTAGGAATGACATTATCACAGTTTGATGATATGGTGTTATTCTGTTCGTCGTAGCGGATGTTATGTTCTTTTTTGCTATTTTTGGGCTTCTTTTCATTCTTCTTTGGCACCTATGGTTGTGATCAGAGGCATTTAGCACCCGAAAGGGATTGGGATTTTAGGTCCTTTGGAATCCAATACACATTCATGATCCTAGGGTTTGGACGAACTCTCGACCAATGTTGTAAAGATTAGTGAGAAGTTGAGATTATTGGATAAATATGTTTATCCCAATTGACTATCTTACTAAAAACTGTCAACCTTTATTTGGTAAATGTCTAGGTTAGTAGTTGATAAAACGTGATGTTTATCGTAGATTCTCAACAAAGATTTCTCTAACCTTCACATATGTTTTAATTTTCAAGGAATCATGTGTCTTAGCTTAGGGTTTGAAGTCAAAGTTCCTCAACAATCATACTTAAGTCATTTTGAACATTTTGATTTATAATTGTCGACGATAACTCTAAGTCTGAAAGAAAATTTCTTAGCATACGACTTAGGACCTCAACAGAGCTTGTTCAATCAACCTGATATAGAGCAAATATTATTAATGTAAACATATGACACATTATAAAATTATTGCACCTGCGATTCCTCTTCATTTGAGAAGTTTAGTGTAGAACATTATCTCCACGAATAAGAAGTCTTTTTTAAATAAATAACTGTAACTACTCGATCAAGATTATACTATGACATTTTGGCTCAATAATACTTGTTTTATTTTATAGACAAATACTTTACGAATAAAGGAGTGTTTCATTGCAACAAAATATAAAGTAATATAGTTTATTTTTCAAAGGTAATTGAATGTCAAATATTTATTTTCTCTCTTTTCGTATATATTTTATTTAATCGTTAAAAACATTATTTTGTTTATGTGTATGTTTGTTTAATTTTTTTCATCAAAATGTAACTTATCATTCAACTTTAGTAAAAATGAGTACAAAATTTACTTCATAAGGTTTAATCATATATTTTTATTTAAACAAATATAATATATGCCACTCTCTATTTTCTTATTTATATTTTTTTTACTTGACAAAAAAATTATTATTTATGTGTGTTTGGTTAAGTTTATCAACATGTAACTTATCATTAAAGCCAAAAAGAATAGATAAATGAAAAAGAATAATTGGATAAAAGTAATGAAAATGTTAAAGAAGAGAGAGGTATCTATATAAATACATTGATAACTAATTTTTTTTTTTTGTAAAATAGTTGTCCAACTTGGCAAATTGTGGATCCTCCAAGTGCTTATGTGGCAGGAGATTGCTTTTGAATTGCCATAATATATAGTATAGATAGATAGATATAGATAGATAGATAGATTTTTCCATGTCATAGTCAACTAACGGTTTTGGGTGTAAATTATTTAACGGTTTGGGTTGTAAATTATTTTTGAAAAGGTTTAACTATTATTTTGTTTAAAATGAAATGTTTGACTAATATATTATATTTACCCTATATGAAAGTAGAAGTAATTTTGAAGAGCACAATTAATTTAATTTTTCTATTTTTCTTTATTTTGATATTATAGCCTATTAAAATTTATTAAGTAGAAGTTAGTAACCTTCCATATATAATAAATATAGATTTTGGATGGTTGTTCGCCCAACTTTCCCATTTAGCCGGGTCTGGATCAGGTCAGTAACCTTAGGGTCAGTAACTAGGCCTGTTAGTCGATGGGGTTAACCGGAGCCGAAAGCGACGCTGAAACTGCAACCGTAACCGCAACCAAAGAGAGCTTCGGTTAACCGCTAACCGCGACCGACGATTTTGGTTTGTCTCTACGGTTAGCCGAGACCGCTGCTGTTGTTGTCGAGGGCGGAAGTTCTGGGAGCGGCGAATAGTTCTGGGAGGGAGGACAACGACGACGAGTTTTGGGATGGAGCATGACAGCTGCGACGAGGAAGGAGGTGCGACGAGCTCGCTAGTCGCTATGATGGCGTGAGTTTGTGGACTGGATGGCGACTATGACAGCGGCGACGAGATAACCGACGAGGGCAGGCCGCAAGGGGGTGAGGATGAGGTGAGGGTTCAAGTCCCTCTATCCCCAAAATACGACGATAGGGTTGGGGAGGAAGCGGCACTCTTTTGCGATTCAAGCTTCGCGATTTAGGTCGGTAAATGGGGGTGAGAATTATACTCATTTGATTTCGGCCGAATCCCCCCAACACGACGCTGTGGTGGCTGTATTGCGGTTGTGCTGTTAACCGCCATAGTTGCGGTTATAACCCGCTAACCGCCACAGTTGCTTCAATCTCGATTACGGCAAACCGCAACCGAAAACCGCAAACCACAACTTGGTAACGATTTTCGGTGAACCGTTAAATCGCCGATTTTCGGTGAACCATTAAACCGACGGTTTTGGTTCGTTTTTACGGTTAACCGAGTAACCGATAACCAGTTAAAAGCCCTATCAGTAACAATGAGTAACCCATACAAATCTGCGTGAAATCAATATTCTCTCTCTTATAGAAAGTCTTTAATCTTTTCCCGTTTAATATTTAATGGACAATTTCTCTATTGTTTTAAGTCAGAATTTAATTTTTTTGCACAGATAAATTAGATAAATTGTGTTGTTCAAAATGATATCCATTTTGATATATTTTTGGAACAAAAAAATTTAGGTATTTTTTACGATTCTATACCATATGGTATTGACTGGTATTGAATAAGAGCATATCATATGACATGAACATACAAATACTGTAGGATGGTTGAATACATGATAGCAAGAGTATACTAACTATCATTTATGACTTTTGACATTGTGTACCACAAGATACCATCCCCTATACCAGGGTGGTATAGTAGGCTTGAGTTCAAGTCCTCAAGTCTCATTTATTAAGGAGAATCTTAAAGCCTTCTTATTGGCTGATAGTGGATTAGGTAGTTAATGGGGGTTAGTAGTTAATAGGTAGTTAAGGATAAATGGGGTTATGCAAATATAATTAATATAATTAATTAATGATTCTCTTTCTCTCTCCTCCCATGATTTTCTCCATAATCCTCTCTCTACATTATAATTAAAAAGAAATATGAAATTAATTTTATTTAATATTTAATAAAATCCAAATTTAATAATTTTATTTTTCTAAAATGGAAATTTGAAATATATGTCTCTCTCACATATTGGAAACTCCGTATTAGTATTAAGTAGTAACATTTTGTAATGACATTATCAATATTTATAAATTGAATCATCATTAGGGCTTTTCGATGCATGGGTTTGGGATTTTCGTTGTTAGGTATTCGTTTGTGTTATTATTAATGTTGTTCAACATGTTTTTTGATAATTTTATATGACATTATTAACTTTTTATGTTATGTTTTGTTTGTAACATTAGCAAAAGTGAAATTGTGTTTTCAATTTGTTGGTACTTGAAGTTTATTTACTATTACATCGTAGGTTCGCAATGATTTATAATCATTTGAAGTGCTATTATCAATGTTTTTTTTTCAAGCACAATACAACCATTCGCAAAAATTTATTTCATTTGTAAGATTGCCTATGTTTAGTGATTTGAATTATTAATATTTTTTTGTTTATTTTTGTAACTTTGTCAAATGTCATTATTAAGAAGCATACTTGTTAGGAATTCGTTTGTTTATGACATTAGCAAAAGTGAATTTACGTTTAATGATATAACTATGGTTATTAATCTTTCAGTCCAAGTTAGTAACGTAGTTGGTGTCATTATTAATAAGTGTGTATAAGCATTATCAGTGTTTGAAAAATAAGATATTAATAATATCTAATAAGGTACTTAACAATCATTAGTTGCTATCATTATCAAAGTTTTTGAATGCATTATCTATTAAACACATGTTACTTATTAATGCGTTTTTAGTGCTATTTGACATTAAATATTGCATCTGAATATTATTAATATTTATTTATTACAAAAATCTATTTCCTTATCAGTGACTTGATCATTCGATATTAATGGTTTTTAATATCTTTATTAAAAGCTTGATGTCATTTATAATGTTGAAGTCGGACATTTTTACATTGATGTTTTGTGTTTATTTTCAACGAAATACTTTTCGTTATCAATGATTTATTGTATTGTTATTAAAAGTTTGGTATTGAGGCCTGAATGTTGGTTTGTTTGAGCTAATATTTTTCTGGACAATGCTTGTTTGACTGAATCACACAGGTACACTATGTCACAAGTACCCAAGATGTTGAAAATAAGTATTGTACTTTATGATCATTGATAATGATAATGTAAAGCAATATTAATTGATCATAAAACGTTAATAATGTCATTAGAAATCATTGGAAGAGGCCATGACTAGATAGTTATAAACATGATGTGAAAATGTTAATCATTAGTACTAAAAATGTTGTAAATCAATGATATTGTTATTCAAACTGTTAATGTCCATGTTACCAGTGGCGGACCCAGGATTATTGAAGAGGGGTGTCGCCGATAAAAAATTATAATAATTAAAATAATTTAAAAAAAATTAATAGAAATTACTGGAAATTCATTTATAAGTTGACAACGTCATGTTTATTACGAATTATGACCATTTTTCATATCCTGAATTTTTTTAAAAATACAATCATCGCTTATGTTGCAAATCAAACATCTTTCTATATACACAACTACATAATCATTCATAAATTAGTCACCCAACCACAGAGAATCGACCTACGTCTAAAATCAAAGTTAAAATAAAATAGTTTACAGTCAAATATAGTAAACCACGATCAACCAATTGCCAATTTTAGACAACACAAAATATGGCTAAAGCAATATCATTAGCATTTTTTCTCTAGTTCGACCAAATTAACCAAAATCAAGCCACAATCTCCCATAAATCTATGCAATTCACCTATTAACTACAAATTAACAAGTTAAATTGGTTTGTGGGTTACTTAAAACAAGCACGCTTATTTGATTTTACTTATTATTGTTAATTACTAATTATGATGAATAACTTTATAACATTAAATTATTTTCTTATAATAAAAGTGTGTCGCTTATAATTATTAGAGCGGTGTCGGAAGTCTCAAATTAATATTTTTTGTACCGAAAAAATGGAGGTCCTTCACAAAATTTTCGAGTCCGACACCCCTCTCCAAGCCCTAGATCCGCCCCTGCATGTTACATAACTTTAATGATTCATTCATAGGCGTTGATGACGAAACTATAAAACAGTAACAATTGATCCAAAATTGTTAATAATGTAATTGTAAGGAATTGATAATATTGAAGTCGTTAATAATGATGAGATATAATAATAACGATTCATTTCATAAATGTTGATAATGTCATTGCAAATGTTAATACTGTATTGCAAGTTGCCACGAAGTGAGAGAGTATATATTTTCAATTTTCAATTTTCATTTTTAAAAAAAATATTAAGTTCGAATTTATTAAATATTAAATAATAATATTTAATTAAATTAATTTCGAATTTCCTTTGAATTGTAGTGGAGAGAGAGGGTTATGGAGAAGATAAAGGGGGAGAGAGAAAGAGAATCATTAATGAGTAATATTAATTATATTTTCATAATATCTTATTTATTCCAACGAACTATTAACCCATCATTAACTACCTAATCTAGTATCACCCAATAAAAATGGTTTAAGAACCTCCTTAAACAATGAGGCTTAAAGACCGGATCCAACCCGTGGTACAGTACGGTATTTTTTGGTCATGTATTTTTTCACTATAAATTTTTAGATCTAATAGATCATGTTGAACTCGCTCCTTCTGTGCAAATATTTTCAAAAAAGATTTAAAAAACGGGAGATACCATATGATATGGAGCTGGTAACAAGAGGTATGAAATTTTATTACAAAAAATATTGAAAATTGATCTCATTATATAGAGCACAACGAACTCGTTATATCTGTGCAAAAAAATTGAAATCTGAGTTTGTTAGAAGAAGATAAAGCCAATTAACAAAACTAAGAAAAATAAAATGCTTTTAATTTAAATATGAATTTTCTAGGTCCACCTATAAAATAAGTTCCAGATTTAGCAAGGTTACTCACCCTATTCTAGACTGTAACCTTCCGATAAATATAGGTTGTGGATGGTTATACCTCAACGTTACAGTTTACCTTCCGATAAATATAGGGCTAAGATCAGATGACTAGGGGGGTCCCTTAGTCACATGACTAAGTCAATCTCACCCATTGAACCTCATTAAAATCCAATGGTTGTAATTGATCTCATTTAATGAAGGGTAATATAGTAATTATATTTTTATTTAATTAAAAAAAAACTTCCACTGGATGGTTTTTCTCCGTAGGATTCCGGCGTTCAATTACCGCCGGCGGCTGCTGGGTTTCCGACGGGTTTTTCAGGATTCTTGTATGAGTCACCTCCGGTGGCTGCTGGGTTTCCGGCTCCCCTTTTTTATTTCGGCGTCGGTCGGGTTCCTAGCGGCGACCGATGAGATTTTCACCCCCCATTCCCCTTTGGTTTTTGCGTGAGATTTGCATCCCCATCGGAGAGAGAAAGAGAAAGAGAGAGAGAGAGATAGAGAGAGAGAGAGAGAGAGAGAGAGAGATTTTCCCGACTACCGACGATGGCCGAGGACAATTTCCGGCAACAATACTGAATCTGATGTTTGTCGGCATATTTTGTAATGTTTGTGACTTCAATTTGTAATGTTTATATCCATTCAATTTGTATTTTGATCATTCTTTTTTGTCATATTTTGTTTATCATGTTTGTAATATTTATATGACTATTTTGTATATATTGTAATTTGTAATTTTTGTTTGCCTAGTTTGTATACTTTTATGTTATGATTTGTATGCTTTGTATTCATTGGTTTATAATATAAGTTTACCGATTTGTATCGTAAGTAGTGATATTTTGTAATGTTGGTAAGCTTTGTACTATTTGTTGATATCTTTTGTAAGCTTTGTTATTTTGTAATGTTTGTCGGTTGCTTTTGTAATGTTTGTAAGCTTTGTTATTTTTGTTCACCATGTTTGTCATGTTTGTCCACCATATTTATGTCTAAAAAATAACCGGGTTGACTTTCTAACAGAAGTCTTCTATATAGAGATGAAGCCTCCAAAGGTAACCCGACTATTTTTCCATTTTGCATGGTTTGTCGGTGTAGTTTGTATTTTTTGTCCATCATGTTTGTAATGATTTTATGTCTAAAAAACAATCGGGTTGACTTTGGGACGATGCCCTTCTATATAGGGATGAAGCCTCAAAAGTCAACCTGGTTGTTTTTTCATTTTTTATGGTTTGTATTGTTTGTCACTCTATTTTGTATTGTTCGTATGTTCGTATGTTTTCTATTGTTTATAAATCTGTTTGTATGTTTTGTCGATCTAGTTTGTATTATTTGTATGTTTGTATGGTTTGTATTGCTTGTACGTCCGGTTTGTATACTTCCTAATTTTTCATAATACCCAAACTACCACTGCCCCCAATTAAAAATTCCTTCCCACTTATTAACCGTTAGATTGATGTGTCCAGATCTAAGGGATAGGAGGGGCTTAGTCATGAGATCCGCTCTCATAAATATGGGTTGTGGATGGTTATACCCCAACGTTACGGTTTACCCTCCCTCCTAGCTAGGGATGACAATTTTGACCTCACCCATTTTACCCGACCTGTTTGACCTGTTTTGGGGCGGGCATGGGTACTCTCATCGACCCGATCTGCCCTGATCCGCCCCATTCTCAACCCGTTCTTGCCTAAATTACATATAATTTTAGTCAAATTACTTAGAATTTTCCTTTTATTAGATTATATTTTAGCTATAATAATGTTGTAAATTAGTGAAAACCTCAATTTCTCCAATAATTTAACTTCATTTATCATAATATTGTTTATTTCCTTGGACTTATAATAAAAACAATGAATATTTATAATTTTTTTCATATAAATTGCATATCCATTGGGTCGACCTGCCCCAACCCACGAACCGTAATAAATTACCCGATCTGAACCTGACCTGCCAGGAATGGCAATGAGGCATGTTCGGGGCGGATTTCTCGGTAACTAGACCTGCCACACCTCGTGATAAATTGCCCGACCTGAACTCGACCTGCCAGCAATGACAATGGAACAGAACCTAAAAGTCTAGGCCCCGAAAAACCCGCCCCGAACTTGCCCATTGCCATTTCTGCTCCCAGCTATGCGACTCTAATCATATTATTAACCAGACCCTTCTATCTAGGGGTGGCTGGTCGATTTCCGGTTAGCGGCTAACCACCAGTTTTAACCAAAAATCGCGGTTATTAAGGTCGGTCGGTGGTCGGCGAGTCAGAGGGAGTTTTCGGCTAGCCGAATAACCGACGGTGAATAACCGTGGTTAACCGGCTAGCCGAAATTAACCGGTCTCAGCCCCAAAACTCCCTCCCCTCCCCTACCCTTACCCCTGCCCCTCTACCTCTCTTCTTAATCGAGCCCTCTCGGCTCTCGCCAACCCCATCCCTTCCGCCGTCTAATCCACCACCCCACTAGACAGAAACCCAAAATCCTCCTGCTTCCCTCACTTCGCGACGTCCCCGACACCACGTCCGCCCTCCGCCTCCGCCCCCTGACTCTCCTACCTCAAGTCGCCGTCTGCTCCTGATAGACCGTTATTTACACATGTTTTCACCCCTGTTCTTACACCGTTTGATGTATTGATTCTCGTGTTTTAGGCCGATTTCACGCTAGGTTGTGCTTGGTTGTGATATTTCAGGTCCTAGAACGTGAATGAAGCCTTAGGAGCGAGTCTGGGGTCGATTGGACGAAGGTCGGACGCATGGCGAGGTTCCAAGGAGGCTGCACGGCCAGACCAGGGAGTCGCACGGCCGTGCAATGGAGCAATATGGCCGTGCGCCTTTTGCCGAGAGTGCGCACGGGCAGAGCAGAAATCCGCACGGCCGTGCAAGTGACCAGTTTGGCCGTGCGGGATGGTGCGAGAGCTTGCACGGGCACAAGTGACATCCGCACGGCCGTTCAAGGTGCAATCCTGGCCGTGCGAGATGCCTGAGGTCGAACTAGTTGGTACGCCGCGTTTTGGAGTGCACGGCCAGAATGGTGATATGCACGGCCGAGCACCCTGGCCGTGCGAGTCGGGAAATTCTGGTTTTTAAGCGGATTCCGAGCCAAACAGAGGGAGAGCTGGGTTTTTGGATCGAAAACACCCAAGGGACGAACCCTAGAAAGAGAGGGCGATTTGAGGGCATTCTAAGAGTGGAATTGGAGGATTTCTTCGCCTTGGAAGCTCGAGGAATAAGCCCGGACTTGAAGACTGATCATCTGAAGATTCTTACTGCAGTCTCTCTCTTCTCTATGGAGTAACTTTCCTTCACTTAGGTTTTGAGGAACCCTAGCTATGTTTGTTTGATTGGATGATTGTATGAGTACTCTGACTTGATAATCTTGAGTTCATATTCAATCTATGCATGTTTTCACGATTCAATTCTGCTTTAGTCGAGATTATTGATTCTGCTTTGATCCTATGAGAGCGAATACCTGATTAGGTCAATAGAGCACCATAGATTGATAGTAGTGGATCGATTGCTTTAGTCGAGGGTTGATTCACTGCTTTGTATCGATTGAGAACCTCATTCGATAGAGGGAGTCTAGTTCAGAACGCCTTGATCGATTGTTCTAGAGAAGGATACGTCCCTCTAGGTAATTGACTCAAGAGGGACTTGTTCCTTTAGTCGAGACTCAAGGTCTAGTCAAGGATTCTCCGCATTGTGAATGAAAGTGAAACAAGTTAGAGATCATCAATCGTTAATCTGGCTAGTGGCTAGGGGGAATCATACCTAAGTGAGTTCCCAACCTGTAATTAGATTAACTTTAACTGTAGTTTGCTAGAGTAGCTTTAGTTCTTTCATCTTAATCTGTTTTGCTAGATAATGAACTGAAGCTGAGTAATAGTAACTCTAGAGACCCGTGGATTCGATATTTATTACTTGAGCCACTATACTGCAGTCCCTTTCATTGGTTACACTTGGCCATTGTTAGGAGTTGTGTTTTAGCGAGTCAAGTTATTGGCGCCGTTGCCGGGGACTTTCTAGATTATTAGGAAAGGCAGAAGTTTGTTACTTTAGCTTTTTTCTTTTCTTTTCCACCCTTGCTTTTCACTTGGGTGTTTTTTTTGTTTTTGTTGGTGCAGATCTGAATCATGGATCCTCATGGCTTCTCCAACCATTGGGGGTATCCACCACCATCCGAGTGGTATTACCCCGAGACCCCCTGGAGCAACCAAGGAGGAGAAGACTATGGATCCGGGTTCCAGTACCAACCCCCTTTCTATGGAGAGCAATCTGACCCCTGGACATATCAAGAACAATCTCATTACCAAGAAGACTTTCTCCCACAACCAGAAGGGCCATCGGCGCTGGAGTTACCCATGGCGGCCTTCACGGGCCATTCTGCAGAGCCATGCTACACTCCACAGCCAGATCCAAACTATGAACTGAGGCTTCTCCTGGAGCAGTTTGTTCGGGACTCCGAGAGACGCAATCGCAAGATGGATCTTCAAATCCAATCCCTTTCCTCTTCCGATCCCTCATTTCTCCATGATATGGAGGAGGCTGTTCAACGCTCAGCGAAGCAAACAGAGTGGGTGGACCAAGTTTGTGCACAGCTTGCTCAAGATCACCCGTCTGCTACCATACTAGAGGAGGAGGAAGAAGAAGAAGGCTACAAGGACATTGTGGAGCAAACAGAAGTTATCACGGAGAGCTCCCGTGAAAATCATGATCAAGAATGTCCTATCGTAGCCGACTACCCCTTCCCGCACCCCACACTGAGCTTTGAAGAGGTGGGCATGAGTGAGGAGATGCAAGAAGATCTCATGAGAGAAATTGCTTGGCAACTTGCTCTCCAATCCGTGCTAGAAGAAGAAGAGCAAGCAAGGGTGCAGCAAGAAGTTGTGGAGGATGACGAAAGTGAAGCAGGAGAAGTTCTTGATCATTTCCCAGGGGTGATACCACATGAAGAAGAAAGGGAGGTTGAAGAAGCAATTGGCGTCCAGGCTGAGGACGGAGTTAAGGTGGAAGAGGCCTGCACCGGCCATGAGTTACATGTGATATCTCCACCAAACTTCGAGGAGCTGCTTGGCAAGGACCCATTTGCAGTGTCTCTTTGCCAGACCAAGGCCACTTCGACATCGGTCCCTCTTGGTGGACGCGGTGGTGGCCAATCGATGCTGTCTTATCTGGTTTGGGGCAATGAGACGAGAGAAGAGAAGAAGAGGTCTCGAGGGTGGAGACTTCATCTGCATCAAGTGCACGAGCGTTCATCACCTGCCACACCACATGCTCGTGACTTGCGACTCCACCTCATTGACGAGAACCTCAACTTCAAGGAGGTTCTAGCATGGACCGAAACTTAGGAGCCATCGTCCGGCTCACGACGTGAAAGAAGCGCTTGTTGGGAGGCAACCCAACCAGTCGGTTTGCATTTCTTTCTCTATTTATCCTCGGTTGAGTCAGTTTTGTTATTTGATTTTAGAGTCAATAACTCAACCTTTGTGAGATTTTGTGTGGTGTTTGTGTTCTGATTACTCTCTCTTCCTGGAATGCACCGCCTGACCCGTACATCATCATTCATCCTTGATCTGGTAACTTCGTTCTACCCTCCTTATCTTTCCTCCATTGAGGACAATGTCGTGCTTAAGTGTGGGGGGATGTTCGATTATGTATGCGGGTGAATGTTTAGCTGTTTGTATGCTTGGAGCCTAGTCCACTGTCCAAATTTTTAAATTTGAGGGCTCCAAGTACGTGTTCCTTGCAATTGCCTGCTCAGTATGCTTTGAATTGACAGTCTCTGTAGTGATTTGCAACCTAGGGAGGTAGTGTAGCACTATGGAGGATGTTGATGCATTTAAGAAGTCTCATTTCTTCTTCATAGTGTGTTGGTTGATTGAGTGAATTAGTGATCTTAGGACCCTTGAATTGTGTGGTGTTGTGGACTCTCTGCCTGTCATGGACTCTTGTATCATGTTTTGGAAATAACAGGTGCTCGAAATGTGCTTTAAAATAACGTCTCCCGTGCGAATAGGGCGGAAGTGTGTAAGGGGAGACGGGAATCCGTTCCCAATTTCCACCTACTACCTCCAGCCCCCTTACATGTCTTTCCCCCGCACGAGGCTCGAGACAACTGCTCCTCGCATGGCCGGTAAGAGCCGGGCTCCCGTAAAACCTTTGCTAGGTGGGAGCCCTCGTTTTCTGCAAAAACAGGTTGGAACCCTTGAAAAAAAAGAAGAGAAAAACAGAAAAACAAGCAAAAAGAAGAAAGAAAAGGGGTTCCAACCATCTCCAAAAAGAAAATCGAGCACCTTGAAAAATGTGAGTCCATGATCTTTTGTTTTTGAGAGTCTCTTCATCCACGATTCATTTGTCCTCTGTTCACTATTTGCCATGATGCCGACTCGAGACTAGTGCTCTCGCCGAAGAAGCTATGAGATGACTTGTGCGTCGGTTGACCTCGTAAGTTGCTAAATGACCTAGGAAGTCCTCTACCTACGATCGAGGTTGATTGTTGCTATAGAGATCTGGAGAGTTGCATTGGTTTGAGTTAGGTTTGCTTGGGGACAAGCAAACGGTTAAGTGTGGGGGAGTTTGATAGACCGTTATTTACACATGTTTTCACCCCTGTTCTTACACCGTTTGATGTATTGATTCTCGTGTTTTAGGCCTATTTCACGCTAGGTTGTGCTTGGTTGTGATATTTCAGGTCCTAGAACGTGAATGAAGGCTTAGGAGCGAGTCTGGGGTCGATTGGACGAAGGTCGGACGCATGACGAGGTTCCAAGGAGGCTGCACGGCCAGACCAGGGAGTCGCACGGCCGTGCAATGGAGCAATATGGCCGTGCGCCTTTTGCCGAGAGCGCGCACGGGCAGAGGAGAAATCCGCACGGCCGTGCAAGTGACCAGTTTGGCCGTGCGGGATGGTGCGAGAGCTTGCACGGGCACAAGTGACATCCGCACGGCCGTGCAAGGTGCAATCCTGGCCGTGCGAGATGCCTGAGGTCGAACTAGTTGGTACGCCGCGTTTTGGAGTGCACGGCCAGAATGGTGATATGCACGGCCGTGCACCCTGGCCGTGCGAGTCGGGAAATTCTGGTTTTTAAGCGGATTCCGAACCAAACAGAGGGAGAGCTGGGTTTTTGGATCGAAAACACCCAAGGGACGAACCCTAGAAAGAGAGGGCGATTTGAGGGCATTCTAAGAGTGGAATTGGAGGATTTCTTCGCCTTGGAAGCTCGAGGAATAAGCCCGGACTTGAAGACTGATCATCTGAAGATTCTTACTGCAGTCTCTCTCTTCTCTATGGAGTAACTTCCCTTCACTTAGGTTTTGAGGAACCCTAGCTATGTTTGTTTGATTGGATGATTGTATGAGTACTCTGACTTGATAATCTTGAGTTCATATTCAATCTATGCATGTTTTCACGATTCAATTCTGCTTTAGTCGAGATTATTGATTCTGCTTTGATCCTATGAGAGCGAATACCTGATTAGGTCAATAGAGCACCATAGATTGATAGTAGTGGATCGATTGCTTTAGTCGAGGGTTGATTCACTGCTTTGTATCGATTGAGAACCTCATTCGATAGAGGGAGTCTAGTTCAGAACGCCTTGATCGATTGTTCTAGAGAAGGATACGTCCCTCTAGGCAATTGACTCAAGAGGGACTTGTTCCTTTAGTCGAGACTCAAGGTCTAGTCAAGGATTCTCCGCATTGTGAATGAAAGTGAAACAAGTTAGAGATCATCAATCGTTAATCTGGCTAGTGGCTAGGGGGAATCATACCTAAGTGAGTTCCCAACCTGTAATTAGATTAACTTTAACTGTAGTTTGCTAGAGTAGCTTTGGTTCTTTCATCTTAATATGTTTTGCTAGATAATGAAATGAAGCTGAGTAATAGTAACTCTAGAGACCCGTGGATTCGATATTTATTACTTGAGCCACTATACTGCAGTCCCTTTCATTGGTTACACTTGGCCATTGTTAGGAGTTGTGTTTTAGCGAGTCAGCTCCCTGACTCCTGCTGCTTGATCGGGCCGGCCACCGTCCCCGCCGCCAGCGAACTGATCGAGGCCACGAGAGAAAGAGAGAGGCAGATCGAGTGAGAGGAGAGGAAGAAGAACAATTGGGAAGAATTTTTGGGTGAGAGAAGAAGGGGAATTGATTTTGGGGGGATATTTGGAAGAGAGAAGAACGAGAGAGAGAAGAAGGGGAATTGATTGGGATGTGGCCCATGTGGGAAATTGATTGAGGAAAGAGAGAGAGAGAAAAGGGGATCTGATTTTTTCCTTTCCCTTCTCAACGTCCCTAACAGCCTGTTTGGATTGACAAAAAAGTAAGGAATTGGAATTCCATTTCCGATTCCATTTCCATATATTATGTTTGGAATAATAAAAAGGTTGAGAATTGAATTCCAATGGGTCTAAAATATGGGAATTACAATTCCTATCAAAAGTGATAGGAATTGAGAGAATGAAGATGGAATTAGTGGGACCCATCAATACTTTTTATTATTTTGTTGACCCACTATCATTTTACTCTCTTTCTCTCTCATTCACAGCCTGTTTGGATGGACAAAAAACTCAGGAATTGAAATTCCATTTCCAATTCTATTTCATTATTTCATGTTTGAAATGGTAAGAAGGTTGGGAAATGAATTCCATTTGACTAAAATATTGGAAATTAGAATTCCTATCAAAAGTGATAGGAATTGGGTTTATGGAGATGGAATTAGTGGGACCCATTCATATTTATTATTATTTTATAATTCCACTATCTTATTTCTCTCTTTCTCTCTCATCCATATTTCATTTCCTAAGATAAAAAAATCTACTAAATCATTAATGATTGTTAAAGAATACAATTCATTTCCATAGTTGTTGGAATTATGCCAAACACAAATATTGGAAATGGAATTCCATAAAAGTTAGAATTGGGAATGGAAATCCATTTCCATTTCTTATGGAATTGTATCCAAACAGGCTGTCATATTTCATTTCCCAAAATAAAACAAACATATTACATTATTCATTATGGTTAAAAGTGCAATTCATTTCCATAGTTGTAGGAATTATACCAAACACTAGAATTGGAAATGGAATTCTATAAAAATAAAAAAATTGAATTCTATTTCCATTTCCATTTCTTCCGGAATTGTATCCAAACAGGCTGTAACCATATATGAACCTAAGAATTTCTCTTTAATGATTTTCGTAAATTGCAACTATCATTAATAATTTTGTAATTAATTAATTTTAAATTAATTACTTTCCAAATCCCACCACCGTAGTTAATTTTGGAAGGAAAAACGCATTTTGGACGTGCCATTTATTGTTGGCGACAGGCATAAGTCCGGTTACTACGGCTAACCGAACCAAAAGCCAATAAACGACCGGTCGGTGGTCGGTTAGCCATGACACTCTCACGATCGGTGGTCGGCAGCCGTGTGGGATGTCTCGGTTTAACCGATAACCGAATTTTTGATTTTCGGTTAAACCGAAACCGACCGGCTGCCACCCCTACAGTTCTATCCGCTGGCTGATCGAACGGGTCGGTTTGACCTCAGCGTAAAGTAACTTGGTGTGACGGACAATAGTGCATCCAACCCCTGCCTCTCTCTGACTTCTCCTCTCCTCCCCTCCCCTCCCCTCCAGCAAGTTTTGTTATTTTCTTTCACATGCAACAGCAACAGCAACAGCAACAGCAACTCTATTCCTAAATCCTGCTCTCCTCTTCCCTATTTCTTTCTTCGCAATTTCTTGTTTGCTAAAGATTTCGTATGGAGGTTCAGGTGAAGCAAGAGATCCTAGAAACCCCCAACAGCGGGCTCGGACCGAATCGACTCACAACCGGAGTTGCGAGGTTTCCACCACCTGATGTGATCGTGCTCAGCAGCAGCGACTCGGACTCCGACGCCGAAGAGGCTTCCGCCGGTGGCCGCCACAATGCCGACGGAGGGTTAGGAGGATCGGAGCACAAAAGGAGGAAGTTGAACGGGTTGGGGGTCACTAAGCCGGACAACCTCTTGGCTCCGCTTCCGCCGGGGGCCGATGTAGCTTCCCAGGCTTTGACCGTCGTTCGCCCCGTCGAGTCGAGAGAAAACGGGAGTGTGATGGTTAATGGTCATAACTGTAAGCAGTTTTGGAAAGCCGGTGATTACGAGGGCGATTCCGTTGCTGCTTGGGATGTCCCTTCTGGTAATTTTTTCTTTCTTTTTTTGCTTGTTTTGTAACACCGGATGGTTTTACTTGTTTCTTTTCGTGGGTTCATTGTTCTTTCCGGCTTTGATTAAACCAACTTTTGCTTTTAAGTTATATATGTTGCCTAGGCACAATTTTGCTTCAAGTTCAGAGGTGAATATTGTTTGCCCCGACTGCTCTCTCGTCTGTCAATGCGTTTAGCTCCCGTGTATTGAGCTGATTATTGATGTCGCTTTTTTCTTCACATGTTTAGGTGGCATGGATCATGTCAGGGTTCATCCAAAGTTCTTACATTCCAATGCAACCAGCCACAAATGGGCTCTTGGAGGTAGGTAAACTCTGGTAGCTGCAGTATAATTGCAGCTTATGCAATTTAGTAACAGGACTATTAAGAGTCTGGTTTTCTTGATCTGCTTGGATTTTCTTGGCAACTATGCAGCCTTTGCAGAACTGATGGACAATGCATTGGATGAGGTAATGTTGCAGGATGCTTTCTATGTCATGTATCTCTTGCGATTTTCTTTGCTCTTATAGTGACTTCTGTTCTTGGAGCTCAGGTCTGCAATGGAGCAACGCTAGTGAAGGTAGACATGATGAAAAGCGGGAAAGATGGGAGCAGAATGCTACTGATTGAGGGTACTTGTATTTTTCTTACGTCTCGCTACTTATCTTTTAGCAGGTCCATACACATTTTTTGCGTTAACCTTGAAATAGAAAGAAAGACAAGGAAGCTTGCAGTCTGTTCTTGGATAATATATACCATGGGTCTGATGCGAGTTCGAAGACTGCAACCCTGTTTTAGGAATTAGCTTCGTGACAGTAATATTTGCTGCCCACCATAGAAATTACTCATCATTTATTTCTGTTGGACTCCTGGAATGCCAGAACTTTCGTCAGTCCTTTGTTAGAATTATTACTATCGCCTTTTTAATTCTCAAGACATATTGTTGGATCTTCCCGTTTCATTGATATATCTTGTACTATTTTTCTACATTAATTTTTGTTTGCAGATGACGGTGGTGGGATGGATCCAGATAAAATGCGGAGGTGCATGTCCTTAGGTTATTCTGCTAAAAGCAAAGTGGATAACGCCATTGGCCAGTGTAACTTACTGTACATCGCTAAAGCTTTTCAGTTATTTGGTTCTATAAAAAGCTTCATTTTAAGTTGAAATATACTGCATTGTTTTGCTGTGAATAAGGAACGAGTAATTCTGTTCCATTTTTCATATCAGATGGCAATGGTTTCAAGACAAGTACCATGAGGCTTGGTGCTGATGTTATTGTGTTTTCTCGTTGTTGTGGACAAAATGGCAAAAGGTTTTGTACCAACTTCCTTATCCACTACTGTGCATTAGTAGTTCTTTGCTTCTGTATATTGGTTTTTGATTTGGTAAATAGTAATGCTTGGCAGTTGGCAGGTGGGATACAGTGATAGCATTGCCAGCTGTTGTTAAATACCAAATAACGAATCTTGTCTTACAAATACATTCTTATAACACACTGGAATGGGATAGTACTGATTTTAGTTCTAAAAATTGTTTATTGGTTTGTCAAGTAACGTTGCAATTCAGTCATGGCTGTAATTGGAGAACCAAAATACCTAATCTGCTTTTTTCTCCAACTATAACAGTACACTAGGTTCACAGATTGCAGATTTCACATCATGAAATGCTGTAATGCTAATTGCTGGCACTGTTTTAGTTTGATGTCTTTACTTGATTTTGCATTCGTTGTCCATGTGATGGTTTTTTTTTTATAGAAGTTGAATCCTTGATCATTGTTTCCTTTTTGTGTGTGCTGTTTTCATATAATATCAGTATCTCTCCTCTGGTTGCAGGCCAACCCAGAGCATTGGTTTGCTATCATACACATTCCTGAGGAATACAGGAAAAGAGGACATAGTAGTTCCAATGGTACATACTCAAACTAACTATTTCTGATTATGTTCATAATAGTATTCTTATATTTAGAAATCAATATCTTTTGTAAAGAGCTCTATGTACTGTGTTAAATGTCTGAAAATCTTTACCTCGAGTGTATATCCTCTTGGGGTAAATAATATTGCGTAGGAATGCACCTGAGCTAATGTATTAGTTGAATGGTAACATGTGATATCTGGCAGGCTTACATGTTGTTATAGTAGTTCCAACGGTACATACTCAAACTAACTAGTTATGATTATGTTCGTATAGGTATTCTTATATTTAGCAAATCGCTACTTTTGTAAAGAGCTCTATGAAGTTTCACAATGAAGCTGTGTTAAATGTCTGCAAATCCTTACCTCGAGTGTATATCTCTTAGGGTAAGTAATATTGCTTAGGAATGCACCTGAACTAATGTAATAGTTGAATGGTAAGATGTGATGTCTGGTAGGCTTACATGTTGCACAATCCAATTCTGCTTCTTATGAGTCTCTGGTCCTTGGTTGTTTTGAGTTTGCTTCCTGGTTCTTGCTTCCTGAAGTGGATGCCTCAAAATTTTATAAGTGGGTATAACATTGATGTGATCCAGTATTAACGTTTGGTGTCATAAAAATTCAAATGGAAAGCTTGACTATGAAAGAGAAGGACAAGGGTGGAGCCGAATTGCTCGACTTTCTGATGTTGACTGGACTAGGAATGTGGAAACAATTCTTCAGTGGTCCCCGTTTCTTAGCGAGACGGATCTTCTACGGGAGGTGATTTCCTTTGAAACTTTTATCATACATTTACATAAGGAATGATTTTCTCTTGATGGCTCTTCTCTATCAGATGGTTGAAAGTATTCAATTTGTTGGCCGTACTATTGGTTATTGTGATGTGAGGATGACTGTTTCTGACTCGGTTGTTATTAGTCTGATTGATACTCGGACAAGGGTATGCCTAACATTCTAATTTTTAGTTGTTCCATCAAGTGGTTATGAAAGGTGATTATCTGAAAGTTGAAGGATTTTTTTTAAAAAGAGGGTCAAATCTTCATCTTATATGATGGGTTTTCACGTAGTCTATGAGCTTGCATACATAGCTTGTTATTAACAAAGTTATTACTTAAATTGGTGGTGAATCAATATTACTTTTGACTGTTACTGTTCACATAGCTTGTGGCGTTGATTTATGGTTGTTTCTTATCCACATTTGAACATTCTGAAATGGGATTTTTTGTTTACCTGGTTATATTATAATGACAATCTTTTGTTTATTTCTATGTTTTGTATTTCTATAGTTAGATATGTTGTCAGATCATGGGACGCGCATAATAATCTACAATCTCTGGGAGGATGATGAAGGATTCTTGGAGCTTGATTTTGATGCTGATCCTCATGTATGTTTTCATGTGCACCTCTTTTCTTTTGTTGGCCCAATGGAGTAAAGCTAACCACAAAATTTATTTGCTTCTCTGATTGATTTTTGTTCTCCTTATTCTGGCAGGACATACAACTTAGAGGGGTAAATCGAGAGGAAAAAAACATCCAAATGGCCAAAGAGTTCCCCAACTCGCGCCATTTTCTGACATACAAGCATTCGTTACGGGTATTAATCTGTTTGATGCCGCTACCAGTGATTGAAGTGTACCATCAATTGACATTTTCACATGTTTATGTCTACAATTTTTCCGATTTCATTGCCAGAGTTATGCTTCAATTCTCTATCTCAGAATTCCTCCTGCCTTTCGGATCATCCTTCGTGGAAAAGATGTTGAGCACCACAATATAGTAAATGACATGATGATGTCCCAGGATGTGATATATCGGCCACAGGCTCCTGTTGACGGGACATCCAAGGATCATAGTAGTGTAATATATCATCTGTCGTATCTTAAAAGTTCTGATTTTGGTAATCCACTTGCTGATTTTTCATTACGATTTCGCCAGATGACCGCTGCTGTTACAGTGGGATTTGTCAAGGATGCCAAGTATCATATTGATGTTCAAGGGTTCAATGTCTATCACAAGAATCGACTTATCAAGGTTAGTTTGCCATTACATGAGTGGTATGAGAATACTTCATTTTTTCCCATCCTGTGGCTAAGCATATGGAGATGCTACTTGATTTCCTACCTTAAGGAGAAAATTGTAAATCTTCAACTTGTATTTTTCTTTACTGAGATCTAGAGAAATGACTAAGATTTTGCTGTAAGGCGTCGTATTATTGAACTATATGTGGATCTGATAGGTTCTTTAAAGCTTTGTTGCTAGCTTCTCTCAGTACGCTCTGTCTCTTTTCCCTCCTTTTGTGATTCCTTGAACTGTCCTGTTGTACTCAGCCATTTTGGAGGCTGTGGAATGCTGCGGGAAGTGATGGACGTGGAGTTATTGGTAAGACTACTTGCCTAAAGTTTCTTTGGCAAGTGCAGGTGGTTTTAACTGCATAAAACTACATGTTGCTTTTGTTTGTGTTCTTTTCCCCCTTTTGGTAGGTAGTTTAGCTGGGAGATCGTTGACTTGGTTTCATGTCTTGCTTATAGGTGTTCTGGAAGCCAATTTTGTTGAACCTGCCCATGATAAGCAAGGTTTTGAACGTACAACTGTTCTGTCACGGCTCGAGACTCGTCTAATACAAATGCAAAAGAATTACTGGTTGGTGACTTATCTCTTAATTATGATACTGTTTATTTAACATTTTGCTCTTTGGAAAGAGTGGCTGTGACAAAACCCTTTTGGGTTGTTGCTTTAGGTGTTCAAACTGTCACAAAATTGGCTATGCTCCCAGACGTAACAAGAAAGGCTTAGGTGAAGAGAGAGGTAATTACGAAGACTTCATTAAGATTTTTCTGCGTACTTTTTGTGTGAATAGAAAAAACCATTTGGATCCCTGTAATGTAGTCTTGTGAGTTGTGAGTTGTGACCTTCATTAACCCCAACCCGTTTGTTTTAGCATCTTTTTGGAGTTGGAATCTCTTCTTCAGCTCCAGACCACATGTATTACTGCGTGTTAATGCTAAAACAAACTTCTTCATGGCCAGAAACAATTTTTTCACACGATCAAAGTTCTGGAGGAAAAGCACCAACAGAAAGACCGGGGAAAGTGCGATATGGAAAGCAAAATGTTTCAAGGAAAGGAAACAACAGTATCACAAAGTCTCCAGTTAAATATAGAAAAGGATTTGAATCTTCTGAACCATCATCTCCTTCTGAGGATGCAAATGAAAGTAACTTCCGCAGTTCTTCCCCTCTGAAAAAAGCAACTTCCAGCGCTCCTGCAAGTAAAACTTTACCGACAGATGTGTTGGATGGAAATCGGCCATCTGCACATTTGGGACATAGCAGAATTCATAATGACTCCAGCCCATCTGGGGAATGTGTTCCACCAGTCATACGTACCCAGTCAAAGGTTATTTATTCCTCCGTTATGATGTCATGTAACTAGACTAGGGTATGGTTGTTTATATTAGAAGCTATTGGTTTCTTTGGCTTGTAAAGAAGCAAAGCTGTCGGTGCTTCTTTATGTCCGCAGAGGTCGATACTCAGATTTCTTTGTTTGGCTATCTCAATATCCAATTTATTTTGTAGTCTCTTTTCCCAATTTATATTTTGCTAGAAGATAATATTAGCTCTCGACTCCATTGGCAGGCAGATGTTGTTAATCTCGGTGAGGATGGCCATGTTTCAGCAGTCAACACAGATACGAGTGACAGGCTAAAGCAAGAGAACCGTGTGCTGAAGGAAAGGTTAGCATTCTGATGCTGGAGCTTGGTTCTGTGTGTGTGTTTTTTCTGTTTGTAGGTAGTAATTTCCATCTGGACTGTCCATGATTCTACTGTAGATTAGAGAAGAGGGAGGCAGAACTTCGATTGATGAGTTTGAAGTGCCAGAAATGCAGTGCTCTAAAGATACAGGTATGCATAGTTGAAGGTTACTCTTTCTCTGGTGATGCATGTTGAGGATGGTAGCTAACACAGGTTTTAAGTGAACGGCTAATTATCTCTTTACCTCGTACTTTCAGTTGGATCAAGCACAACAGAAGGTAGAAGACCTGAACAAGGAGCAGGAAAGTCTAATTGACATATTCTCGGAGGAGAAGGAGCGGAGGGACAAGGAAGAGGATAATTTGAGAAAGAAGTTGAAGGTTTTTTTTATTCCTCCCTAGGGCCCCCCTTATATGGATCGGTTTAGGCGAGCTAACAAGAGTGGCAGGCAAATAATGAGCTATTTTGATTTTGCTGTAGGATGCATCCAACACCATACAAGAATTGCTAGATAAGGCGAGGCTCCTGGAGAAGATGCAACCAAGCTCTAGCAAAGCAGGAAGGTAATAGTTGCAATGGCCCCGTGAAGGTATGAAGAAAGGAAGAGTTTTGTACAGATTTTGAGCATCAGGAAAGGCAAGAGAGATAGGTAGTAGGATGAGCCGTGGGCAGTCTTGGGTCGGAAGTAAATTTTGTTCATATTGTATGCTTAATTTACTGAATTAAGCTTCTAGTTAGAAGAAGTGGCTGCACTGCATTTTGATGGCTGTAAAAGCCTGCAGAGATGAGCCATCGAACCTGGACTGGTGTCCCCATTTTGGGTATTTCGTTGGGACTGAGTTGGAATTAATCCACGTTACTGAAGTACATAGCAAGCCCTGTGGGTCGAGTGCTATTAATCAAGATTGTCAAACTCGTTTATCCCTTTATACCGGTTTGAAAGTAGGTTTATGCATTGGAATCTCTGCCGCTTGTTGGGAACCCAAAAACCGATGACGGAATCCCCGTCAGATTCACGACCCTGAAAGCACCGGCCAGAATCCGATGAAAGAAATGGACACATCCGACTTAGGAAGAAGAAGAAACAGCGTCCACGGGAACCCAGAAACCAGCCACAGAAGCCTAAGTACGATTCATGACCACGAACCCATCAACCCAGAAATAGGCGACGGAAACCTCTAAGTATCGTCGCTGCTGCAAGCTATTGGAATTAAACAAACTCCGCAAGTTACTCTCGCTCGACTCCCTAGTCTTTCGTAGCTTGTTAGATTGGAGATAAGGTTGTCAAACCGGTTTATACCGTTGCGCTGATTTAGCAAATGGAATGGTATGACTAGTGGTACAACCGGTTTGCGCCAGTTCATACCAGTTTAATAAAATACAAAATTCATATAAAATATAAAATACTCAAATTTAAATACAACATTTAATATTAATATATAATTGTATATACCTGAATCCAACAAACATTAACTTTTAACTTTTATATTCATCAAACATATAATAAACTCACTTTTTATCAATCAAATTTAGTAAAACGACATCGTTTTACTTATGGTTCGTAACTCGTAACTCAATCATACCGGTAGTTATTATACCGGTTTTATGACCAGCATCGGTTGAACCAGATTCAACCGGGCGACATGCCACTAGTGTGACAACCATATTGGAGATGAATCTTTTCGAGAACGAACAATCAAAGTCCACCAACCTCTCCGCAATTTTGTCAAAAATCGCCTAAATTATTATACTTTCTTTCTCCCTCCACACTTTTCTCATAATTACACCCCAATCACAACAACCTTCCCACCAACCACTTCCACCGCGATCTAATCATGACCTCGGGGCTCCACGCCAGCGACATGCGCCGGATATTCCGGCTCAAAATAGGGTGCATACCCATGGTTATGCACGTATCAATAACTAAATCTGGACCCTTCATTTATAAAATCTAGATCTAAAGATGGAGAATTAAATGCCATTTTTATTTTTCCTATCTTTCTTAATCGACTCATATCTTCTTCGTTTTAACTCGGATTTTAATTTTGTTAGAACAGATGGAACGAGTTCGTTGTGCTCTACAAAATGAGATCCATTTTCAATATTTTTTTTAGAATTTTTTTTCTTGTCTCTTGGTACCAACTGCATACCATATGCTATCTTCTTCATTTTTAATTCATTTTTGAAAACGTTTGCACAGAAGGAACGAGTTCATTATGATCTATTGGATCTACAAATTTCTGGGTGAACAAATTACAGGACCAAAAAATACCACACAATACCACCCTGGTACGAGGTGGTATCTTATGGTACACAATGTTAAAAGTCGTAAATGACAGTTAATATACTTCTACTATTATGTATTCAACCATCCTACAGTCTTGGTTTATTCATACCACCATGATACGCTTTTCAAACCATAGGTATGCTCTTATTTCAATACCAGTCAATACCATTATGGTATAGACTGGTAAAAAATGGCTCAATTTTTTTTGTTCGAAAAATATATCAAACTGGATATCATTTTGAAAAACACAATTAATCTGATCTAACTGTGCAAAAAAAAAATTAAATTTTGACTTAAAACGAGTGAGAATTAAGGAAGGGAAAATTAAATGCTTTCTAGGAGAGAGAGGGATGCTGATGTCATGCTGATGTAGACAAGTTACTCATGGTTACTCACCATAAGGTTACTGACCTGATCCGTTCCCGGATATTCCACCTGCTTGACCGGAACGACGATGGCCTCCTCACCATCGACGAGATTAGCTAGCTCCTCGACCAAATCAGATCTTCCTTTCGCTTCACCAGCGACGAGCTCGAGTCCTCCGTCGGCAAGCCCACCCTCGACTTCGACGAGTTCCTCACCTTCTACCGCTCCATCGAGGACGACGAAGGCGACGAGGAGTCTAGGGCGGTGGTGGAGAAGGATTTGGAGGAGGCGATCAAAGTGTTCGACATAAACGGCGACGGGTTCATAACGAGCGAAGAGCTGCTTAAGGAGGTGTTATCAAGATTAGGGTTGTGGGATGAGACCACCGGGAAGGACTTCTGACAGATAATTTTGGCCGTACTGAAGGATCTGATCACGGGTTTGGAAGGTTGCTTTATAGGTTGGGTTGAGTTGGGGAAACTGGGGTTTTCGGTTGAGTGACGTGGCGGGTCGGGTTTGGTGATGTGGCTGGTTAAATTTGGGTGAGTCAGCACTTCCGTTAGCCACGTCAGCAATTGACTAGCGGTGTTAATGGAGACTGATAGAGACTAATAGACAGTGACTAAACGTCGACTATTTTACTAATTCGAGTGACCAACATTGAAATTAAATATTTCAAGTGACTAAACATGACACTTTTTAGTAAACTCAGTGACCAAACTTACAATTACCCTTTACCAAAATAAGCAAAATATTTAGGGAAGTAGGAACTCATTAACAATTATTGAATTTAGTTATATACATAACAAGGGAATTCCTTGTGTTACACCCCTTCCGCTATAGCCACGATATAGAGGCCTTGTTTTTGCGAAACTGCAAGTGTGATGCTGATGCCTGACAGCCTCGCGTGCCGGGAACTTTAAGCAACTAAAAATAAAGAAAACTGAAAATAATGGGTTTATTCTTTTTGATCGATTAAACGTAGGGTTAAAGTACATATTTATAGGAGACAACCTATAAACCCTTTCCCCCTTAAACAAGGTAACCCAAACCAATTCTGAATCATAAAATATTTACTTCTTAAACGGAATAATAATAATCCGAAATAACCAAAATACACCGAGCAATATCCAAATAAATGCAATAATAATAAAACATAAATGCACCCATGCGACCCAGTCGTACGAATGCATCAGATGCCATGACTGATAAAGTTTAGTTGAGGCTCAAAAGTTTGAGCCCTTTGAAGTAGGAGCACGACCATACGAGTTCATGGTTTCAAACAGTTTTTAGCGTCCCATCATACATAAGACAATTGTCTTAGCTCCACTAGTCGACAAGGTTCTAATTTGAGATGTGCTTCTCATCGACGTGGTTAGAATACTTCTTGTCTTAGGTTGACCTCTTAAGTTGCTAATTGACCCGCTAACGATGATCTTGATTGCAGACGATTGTGGAGTCTAGTAAGTTGTATTGGTTTTAGATAGGTTTGATTGGGGATAAGCAAATGGTTAAGTGTGGTGAGTTTGATTCGAGCTTAAGTATACATGTTTATTCACTCTATCCTTTGTTTTTTGGCTTGATATTTGTCATTCTTAAGCCTGTCTTAAGTTAAGTTGTGCTTGATTTAGTATTATTCAGATCCTAGTAGGTGAATATGGCGAAAGGAACGATTGTCGGACAATTTGTAGTCAAAATCGGGAGAAAAGCAAGAAGATGGAGATGTCAAGGTTCAGAGCACAAATGTCACGCCCAGACCGTGACATCCACTAAAGTGCAACCATGACTTGCTCATTGCTGATTATATAATCAGATCTGATGCCAATTTTTGGGAGGGACGAATTTGAGAGAGAAGTGAGAGTTGTAGCCTTCTAGAGAGAAAAAGTGACGAACAAGAAACCCTAAGTAGTGATTGAAGGCTTCCCACTTCATTTGGAGGAAATGTTCATCATCAAAGAAGCGTAGATTGGAGCTCAAGAAGAAGAACTCATTCCCACAAGATGATTTCTCTTCTCGAGCTTGGGATTTGATTTTTTTTCTCTCACTATGGGCTAGACTCCATTCTCATTTGGGTGTAGATTTCTAGCCATGCATGTTAGGATTTGATGTTGAATAATTCCTATGCTTGTTACACTCTTGATTATATATTGAATTGGGGTGTATTCCTGAATTTGGTAGGGTATTGATCGATCACACTCTTCTATTTGAGCTATTGGCCTAAGGTAGATAATATCCAATTAGGTCGATTAGAGCATCTCCAATGCTTCATTAACGGTCAACTGAATGAGAATGATATTCATCTATAATGTCGTATTGGATCGAGATCCTTTAGCGGCAGCCAAATTGCCGAATTGTAAACCCCCTTTCGGGTAGTTCATTTAAGCGGACGTAGATAACTCTAATAGGGCGTCCAAGCTAGTTTAGATCTCTCTGATGTATAAATCTAGAGTGGGCAAGCTAGGGAAATTAATGTTGTCCTAATTAAGGGCTACAGAGAAGCACCACTGAGTGACCGACCTTCTTTTAATTGAATACGATTCAATCTTGTTTATGCTTTGTTTAGTTAGTTGTTTAATCCAAACCACAACTTGTTAGGTAGATAACGATTATTTAGAGACAAGACCAAACCTAATCTCCATCGGGGGCAACAGTGTGCTCCGAGTCCCCTAATCGAGCGCTTCGTTCATGAACCCATATCGCTGACCGAACAACAAGACCCCGTAACTTTCAGTAAGATATATATATATATATATATATATATATATATATATATATATATATATATATATATATATATATATGGTGCCTTCTATGGTACCCCGGGTGAAATCCGGGGTACCGCATACCTTGAGTATGAAAACGCTATCTAGACCTCGAATTAGCAGGATTTTTGGGCATGATACTATACCATAACCCTTAATGAGTGAATCCTAGATCCTAATTATCTAAATCATAAACTATAAACCCTAAGATGGTGCATTACTTATTTTGCCTATATTTGGACGAATCACAACCGTCGATTATTGTTTCTAATTAAATTGATCTTGGGGTATAAGATTTAGAGAATTAAGACCTAGATTTTGATCTTTATGGGTTAGAGTATAGTATAATGTCCGAAAGATCGGTCAATTCAAGTTCTAGAAAGCGTTTTCTTACTTAAGGTATGCGGTACTCTGGATTTCACCCGGGGTACCGTAGAACTCCCCATATATATATATATATATATATATATATATATATCCAATTAGCCTATGGGTTGATTAGAGCATCTCCAATGCTTCATTAACGGTCAACTGAACGAGAATGATATTCATCTATAATGTCGTATTGGATCGAGATCCTTTAGCGGCAGCCAAATTGCACGATTTAGGTGTACTATTTGCCGAATTGTAAACCCCCCTTTCGGGTAGTTCATTTAAGCGGACTTAGATAACTCTAATAGGGTGTCCAAGCTAGTTTAGAGCTCTCTGGTGTATAAATCTAGAGTGGGCAAGCTAGGGAAATTAACGTTGTCCTAATTAAGGGCTACAGAGAAGCACCACTGAGTGACCGACCTTCTTTTAATTGAAAACGATTCAATCTTGTTTATGCTTTGTTTAGTTAGTTGTTTAATCCAAACCACAACTTGTTAGGTAGATAACGATTATTTAGAGACAAGACCAAACCTAATCTCCATCGGGGGCAACAGTGTGCTCCGAGTCCCCTAATCGAGCGCTTCGCTCATGAACCCATATCGCTGACCGAACAACAAGACCCTGTAACTTTTAGTAAGATATATATATATATAGTTATATATATAGTTATATAATATAGGATACGACTTGTATGCTCTAGACGTATACCATGCTCCAAGCCTTTGCACCGTTGATCTAATCTAACGTTCACTATTAATTCTAATCAAATTAATTATTGATTAACAATATTAATTACCAACAACACTGATTGTTTTTTAAAATATGCAATATAGTCCTCCAACGATGTTTTTCATTATTTTTGTATTATAATACCTTATTTTTTCAATCATCATTCGAAACACCCAAAATTTGTATTGATGTCAGGTTATTCATTCTTCATTGGAAATTGGTTGAATGCGTCCTCAATTTTTCTATCATCAACCCAGAATTCTCAAGAAAAGCTCCCTTAGGGAAACTTTAAACCTAGAATTTATCGCCTACAATGCATTCGGATGATTCTATCTTTGCTTTCTTTGTGAAATCTTGGAATAAAAACTGTATTGACTATCGCCGGCCGGGTTATCATGCTAGGTAATTTTTCGGTGATGGCAATCCTCTCCGATGATGTGACAGAGCGGCTGGGCAAGATCGACAAATCAATTGCTAGAAACCCCTAATTCCGACTCCAGATCTTCGCTTGCAGCATCCATGGCGCCCAGAACCGTCATCTTCTCCGACACCAGAAGCAACAGAGGCGGATCGAGTCGTTGTTGGCGATTGAATTTGGAGGCCGTTGGCGACCTGGTATCGATGGGAACCGACTTGCGGTTTCCAAGAATTGAATTATGCTTCGAAGATCCACTTCTGCTATCGATTATCTCGGAGATTGGAAAATGTCTGAGGCGGAGGAGGCGGCGAGGATGGAAGAGGCGGCGTTGGGAACTGAGCGAAAAATTCAATTTCGCTTCGCGGTGGTGGTGGGTTGCCCCATGGAAACAACGATGAACGAAGCACACAAGTATCCACCGAAATGTCCCTGAAATTTTCGATAAATTCTTCCCTGCCTCCCCCGGCGGCAGGCATGCTCTGCCGCATCCCCAGATCTCGCGCTCTGCAAATATATCCATGGTGACGGGGGTATGAGTGCAATATTGAAGGGGATGGAATGGCGGCAACGATGGAATGGAGGGATGTAACGATTCTGGGGAGTTCGACTGTCGTTCATTTGCATGAACATATAATTGTTTGTGGTTGGAGAATGAAAGGATAAATGGCCCATTTGGGTCTTCACATGAATGGAAATAAAAATGAATTAGAGAAGGTAAAAAGGTATAGTCATTCGAATAGGAGTTGGCTTTTAATTGTAGCAAAAATCAAACAAATCTTAATGGAGAACAATAAAAAATGTGAGTGTTAAATAATATGGTTAAAAGAAATTACGTATTATAAACTAAATATAATGGTAAAATTATTTGAGGGATTATAGTGCACATTAATTATTTAAGGGGTGTAGTTAGTAATTACATTGGTTGATAAATAATTAATTTAATTAGAATTAATAAGGAACGTTAGATTCGATCAATGGCACAGAAAGTCTGGAGCATGCTATGCGTCTGGAGCATACGAGTCTGACCCAATATAATATAATATAATATAATATAATATAATATAATCCGACTTCAAGTCTTAACTACACAAACATGTGAAATTGTGATAACACAGAACGGTAGGATGAAACATGCTCTAGCAATTCTCTCATGTTGTTAATTAGTGCGGCCCCAGCGCTCGAGTAATATGAAGCTGCACAAGACGAATGGATATTTCTGATAAAGAGTAGCCAAGATAGGGAAAAATAAATATGCCCGGCCGGTTCCAAAAATCTGTGGTTCCCTTACTCAGCCTAAAACATTTGCAGCCACAAATGTTGTTGGCCAAGATGAAGAGATTGCACCAAAGTATTTATTGTTCCTTTTTAAGGAGAATTGCGATAATAATGTAATGTGCAACCCTTAACTGTTTAATGCAGCAATCATTTCATATCTCTATCACAAAGGGAAACACGACAGGGAAGCATGATTGATGAAATCCCTCCCTCTCATCTCCTTTTTATCTGCTGCCAGCCCCTTAGGTCACATTTTGTACCATTCGCAATTATATATTCTGTGTTTTTATTTGCATGGAAAAGGGTTTATATGATTTACGTATATAATAATAATGATAATGTTCTCTTGGCGTTTCAACTTTATATTATAAGAATATAAGCTAATGCATTCATGATATCATTCTTCCAAAAATTGGGTACTTAAAAAAAAACCCACGTACCATAGCTTATATTAATTAAATATGTCGATTATGACAAAATATCCTAATTCACTAAAAAGTATGCTTGTATACTACCATAATTATAGCACGGATTGAATTGGGTATATCTATAAGTTGCATGAACCCAAAACTTGTACCCAACCCAAAAGAGACTATTTGAATGAAAGAAAACTCTCATCCCAACTTTAAATTGAATTTTAACAATATATACTAATGAGTTAGATCAGACGGAACAATGGATCAGATTAAATACTATTATTTATTTTCACCACAAAAGAAAACCCTCTACCAATCCCGGATTGGTTAGTTTCCATGGGAAATATATCATCCCTCTTCTTAAGAGAACCACTTCTTTTTCCTTTCTGCAAAACTGTTATCAACGACTTTCTCAGTATTATTACTGAATAATTCAATATTTTATTATCAACTTTTAAATGGTGGATCATGAACTCGTGATTAATTAATAGGAATGGCAATGGGCAGGTCCGGCGGGTTTTTTATACCCAGACTCGTTCCGTGATAGGGTGGGTCCAGGTCGGGTAATTGATCACGGGTTGCGGGTCGGGACAGGTCGACCCAATGAGTATGCAATTTATTTGAAAAACATTAAAAATATTCGTTATTTTTATTATAAAACTAAGAAAATAAACAATATTATGACAATTGTAGTTAAATTATTGGAGAAATTGAGGTTTTCACTAATTTACAACTTTATTATAGCTAAAATATGATGCGATAAAAGTAAAATTCAAAGTAATTTGACTAAGATTTCATGTAATTTAGACAAGAACAGGTCGAGAATGGGGCGGGTCAGGGCAGGTCGGGTCGATTAGACTACCCATGCCCGCCCCAAAACAGGTCAAACAGGTCGGATAAAACGGATCAGATCGAAATTGTCATCCCTATTAATTAACAAAGGCCTAGGGCAGAAGGACTCTTGTCCAATTCTGGAGAATCATCACAATAAATCCAAAACTTAATAAAAGTAGCAATTTATAAAAAATAAAATAGCCAAAATCATCACATCACTAGTCACTTGCTTTCTACCCTAGAGATAGTTCAATGGCGGAACACCAGTAAATTTTTGGACAAATTTTTATAGATCCTCAAATAGAAGTTTTCTTGTTTGTAACAATGTACGTTCTAATATCGGAGCAAGTGATATTCACTACACCACAAGATCTATTTTGTTAAATTTAAAATATTGATATTCACTACCAATGGAGGTGAGATCCTCCGAATTCGCTCCAAGGTCGGCTCTAAATCGCCCTCCCTCTCTTTGAAACGCCTTTTGGGATCAAAACACAGCTCCCCATCTTCCAAATCGCACCAAAATCTAGGGGTGGGCATTGGGTGGGTCGGGTGGATTTTGACAACAAATTACACCCACCCGCACTTATGCGGATAAACACTTTTTTATCCGCCACCCACCCAAATTTAGTTTCGGGTTGGGTCGGGTGGATGGTGGATGAATCGGGCGGGTAGGCGGATTCACCCACAAATCACAATGTAGAAAATATAAAAGCAGCAACCTGACATGATAATAAATAAGAACATATATATATCCATTTTCTTGATTCTTCAAAGTAGCACTACAACTCCTCATGCTACAGCAATGCCATTACTTCCTTAAACAAAGGAATTCCTAATTTATATTAATGAATAATGATCTCTGTAAACAACCATCACACTAAAAACTCAACATCCTTGCATTCTGGCTACTACCGGCGGATGGTGTCTCCTCTGCCTCCACTATCTACACCCAATCCCACGAGTTGATATGCTGCAGCTTCCAACCAAATTGTGCTGCTTCCCGACAAGAATCAGAAGAAAAAAGGAAGGGAAGAAGAGAGCAGAGAGGAAGTCGGGGTTTGACTGAGAGAGGATTTCAATCTCCAAAAACTCCAACCCTAATTTCATTCTCCATCTGTGTTACCTTGTTTTGGTGCGTTGGAATCGGGTTGTGCGGGTCACCCGCCACCCGCCCATGACCCACCCTCCACCCATCGGATCACTCCCAGCCACACCCGTGACCCACCCACAAATCCGCCCACATTAGCACAATTCGGGTCAGATGTGGGCGGGTCGGCCCAAACCCCCGGGTGACCCACCTGCATGCCCACCCCTACCAAAATCTCTTATACCTACGATAGTGCATGAGCCATTGCCAGAATCACGTTCGTGTCACAAGCCGTGACATGTGCAAAATTCGCCCGTTCCACTTAGTTTTGTAATGCTAGTCACGAGTTAGCATACAATTCACGGACATGGCCGTGACATTGAAGGTATACAGAATCATGACTTGTGATTTGCAGCTACCTTTGTTTGCATCTCATAGCCTGGGGATGACAGTCACTGCCATGGCCTTGACATTGGACAGCCTGGCCGTGACATGAGATTTTCTGCTGTGTATAGTCTCGTTCGTGCCTCTAAATGCCCGAAACTCATTTCTAGGCTCCAAACATGTAATAGAACTAGAAATATGTCAATCGAAGCAAACCTAATATGAAATAAGCCGAGTAACGAGTTTTACCAAGCCAAATGATAGAAAAATGAAGATCTAAACATGTATAATTATGCTGGTACCAATGATCAATTTGTGAATGATTATTGGTGTAGTATATTGCAGATAATGCGAATGTATTTTGAGAAAATTTTAACTTGTATTTGATAAATATTTTTAGTAATTACAAGTTAGATATTAAAGTTTGTAAATTTTTATTTTATAGAAGAACACCCCTGAATAAAATTTTGCGTCCTCTACTGAGCTAGCTAGGTGGTGCAGTCTATATAACCACGGTAATACACAATGTACACGATCTTGATGATGTTCAGCTAAATCTAAATTCCCTCTGGTAAATCAGAAACCCTAGCCTCACTAATTATTCAAATGAATCAAGCTTTAAATATTGTTCCATAAAGATGCATGCAGGCTTTTAATGGAGGAACCACACTCTAATCTTATCTTATCTAAAAACAGGGCCAAGTCAGTGTCTGTGATAAAGAAAAACGTCCTTTTTATAAAAGAGAGAGGACGCTCTATTAATAACGCATGTTCTGGCTTTAGTTTAGTGCATGACCCTTTGGTGCTGTGCCCTTTGGAAGAGTGGGGGAAATCCATATGAAAGAAAAAGGTTTATAGTTCATATGAAGGCTGTTTATATCGTATTCTCGTGACAGTTCTAAAAGACATATTACTCATAATCGAAAATTATATCCATGTTTTCGCAGTGATAGTCAAATTATAAGTCGATAAAATTAAATCGATTCGAAGAAGAAGAAAAAAAAAACGCAAGCTAGCAAACTAGTAAAAGGATCAATACTATATATACAGAATCAAAAGCGACTCTCCAGATTATGTTTCTCCTATGTCTTATGGATCTCTTTGACATGCAAGTTCTAGATTGATCTAAAATAGGTGATTTCATCCTATATGACGTCTAACATTATTAGATATGTTTGGCTATGATGGGTCTAACCAATTTCTATTTTGAGGAGTCTAAGTAGTTCAATCGATTGGTGATCAATTGTGACAGATGGTTGTATCTAGTCTCATCCAACACAATTCAGATTCAATGCTATTCAATACGTGAGAAGATATCATCGATGAAACAACAAACTCAATTGACAAGAAAACTTTTATAAAAGTCAATTGAACATCACATAAACAAAATCAATCCATGATCCCTAGTGTTCTACATAGGGCTGTCCACTTGGTTTTGGGTTTTAACCGAAACCAAACCAATTGGAAAGCTAATGGTTACGGTTTTTTTGTTGTAAACCAATAAGCAACTTAATGGTTTTGGTTTGGTTAAAATAAAAAAACCAATAGAAACCATTAAAAAACCAATAAGAATGATATTACTTATCAACAAATATTTTTTTTTTGTTTCTTTTGAGCCAACCAATAATTTGTAATGGCTATTTACCATTATTATGACATTTATTCAATAAAAAGGAGGGAAATGGGAATAAATATGAGTGTATGAGTACATGTTGGTTTTTTGGTTATCTAAACCAAAACCATTAAAGCTCTTATTGGTTTTTGATAATCGAAAACCAATAAGAGCCTTAATGATTTTGATTTTGGTTTTTGAGGATTTGGTTTTTGGTTTTGGTTTTTCATACTTAATGGTTTGGTTAACCAAACCAAACCAAATTAACAGCCCTAGTTCTACATAATCTGGACAATCTAAGACTTCAGCTACCCATAAATAAGAGGAAACAATGAATACAAAAAGAGGAGATGCCACCATGACAATTCCCTTCTCGATTCGTTACTTCCCTCTCCGTTTCGAGTATTGAGAGATTCTCCATGTTGTATTTCTGTAACTAAACCTACTGACTACTGAGTACGTCCAAATGACAAAGAGATGACTGTTGATCCTAAAAAATTGCCCTTTTTAAGGTGTTTCCTCAAAATTACTTAGCCGCTTAACCGTTCTAATAATAATACTAATATGGGCTAATACCACCGGAAAACCCGAACTATTAACTTTGTGTCATTTGTGTCCTAAAGTATTCGATATGACATTTATGTCACAACGTATGATAATTGTGTGCCATTTATGTCCTGACGATTTCGTTGACCGTTATAGATAACGGTTGACCAAACGGAAGTCAACATTAACATTGACTTTTGTTGATGTGGCAGCCACGTAGATGCCACGTCAATGACACCTCATATTTTTAATTAAAAATTAAATAATAATAAATAATATATTCTTATAAAAATTAAAAAAATGTAAACTCAATTAACCCTCCCTCTGCAGTCGAACATTTTCCTTCGTCTCTTCACCTCCCCTCCCCCGAGTACCTCTCCCTTCCTTCTCTCCATAGCCACCGCTGCTTCCGCCTCCTCCTACGCCGTAGATGTCGCCGCCACCTACAAACATCGTCTTTCTTCCTCGAGGTGGCTCCTAGCTTCGCTTTCCTTGATTTTCTCGTCTCTGTCCCTCTTTCCTTGAGACATGAGCGTCTCCTCCGCTCATCCCCAATACAAAAGCTAGCGATTGTGGACGATGGTGACTGTGAGCTTCGGGAATCTGGCGGTGACGGTGACCTTCGATTTTGGAGTCAAGGGAAGACGAACGACGGGAGTGGTTGCGTAGCCAGATCTGTCGATCGGCATGCCTCAATCAACACCACCACACCGCCATAGACAGAAATAGCCCACCCGTTGTCCAAATCGGCGGTGATTCCTTCCACTGCCATCGCCGCCTTCTCCTTCAACGTCATCGATTCGGATTCAAGATCTCTTGATAGCTTCCGGATGGAGAGGGTTGAGGAAGCGAGGTCGCTCTGAAAGGGCAGCTTGTCGTGGGGAAGGCGCCGGCGAGATATCGTTGCCATACATGTTGATTGGCGGAAGGGATTTGAAGGCGGCGACGATGGCTGGGAACAGAAGGACATGGCGAGTGTGGGAGAGGAAGCGACGGAACGCGGTCCAAAACTTGATGTTTGTGATGTTTGGTATTTTGTGATTTGGGTTTGTAATTGGAGGAAGCAGGATCGGCCGGGGAGAAGCTGAGGAGCAGAGGGAGTAGCTGAAGATCTTCAGAGGGAGTAGCTGAAGAGACGATGGCTGGAAAGAGCTCCTCACTTCCCTTTACTTATTTTATATTTTAATTTAATTTTCAGAAACAATATTAACTAATTGAGATGGAGATGGGTTGTAATTTTGTAATTTTTTTTATATGAAAAATAATTATAAATTAATATTATAAATTCCACTTCAGATGCCACATCAGCGCTTACTGGATTTTTTGTTAAAAACTAACGGTCAACGCCGGTCAACTCTAACGGAGAAATAGTTTAGGACACAATTGTCGTATTAAATACTTTAGGACACAAATGACACAAAGTTAATAGTTCGGGTTTTCTAGTGGTATTAGCCCTACTAATAATATCACTAATAACAAATAGTGTGTTTCTAACCCATTCTGCAACTAGGAAGCTACATGCAAAAAAAGAAGTGAGTATCAACCTTTACAGTTTACAGTGATTCATATTAGCCAAAAACAGTGGGGTTGGGGAGATTGAGATCAAAATTTTCAATTTTGATTACGAATTTACGATGGTTACGTACATAAAAAGTGGAATTATTTAAAAAGAGGTGGGGATTTAATCCGGAGCAGCAAAAGATTTCCGTTTACAACCTCAATCAAGTTTGGCAAAGTTGTGTATTGGGCCAAGTGGTTTGATCTGATACAAGCAATGTTTCCACTTTCAACTACACTTCCATTACTTCATATATACCAGGTAGAATATGTACCGCGCTTCGCTGCGGCTTCTCATAGGATTAGACGTATTGTTTGTTAATCCGTATTTGTTTTGTAATCGTTTTTAGTAGAGGTTCAATAGAAAAACTCCAAGCGTAATCCAAATCGATAGGTGATTTTAGTTGTATGAAATGATTTAATCACGGTTGAACTACGATTTTAGCACAGAATACCCTAATGCTAACTTTTCCAGTTCGACTTTTGGTATGATTTTACAACTTTTGGTTTTTTTCTGAATATGCATGGATGCTCGGGTTGGAGCAATGTGTCAAGCCTTATTTTAACCATGATTGAACTATGATTTTAGCACAAGATACTCCAATGCTAACTTTTTTTTACGAACTTAGGTATGGTTTTACAATTTTTGGTTTTTCTAAACATAAATCGATGCTCGGATTGGAGAGGTGTGAAGCCTGATTTAACCACGATTGAACTACGATTTTAGCACAAAATACTCCAATGCTAACTTTTCTGGTATGACATTCGGTATGGTTTTCCAACTTTTGGTATCATAAATAGAGGCTCGGGTTGGAGCAACGTGTTAAGCCCGATTTAGCCACGTTTGAACTACGATTGAACTGTACTGGCGGTCCAATAGAAAAACTCCTAACATAATCTAAATCGGTAGGTGATTTTAGTAAACATAAATCGAGGCTCGAGTTGAAGCAACGTGTCAAGCCTGATTTAACCACTGTTGAACTACAATTTCAGCACAAAAATACTCCAATGCTAACTTTTCTAGAATGACCTTCGGTTTGGTTTTACAACTTTTGGAATATCTGAACATAAATCGAGGCTCGGGTTGGAACGTGTCAAGCTTAATTTAACCACGGCTAAACTACGATTTTAGCACAAAATGCACTAATGCTAACTTTTCCGATACGACCTCCGATATTGTTTTACATTTTTTTTAATTTTTTTGAACATAAATCGATACTCAAGTTGGAGTAACGTTTTAATCCTACACTAACCGCATTCTCCCCAGCTTTGAATGAAGTTACAATTCACCAAAAATGCACAAAATACATTAATGCTAACTTTTCCGATATAAACTCCAATATCGTTTTACAATTTTTTATTTTTTCTTAACATAAATCGAGACTCAAATTTGAGTAACGTGTTAAGCCTACACCAACCGCATTCTCCCGATCTTAGAATGAAGTTACAATTCACCCAAGAATCAAATAAGACCAAGGATTTAGTAATCATCTTCACGTATCAAACAAAATCAAGCCCTTGGAAAAAAATTGTAACAGCCCGTGTTTCATTTAGAGGTGGCTGTTATCAACAAAAATTAAAGCTACTTGTCAATTTAACCAACCTCTAATGCAACAGTAACCACTTTATTACTTTAATAAGTATTAAGAATATTTCATTTCTTCACTAGGACTCCTCAATAGTGCCTGCTTGTTCATCTAGTGGGTGATCTTTCGTAAATAATTTGGCAAGAATTAGTTTGGTCAATAACTCCAGTTATTGGAACAACATTAAAATTGGATCTTAATTATAACATTCTCTACACACTCTCAAACGAAATTTAACCAATGCGCTTGAAGTTTGCACAGACCCGTCATACCATGTGCTTTTCAGGTATTAATATTGAGCATTATGGGGATTCATACAAAAGACAACACATTCAAAAGAGACGCTAATCAGTGGCGAATCCAAATTTTTTTTACAGGGGTGTCCTCTTCCAAAAATTAAATTTAATTAAAAATTAAAGTAAATAATTCATAAATAAGAAAATATATGACTAGTGCAAATGCACCATATTAGAGAATGATTCACGAACGGATCGCATATTCGATTTCTAACATTGTTCCTGATGTAACTCAAACTTGAAAGACTCTTTCAACTCTTGCAGTATACCTATAAAATCAATTCAAATTAAAGATAGCTCGAATGAGATTAATTGTTGGGTTTAGAAAATAGTTGGGAATAAATAATAGTGTTTTTACTATTACATATGGTTTGAAATAGAACAACAAATGAGTTGCAACCTAGAGAATATGTTTAATAATAGTAGTGTCCTAGGTTTGAATAACAAAGAGTACTGCTTATATATTTTTAATCATAAGCAAACTACTGCCGAGTACAGGATAATCATTTTTTCAAATTTAAGAGTGTCCCGGATTACCAATTATAATTATTTTTATCTACATGAAACTACTACCGGAGGTTTGGATTATAGTCTTCTCAAATTTTACGGGTGCCACTGACACTAATACCATGTCGAAAACTAATTGATGCCAAATAAGAATTAATATATGATGATTACTATAGGATTCAAACGCATGGCTTTTTATCATTCTATTTCAAGAATCATTTAATTTCAATTATGGGAACTGGAGGTTGACAAATGGATCGTTTTCATTTATAAGGTGAGTAGATATATTCTCATTTGTATTATTAAGGTGATAAATGGATTGTGTATGGAATCTCAACAAGTGGATAATTCCAAGGCCAGAGTATAACAGACAAGAATTGGTAGTAGCTTTTTGCTTTGGGAGCAGTCGAGCAGGTGATCGAATAGACAAAACCTTGTACTGTGCCAATAGGCTTCGCCTGTCATCCACACCTTTCTTAAAGCGAAAAGGGAAGAAGGAAGGAGGGGAGAAAATAGCAATAATTTGATGAATATATCAGACCTTGGGTATAAGTTTATGAATTTAGGGGTGTCCGTTCGGGTCGGGTTCGGTTACCCGAACCGAAACCTGAAAAACCCAAAACCGAAAATAACTGAAATCAAACCCGAACTCGATATGGACTTGCGGGTTCCGGTTACCCGAAACCCGAAAATTCCTTATCGGGTTCGGGTTTGGTTAAAACAAAACCGAAACCCGAACGCCTAAGAATACATACTGAGTTCTATTCATTGGAGGTTTTTAGCCGAAACCCGGAAAACCGTAAGCAAAACCGAACCCGAAATCGAAAAAACCGAAACTCGAAACGAACCCGAACCAGAAAAACTGAAAAAATAAATTAATCGGGTCGGTTTCGGGTAAACCCAAAAAACCGAGCCCAAATGGACACCCCTATTTATGATGGATTCATAGGTCTGGAAAATGGCGTCCACTCCTCTTAATTATCTTAGTTGACTACACGATGAATTGAATAATTGCTATTTAATATCTTTTCATTGAATCAATATTTGCTTATCCAAGCAAGAAAAACCTCTTCATATCTTTTATTTTGCGTTTTCTTAAGTTGATACATTGGCAATGGCACCTTCGTAGCATCGAATGAATGAATCCATATGATCAATTTAATCTTGATGATGTCACAGACTCCTCCTTGCTTTTTCCATGTAGCTTTGATTTTTCTCTCCACCGTCCGTCCTTCCTTCCCTACCCCTCTGTTTTTTAAGAAGAGAAAGGGAGGGGAAGGGAAGGGAGGGAGAGAAATTCCAGAACCCAATAACTTTTCCACCGTTCTCCAAACTTGCTACAGGACCGGAGGGAAGGAAAATGTACTGTTTTACCTGACCCTCCAATTTGGGAGGAAAGCCATCTTCTCAAGCATTTTCCTATTTTTCATTTTTTTTTCTTGCGTTTTGTTTTGCTTTCCACTACGTTGGATGAGTAAACGATTTATGGAATTTTATTTTATGGTCACATATTATAAGATTATCTAATATAATTTATTATTTTATCAATTGTATGGTTAATTAACGAATAAAACATTATTATTAACTAATACCTTTTTTTCTCGTGCGTTGTCTATTTTCCTTTTTCGTTTAAGTTGTATTTGTGTGGGGATGTGTGATAGCAGTGAAATAAATGACAAAAATTGTTAATTTATATGTTATTAGCACATATATTGCATTTAACGTGGAGAAATATTAGGAGATGTGATAATTACTAATTCATTATTTTTAGGGTTGAAGAGATAATCTTCGACTAATTTTGGAGGACGATAATTAAATTAGTGAAGTCCGTGTGTATTATTTTAGATTGTTTACTTAACTACGTAAACTTCTAACATGATATTATATACACTACCGACTTAGATGACAGTAGACGATTTTTACGGTCCAACTGGCGATACACGAAAGAACAATATTTATGGCTAACTATGATGCTAGACAATTCTACTCTTATTTGTATGATATCTTTGTGTATCATTATACAATGGTGACAAATATTTTTCTCACCGGATCATGGTCAAAACATCTATTTTTGTATTTTAATAATGAGCAAAATTAACAAGGAATAATGTATTTGATCCAATTACGTGGAACGTAAATGTGTGTTAAGTTTCAAGTATAACGACATCAGAGTGTTACATTTTTTAAAGAATGGACGTTATCTTGTACTACAAAAGTAATCAAATTTGTATGAAAAATAAAAAAGAGTTAAATGAACAATTTATGTTCCGTTAACAAATAACAAAATTGATCATGGTTATGTAGAAATTGGCTATTCATAATATTTATTTTCGCATTTTTTGCATATACTTACTATTACATAATCAATAAAACAACATATCTATCACACTTCCCTATATACTTTTTTCCTTTCACTATCTCTTTCACTTTTCCCCATAAAACAACATTTTCTCTCCAATTCCATTCCCCTCCAATTTTCCTTCCCATCCAAGTTTTCCCTCCCCTCCCCTCCCCTCCCCTCCCCTCCTACTTCGGAAACAGGGGGTACATCTCTTCTTCTCGTTACTTTTCCTTTTCATTTACTATCACCCTGGCCCCGCACAAAATCTAGCCACTAAATTACAACCAAATAAAAAAAATGCCAAATAACTAACAGCGTTAATTGTAAAGAAAAAAAAAAAGGAAAAGACACTTAAAAGCGATCCACTTTTGGTTCATGATTCATCATCAAGAGTTGCAGTTGCAGATCCGTTTGACAAGTGGGAAATTCAATTTGGGAATTGATAAAGGTCGTCCTTAAAATTACTATTGATCGTCCTAAAAAATAACAAAGTTACACTTTTAACCTTTTGGCATTTTTAGCAAACAAACATTACTTTAACTAAAAAAAATGAAAAACACTCAATTTCCCACACTCTCGAATTCATCGTTGACATTCTCAAGTCGTAATCGTTGAGAATACGTCCGAATCATGAGTAGCGACTCCGACGAGGTAAAAATCTGATTTTTTTTCAAAAAAAATTCCAAAACCTCTCAACCGAAGCCAATTTTCGGTTGTACCATGGCTCAACCTAAGGCAATTTTCGGTTGTACCATGGACCAACCGAAAATTGGCTTTGGTTGAGCCATGGTGCAACCGAAGGTGATTTTTGGTTGAGCCATGGTGCAACCGAAGGTGATTTTCGGTTGGTCCATGGTACAACCAAAAATTGCCTTAGGTTGAGCCATGGTACAACCGAAAATTGGCTTCGGTTGAGGGGTTTTGGGTTTTTTTTGGATTTTGTTTGGATTATATCAATAATTTTCTATTCTTTTACTACAATTTATGATTCGGTTCATAAGATAATTTGTTGAATTTTGGTTTATATATTTTTTTAGATTTATGGACGGGGGAGGAGTTGTTTGTTTTGTGTTTGATTTTGAAATTCAAAATGGGCAATTTGATAAATTACATATTAAGTTAGGACGATGGTTAGTAATTTTTAGGACGACCTTTAACCATTCAGTATCTTCCCATTTCTCAATTTAATTATTCAATGCTATGCAGTTCCAAAAATTGTTAAAGCAACAATTTAATTATTCAATTTCATTTTTTCGGTCGTTTTTTCGTTTGAACTTGAACGGTTTGCACCTTTTGGCATTCATATCTCCTATCTTCTGGAAGGACTTGGTTGGGAATAGTTGGCTCATCGTCGACAATCCCCCGCTGCCCCTGGAATTGTTCAAATGTTTTATGCCAATTTGGACCATGATTTCGAAAGTCGTTTCTTTACCACCATTGTTTATGGCCACAAGCTCACCATCACCATTGACATCATGGGTTCTACCATTGGGTTTCCTACTTAAGGGTTTTGTCTTGCATTGCCTCGAGAACTCTAGAATTACAGGTTTGATGTTGCTGCCACCTATTCCAAACTCTCAGGTGCTGATGTCCATTACTACTCCCCTGTCAAGGTTTCTTGTCTCCCCAACATCTTCGTATTTTTCACTATTTTTTCACCAGAGTCCTCTTCCCCGATCTGACCAACTTGGAGTTGTTACTGAACTCGATCTGGGTAATTGCCAACGTCATTGCCAAAAAACGCCTCAACTACTCCCATCTTGTATTTGGTCTCGTGGTCTCTTCCTCAAATGAATACTTCCAAGGAGATCTTCCGTTTGGAGACTACATTACTTAGTTGTTTGCCAATCTGGGTGTTAATCTCTCTGCTTTTGCCTCCTCCATCTCTGTCACTGATGTTTTGCCTCATTCCGTCCTTGGCTCTCTTGGGATATCCTTCAAACTTCCACAAGGGGAGATTGTTGATCGAAGCAAAATGACGATGTCCTTCGCTTCACTCCTGAAGCAACAGGACGACGTTCTTCACTTCCCCACTTAAGCTTCATGCACTCCAATCGACGACTTTTTTGCTGAAGCATAAACAACCTCCATTTTCAATTCAATTTCAATGGCTACTAAAGAGATGCATGGAGAATGTTGTGGCTATATAAACCCTTGGCTGTACTCTCTTTTACTTACTTTTGTGATTGCAAGAAGCGGATGCTTAAGGCAGTACAATTGTCAATTCTCTGTCAAACTAAGAGCTGGTCATAGCTAGTGTTTATAGGATTTCTTCAGGTTGTCATAGCTAGAGTATACCTAATGACTGATCTCGCTCTCTAATCTAGAAGTTTGTAACTTTGTTATTCTGCCTTTGAATAAATAAGTTCCTCTTTGCTTCCAAAATGGTTTCTTCTTCTCTTGCCTTGAGTTATTTCATTCTGAAAACGAATCTCACTTCAAAGCAAGCAAATGTAAATATGTTGTCGCCAGCCCCTAACTGTATACTGGCACTTTGTCTCTCCATACATATACGCGCGTATAGCATAACATATATACCTCCACTACAAAAAAAACCAACTATAGTGACATGTTTTTAAAGACAGTTTCAAAAAATGTCAGTAAAACCATTCACTTTGAAGGTTTTTGTGACATTTATGGTAAGTGTCAATATAATATATTTATTGTGACATTTAATTTTGACATATTCGATTGTCGTAGTAATAAATATGTTTTTCTGTCATTTAGAAAAGTGTCACTAAAAGAGTGTCAAAATAGAGAAGTATTTGTGACATAAGTTGGTAACATAACTAAATGTCACAGTAGTTTAGTTGTTTGTCTGACATTTAGAGAAATGTCACGAGTGAAATGTTAGTATAGCATATATATTGTGACATTTAACGTTGACATTTTCCATTGTCACGGCAATTAACACGTTTTTCTGTCATTTAGAAAAGTGTCACTAAAAAAGTGTCAAAATATAGAAGTATTGCTGACATAAATTGGTCACGTAACCAAACGTCACAATAGCTTAGTTGCTTGTCTGACATTTAGAGAAGTGTCATGAGCAAAGTGTCAGTATAGCATATATATTGTGACATTTAATGTTGACATCTTCAATTGTCACAACAATAAACACGTTTTTCTGTCATTTAGAGAAGTGTCAACTAAAAAGTGTCAAAATAAAGAAGTATTTGTGATATAAGCTAGTCACATAACTAAATGTCACAATAGCTTAGTTGCTTGTCTGACATTTAGAGAAGTGTAGCTAGTGAAGTGTCAGCATAGCATATAGATTGTGACATGTAACGGTGACATCTACAAGTGTTGCTTGTCTGACATTTAGAGAAATGTCACGAGCAAAGTATCATTATATAATTAATAAGGATGATATTGAAAAAAATTATACATATTCTTCTCGTTTAATTAATATCTTCTTTTCCATGGAAAAAAATCAAAATTATTGTAATGGTTTCACCCCCTATTCACGACAATCTAGGTTATTTGATTCGATTCAAATTGTTTGTTTGATTAGTTCACGGTCCACTCAAAATTTAATTGAATGGTACCCTATATAGTTTGACTCATATTGTTGATCCTGTAAATTATCTTAAATATGAAAGAAATTTCTATCAAAATTGCATTTGAATCGGTCAAAAGCGAACTAATAAACTTGCTTCTTTGTGATTTGAACCCTCCATTTTTATTTACTTTTGGTTCGATCACATATTCTAATTTTTTCTCTTTCGAAACCAAAATGATGGATAAGGATAATCACTAACTGCCCAGAAAACCGTCGCTAATGTACTGTTTTGTTGTAGTGTCATATCACATATGATGTTGTAAAAAATGTCACTATTTGTTTCAACCACGACACGTTTGACATGTCACAGTAAATGTCACTATTGGTATCAGCTATGACACTTTGGAATGTTATGAGAAATGTCACTATTTGTATTTACTATGTCACATTGAAATGTCTTGAGAAATGTCACCATTTGTATTTACGATGACACATTGACATGCCATTAGAAATGTCACTATTGGGATCAACTGTGACATATTGGAATCTCACAAAAAGTGTCACTAATTGTATCAACTTTGATGATTAGGAATGTCTCGAGAAATGTCACTATTTCTATCAATCGTGACATATTAACATGTCCTTAAAAATGTCACTATTGAGATGGGCTATAACAATGGAAATGTCGCGGTAAATGTTACCATTGGTGTCAACCATGACACTTTGGAATGTCCTGAGAAATGTCACAATATGTATTTACTATGACACTTTGATGTCCTTAGAAATGTCACTATTGGGATCTACTGTGACAATTATGAATGTCTCGAGAAATGTCACTATTTGTATCAATCGTGTCATATTAACATGTCCTTATAAATGTCACTATTGAGATGGGCTATGACATATTGAAATGTCACAAGACATGTCACTATTGGTATTAACTATAACAGTTTGATATGTCTCTAGAAATGTCACTATTTGCATCACTTACGACGCTTTAAAATGTCACAAAAGGTGTTATTATGCTACGATTATAAGTGTCGCAATATGTAAAATAAACGTCACACAAAAGTGGTACTGACAATTGTAACAAATGTCACAAAAGAAGTTAGTGACACTAGATTATGTGACATTTATGTGACATTTATGTAAAACGTCAGTACAACACTATTGTGACATTTTTCTACCTTTTAATGACAATTTGACTGAATTTTAAATTGTCACTTCAGCTGTTTTTTTTTGTAGTGCTCTAATTAGAACAGAAGCCCACCACAGACAATTTGATAATAATGGAAAAGATGGATTAGTGGTGGTATACAGAGAAATGAAGAGATCAGTTTGGCCTCAGTACTCTCTAAGTAACAAAGATTGATTTCATATATTAATTTATGTACCAAATGCATTTATACGGGAGAGAAGAGAACTTGAGAAAGGGGAAGACAGGAATACACTTGTTCTTTTTTTTTCCCCCTTCTAAATGAAAAATGGTGCCTCCCACCGGAAAAGAGCCCCCTTTCTTTTGTCTTTTACAGAAGGACGTACGAGGTAGAAACTAATAACAGCAGCAGCAGTAGGCAACCGCTACACAAGCCCCAATTCATGGAAAAGATAAAAACATACGAAGTTAAAAGGTAAAAACATCGTACGCAGGTAGGTAGGTGGTCAGTAGCCCAATAATCTACACATATAAAACATGCTTTTATTTCCCCCGACCCTTTTTTTTTTTAATCGTTGCGGTGTCGTATTGGAATAAATTATGTCGTTTAGCTGTCGTTGGAAACCATGCCTGCTTTGTTCATATGCTTATTCAGTTGCTCCTTCCTCCGGTTTTCCTCTTCCTCCCCGGCCACGTTGATGACGAGTAGCTCCGGCGGAACTGCGGCCGGGTCGACGGGGACCACCTGGTTGATCTGCTGATCCCCTAGCTTTGCCATGTCGATCACCACCACCTCCTTCTTCAACGGGAGATCAACACAATTGTTCGGAGTAGTGCTCTTCCTGTACACCAAGTACAACACCATCTGCACGATTCCGAAGCTGAATCCCAAAATGTTGGGAACCTGACAACAACAAAAATCCGAAACACACACCAACTTAATTATCATATTATTATTATATATTATTATCACCCCACTAATGATCATGAATGACAAATTATATTTATAGCCTTGACGACTCACAGCGACGTAAGGGTCTTTCTTGAGGAAGCCATACATAAACCACATGACTGCGCTGAGAGTCAGGAAGAAAGACAGCGAAATCGGCATGAACTCCACGCTCTTCGTTTTTATCACTTTCCTCTGCACCACAACAATAATCCACGTCAAAAAAAAAAAAAAAAAAAACATCAAGGAAAAAAAAAAGATATATATATAAAAAAAAAAGAAGTAGTGAAGTACGTACGACGATGCCAAGAGGGGCGACGAAGACGCAGAGGGAGAAGACCATGCAGATCCACCCCAGCACCTGAACACGAACCGCGCCGCGGGTGAATGCCAGAGTGAAGCTGCAGATTGCGCCGAACCCGACGACGTTGAAGAAGGAGAGCAGCTTCATCGTCGTCATCCTGTCGTTCCTGGTGGCGTAGAAGAGGTAGACGGCGATGTAGAACGCCTGCATGAAGAAGGTGAAGACGTTGATGGTGATGAGGAGCATGGCGTCCTTGGCGAACAGCGCGTAGAACAGCCACAGCATGGCGCTGAAGAGGCCGATGACGTAAGGGAGCGACTGGAAGCCTTCGCTCGTCTTCTTCTTCCGTATCTGGTAGAACGTCGGCAGCGGGGCCAAGCACACCATGCACGAGATGGCGTTGCCTGCAACAGAACAGATAAAAAAAAAAAAAAAGAGTTGAGTGAGTGAGTGAGTATGTAAAAGAATGAAAGTATGCAAGCGCCGCCATTTTGAATAGTAATTATTATTTTTTAATGTATTACCTAGAAGACCGAAAAGGAACATCAATGAGAAGTGCACCGCCATTTTTTTTTGTTTTTGGAGTTTTCTCTATTTTTCTGTCTGTTTGCTGTGTTGCAATTGTTGGAAATGGGCTTGACGGCTTTATATAGGATTAGGGGGAGGTGGGAAGAGAGAGAGAGAACATGAGAGAAAGGAGAGAGAGAGGGACCAATTTGGCACTACGAATTCCAACTTGCAATAGGGAGATGAGATCAATCAATCTATCCAACTAGGAGATTATGCGTCTACAGTAGGAATATGCAAATAATGCTGCTTCTTTTTGCTTTTTGTTTCTTTACTTTTTTTTTTTCTCCTTTGCTTTTGGCTCTCACCAAACAGAAGGAAAAAAAACGTCCACAGACGTATTTTGTTGTACTATATACGAGTGGTTTGGTTTTTGTCCATTTTCAGATTTCTTTTCCTTTGCCACAGTCTGATTGCAAGGTTGCAAATCAAAACTTAAGAAAACTATATTAACCCAATTATATTGGTTGCTCATCTAGAGTTTGGTTTGGATGTAAGCCGGGCCCCCAAAGCTCATTCTCATTTCCATTTTTTAAGGTATTCTAAACCCTTGATTGAAGAATAAAAATATAAATGAAAACTTTACACGCATGGATTTAAACCTACCTCAGCTCTTTGAACTCTATCAACAAACAATTCACCCTAATGACTCCGGTTTAAAGAAAATATTAAAAAATAAGTCTTATATCATTTGTCTATAAATTTTTTCAAATAAAAGTCAACTCATAGTTTAAATTCAAGGTTTACACTAATCTGTTATACTATTTGGGTAAATCAATAACTTACGATAATTTATCTACCAAGTTTTAAACGCACGAAATATCTTAGTTCAAAAGACTACATGATATCATGTCAGGAAACCAGATCTTTGAATGACTCGAGGTCAACATGTTGAGTCTATCAAAACTTCTCATCGCGGTTAAAGAAGTGATATAATATTTGATTTTGAGTGTCATGAAAATTATTTAATTTTTTTAGGGCTTAATCACACTAGCATCGAAATAAATGAACTTCGTTCTTTTTTCTTATATAAGAAATTTTTGACTCGTGTTGGTAGCTGAGTTTTAGAGGCGATTTATCTACGAAACATTATAAGACTTTGCTGCAGTCCCCCAACAACATTGATGCTATATTTTAAATGGGTAGTTAGTAAAAAAAAAAAAAAACTTCTAGAACAAGGTTATATGATTGTATGGAGAAATCAAAATTAATAATTGTACAAATGCGAGTGACTATACAGTTGATCGTATAAAATGGTGGCCTATACTTCATTTCCTTTCTTTTTTTACAATTTCTTTTTGGTGAACATAATCCAAACAGCCTTTTCTTTTTCTCCCTTTTCCTTTTCCTATGCTGGGTTGAGATGTAGCCCATCTGATGTCAATCCCTCTAGCTCCTCCACTCTCAAATGCCAACACAGAATCTTAGCCCAACAGTAGATCCCAAATTTACAGGTTTCGACTTTATTTCATTACCAGAAATGGTTGAATTTCGTCCAAGTTGAATAGCTCCTTGCCAAGGTTACTATTCCTAGTACGTCTACGAAAAAAAATCATGGGCCCACCCGAGTTCCTTTCTGATGTGTCGCCCACCAAGTGGTTAATAAGGCCTACAACTCATACTTTCACTTTTTCAGGGCTGCTTCCTCCTTCATTTTTCCCACGGTGGATGCACACATGTAAATCTAAAATGTAAATGTAGGCAAACCAAATTGATCACTTGGAATCTTGTGGCCATCTCTCCAAGTTCAAGCTTCTTTCCGGTTCTAGGCAAACCAAATTGATCACTTCCCTTCATAAATTACCTTCTTTTACTTTATTTGCAGGTAATATATGAACCAGATTCATTCACATATTTGTTGGAATTTATAAATTCAACAAAAAAATGTATCCAGCCAAAACAACGTTGAGCATTCAATCAATAGGTTTGGGATATTTTCCAGACTCGCCAAAACTTTATAGGTTTAAATTGTATCAATCAATGAAGCTAGTGCTCATTCATTTATTAGATGGTTGACATGTTTATCTCTTCTATCAATACTTCCTTCCTTATCTTCTAGAGTACTCACTAAAACGTTATAGGATTTGAATTTTCCAGAATATAAAATGTGCTATCGGATTCGATTCTCGTCCGAAAAATAATGATAAACCGAATTGTTATTAGAATTTTCTTCTTCGTATTTTTAAGGGTAAATACAATATATTAGCCACAACTATTATGAAGCGGGGAATTATAGCCACAACTATTGAAATTCAAATTATTAGCCAAACGTTAACTATATGTTAACAATTTCGTTAGTAATACTGACTAAATTTTTATGTTTTGAAGTTATAAACTAAAAGCATTCCTACGTGGCCGCTAGTTGTGGCCGATGACGTGGCCTTCTCCGTCAAAAATTCAATAACAGTAACAAACAGTTAGCCATATCTTGACCTGCAACAATAATTATGGCTAATAATTTGAATTTTCATAGTTGTGGCTATAATTCCCCGTTTCATAATAATTGTGGCTAATATAATGTATTAACCCTATTTTTAAAGCTAAGAAGACAAGGACATATTGATAGATGTAAAACTAACCATCTCCTCTCCTAATTATATCGAAACTTTCTCCTAATCTTAATACCAACTTGGCTACTTCCTCGGCAGGAAACATATTGATTCAGTGTTCCTTAGTCTTGTCTTGTGATACTTCCTGTTGATTTTGAACATATCGATTCATATCATCTCCCTCACAACCCGAGTAGATCTTGGTCCCATGAAAGTAAACTTTCAAACCATTTACCCATGCTTCACGAAATGGGGGTAAGCACTTGATCCGAAAGATCGCAAGCCAAGAATAAAGCTAAGCAAGCCACATGATTTTGGCTTTTCGCCTAAATTCTTCAGCTCATTGCATGCATTGGATATGTCAATGTGTTTTCCAGCGAGGAAATACTGGTGTTTGAACACAATGAATGCACCTTTGACTTCTCGAACAACGATTAATAACACGGTTCACTCCTCTTCGAACAATGTTCGAACGAGGGTGTTTGATGTTTTTGATGGTTTTTGGGAACAATCTAAGTTACGTTACTCTACTCCTATGGAGGTTCAGTGAGAGCTCCGAAAACTAAAAGACAAGTTGCAGGGAAAAGATAAATTTTGACATAGTGTGTCAAATGATTGGTTGTGGAACCTTTCCTTCGTTTTCGTTTCTCCTATTTATAGCCATCCCTTGTAACCGTTGTGCAACCGCCTCTTGGTAACCGCTGCTCCACTGCTTGGTGTTTGATGTAGCTTGCTTGACTGTCTTGTTTGGTGAGTGAAGGCTTCACGCTTGGTGGTACTCGTGCTAACCCCCTTGACATGACGTCATGCTCGACACCAGGGTGATTGGGGGTTTGATGGATGCACACGGACCCCCTTGGGGTGGCATCATGCTTGCAGGGTCTTGACAAGGTGATCTACCATGTGATGATATACATGGCTGACACCCTAGTATTTGGTATCAGTGTTTGACCCCCTTGTAGTTGGATCTCCATACTTAGCCAAATTTTGGCCTTCTTCACCGCCATGGTTTAGGGACTCCCTTGCCAACATGCTTGATACCCGGTACGCGGCTAGACCCCCCTTGCGTCTCGCCATACTCGACTCACCTTGGATGATATCACGCTTGACCCCCTTGGTGCAAGGTAGGTAGATGGCTTAGTGCTTGACCCCCTTGGACGAGACCCCCCTTGGACGATGTCATGCATGACCCCCTGGTGCTTGACCCCCTTGGACGGTGTCATGCATGACCCCCCTTGTGGTGGCATGCTTGACCCCCTTGTGCTGTGGGTCTCAACACTTAGCCAAATTTTGGCTTTCTTCACCTCATCATGTCTAGGAGTACTCACCCGCGAGGTAGGTGTCATGCATGACCCCCTAGTGCTATGGGTCTCAACACCCCTTGTGCTTGACCCCCTTGGACGGTGTCATGCATGACCCCCCTTGTGCTATGGGTCTCAACACTTAGCCAAATTTTGGCTCTCATGGTATCAGGCTTGACCTCATGCATGGCCTCCCTTGTGCTTGACCCCCTTGGACGGTGTCATGCATGACCCCCCTTGCGGTGTCATGCTTGACCCCCCTTGCGGTGTCATGCTTGACCCCCTACACTTAGCCAAATTTTGGCTTTCTTCGCCACCACATCTAGGGACTCGCTAGACTAGCGTTGCCCTTCTTCACTTGCCAACATCGACTCACCTTGGATAGCATCATGCTTGACCCCCCTTGTGCTTGACCCCCTTGGACGGTGTCATGCATGACCCCCCTTGTGCTATGGGTCTCAACACTTAGCCAATTTTCGCCTTCTTTCCCATCACGGTCTAGCGCGATGACCCCTTTTCATGACATCATGCTTGACCCCCGTGGGACGATGTCATGCATGACCCCCTTGGACGGTGTCATGCATGACCCCCTTTGACGAGACCACCTTGGACGAGGTCATGCATGACCCCCCTTGTGGTTGGGTCTCCATACTTAGTCAAATTTCATACCAAGGGGTGGAGGCATCGTCCGACTATGGAGGCCACGGAGACGGGTCGGCCATTGTATAGAGAAGAAGGGGTTTGGCCACTTAGGCCCAAAAACCCAACCCAACAAGGCCCAACTAGCTCTTTTAATCATTAATGTTGAGCTGGCCTTATAAATCACTACCACTCCTTGAAAATAATCAATGTGGTATTGAGTGATTTTTTTAGTGCTAAACACAATGACAAGATCGTCAACCCTGCAGGTCTGCATGGGATGGGCCGATTCCATAAGAAAATGGCGCACCATTCAGCCTCCAATCCTCGTAGTTTGGCCCACATGATTGTGTTTGATGGAGGCCTCACTGCGAACCCAAACAACCTCTTTTTTTTTTTTTGGTAATGGATGCAGAGCACCCTATCTTTCATTCAAAACCAGCGGGGTATGGAAACCCCCTGACAGTCATACAATGTCCAATAAGACAGCAAAGGATCAGAGGTCGGGATCAAATGACAACCAAAAGGAAGAGAGAGACCTCGACTAGCAAGGTAATCAGCACAAACATTGCCTTCACGGTAGATATGGGACACTTTCACACTCCAAGACCGAGAACAAAGTTCTCTAAAACGGGAAATGCAGGCCGCATAAGGATGGTCATCGGACGTCTCGCCTTGCAACAGCTGCACCGCACACTGGAAATCCAGTTGAACTAGTACTCGGCGATGACCTGCATCCCAAGCCACCTGTAAGCCTTCAACAACGCCTCTCAACTCAGCCTGGGTTATAGAGCAGGTGCCCAGGTTAATAGCGAACGCTGTTAAGCAACGCCCTAAATGATCGCGAATCAGACCACCAGCTGCAGCATGGCCTGATGAAGGGAAACCGGAGCCGTCAGAGTTGAGGCAAACCCACTCGGGAGGAGGCGGCTGCCAGTGGATCAGCTCCTCCGTTCTGGCGGGTGGACTAGGCCTATGGATGAGCCTGTCCTGGTCCAGAGCTTTCCTCACTACAGGTAACCAAGCTCGGACCCGCTGTATGAAGGCTTCAGGTGGGACGATCTTTCCTGCAAAGACAAGATCGTTTCTGGACCGCCAAAGGGCCCAACAAGTAATACCGAACTCGAGGCTGAAGTGCTGATGCCGGAGGTTATCAAGGATCCAAACCTGCTGTGAACTGCCAAAGAAGCGCTGGTGATCCGAAAGAGGGATTAGCTGCATCCAAACTAACCGGGAAAAGGGGCAGTCCCGCAAGACATGCAGGACTGTCTCAGTAGATTGCTTGCATCGAGGACAAGTTGTGATTGTCGTCAGGTGGCGCCGCTCGCATTCAGCATTGGTCAACAGTCTATCTCGTATCGTCAGCCAGAGAAAATGCTTTGCCCGGGCTGGGCCCTCCCACTGCCAAATGGTGCGCCAATCAGTCTGCTGGGTGGACTCGTCGTAGGAAGTGGCGATGGCGTAGGCAGATCTGACGCGGAACCGTCCATCCTCCTCGGGAAACCAAGTGGGACGTCCTCGCCTACATCCGCGATTGGAGGCTGTACACCGACTACCAGCGAGACAAGGTCAGGTGGCAAGCAATCTGAGAGGAGGGGCAAGTCCCACTCACCTTGATCGTTGACAAAGTTGGCAACTGGGGTTGTCAGGTCAGGTAGTGGCCCATCTAGCAAAGAGTGATCGAGGAGAGTCATGTCACCACCCACCCAGCGGTCCGTCCAGAAACTCGTGGAGCGTCCGTCCTTCACCGTCATCCCCATTCTAGATGTCATGATGGGCCAGGCCTTTCTCATTCCTCGCCAAAGGGAAGAGGCTCGCGCCATGGACTTCGCCACCATTGTTCCCCTCGCATTCCGGAAATATTTGGCCTGCAGCACCTGCACCCACAATTCATCTGGGTTTTTGATGAAACCCCAAGCAAGTTTTGCCAAAAAGGCAAGGTTAAGCTCATGCGCTTGGCGTAGACCAAGTCCGCCTTCGTGTTTTGGTCGACAAATGCCCTCCCAATGCACTAAGTGGATCTTTCTCTTATCCGCCGTAGAACCCCAGATAAAGCTTCGTACCCTCCTGTCAATAGCATCACAGATAGAGATCGGAAGGTACGTAGTTTGCATGGCATAGGTAGGCATCGAAGTGAGCACTGAAGTTGCCAAAGTAACCAAACATCCTACTTTAATTCACAGGCGACACATGCATTTAGTTCTAAAGAAACCGGTTCTTATTGGAGTCGAGATGCTTGTACATGATTTATGAAGGAATCTGTTTCTTCTCCAGTTACACTAAGGAGAAGAAACAAATTCCTTTTCTACTCTTTTTACTGTTGGATATCGTCATGTCAAGGACCGATATCTTTCATTTTTTGCTTTCTTGATCGATGTCATGCAAGCTCTCCAGTGTCGAAGAACAAGCTCCCCAATTCTCTGAGATTCTAAGACTGGGTTTGGATCAATTTAGGGTTTTTGTGAAAGGAAAGAACACAAAAAATGAAAGGAAAGTCAGGTTCTGGATTGATACTAGTCTTCAGTCATTAAGGTTGCTTAAGACTTGTGAATACAAGGGATTTAGTCTATAAAAAGGAAAAACAAAGAAACAAAGAGCGAAAAAGAACAAAAGGAGAGAAATCTCTAGAACACTCAGCCAATAGATCGAAACTTCCCACTTCTAATCTTCCCAGAATAACACTTCACTTGCAGACTTTGAAGACTTGAAGGATCGATGTATTAGGGAACCCTTCTACAATCCTTTCACACACTCTGTAGATTGTAAAACCGTTGCTTTCTTTAGGAGGAGCCGAGGATTTAAATAGGTTGATAAAAGGATTCATAAAGGGAGATCTGTTGTGGAAGATGAACTTTTGAGATGCTCAAGATATGAGCTGTTCTTGGAGCATCGAGAAAGTTGATTTGCCTTTTGGGAGCTTCTCTTTGATGCACTTGAATGAGGCTGTCTGGAGGTGATGAAGGAAAGGGACTATCAGAGCTTCAGCGACATCGTTTCTGGAAGAGTCGAAACAGCATCGTCCAGTCTTGAGAAGAAACGTCGTCGTGCCAGAGGAAGCATCCAACAATTTTCGCCTTCGACCTTGCCATAATCGTCCGAAACCTGAAACAAAACAAGAAACACACACACACTCGTCAACACAAGGGAAGAGCATAGTAATAACAAAAGTCCAGTTGCTAGAAAAAAGTGTCTGGGTACACAACCGAAATAAACCAAATCATAGAAAAGTGCTAGTTCGCAAAAAGACATCCAAAAAGATAACACAATCCATAGTTTTAGATCAGCAGTCACACACTGATTGCAAATATTCATAAAAGCAAACATGAAGAGTTCATAGTTCTAAGATAGATTCCCCCTGGGAATATGCTGAGATTTAACAAATGTGTAATTGCTAACAGCTTGCACCTAGAATGCAAAGGAATTGATTTTGCCTAACTGCAATCTTCAACATAGGATCAAGGACTTCCATTGCAACCGTAAACAAATAGGGAGAGAGCGGGTCACCTTGCCTAAGACCCTTTTTTTATCTAAAAACCCACAAATGCCACCATTTAAGCCAACACTAACCTTTGGGAAATATACGCTTTCAACCACTTGATGAACAAGTCAGGGAGTCCCATTGTGCTAAGAACATAGAACAAGAAAGACCAATTGACCAAGTCAAATGCTTTCATTATATTAATTTTGACAGAACAATGGGGAGAGATATGTTTCCTATGAAAATCTTTCACTAACTCCGACGCCAAGAGAATATTATCACTGTGGACCAACCTTTAATAAAAGCATACTGAGATGAGGAAATTAAAGTAGGTAAAACAGATGCTAACCTGTTGGCTAGAACCTTTGAAGTCCCCTTATAAATCGTATTACAACATGAGATGAGGCGAAAGTCTTTCATTTTTTCATCATTTGGGATCTTAGCCACAAGAGTAAAGAGGTTAGAATTCAGAACTTGAGGCATAATGTCAGAAGAACAGAAGTTCAGAGGCACATCTTCAACCAAGCTACCAATAAGGTCCCAATGGAGCATATAGAACTCAGAAGGAAACTCGTGTGGACCCGAGGCCTTGTCCCTACCAAGCTTCCTGAATACTTGACGAAATTCCTCCCTAGAAATTGGAGATACCAAAAAAAGAGCCTCCTCATTTGAAAGTGTTTCAAGAGATAATTGTTCACAGAAGCTGGAAGGCTACATAATGACAGCAAGATCAACCTCCCCAATTAGATTCTTATAAAAATTCACTGCAACTCTTCCCATATCCTTAACAGCAGTCACCTCTTGCCCTTGAGAATTAAGTATACACGGGATCTGCTGGCAATAGTATGAACCTTCACAGAACGATGAAAGAAAGATGTATTCATATCTCCCTCATGCACCCCTTGATCTGAGTTTTCTGTTTATAGAAGCTTTCTTAAGCTTTTTGCAACTCATGATACTCAGATGCAAGCTACTTTTCTACCTCACTAGAGGGGCATGAGGGAGATATGAATACATCTCGAATTGCAAGAAGAGTCATTTGTAACATCTCGAATTGCCTCTCACTATCATGAACCTGAGCAGATATATCAGCATAAACTTCCCTGTTGAGTTTTTTTTCAACTTCAGTTTGACTTGCCTTAGCTTGCCATAGAATAAATCTTTAACACTCAGCCCTAATGTCTCTTCACCATGACGGTAACCTCTAAATGTTAGAGTTTACAAGATGGTTGTCTTCACTAGCGTGTTCGACGGTCTTAGACACGGGTTCAGATGACTGGCAAGGGTCTTGGACATGGGGAAAAAAGCCTTTTGGGTGGTGGCAAACATATCATGAGGTTCTACATTTTCAAATTAAAACCAAAGGTTCTATGGTTTCGACTCTAACCTTTCCTACAATCAAAGACTACTAGCATCAGCCAAAAACCACATTTTCCTTCTTCGAAACCACTAGCAATCACGAACTACATTCAAGCACACTTCCTCGGCTAATCCTGCTATCCAATTTTCAAGCATAGTAGTGAAGGAGGTCAACAAGAAATTAGGTGTTTCAATGGCTTGAGTGCCAAGAAACCCTTTCTAGAGCATACACATCATCATTTGTGGCAACTCTCTATCTTTTATTTACCTTGTTTATTACCTCTTTCAAATCTTTTCTTTTTTCACTTTCCTTTTTTTTTTGAGGGGGTATTAGAGAGCTAAAAACATGTCACTTTTACACTTAACGAACAATGATCTATATTCGGAACTTCCTCCAACACTACCTTTTTATTTCTCGCAAGAACCGTACAAAATCCACCTATGTAGAACCTCAATGGAGCTCAAAAGCGAGAACTCCGAGACACAAAGATGACTCACAACAGTTTAGACATGAAGAAAGGAAAATGGTCGTTCTATCAATCACCATTAAGTTCAAAAAGCAACAAGCTCCTTACATGAGAACGACCCCAAAGTCACACGACTCAAAGGGGTTGACTAGGGGATAAGATGTTTCGGGACAATCAAATTTTAGGCGTGGACCAATCTTATGCCTCCATCTTCCTTGCTAATGAAAATGTGAATGTTACTCGCCATGGTTAGGGATATGTCACACATGAAAAAGAAGGTATGCACAAATCTCACATGGCTACCTAGCCGCTCAATCATCCATTCCAATTTCAAAAATTTCTATGCATGGCAATTGCAATCAATAAGTACTCTGGTCAAGACATCCATTCATTTGCACACATATGAGAGCTAAACATTTGCACCATAATGAGATTCTCAATCATCATAATAAGATGCACTAGATCACAAGCAATCAATCCAAAGTCAAATGCCAATAATTATGAGATTCACCCACAACCCGGCCACAATGAACATGCAATGTTTGGAGCCCTCAATTTTTTTTTGGCATACAACAATGCTCCAAGTGCTCAATCACATGCACAAGCATAATAGATAGACTATCCCCCCCCCCCCCACACACACATTTAAGCTCGACATTGCCCTCAATGGCGTAAAATAAGGGGTTAGAACGATGTTACCGCATAGCTTGGGGAGTGAGAGTTGGGACAGAAAATGGGCCAGAGATGAAGAGGAGAGATCTTCAAGGAGACAAAAACCAAACACACACACGCACATACTCCCTCAAGGCGAGGTTATTACACATTACTAATACTTAACATAAAAAATAAACACAAACATATGTTGGGTTGCCTTCAACATCCTCCCAGGAATCCAATAAAGTTTGATGATAGTGTAAAATTCAAGACTACAACCTTCTTCCTCCATTGCATCTTCTAGATGGGGCATCTTTCCTTCTTCTCCTTATAAAGATTGAATGGTAGGCTCATATTTTTCCTCAACAATCGTGAGAGCCATCAGATCACCTTCCTCTCCTAAGTCTACCATCTCTCCCGATATCTCTTGCATCTCATTGAGGGGCCCTTCATTGGCTTCTTGTTGATATTGATGCTTTGTGCACCTTCAAGAAGTTGCTTTAGTCCCACGTCATTGATGCTCATCACATGATGGATGTTGTATGTCCTCAAAATTATATTGATGCATTCGGTCGAAAAATACTCGAATAGAGATACGATACCCATATTTCTTCTTGTAATGTTGATGGTTTGAGTTCTAAGCTTCTTATAGTATTTGTTCTTTGATGACTTACACTGCCGTTTTTCTTTGTGGGGTCTAGAAATGAAAATAAAACAAACTAGAGTGTAATACCTTATATAAGTATCAAACAAAAAATGATAGCTTCTTTCAAATACTATAAAAAAAATTCTCCGGCAACAGGACCAAAAACTTGATGTAGTAAACAAGTAAAAATTCTCCGACAACTAGCTATTATGTGCTTTTGCATCATGTGATTAAACAATCAATCAACCAAAGAAGTAAGGATATCACATTGCTATTTAAGGCCTCTATGACCCATAATTATCATCTATAGAATCGATGATCTAAGTATCAAGCATACATAAAAAACAACCATGTATAATCTTGTCACCAATTAAACCTACATGCATATGATAGAAGCATATAACATAGGAGTAGTTAGGGATGTCAAAAATATCTGTAACCGTGGATATCCACCCGAATCCGGCCTAATCGGGTAGGATAAAACCCGAACCCGAAAGACATTTAGTGGGTACGGGTAAAACCCCAACCCGAATATTGTGGGTAATGGGTGGGCATGGATTTCTCACTATCCAACCCAAACCCGCCCGATTATACAAATGCATATGTATTTTCTCTAGATATAATCATTATTTTTCTCTAACATATTTTATATTTACCATATAAGTATAATATTTTCATGAAATCGTGTTGTTTTAATTAATTTTCTTCATTCTAGTGAATTATTGTCGTACTTTTCCTCTTATGTAATGTGAGAATTCGTGTGAATGTTAACATATTGATTGAAGTTATGAAGAGAAATGATTACCCATGAATAACCGTGGATACCCGAAACCCGAACGGGTATGGGCATGGTTTTGATTTTCTACCCGTTTCACATGTAGGTATGGGTATGGGTAAAACCCGAACTACTTTGGGTAGAGTAACGGATATGCACTATCCGCCCCCGACCCGACCCATTGCAATCCCTAGGAGTAGTCTCTTAACAAACTAACATGATATTATAAATGATTACCATAGTAGCATAAAATTGATGATACATATCACATAATAACCAAAGCATATAATCACTAAATCATCGAAAGATAAAATATTATATAATTAAAGCATCATATGATATAAGCATGCAATGGTAAAGGCATTGAATGATAAAGGCATCCTATTAAATCATAGAAAGTGGATGCATAAAGAATCATAGAATTCACATCCCTAAACAATATAGAACTAGCACACCATAAGTGAACAAGAAGACATCATCATAGATGATGAAGCCATCAATGGTAGAGGCATCAACTTCAAACTCCATCAGAAGTTTGCCTCGTCCTATGTATTGCTACCGTGCACAGTACGGCGGAGCATGTGTAAAAGTGTGTCTAAAGGATTTAGTCTAAAGCCCTGTTTATACTAATTATAGTAGGGGAAAACTATCTACACAAGGAAGTCTTTGACCAAAGGATTACTTCCGGCACTTTGATTGCACTAAAAGTCGATATAAGCTACTATAAGGTTCCAAGAGTCTCCCAGCCATTTTTGGACGCGTTTGGAGCAAAGCATCACTGACTTTGCACTCTGTTTTGGGACTTATTGGTCTCCAAATGAGCAAAATTTTGGTGTACAACTTCCACATTGTCCCCATTGGCAGATTGCCAAATTTAAGCTCAATTGAACTTTGTTTGATCCACTTTTACCTTCATCAAAGGCAAGTATGTTACACAACTGAATTCATTTCACTAGGCCATAAAGTGAGCATCAAGTGTCCAAATCCATCTCAATTTGAGCCCATGAGCTTTCTAATCTCTTCCTCCTCACTACAAGAAACTGCCCCTTGATAGACCGATAATTACACATGTTTTCACCCCTTTTCTGGAGCCTTTTGAGATGTGGATACTCGTATTTTAAGCCGATTTCACGCGAGGTTGTACGTTTGTGTCATATTTCAGGACTTGGCGGTGGAATCGAGGCAAAGGAACGAGATTTGGGTCGAAAGGAGCAAGTAAGGCTTGGAGTGTGCTGGAGAGCCAAAATACCCGGCCAAAGGCAGGAATACCCGACCGGGTATTTTCTGGCCATGGTCGGGTATTTCCCACTTTGGGCGTCCGTGAGAAACAGAAGGGGGCCCGGGCAGGAGGCTTAAATCCCCGGTCGGGGATTAATGGTCATGACCGGGGATTTTCCCTTCACTGAAGCGGCGCGTTTTGAGCATACCCGGTCGAGACCCAAAATACCCGACCGGGTATTTCGACCGGGTATCGCGACCAGGCAGCAGATTTAAGGGAAAGGAAGGCTAACATTCAAGGGTTCCGAGTTTTTGAGAGATAGAGCGATTCCTAGAGAGAGAAAGCGACGAACCAGAGTTCCCAAGTGCCATAGCTTGATCTTCATCACCATTGGAGCCCGGCTTGAGCTTGGAGAAGTGCCGATTAAACGTCCAGGAGCAGAAATCCATCTTCACAGTATGATTTTCGCGTCTGAATCTGCTTTTGCTTCTTTCTCTATGGAGTAGTTTCCCCATTCATCTGGGTATGGGGAACCCTAGATTTGTATGCTAGGTCTGATTGTATGAACCCAAGTACAGAGTTTATGAATTGATTATATTAGATTGAGGTTTGAATGATTGAATGACTTGAATCCTGATCAAATTCCTGTTGTTTCTACTTTGACCTAGAATGAGAATATCTGCCTAGGTTGATAGAGTATCCTTAATTGAAGGTAGCGAATTGGTGACTTTAGTCGAGGAGCCAATTCGCTATTCTGTACCGAATTCAATTCGGTAGTGGAGGTTTGGTTCATTAGGGCCTCAATCTGTTTACTCCGGTGGAGGTTAGTCGCCCGCTAGAGACTCAGATTGAGAGGGTCTGAAGACCTTTAGTCGAGACTTCAGACTATTTAAGAACCTTCCGCAGTATAACTTTCATGAAAATTGAACTTGGTAAATTACAATCCGGTTTAACTGCAGTCTAGGGGGAACCATATCCGGGTGACCTCTCTTAACCTGAAAACAACCGTTTAACTTGCTTTGCATTTTTGTTTGTTTGAATCTGCACTAAAAGTTCACTGCTAGATAACGAAAATTCACCGAGTAGTCATCACATCTAGGACCCGGGTTGACAATAAAACCCAAACCCGCTATACTACGCTTTAGGAAGTGGTTTCACTTGGCCCTTTTCTAGAGTGACAGTAGGAGTGAGTCAAGTTTTTGGCGCCGTTGCCGGGGACGGCTAGGTTGTTGAAGAAAAGTGATTTCTGTTACTTTAGCATTTTCATTTTCGCATTGAGTGTTTGATCTTTCCCACTTGTGCCTTCACGGGTTTGCATTGCTTGATTGTGTGCAGATAGTGCATGACCCGTAGCCAGTCGGGAGGTTTACTGCCGTTGGATCCTGATGACTCGATATTTGCACATGTTTTCCCCCTTTGGTTCTTGATCGTTTAAGCTTGCATTATCGCTTCTTTGGCCAATTTTACGCTAGGTTGTGTTCCTTTGTTACATTTCAGGTCCTAGCACATAAAGTGAAGCATAGGCGCAAGTTTCAAGTCAATCAGAGATCAATTGGCGATTCGGGAGAAGAAACTCTGGCATGACCTGAAGAAGAATGGATTTTTACCTCCCTTTATGGACGAAGAATCGTGGAAGTCTGTCATGAAAAGAAATAGGACGAGACTACGAGCGTCTGGGATCAAACGGCGACTGATTCGGAGTCCGGACGAGGGAGAAACGAAGCATTGAATATAGGGGAACAGGTTCGGCAGTGAAAACACGGGCAGGAGGCCTTCAGAACACGGCCGTGTTCTGTGACCGTGCTTTTACTGCCGAGAGCTGATTTGAGTTTGGCCAACTCAAGCTGAAAACACGGGCTGAAAGCACGGCCGTGTTCCACCAAAGCACGGGCGTGTTCTCCCAAAAGCACGGCCGTGTTTTCCCCAACTGCTGGCGGTGTAATTAACCCTAGCCAAAGCACGGGCGGGCTGAGGCAAAGCACGGCCGTGCCCTCGACCGTGCTTTGGCCACTGATGCCCTTTTAGGCAGATTTCAGCCAAATTGAGAGGGGATTCGAGTTTTAGAGAGACAGAGCGATTCCTAGAGAGAGAAAGCGACGAACAAGAGTCTCCAAGTGCCCTAGATTGATCTTCATCACCATTGGAGCTTGGCTTGAGCTTGGAGAAGTGCCGATTCAACGTCCAGGAGTAGAAATCCATCTTCACAGTATGATTTCCGCGTCTGATTCTGCTTTTGCTTCTTTCTCCATGGAGTAGTTCTCCCATTCATCTGGGTGTGGGAAACCCTAGATCTGTATGTCAAGATTGATTGTATGAACCCAAGTACTGTTTCTATGATTTGATTATATTCGATTGAGGTTTGAATGATTGAATGGCATGAATCCTGATCAAATTCCTGTTGTTTCTGCTTTAACCTAGAATGAGAATATCTGCCTAGGTTAATAAAGTACCCTTAATTGAAGGTAGTGAATTGGTGACTTTAGTCGAGGAGCCAATTCACTATTCTGTACCGAATTCAATTCGGTAGTGGAGGTTTTGTTCATAGGGCCTCAATCTGTTTACTCCGGTGGAGGTTAGTCACCCGCTAGAGACTCAGATTGAGAGGGTCTGAAGACCATTAGTTGAGACTTCAGACTGTTTGAGAACCTTCCGCAGTATAACTATCATAGAAATTGAACTTGGTAATTACAATCCGGCTTAACTGCAGACTAGGGGGAACCATATCCGGGTGACCTCTCTTAACCTGTAAACAACCATTTAGTTGCTTTGCTTGCTTGTTAGTTTAGATCTTCACTAAAGTTTCATTGCTAGATAATACGAATTCACTGAGTAGTCATCACATCTAGGACCCGGGTTGACAATAAAACCCAAACCCGCTATACTACGCTTTAGGAAGTGGTTACACTTGGCCATTTTCTAGTGTGACTGTAGGAGTGAGTCAAGTTTTTGGCGCCGTTGCCGGGGACGGCTAGGTTGTTGAAGAAAAGTGATTTCTGTTACTTTAGCATTTTCATTTTCGCATTGAGTTTTTGTTCCTTCCCACTTGTGCCTTCACGGGTTTGCATTGCTTGATTGTGTCCAGATAGTGCATGACCCGTAGCCAGTCGGGAGGTTTACTGCCGTTGGATCCAGAGATTGAACGCACCAGCCGCCAACTTAGGAGACAACAGCGAGCTAGACTGGCTACGGAAGAGCGCAGAGACGGCCAATTGAGCAGCGAGTCCGAGGACGAGTACGAGATGGAAGACGATCACAACCCACCTCCGGAGAACCAGTTCCTGGGGAACGACCCCAATCCCCAGGCAGCTGGGGTCCATCATCATCCACCACCACCGGGTCCCACCTTGGAGTACTACTACACTCCACGGATTGCTGACATCCGCCCGGTCATCCTCTATCCGCCAATTCCAGCAAATAACTTCGAGATCAAGCCATGCTGGATTCAACTCATTACATCCTCTATCCAGTTCCATGGCTTGAAGGATGAGGAGGCCCGGGCACATCTTTCCCGTTTTCTGCAGCTGACAAACGGGTTCAAGCTGAACGGTGTCCCGGATGACGCAATCCGCCTTCACCTCTTCCCCCATTCTCTGGCGGGGAATGCTAAGAGGTGGTTGGAGACCCAGCCCCCATTGTCCATCACTTCTTGGGACGATCTGGCGGATAAGTTCATGCACAGGTACTATCCGGCATCGAAGACCACAGAGATTCAGCGGGAGATCACTCACTTCCGCCAAGAGCCAGATGAGTCACTTCGTGATGCATGGGAGCGGTACATGGGATACTTCTGGCAGTGTCCCCATCATGGTTTCAGCGATGCATTCACAGTGGGGAACTTCTACAGTGCCCTCACCCCAGATAGCCAGAGGGTGATTGAGTCTCTATGCCCAGGAGGGGATATTCTCACGAAGACTCCACCCGAGCTGAACCAGATGATCAGTACCTTGGCTGCCCGCGATCACTCCTGGGGGCAGAGCAGCAGAGGCAGACATTCCCGGGACCGTGGTGTGCACGCTATGGAGGCCAGGTCCGGGTTAGAGCAGCAGGTGGCTGAGTTGGTGCAGACATTGAAGCAGCCCAACAGTCTCCTTCCGGGCAGAGGTGTAGCTACGCCTCCAGCTGCTCAGTGTCAGTGGTGTGAGAATCCGAACCATCTGGTGGAGGACTGCCAGGCTATGCGGGAATCCTCTACTCCCCAAGAACAGTTGGCCTTCATCGCCAATGCTCGGCGCCTCGATCCATACAGTAACACATACAATGAGGGGTGGCGCCAGCATCCCAACTTCGCTTGGAGTAGCAACACCACCAAACCACCTGGTTTCCCGGCACCAGCAGGTAGTTTTCAGCAGAGGCAGCCTTTCCAGGCTAGATAGGGGCAGCCATTCCAGCAGCCCCAGCGCCAGTTTGCTCAGCCTCCAGCAGCCGCAGCTCCAGATAATCAGATGGCTGATCTGAAGAATATTTTGGCGACATTCATGACCACCAGCCAGGCGAATTTCACGAGGGTGGACCAGAGCATAGCCTCTTTGGAGGCAGGACAGAGGAACCAGGGTGCTATTCTGCAAGATCTACAGCACCAAGTCGGTGTCCTAGCGCGCCAGCTTACTGCTCGGGCCCCGGGGACTCTACCTGCCACCACCATCCCCAATCCACGGGACCCGCACGAGCAGCTGGATGCCATTTTCACCAGGAGCGGCAGGGCTACATCTGCTGATCCTGCCCCGACCAGGCAGGAGGCACCACTACCTGCTTCAGCATTTCCAGCCGGTGATGCAGAAGTGCGGGTGGAGAAGGAAGCTCCTGCTCCCAAGCCACAACCAGTGGTGAAGGAGCACGTACCCCAGCTTCCCTTCCCCACTCGCCTCCATAAAGATAAGCTGGAGACTGAGTTTGCCAATTTTATGGCAATATTGAAGCAGCTCAACATCAGCGTACCATTTGTGGAGGCACTGTCGAAGATGCCCAAGTACGCTAAGTTCATGAAAGATCTCTGCACCAACAAGAAGAAACTTGGGGATCTCTCGACAGTTCTGCTGAGCGAGGAGTGTTCTGCTGTCCTGCAGAACAAGCTGCCCGAAAAGCGCAAGGATCCAGGGAGTTTTACTATCCCTCTTACTATTGGCAGCATGCATGTAGGAAAGTCCTTGGCGGACCTAGGCGCTAGCATTAATGTCATGCCCTATAAATTGTTCAAAAAGCTAGACCTAGGTGAACTTAGCCCTACTAGGATGAGCATTCAGCTAGCTGATCGTTCCGTTGTGCATCCTAGGGGTATCATAGAGGATCTGCTTGTTAATGTTGGTGCATTCACTTATCCTGTTGATTTTGTTATCCTGGACATAAATGATGATGTGGATGTGCCTTTGATTCTGGGTAGACCATTTCTTGCCACCGCCAAGGCATTGATTGATGTGCATGATGGTAAACTTATTCTGCGTGCTGGGAATGAACAGGCTACTTTTTCTGTGACTGAATTCGATCACTGTGCTATGATTGCTGTCACACCTATGCATGCTATTTCTAACCAGATACACGAGCCTGTCGTGTATCCTTCTGCACCTCTCATTTTGCAGAACCCTCCTATCATTCCTTCGCCGCCACTCCATCCAGCCTCGCCTCGGAACAAAAAGCTCAAGGAGGAGTGGCGGCCGAAGCCGCAGGTGGCTAAGCCTGCACGGAAGAAGGGTGGAGACCACTACGAGCTGGTTCCACCCCCTGCACCACGACCATCCTGGCCATCCGAGTACTCACTCACCTGCATCTTGCCGGATGGCCAGGTCGAGTTGACCAATGCTGGTGGCTGCACCCGTCGGGTGCATGGCCACCACCTGAAGCTGTACCTCAAGAGCGACGTGGATCCGCTCTTGGAGGCACCTGTTCCTGCACCACCCTGAGTATCCACCATGGGCGTCCAGCTAAAAGACGGTAAAGAAGCGCTTGTGGGGAGGCAACCCCACCATGGTTTTCATTTATTTGTTTTGTTTCGAGTCGGATTGCGATTTGGTTCGGTTTTGGTTTGTTTTCCTTTGTTTTGGACGATGTATTATTGGGCTGACCATTGGACCTAACATATCGTGTTTGAGCTCTTTGGTTTCCTTTAGCTGTGCCTGTGTTCCCGACTGGTCCTCTCTCCAGTCCGCTTCATCCTGACTGGTCCATTTCCAGTCTTCTGCAGTCTGTGCATACCGGTAACATCGTTCCCCTTTCCTTCCCTCGTCTCCATTGAGGGCAATGTCGATCTTAAGTGTGGGGGGTGTTTATCTTTAGACTGCATTAGATATGTTTGTGTGCTTGGAGCCTAGTCCACTGTCCAAATTTTTATATTTGAGGGCTCCAAGTACGTGTTCCTTGCAATTACCTGCTCAGTATGCTTTGAATTGACAGTCTCTGTAGTGATTTGCAACCTAGGGAGGTAGTGTAGCACTATGGAGGATGTTGATGCATTTAAGACGTCTCATTTCTTCTTCATATTATGTTGGTTGATTGAGTGAATTAGTGATCTTAGGACCCTTGAATTGTGTGGTGTTGTGGACTCTCTGCCTGTCATGGACTCTTGTATCATGTTTTGAAAATAACAGGTGCTCGAAAATGTGCTTTAAAATGACGTCTCCCGTGCGAATAGGGCGAAAGTGTGTAAGGGGAGACGGGAATCCGTTCCCAATTTCCACCTACTACCTCCAGCCCCCTTACATGTCTTTCCCCCGCACGAGGCTCGAGACAACTGCTCCTGGCATGGCCGGAAAGAGCCGGGCTCCCGCAAAACCTTTGCTAGGTGGGAGCCCCCGTTTTCTGCTAAAACAGGTTGGAACCCTTGAAAAAAGAAGAAGAGAAAAACAGAAAACAAGCAAAAAGAAGAAAGAAAAGGGGTTCCAACCATCTTCAAGAAGAAAATCGAGCACCTTGAAAAATGTGAGTCCATGATCTTTTGTTTTTGAGAGTCTCTTCATCCACGATTCATTTGTCCTCTGTTCACTATTTGCCATGATGCCGACTCGAGACTAGCGTTCTCGCCGAAGAGGCTATGAGATGACTTGTGCGTCGGTTGACCTTGTAAGCTGCTAAATGATCTAGGAAGTCCGCTACCTACGATCAAGGTTGTTTGTTGCTATAGAGGTCTGGAGAGCTGCATTGGTTTGAGTTAGGTTTGCTTGGGGACAAGCAAACGGTTAAGTGTGGGAGGATTTGATGACTCGATATTTGCACATGTTTTTCCCCTTTGGTTCTTGATCATTTAAGCTTGCATTATCGCTTCTTTGGCCTATTTTACGCTAGGTTGTGTTCCTTTGTTACATTTCAGGTCCTAGCACATAAAGTGAAGCATAGGCGCAAGTTTCAAGTCAATCAGAGATCAATTAGCGATTCGGGAGAAGAAACTCTGGCATGACCTGAAGAAGAATGGATTTTTACCTCCCTTTATGGACGAAGAATCGTGCAAGTCTGTCATGAAAAGAAAGAGGACGAGACTACGAGCGTCTGGGATCAAACGGCGACTGATTCAGAGTCCGGACGAGGGAGAAACGAAGCATTGAATATAGGGGAACAAGTTCGGCAGTGAAAACACGGGCAGGATGCCTTCAGAACACGGCCGTGTTCTGTGACCGTGCTTTTACTGCCGAGAGCTGATTTGAGTTTGGCCAACTCGAGCTGAAAACACGGGCTGAAAGCACGGCCGTGTTCCACCAAAGCACGGGCGTGTTCTCCCAAAAGCACGGCCGTGTTTTCCCCAACTGCTGGCGGTGTAATTAACCCTAGCCAAAGCACGGGCGGGCTGAGGCAAAGCACGGCCGTGCCCTCGACCGTGCTTTGGCCACTGATGCCCTTTTAGGCAGATTTCAGCCAAATTGAGAGGGGATTCGAGTTTTAGAGAGACAGCGCGATTCCTAGAGAGAGAAAGCGACGAACAAGAGTCTCCAAGTGCCCTAGATTGATCTTCATCACCATTGGAGCTTGGCTTGAGCTTGGAGAAGTGCCGATTCAACGTCCAGGAGCAGAAATCCATCTTCACAGTATGATTTCCGCGTCTGATTCTGCTTTTGCTTCTTTCTTCATGGAGTAGTTCTCCCATTCATCTGGGTGTGGGAAACCCTAGATCTGTATGTTAGGATTGATTGTATGAACCCAAGTACTGTTTCTATGATTTGATTATATTCGATTGAGGTTTGAATGATTGAATGGCATGAATCCTGATCAAATTCCTGTTGTTTCTGCTTTAACCTAGAATGAGAATATCTGCCTAGGTTAATAGAGTACCCTTAATTGAAGGTAGTGAATTGGTGACTTTAGTCGAGGAGCCAATTCACTATTCTGTACCGAATTCAATTCGGTAGTGGAGGTTTTGTTCATAGGGCCTCAATCTGTTTACTCCGGTGGAGGTTAGTCGCCCGCTAGAGACTCAGATTGAGAGGGTCTGAAGACCTTTAGTCGAGACTTCAGACTGTTTGAGAACCTTCCGCAGTATAACTATCATAGAAATTGAACTTGGTAATTACAATCCGGCTTAACTGCAGACTAGGGGGAACCATATCCGGGTGACCTCTCTTAACCTGAAAACAACCGTTTAGTTGCTTTGCTTGCTTGTTAGTTTAGATCTTCACTAAAGTTTCATTGCTAGATAATACGAATTCACTGAGTAGTCATCACATCTAGGACCCGGGTTGACAATAAAACCCAAACCCGCTATACTACGCTTTTGGAAGTGGTTACACTTGACCATTTTCTAGAGTGACAGTAGGAGTGAGTCAGATCCTGAGATTGAACGCACCTGCAACCAACTTCGGAGACAACAGCGAGCTAGACTGGCTATGGTGGAGCGCAGAGACGGCCAATTGAGCAGCGAGTCTGAGGACGAGTACGAGATGGAAGGCGATAACAACCCACCTCCGGCGAACCAGCTCCTGGGGAATGACCCCAATCCCCAGGGAGCCGGGGTTCATCATCATCCACCACCACTGGGTCCCACCTTGGAGTACTACTACACTCCACGGATTGCTGACATCCGCCCGGTCATCCTCTATCCGCCCATTCCAGCAAACAACTTCGAGATCAAGCCATGCTTGATTCAACTCATTACATCCTCTATCCAGTTCCATGGCTTGAAGGATGAGGAAGCCCGGGTGCATCTTTCCCATTTTCTGCAGCTGACGAAAGGGTTCAAGCTTAACGGTGTCCCGGATGACGCAATCCGCCTTCACCTCTTCTCCCATTCTCTGGCGGGGAATGCTAAGAGGTGGTTGGAGACCCAGCCCCCACTGTCCATCACTTCTTGGGACGATCTGGCAGACAAGTTCGTGCACAGGTACTATCCGGCATCGAAGACCATAGAGATTCAGCGGGAGATCACTCACTTCCGCCAAGAGCCAGATGACTCACTTCGTGATGCATGGGAGCGGTACATGGGATATTTCTGGCAGTGTCCCCATCATGGCTTCAGTGATGCATTCACAGTGGGGAACTTCTACAGTGCCCTCACCCCAGACAGCCAGAGGGTGATTAAGTCTCTATGCCCAGGAGGGGATATTCTTACTAAGACTCCACCCGAGCTGAACCAGATGATCAGTACCCTGGCTGCCCGAGATCATTCCTGGGGGCAGAACAGCAGAGGCAGAAATTCCAGGGACCGTGGTGTGCACGCTATGGAGGCCAGGTCCGGTTTAGAGCAGCAGGTGGCTGAGTTGGTGCAGACATTGAAGCAGCCCCATAGTATTCTTCCGGGTCGAGGTACAGCTACACCTCCAGTAGTTCAGTGTCAGTGGTGTGAGAGTCCGAACCATTTAGTGGAGGACTGCCAGGCTATGCGGGAGTCCTCTACTCCCCAAGAACAGTTGGCCTTCATCGCCAATGCTCGGCGCCTCGATCCATACAGTAACACATACAATGAGGGGTGGCGCCAACATCCCAACTTCGCTTGGAGTAGCAACACCACTAAACCACCTGGTTTCCCGGCACCAGCAGGTGGTTTTCAGCAGAGGCAGCCTTTCCAGGCTAGACAGGGGCCAGTCCCTCTCCAGCAGCCCCAGCGTCAGTATGCCGAGTCAGCAGCAGCCCCAGCTCCCGATAATCAGATGACCGAGCTGAAGAACATTTTGGCGGCATTCATGACTACCAGCCAGGCGAATTTCATGAGGGTGGACCAGAGCATAGCCTCACTGGAGGCAGGACAGAGGAACCAGGGTGCCATTTTGCAAGATTTGCAGAACCAAGTTGGTGCCATAGCTCGCCAAATTACTACCCTGGCCCCGGGGACTCTACCTGCCACCACCGTTCCCAATCCACGTGAGCCGCTCCAACAGCTGGATGCCATCTTTACCAGGAGCAGCAAGACCATTACTGCTGATCCTGCCCCGGCCAGGCAGGAAGAACCTCTACCTGCTTCAGCACTTCCAGCCGACGATGCAAAAGCGCGGGTGGAGAAGGAAGCCCCCGCTCCTAAGCCACAACCAGTGGTTAAGGAGCATGTGCCCCAGCTTCCCTTCCCCACTCGCCTACATAAAGATAAGCTGGAGACTGAGTTTGCCAAATTTATGGCAATGTTGAAGCAGCTCAACATCAGCGTACCATTTGTGGAGGCACTGTCGAAGATGCAACAAGAAGAAACTTGGGGATCTCTCAACAGTGCTGCTGAGTGAGGAGTGTTCTGCTATCCTGCAGAACAAGCTGCCCGAAAAGCGCAAGGACCCAGGGAGTTTTACTATCCCTCTTACTATTGGCAGCATGCATGTAGGCAAGTCCTTGGCGGACCTAGGCGCTAGCATTAATGTCATGCCATATAAGTTGTTTAAAAAGCTAGACCTAGGTGAACTTAGCCCTACTAGGATGAGCATTCAGCTAGCTGATCGTTCCGTTGTGCATCCTAGGGGTATCATAGAGGATCTGCTTGTTAATGTGGGTGAATTCACATATCCTGTTGACTTTTTATTCTGGATATAAATGAGGATGTGGATGTGCCTTTGATTCTAGGTAGACTATTTCTTGCCACCGCCAAGGCACTTATTGATGTGCATGATGGTAAACTGATCCTGCGTGCAGGAAATGAACAGGCTACTTTTTCTGTGACTGAATTCGATCACTGTGCTATGATTGCTGTCACACCTGTGCATGCTATTTCTGACCAGGTACACGAGCCTTTCGTGTATCCTTCTTCTCCTGCATCTCCTATTTTACAGGACCCCCCTCTCACTCCTGCGCCGCCACTCCATCCAGCCTCGCCTCCGAACGAAAATATCAAGGGGGAGTGGCGGCCGAAGCCGCCGGTTGCCAAGCCTGCACGGAAGAAAGGTGGGGACTACTATGAGCTGGTCCCACCTCCTGCATCACGATCACCCTGGCCATCCGCGTACTCACTTGCCTGCATTCTGCCTGATGGCCAGGTCGAGCTAACCAATGCTGGTGGTTGCACCCGTCGGGTGCACGGTCACCACCTGAAGTTGTACCTCAAGAGCGATGTGGATCCGCTCTTGGAGGCACCTGTTCCTGCACCACGCTGATTATCCACCATGGGCGTCCAGCTACAAGACGATAAAGAAGCTTATGGGGAGGCAACCCCACCGCGGGTTTTCATTTATTTCTTTTGTTTTGGGTCGGATTGCCAATAGTTTTGGCTTTGGTTTGTTTCTTTCGTTTTGGATGATGTAATATTGGGCTGACCATTGGACCTAACATATGGTGTTTGAGCTCTTTGGTTTCCTTTAGCTGTGCCTGTATTCCCGACTGGTCCTCTCTCCAGTCCGTTTCATGCCGACTGGTCCATTTCCAGTCTCCTGCAGTCTGTGCACACCGGTAACATCGTTCCCCTTTCCTTCCCTCTTCTCCATTGAGGGCAATGTCGATCTTAAGTGTGAGGGGGATGTTTATCTTTTGACTGCATTAGATCTGTTTGTGTGCTTGGAGCCTAGTCCACTGTCCAAATTTTTAAAATTTGAGGGCTCCAAGTACGTGTTCCTTGCAATTGCCTGCTCAGTATGCTTTGAATTGACAGTCTCTGTAGTAATGTGCAACCTAGGGAGGTAGTGTAGCACTATGGAGGATGTTGATGCATTTAAGACGTCTCATTTCTTCTTCATACTGTGTTGGTTGATTGAGTGAATTAGTGATCTTAGGACCCTTGAATTGTGTGGTGTTGTGGACTCTCTGCCTGTCATGGACTCTTGTATCATGTTTTGAAAATAACAGGTGCTCGAAAATGTGCTTTAAAATAACGTCTCCCGTGCGAATAGGGCGAAAGTGTGTAAGGGGAGACGGGAATCCATTCCCAATTTCCACCTACTACCTCCAGCCCCCTTACATGTCTTTCCCCCGCACGAGGCTCGAGACACCCGCTCCTGGCATGGCCGGTAAGAGCCGGGCTCCCGCAAAACCTTTGCTAGGTGGGAGCCCTCGTTTTCTGAAAAAACAGGTTGGAACCCTAGGAAAAAAAAAGAAAAACAGAAAAACAAGCAAAAAGAAGAAAGAAAAGGGGTTCCAACCATCTTCAAGAGGAAAATCGAGCACCTTGAAAAAATGTGAGTCCATGATCTTTTGTGTTTGAGAGTCTCTTCATCCACGATTCATTTGTCCTCTGTTCACTATTTGCCATGCTGCCGACTCGAGACTAGTGCTCTCGCCGAAGAAGCTATGAGATGACTTGTGCGTCGGTTGACCTCGTAAGCTGCTAAATGATCTAGGAAGTCCTCTACCTACGATCGAGGTTGTTTGTTGCTATAGAGGTCTGGAGAGTTGCATTGGTTTGAGTTAGGTTTGCTTGGGGACAAGCAAACGGTTAAGTGTGGGGGAGTTTGATAGACCGATAATTACACATGTTTTGACCCCTTTTCTGGAGCCGTTTGAGATGTGGATTCTCGTGTTTTAAGCCGATTTCACACGAGGTTGTACGTTTGTGTCATATTTCAGGACTTGGCGGTGGAATCGAGGCAAAGGAACGAGATTTGGGTCGAAAGGAGCAAGTAAGGCTTGGAGTGTGCTGGAGAGCCAAAATACCCGGCCAAAGGCAGGAATACCCGACCGGGTATTTTCTGGCCATGGTCGGGTATTTCCCACTTTGGGCGTCCGTGAGAAACAGAAGGGGGCCCGGGCAGGAGGCTTAAATCCCCGGTCGGGGATTAATGGTCATGACCGGGGATTTTCCCTTCACTGAAGCGGCGCGTTTTGAGCATACCCGGTCGAGACCCAAAATACCCGACCGGGTATTTCGACCGGGTATCGCGACCAGGCAGCAGATTTAAGGGAAAGGAAGGCTAACATTCAAGGGTTCCGAGTTTTTGAGAGATAGAGCGATTCCTAGAGAGAGAAAGCGACGAAACAGAGTTCCCAAGTGCCATAGCTTGATCTTCATCACCATTGGAGCCCGGCTTGAGCTTGGAGAAGTGCCGATTAAACGTCCAGGAGCAGAAATCCATCTTCACAGTATGATTTTCGCGTCTGAATCTGCTTTTGCTTCTTTCTCTATGGAGTAGTTTCCCCATTCATCTGGGTATGGGGAACCCTAGATTTGTATGCTAGGTCTGATTGTATGAACCCAAGTACAGAGTTTATGAATTGATTATATTAGATTGAGGTTTGAATGATTGAATGACTTGAATCCTGATCAAATTCCTGTTGTTTCTACTTTGACCTAGAATGAGAATATCTGCCTAGGTTGATAGAGTATCCTTAATTGAAGGTAGCGAATTGGTGACTTTAGTCGAGGAGCCAATTCGCTATTCTGTACCGAATTCAATTCGGTAGTGGAGGTTTGGTTCATTAGGGCCTCAATCTGTTTACTCCGGTGGAGGTTAGTCGCCCGCTAGAGACTCAGATTGAGAGGGTCTGAAGACCTTTAGTCGAGACTTCAGACTATTTAAGAACCTTCCGCAGTATAACTTTCATGAAAATTGAACTTGGTAAATTACAATCCGGTTTAACTGCAGTCTAGGGGGAACCATATCCGGGTGACCTCTCTTAACCTGAAAACAACCGTTTAACTTGCTTTGCGTTTTTGTTTGTTTGAATCTGCACTAAAAGTTCACTGCTAGATAACGAAAATTCACCGAGTAGTCATCACATCTAGGACCCGGGTTGACAATAAAACCCAAACCCGCAATACTACGCTTTAGGAAGTGGTTTCACTTGGCCCTTTTCTAGAGTGACAGTAGGAGTGAGTCAAGTTTTTGGCGCCGTTGCCGGGGACGGCTAGGTTGTTGAAGAAAAGTGATTTCTGTTACTTTAGCATTTTCATTTTCGCATTGAGTGTTTGTTCTTTCCCACTTGTGCCTTCACGGGTTTGCATTGCTTGATTGTGTGCCGATAGTGCATGACCCGTAGCCAGTCGGGAGATTTACTGCCGTTGGATCCTGAGATTGAACGCACCTGCAACCAACTTCGGAGACAACAGCGAGCTATACTGGCTACGGTGGAGCGCAGAGACGGCCAATTGAGCAGCGAGTCCGAGGACGAGTACGAGATGGAAGGCGATCACAACCCACCTCCGGCGAACCAGCTCCTGGGGAACGACCCCAATCCCCAGGGAGCCGGGGTTCATCATCATCCACCACCACCGGGTCCCACCTTGGAGTACTACTACACTCCACGGATTGTTGACATCCGCACGGTCATCCTCTATCCGCCCATTCCAGCAAACAACTTCGAGATCAAGCAATGCTGGATTCAACTCATTACATCCTCTATCCAGTTCCGTGGCTTGAAGGATGAAGGAAGCCCGGGTGCATCTTTCCCGTTTTCTCCATCCTCTCTTCTTAAGCTTCGAACCCTAAAAATTCTCCCTTCCAAATCCACTTGACCCTTTACCACAACGGTGTCCCACTTTTTCCGCTAAAACTCCTCTAGTTTATCGGCGGCTTCCATCCTGTCTTGTTTGTCTATTTCCATGCTCTGCGATTGGCTTCTTTGGATTGATTGGAACCCATAATCCGTCACTTTGTTCGTTACCTGTTGTCGTTCTCTTCTCTCTCTCCATTAGCAGCTCCATCTCGAGAGCTCAATAGTTGAGGTACGAATTTCTTTCTTTTTCTTGGACTCTCTTTCTAATGGCTAGCGTTGCAGCCAATTTATAAAATGGTGTGAGTGTAGTAGTTGTTCTTCTCTTGAACATACCAATAGCAGCTGCAAATGAATAGAAACACTGCAAATCCTAGCTGTATTTTGTTCAATCTATCTCAACACACAACAGAAATTCAAACCCTAAGGTGAAATTGAACGGTTGTTCCCATAATAGCCGAATGAGTTATGTACAGAGAGGCCAACTCATAGTCTACTAACCATAGTTAACCCATAATTAAACAGGTAAACCAAACACAAAAGTAACCTTTTTTACTCTTCCAAGTCAATGAGTGGTTTCATCCAAGTTGTGATGGGTCTCTTCTCTTTCTTGTCGGCATGGTGGTGATGAATATTGCGGTAAAGAAAAACCAAACATGAATGGCTAAAGAACGACACTTCAATATTGCTACACTTCCTACCTGCTCTAGAGTGGAGAGAAAACACGACAATAGTCCTATTTAATTTTCCCATTTGGTTCTTTGTGTGATTGGGTACTAGCTATTACTATTCACTATATCTAGTTAAGTTGTGTTTCGTCTTTGTTTATTTGGTATGTGATTTATAAATTGCAAGTTTAGAAATAGAGGATAGTATTCGATGAGGGATCTTGTTTGCCATGTTTCATTCCCTTTTTTCTAATACAACATTTGTTTTATGAGATATTTGTATCCTCCAATTAATGTATTAATATTTGGTTTGTTGTTCACTTTGATGGATAAGGATTTCAAGTCGCCAACTTGGTTAGAAGGGACAACAAGGCTGTCAAAGATACCATATCACTAATTAGAGGTTTTTTCTCATTCATTTCTATTTAATTTATACTTATTCGATAATTAGAGTCTAACAAAATTGTTATACTAGGAGGGACAAATCTTGGATGAGAAAGAAGAAATTTAGCATAGAATACATTCAAGGGGATTAGATCTTTCATAAGTTTTGTAGAGGAACACATTGGTCATGACAATGATGTTTATTGCCCTTGCAAAAATTGTTTAAACGTTTATAAAGAACCCCTTCAAGGAGTTTTTGCCCACTTGATGATTAATGGAATTGACCATGGATATACAACTTGGGTATATCAAGGTGAGTCATCTGATTCCTATATGGATAAAATTAGTGATATTGGTGTTGATAATTTGATGGATGGTTATAAAGATTTTGATGATGAGTTTTTTGACTTATTAGATGAACATCAAAATTTCATCCATAGTGAAGTAACCAATGGAGGTGACTTTACTAATAAGGGTTATGAAGAGTATGCAGAGATGTTGGGTACGACTCAGGAGGAGTTATATCCTAATTGTACAAAGTATTCCAAATTTTCATTTATAGTGAAGTTGCTTCACTTAAAAGTTTACAACAAGTGGAGTAATAAGTCGTTCAACATGTTGTTGAAGTTATTACAAGATGTCTTACCAGAAGACAAAGTAGTTCCTAGCTCTTTTTATGAGGCAAAGAGTATGTTACGCAGTCTAGGTTTGAGATATATCCCCATCCATGCATGTCGATATGATTGTGCCATATATTGGAAGGAGAATGAGTTTCTTGAAGCCTGTCTGGTGTGCACAACATCTAGGTGGAAAATGGATGACAGGAAAGGGAAGAGAATTCCATTGAAGTTGTTGCGATACTTTTCGTTGAAATCAAGACTTCGTAGGCTATATATGTCATCTAAGACGACGACTGAAATGAGATGGCATAAGGATAAATGCAATGATGATGATGGTTGGTTAAGACATCCTGCAGACTCAAAGGAATGTAAGGATTTTGATCTTTAGGTCCCCTCGTTTGCTGAGGATGCTCGTAACGTACGACTTGGTCTTGCTAGCGATGGGTTTAATCCTTTTGGAAATATGAGCAACTCATATAGCATGTGGCCGGTTGTTATGACTCCATATAATGTTCCTCCTTGGATGTGTATGAAGGAGCCTTATATATTATTGACTTTGCTGATTCTTGGACCTATCGCACCTGGAAAAAATATAGACATTTACATGCAGCCTCTAATTGATGAGTTGAAAGTTATGGTCGGATGGTATCCAAACATTTGATACTCATTGGAAAAGTGACTTTCAACTTCATGTTGCAGTATTATGGACTATCAATGACTTTCCTGCATATGGTAGTTTGTCGGGGTGGAGCACAAAAGGATATCTTGCTTGTCCTGTTTGTAACAAGGACGAACTTGGACAAAGATTGAAAAGCAAAATAGGATATTTTGGACATCAACGCTTTCTACCCATTCGACATAGGTGGAGAAAAGATAAGAAGTTCAATGGAAAGCGTGAAATGAGGTCGCCTCCTTCTTTCTTACTATGTGAAGATGTGATGGAACAATTGAGGCATGTGACAGATAGAATTCCTCGAAAACACCCAGGAATTGTTAACAAAAGGAAACGCCCTTCAAACGACTTGAATTGGGTGAAACGAAGCATTTTTTTTTCCCTCTTCCTTATTGGGGAAAGTTCAAATTGAGGCATAATTTAGATGTCATGCATATTGAGAAGAACATTTGTGACGATGTAGTTGGGACTTTGTTGAATATGTCGGGTAAAACAAAAGACACTATTAAGGCCATACAAGATTTACAAGAAATGGGTATAAGGGATGAGTTGCATCTTCAAGGAAGAAGTGATGGAAAATATGAAATGCCTATTGCATGCTACACCATGACAAAGGAAGAACGAAGAGATTTCTGTCACTTCTTAAAGAAAGTCAAGTTCCCTGATGGTTATGCTTCTAATATCTACAGATGTGCAAATGCTAGTGAGGGAAAACTAACGGGGTTGAAAACTCACGACTGACATATCTTGCTCCAACGATTGCTGCCAGTTGGTGTTCGATGAAGCATGGATGAACGTGTTTCAAGTGTGTTAGCTGAGTTAGGTGATTTCTTCCATCGTTTGTGTTGCAAGACTCTAAGAGAAGAGGCAATTAGTGGGTTAGAAGCCGACATCATCACCATTTTGTGCAAGCTGGAAATGATTTATCCCCCAGCATTTTTGACGTAATGGTGCATTTGGCTGTCCACCTACCACATGAAATAAAGATTGGGGGTCCAGTTCAATATCGATGGATGTATCCGATCGAAAGGTGTGATTACTTGTTAATAAATTATTACAACTTAACGTATTTCTAATAAACTAGGTTTCTCAATCTTTACTAAGATTTTATATTAGGTATTTGAACACTTTAAAAGGATTTGTTCGAAATAGAGCTCGTCCTGAAGGGTCTATCGCCGAGGCATATCTTGTCGATGAGTGTTTGACATTTTGTTTGATGTATCTCGATGTAATTGAGACTCAGTTCAATGCACTTGAGAGAAACTTTGATATCGAAGTAGATGGAAAATTATCAGTTTTCTCAAGTAAGCTACGACCTCTTGGTCATGGAAAACCTGTCACAATGTCAGCGGAGGATTTGGATATGGTCCATTGGTATGTGCTTAGCAATTGCGAGGAGGTTCTACCCTAGTTTGTGTACATTTTCAACCACTTTTATACTCTTAATGTCTTTGGTGCTCTCATGCTTCGATTTTGACCTTGGTTAGGGAACATTTGGATTCAATTGGTGTTATTGATCCTAAGAGAAAGCAAGAAATACATCGGAGTCAATTTTCAAATTGGTTTAAAAAGCGAGTGAGCTAATGTGAACACTAAATGTTTAATGAGTTAATATTTGCATGAACTGAATTTCAAGTGGTTATCAATTCACTAGTGTTTGTTCATTTGTTGATAACAAATGCATTGTGTTCCAACCGAGATGATGAAAAGATGTTGGCATTGCATGCACTATCTTGTTTCCCTTCCGATGGTGTTGTGAAGTATACAGGCTGCATTATCAGTGGGGTTAGGTTTCATACGAGGGAGCGAGAGAGTCGCCTCAAGACGCAAAATAGTGGCATCGTTGTGGAGGGGAACCATCTTGATGAAGTCATTGACTTCTACGGGGTTCTTGTGGATATTGTTCGGCTTGATTATGTTAGAGATAAACATGTTATCCTCTTCAAGTGCGAATGGTTTGATGTGGATAGGAGAAAGTCAAGGATAATGAAAGATGGTGCAATTACAAGTGTTAAAGTGGATCGCCTATGGTATTCGAGTGATCCTTACGTTTTAGCTACTCAAGCTAAACAAATATTTTACATCAATGATTCGAAGATGGGGTCAAATTGGCGGGTTGTCCAACGATTGAACCATCGTCACATATTTAGTGGAGACATTGAGAGTAGTGATATTTTAGATGATGATGATATAGTAAACGACGATGCTGCCTATCAAGATGATGAGCTAACAGATGTAGCTCCTCCAATTATGATTGTTGATGGTGATGTCAAAAGATCGTTGCATAGAGCGGGTGTTGTAGCCGAAGTGATTGATCGGGTAGCTGTGGAAGGGAACAAAAGAGCTGAATTGCATCAAGGGGCTGAAGAAGAGCAAGATTCTGACCATTCAAGTGATAATGAAGCTCAGTTCGCTGAATTGCATCAATGGGTTGAAGAAGAGCAATATTCTGACCAGTCAAATGACGAAGCATAGATGGACTCGGTGTCACATAGCTCTAAAGATAAAGATTGAATATTAATAGGAAATTTCATGAACAAATTATGTGATGGCGTTGGACATTGTTGTTTTCAGTTTGACTTTGACTAGTGTTTATGATAATGACACTGTGATAATATTTATATGCTTAATTTTTTTGTGTCCCACAGTCCAAACAACTTAGTATGGTTGGTTACTATTTTAAATTCTCTTAATATCTATTGGCTATCCTAATTATGACAATATGTCTTATGTTCAGGTCAACTAATGGCACCTTGTTTGTTCAAAGCAAAGAATGGGCATCATGCAACTATGGGCAATGTTTTGAAGCGCAGCTCTGTATCAAATGCCCCACTACCACAAAAAAAAAAGACCAAAACTTCTTCAAGTTCAATCCAAGGTGAGTTAGAACATGCCACCCCCAATGAAAACATAAATTGAAGTTTTAGGAAGTTATTTGCTTTCTCATTTGCTTTTGTTACTACTGATGTGCCTCTATTAGAGTAAAGATCATTCATGACTTGATGTTTAGTAATCACTCCTGAATTAAACATTCGTCTTACATGGATTGTCACTCATACTTTTGTATTGATTCTTATAGCAAGGCTAAAGGGGACAGGTGGTACTTTTCACAATATTGGAAACCCAACATCTCACGATAAGAAACTACCGTAGTCTTCCATTATTATGCAAGCTAAGGTGGTTGTTGCAAGTGAAGAACAACCATCGACGGGACCAACTAGTACGATGCCTACTTCGTCTAGTGAGCCTAGTCATACTCAATCATCAAATACAAATATCTCTGAACCTTCCAGGGAAGCATGTGAAGAAAATATCCAGCAAGGAACTGATACAAGTAAGTTCTTTGATTATTAGTAACTAGCCCCTTCACTTTTGATTAACGAGTCATTTATAACTTTTTTCCATTCAATTGGAATGTCAAGGTGGCACGGTTACTCAAAAGAAGAAAGGTAGAGGACCCACACGAGGGGTTAATCTGCATAAGAGAACTGAGAAGGCTGGAAAGAAACCGGAAGTTCAGATTGATGCATTCTTAGGTCGGCCACTGATAAGGAAACAAAGTAATGATTTAGGCAACTCACTTGGCCTAATTTCGATTTGTTTTACTGGCCCATTGATAAGAAAGACAATACTAATCTTTTGGAAGAGGTCATACTGAAGTTGCAGGTATTTGATATAATTATATTTTGCTTGTTTAATTCCATTCTCACCCCACTACATATGCATTTATCTTATTATAGCTTAAACTGGATATGGGAAATATAAGAGAAAACCCAGTGGAGATGGAAAAGCTTTGGGCCCACTTTCTGAAAAGTGTTAGGGAAAGAAGGTGCATAACAAAGACCGACTTCTATACTGTCAACAAGCAAATGGCTAGACAAACAAGCCTAGTTATTTAGATGCACAAATATGGAAAAATTTGTGTGATCATTGGGACACTGAGAAAGTTCAGGTATGCTTCTTATACTTTTAATTTTAAATATTAATGCCAAATAGATGAAATTAATCACTTCTAACATAATTATTTTAAAGGAAATTGCTGTAACGAATGCGAAAAACCGAATTCATGTGCAAAATCTGAACACTCAGGGAAGTGCAGCCTATGTTAGCATGTTTCAAGAGAAGGTGACCTTCACCATTAGTATTATAATTTACAGTTTTGTGCCATGACCAACTACTAACTTGTTATTTATTTGTTGGTTCTTATGAACGCTAAACAGAAAGCACAACAAGAGAGTGGTGATTTGACGAAGATGGAATTCTTCAAATGGTAGGGTACCGAGAACACTGGAGAATGGAGAAACCCAAATAAAAAAGAACAATATGTAAGTTTGAAGCTTGATGAGTTAGTTCATTGTCATCTTGTTCTGTGTTCCTACTGGCGGCTTTGTTTTTGTTTTTCTCTGCAGTCAATGCTGATTTTTTCTGGGCACCTGTTGATACCTGGCTGGTTTTGTGATGGATCCCTTTTTTCTTTTGTTCTGTGCTGATGGAGATGGAATTTCACCACTATAAAAAAAAATTAACTTGAACCTTTGCATGTTAGAGTTGGAAAAGTTACTGCCTACTATCCATATCTTACTCGTCATTTTATTATGTTAGCACTAATAAGGTGGGACAAAGCGGGACAAAGCTACTTCCCATGTTTCATTCTTCTACCAACTACCCATACCTATGTTATAATTTGTAAATATTAAATCTTTGTCAGTGAGGTCCAAACTTTTATTTTATATATTCTTTACCTCTATTACCAGAGAGTGTTAACTCGAATCAGTGCGACTATTATTCCATATCGATTTTTTTCACTTGTGAGGGTAAGGTGTTCATTGCCTCGTAAGATTTGTGTAGGAAAAAATGCTGAAACTTGTGGAGACTACTCGAGATAGTGAGCATCCTATATCTCCCGATGAGGCTTTTCATAAAGTTTTGGGTTACTGCTCGGGGTACTGTCATGATCTTGGATATGGCCAAGCACCCCATCTAAAAAAAGAGATCATGTAGAGGCTGATTATGCACAACTGTTCAAGGAAAAAACCCAGCTACAAGATAGGTGTGCAAATCTCGAGGATCTTGTGTCTCAACTGAATGAAAAGCAAGCCGAGTTAGATCAGCAACTTGCAATGGCTAATGAAAAGTATGCAAGTACTGGAGAACAGCTAGAAGAGTTTAGGAGTGTCATTTCCTTCCTTAAGGGTAAAGGCATCGTGTAGCTAAACTAGTAAGATCTTAATCTGACTTCAACACATTTTGAATTTCCCTAGAGCTGTAATTTTTATTCTTGAAATAGTACAATCATTTTGAATTTCCCACGGGCTGCCAAATATAGAGGCAAAGGTTGGATAAGGTGTTGTTTCATTGCTTGTGCATGAACAGTAGTATAAAATCATAACATGTTTTTCGATGGACTTTTGGGATTAATGTACCCCAAGCTATTGGTGTAGTACTGTTCCTTTCTTGATTGGGTTTAGTGCACATTACCGTACATATGTTTAGCATTTTGGGTGCACAATATATAGCTTAAGGAGAAAGGCTTAGCTAACCTAGAATTTTGGTAAGTGAATCTCTCTTAATTGTATCTTTAACTTATATTGAACTTTTTGACTGCTATTTTTATGTACCTAAGCTATCATAGATTCATAGTAACACGATACTTTTTGTTGATTGAAATGCTTATGCAGGTTATCAACTAGCATTGGCATTTTGGCCATGGACAATGATATCGATTCATGAGCATGAACAATCAGTGTTGCATATATGTTAACTAGCATTGACATTTTGGCCATGGACAATGATATCGATTCGTGCGCATGAACAATCAGTGTTGCATATATGTTAACTTTTGCACAGCAATATGTATTGAGAGCTACTCATGAAATTTCCCAAGTTTATATTTTAACGGTGAATCAGATCCAAAGTAGTAGTAGATGATCTATGAATCTATGTTGGAGTATCTTATGTGGGCAATGATATTTATATATGAGACGTGTATTATGAAACAATGACTTGAGTAGTGCTAATTTTACAGAGCAGAGTTCATTATTATGCTATATAAATAAAATGAAGCAGGAAAAAATTAGAAAAAACCTTTTGAAGAATTTGTTAGATTCAGCGACGGATTATTTCATTGCAATAGGTATTAACATCAGCAATGGCCACTTGTCGTCCCAGAAATTCTTACAATCTGCAACGCGGTCTTCCGTCACAAATAATTCTATTCGGCAACGGCGAAAACATTCGTCACTGGAACGAATGGTAATAGCAACGGAAGCCATCGTCGTAGAAAATCCATACCCTTTGCAAATGTACATTTTTTGCGACGAATATGTGACATTTTTCTGCAATGGAATATTATCGTCGCAAAATGTATCTTCGGCGACGATGTTTTCGTCACTGAAGAACCACATTTTCAGCGACGACTGTGATCTATATAGCATCAGTGCTTTAATGTACAACTTAAAGTTGTACCATAACATTAAATGTATAAGTTTAGGTTGTACCATGAAAGAATTTGTATCATTATGTTATGATACAACTTTACAACTTGAAGTTGTACCATCAAATTTACAAGTTCAAGTTGTACCATAAAAGAATTGGTGGTGATTCTGTTTATCTTATTGTTGGTTTAATTTTGTGGATTCAAATAGAGAGCTGCTCGGAGACTAGAAGAGAGAGTGGGTAGAAAGTGGGAATTGGTGGTGATTCCTCTGCTTCTCAAATGAAGAACAGAAGAGTGTGCGAGTCAATTTTTTTTTTGGCGATTCATTTGCTTCTCGGATGAAGAACAAAATAGAGAGTGGGTAGAAAGAGGGAATGAGCGGAAGTGAATGGTGGCGTTGATCTGTGTTGGGGCCGGTTAATAGGTCGAGCCATTTTAAGGGTTGGGTTGGAAGAATTTGATATGACAAGTTTTGATGATGTGGCGGGTGACATGGCATTTCTGTTAGGCTGACAGAGCACTTCTGTTTGCCACGTCAGCAGTTAACTGACTCCATTAACAGAGTTGGATAGAGACTAAACAGAGAGTAACCAAAGTTGAACTGTTTAACTAATCTTAATGACCTCTGATGGAATTAAATATTTCTAGTGACCAAACATGAACGTTTTTAATAATCTCAATAACCAACTTTGTAATTTACCCTAAAAGAATTTGTACAAAATGTATATATAGGTACAATCTGAAGTTGTACCATAACGTTAAAAGTACAATTTCATATTGTACCATAAAGGGAAAAAAACTATAGCATCAAAATACTATATAGCATTGTAAAATTCCTCCTATTAAAATACTTTATGAATAAGTTAAGTATAAGATACATACAAAATAGTTAATTTATTTAAAATAATTATACATTTAATAGTACATCAAAAGTCATAAAAAAATACAAATTGCTCATGATTTTTTAGATATCTATTAATGGATGTTTTTACAAAAAAAAATTACAATTAACATCCAATAGTAGACAAGTAGCAGGAACAACCAATAAAAATAAGAATAAAAAAAGCACTAAAGTTTCCAAATGAGAGGGAGAACCTAATGCTGGTTCTTAATTCTATGTCCGCTAACACCCTTTTTGCAGGTCCAGCTCGCATTGTTTGGGAACCGGCGCCATGTTTCAGTGTGTGTTCCCTATATGGGGAACTCGTCAAGGAAAACTTTCTGAGATCTGACAGCTTTCCCGCCAAGGTGATTTGGCAGAGTGTCGTTCCTCACAAGATATGTGTGTTCATGTGGATTGCCTTCCAGAAAAAGATTCTCACGCATGATGCTCTTAAACGGAGAGGATGGTCATTTCCTAGCCGATGTGTACTGTGCGGCGAGAATGAGGAGACGATACATCATCTTTTCCTTCTCTGTAGGTTCTCCCGTGAAGTTTGAAATGTGTTGGGCAATTTTGTGCCAATTCAGGCTCCGTCTCAAGACATTGCTTCTGCTATTGGGTCGTGGCCTTGCTCTTCAACTTCAAGTCCGCAGGTGTGGTGTTCGAATGTCTTCTTGCACGCGTTCTGTTGGAGTATTTGGCTGGAAAGGAATGCTCGAACATTTAGGGAGGACTATGGCTCGGTTCTGGGCATTTGTTTCAAGATTATCTGTAACATTCATGACTGGTTGTGCGCCTCGAACAAGGTTGATAGAGTCTTTGCGGATCAGTGGCAGCATAATGCGACGGAGCGGCTCTTCCCAAGGGCTCCAAACTTTGCTGAGGAGGTTGGAGATGCTGATCAATCACTTTTGGGGAACCTGTGATTTCTGAGTGCGCTGCGCTGTTTTGTTCATTTCTTCCGGTTTTCTTTGCTCGTTTTTGGAGTGCGCTGCTTTATTTGTTTTGTGGAGTTTGGACTTTCAGATGATTTCTTGGGTTGCGTTGTGTTGTCTGCTTTTGTTTGTTGTCCTTCTCCTTCTTTTACTAATAAAATCTATATCATCATTATCCAAAAAAAAATATTAAAATCAATCAAAATGAAAACCCAGTAAGCTTATTTTTTCTGGAGATGAAATTGTTGAACTATGAAAAGATAATATTTCAGTACAAAATATTTTATTGTTAACTTTTTTGGTATGGCTTTAAAATTCTTAGGTTATAACCAAAAATATTACACTTTCCTCTAAATACTATATATTTTATTTATTTTAAAATTATGAATTATCTTAAATTCTTATTATTAATTCATGGGGTTCTAAATTGTTTTTTAGAGAAACTATTTTTTACCGTCACTTGAAATGTAACAATCGCCTATTATCATCTATGTTGGGAATAAAAATATGAAAAAGAGGCCAAACATATTTTTTTCTCCTAACTTTTTCCTTTCCCTCAATTTTCCTTCATTTTCTCATTCATAAATATAATGTATGTGAATCATCTAAAAATGTATTAATGTTAAAAATTAACTTAATTGACGGCACATGGAGAAAATTTTGACGATAGACTATAACAAAACTAGGAAGTAGGAACGAATTCCTGCATCCAAAGCACCTAGCAGAAAAAAGCATATACATATACGTGGAGTATAAGCTCACAAATACATACAAATCCCTTTTTCTTTATGTGGTCTAATTAATACACCAAATAAAAAAGGCGAAGTCCACTAGTTAGCACATACATCAAAACGCGGCGGGAAATGATAAAGTTAAGTAAAAAAAGTACGTTAAGTTATAAGACCGAAACACGTACTATGGCTACGCACTAACACATAGTTCGCCACATCTCCAAACGTATGATTAATTAAGCCTCACATTTTACGACCGGCGCCGGCTGGGTCATAAATTGAGACAGGTAACCTGTCTCCACATCAACCACGCCCGCTGCTGCATCCTCCACGCCGTCTTCGACCTCTTGATCGCTAACGCCGTCTAAGCCCTCACCTCTCGCCACGGGTAAGGGACACGTGGCCGCCACAGCGCAAGCGGCGGCGGCTGCGGGGACGTCTTTGATGCAGTTGTCGTTATTGTTATGATGTTGTGCGGCGGCAATGATTAGGTTGCCGACGTTGATGGTCGGCTTCTGCTGGGGCAGTTTGGCGGCTGCAGGTACGTGAATTTGGGGCAGGGAGCTCGTCTTCATGTTCTTGTACACCACGTAGAGTATCATTTGCACAACCCCAAACATGAATCCCACTATATTTGGTAGCTGCGTGTCACACCAAGGGATGAAAATGAGACTTACTTTGGATTATTATATAAAAAAAATGGGTCATTTTTGTACGTCTTTTATATTGTTAGAAACGGGAAATAAAATTAAAGGTGGTGGAGAAATCAGAAACAACTTACGGCAACGTAGATGTCCTTTAGGAAGACGCCGTAGAACAGCCACGTAATGGCGCTGAGCGTGAGAAAGAATGAAAGGTAGAAAGGCATGAACTCCACGCTCTTTGTTTTTATAACAAGTCTCTGCAAAAATCAAGCAAACATATAGAATCACAGTAATGATTAATTACTTCCCTATTGGTACTTAAAAATCATCTTTGGAGTCTACTAATAATTCAATTAGGACTAATTGATTAGTTTCATCATATATAAAACTTAAGTCTTTCGTTTAATTAAACCCTTGTGAGATCCTATCTATAGATTTTAAATCTCAAGCTAGGTTGAGGGATATGGTAGTGACTAGTGAATGAGTTATATTTTGTGATCTCTCATGGTAGTGAATTATGCTTACCATCAATGCAACCGAAAGCGCGATTCTATCTAGAAGCGGAAAAGAGGTAAAATCGTAAAGCGTAGAATCAAAACGTAAAAGTGTAAGTTTTTTAGGCATATTGTAAAATAGCCAAAATATGTTAAGTACGACATATACTGTGTATCATATGAGATAACATAATTTAGATAAGTTAATAAATACATGCAATTCTGAACAATAAGTTCATAAACATAGATCTTTAGCAATAAACCACCCTCCCCTCTATGCTAATGAATTTGGGAAGGGCCTAGCTAGTGAATTAGATTACTCTATTGAAGCTGAGAATGCATCCAAGCACCTGCCATATATCTTTTAATCTGAAATATATCATATTGTTGGTGATTTACCTTTAAAATATACTTTTTTATAACTAATTTCACGAAAAGAATACCCATTTAGTGACCTTGAAGCGTAAAACGTTTTGTTGACCTAAAAACATAAAACTGTGAGTTTTTAAGTTTTAAAACGCGATTTTTACTGCATTGCTTACCATGATGGTTAAGGGAGCTGCAAACACAGCGACAGAGAAAGCAGCACAGATCCAGCCGAGAACCACGAGCCGGTTAGTGAAGAAATGGGTAAGGAGGAGAATGAGGCAAAACCCACCCAAGTTGAGAACCACAACTGTCCTCAGGGTCGCCATCTGAGAGCAAATTAAGCATAATAATTAAGGACACTTAATTTAACGATAGAGCAAGTAATTAATTAATTAATCAAGTAACTAATTGCGTAGGTAGGTAGGTAGAGATACCCTAGTTTGGTTTGGTGCGTAAAAAAGGTAGAGAGCGATGTAAAGCGACTGGATGAGGCAGCCCAGGGAGTTGATGGTAATGAGAAGGAAGGCGTGGGGCTTGAGGGAAGCGTAATACAGCCATATCATTGAGCTGAAGAGTGAAACGATGTAGGGCAGTGATTGGAACCCTTGTGTCGATTTCTTCTTCCACACCCTCACAAACGTTGGCCTTCACAAGCAATATAATTAGTCTTTACCGAAACGAAACACTAGCTAGTACGTACGTACTACAGATATATTTTGTATTATTTTTTTCGTTCATAGAGAAAGCTCTAGGAAATACTCGTTCAGCGAAAAGAACTTCTTACACAGGAGCCAGAAAGACTATGAAGGAGATGATGTTGCCTGTGCAAAATTAATTAATTAGGTCACCAAAAACAAGAATATATGAATCACTACCAATAATAATACTAATAATAATAATAATGGAAACTAGTACCTAGGATGCCAAATGTGAAAACCAGTTGGTTTTCTGTGGCGAAAATGGCCATGGATGGATAGGATGGATGTTGTGCTCCCGATCGATTTCCCTTGCTTCAGTATCTCAAAAACCATACAATCTAAGAAAACTACAAAGCTGTGGCGCTTGTTTAATACATTCAGGCTGCATATATATATAGAGGTGGTAGGTATTTTATAGGGACAAAAGTTGCCACGTACGTAGGGTACAAAGCCTTTAATTTGGTATATGGAGGGTTAATTAAGTACATTCTTCATCTGCTAAAAAGAAATATAATGTTACCCTACTGCTTCTCAGTTTTGTTTCATAAACCAAATTAATTAACCAAACCTTTTTCTCCTAGTGATGTTCGTTCCAAATATTTTTACCATGCATGCTGTGCTGTGGTGGCGGTATGTCATACTTCCACTATTCATTAGAATATAAAGAAATATATATACATATAATAATAATAATAACTATTCCCACCACATCTTCATTACATAAAATAATAACCGTGTTCCCTTTTTTTAATGAAAACCCAGAAACGTTTGTCCCAAATTCTTTCACCTGTAAATATCTAACAAAACACATGAGAAAAGGGATTTTTTCTATGGGGTTTAAATCGGTTTTGGTTTGTGTTTTTGGTAGAATATACAACTCGTTGAGTTGTAGCACATACGAAACGGATATTCCCCATAAAAGGAGAATGGTACTGAAGGATTCAGATTTCTATTTGTCAGTCCACTCATATGCCATTTGTCCTAGCTCATTAGCAATTACACAGTGAATGGTCTTTTTGTCCCAAACTTCACATGATCGTTGCCAATGTTATTGCTTTGATTACGTAACCTCTTGAATATCTATGAATATTATTAAAGATATAATTGTGTTAGTGTGTTACTGTTTCGTTTGCTAATATGAACAAGATGTCATCATTTTAGCTCACCCGCAAGAATTCTGCTTCCATGTAAAATAGTTCCTCTCTTGTCACTTATGCGTGTGCCCTTTAAGTAGTGGCATTTTTTTATGGTTTGCATGAGATTAATTTGAAGGTTTGGTATTAGAGGTTGTATTAAAAAAAGTTAGCGATAGGGTATTTTGTATCGAAGTTGTGATTCAACCATTTCATACGTTAAAAATTACCTACCGATAGAATATTGGTATGGTCGAACCGCCAATACCGTATGGTTTCACAAACAATTATTTAGTTTGCATGGGATTAATTTGAAGGTTTGGTATTAGAGGTTGTACCAAAAAAGTTAGTGGTGGAGTATTTTGTATCGAAGTCGTGGTTCAATCGTGGTTTAACCATTTCACAGGTTAAAAACCACCTACCGTTAGAATATTTTTATGGCCGAACCGCCATTACCGTATGGTTTCACAAATACTTATTAATTCTTGACCAACTAACTCGACCGGGTCAACGGGCCAAACTGGATTCACAACCTCTGACACTACTGATAGTTAGCATTAGGGTACTTTGTGCTAAAATCGTAGTTCAATAGTGGTTAAATCAGGCTTGACACTTTGCTCCAACCAAAGCTTCGATGCATGTTCAGGAAAAAAAAATTGTCAAACCATTCTGACGGTCGTACCGAAAGAGTTAGCATTAGAGCATTTTGTCCTAAAACCGCAGTACAACCGTGGTTAAATAATTTCATACAACTAAAATCACCTACCGATTTAGATTCCGTTAGGACTTTTTTGATTGCACCGCCAGTACGGTACAATCATAGTTCAACCATGGTTAAATACGGCTTGACATGTTGCTCCAACCGAGCCTCGAATTATGTTAAAAAACCAAAAATTGTAAAACCATACCTAAGATTGTACCAAAAAGTTAGTATTACAGTATTTTGTACTAAAATTGTAGTTCAACCGTGTTAAAATCGGGCTTGACACATTGCTTCCAAGCCGAGCCTTGATTTATTATGTTCAAGAAAAGAAAACTAACAAAAATTGTAAAACTATATCGAAGGTCGTATCGGGAAAGTTAGAATTATGATATTTTGTGCTAAAATCATAGTTCAACGTCGTTAAATCAGGGTTGACACGTTGCTCCAACCCGAGCCACAATGTATGTTCAGGAAAAACAAAAAAAAAATTGTAAAACCATACCGAAGGTCGTACCAGAAAAGTTAGCATTAGGGTATTTTCTTCTAAAATTGAAGTTCAACCGCGATCAAATCATTGCATACAATTAAAAATCTCCTACCAATTTAGATTCCGTTAGAAGTTTTTCTATTGGACCACTGCTAAACACGGTTACAAATCAAATACGGGTTAGCAAACAATATATCTAATCATATGAGAAGCCGCAGCGAAGCGCGGCACATAATCCACCTAGTATATATATAACTGGTAATGACTGGTATATTCCAAATGATATGACTGTTACTTCTCCGTTTTAGAGTTTCTGCCAATTTCAATGGTCAATTAATACTTTCTATTAAATTAAACTTCGGGTTTGTGTTTAGCGAATCAGGCCATGGAGTGTATCCATTAGAAGTTTGCTAGTGTATAGTATCATGCCCCAAACTCGGTTTAATTTATGGTCTAGATAGTGATATCTCGCTATGAGTACCTGGAATATAGTATACTCCATGTGTACACCAGTCTGACCCATATTTATATATAATAATATAATATAAATGGATGGTTCTATCGTACACCAGGTAAAAATTGGTGTATGTCGTATACCAGACAATTTTCACTGCACGTATCCATCTCAACGGTCAACATAAATGCAGTTATTTATTTTATAATCCCACAAAAAATAGCACTCGTATTTATAATGATCATTGAGATGGACGCGTACGATGGAGATTGTCTGGTGTACGATACATATGGTGATGTATTCGTTGGACCCACTTTTTTGGGTGCATTCAATGCACTCGCCTCATAATCATCAATTTAGGGATGGCAATGGGTCGGGTCGGGGACGGATAGTGCATATCCGTTACCCTACTCAAAGTAGTTCGGGTTTTACCCATACCCATACCCACATAAGAAACGGGTAGAAAATCCAAACCATGCACATACCCGTTCGGGTTACGGGTATCCACGGTTATCCATGGGTAATAGTTTCTCTTTATAACTCTAACCAATATGTTAATATTCACACGTATTCTCACGTTATGTAAGACGAAAAGTACGACAATAATTCACTAGAATGAAGAAAATTAATTAAAACATTACAATTTCATAAAAATATTATATTTATATGCTAAATATAAAATATTTTAGAGAAAAAATTGATTATTTCTAGACAAAATACACATGCATGTGTATAATCGGGCGGGTTCGGGTTGGATAGTGAGAAAACCATGCCCACCCATTACCCATAATATTCGGGTTCGGGTTTTATCCATACCCACTAAAAATCATTCGGGTTCGGGTTTTACCCTACCCAATTAAGTCGGATTCGGGCGGCTATCCACGGTTACGGATATTATTGTCATCCCTTCATCATTCCGAGAAGGCAATTCATGTGAAAATGATATCAGTCAAAACTTGTGGATTGATGAACAAGAAACACTTGAATTTGTACAAAAATTATTCAAGATTTACTTTAATTTGAATGATTTAGAGTTTAGGGATCTAGGATTAGGGTTTACAATTTGGGATTTTGGGTTGGAATTCAAAATGGAAGGTCAAGGGGTTATGATAATGGACTGATTAGTTGTGATTCTATATTATATCATCATCTTAGACTATTGCAACCCATTAAAATTCAAATTCGATGTATTATTACCACTTTTAGAGTTGAGTGCACTGAATGCACCCAAAAAAGTGAGTGTATCGAAGTAGCCATATATATATGGTAATGATTGATATACGCCAGGAGTATAGTATACTCCACGTGTACGTTGTTAGATGTACTTAGATGAGGTCTGACCAATTTCAACTGTCGATTATAGTTTTCCTTCCATTAAATTAAATTTCGGTTTTGATTCAGCGAAACATATTGAAGTGGATACCGAATCAATTCTCATATAATTTGTAGGGATCAATTGACACATTTAATTTATTGTCTCAATCTGGCAGCCGGTTGATTATTCGACATGAAGTGAAATCAAATTATATGAGAAGCTCATGTGGAAAAAGGTTAGGGAAAAGGTAGGGTCAACAAAAGTTATGCAGAATTAAAAGATTGGGAGGTCTTCTTTGCACTAGCTTACTGGTATACATTTCCCTGTCGCATGAATTTTTCGCTAGGTGGAGAAGTGTGAGAGAGCATATGAGGTATTCATGCACTAATTAATTTCCCCGTTGATTCCAGATATTCGAGAGTTATAACCCAATTAATGCGTTCTATCTCAGTAGAGCTTTTTGTGACTGCGAGGCACGCGTGTATGGGATTCAGAGTTAGCTTCCTAGGGTTACATCTGGACACTGCGAGCTAATGAAAGGCGCATTCATGCTTGCATGCATCATCCACCCACCCAGTATTACACTTGTCTTTTTAATTACGTTTAGATCAGATCCCCATAATCTTTTCTAATGAGATGACACTTCCACATGAGTTAACAGAAAGATGCATGGGCCAACTTCAATATAGTAATAATAATAATAATCAGTATCCCCCGATCCATCTTCTTTTTATGTCTGGTACTAAAGTGCTTTACTTTGTTATGTTATCATCATCTAATTAATCTTCATTTGATGACAATTTTGATCTAATCTATTTTATCCGACCTGCTTTAGGGTGGGTATGGGTACTCTCACCTGACCTCACTTGTTCTGACCCGTCATATTCTCGATTTGTTTCAGTCTAAATTACACGTAGTTTTAATCAAATTATTTAGAGTTTTACTTTTATTACCTCATATTTAGCTATAGTGAAGTTGTAAATATGTCAGAACATCAATTTCTCAAATAATTAACTATATTTATGCTGTAATAGTCTGTTTTTAGATTTTCTAATGAAAAAAAATAATATTTTAATATTTTATCTTTAAATTTCTTAGTCCTATAGATCCACATCTCCCAAACTACGGGTGGCTATACGGTCCGGTCCGATTAAATTGGATCAAATTGATCCGGTCCCAGTTCGATCTTTTCGAGAATATAAGGACCAAAGATTGGATTGGATACAGTCTGGTCTTGATCCGGTCCGGTCCCAATTTTATCTTGATTTTAGGTGTTGGGGGTCTCGTATCCGGTATTTATCCGGTCTTTTACCTCAAATCTAAGCCCGAATATGAGATTGCATTGTTTGCTATCCGGTCCCAGCCCGGTCCCGATCCGGGTTATACGATCCGATTTCGCATAAAACCAAACAGTCTGGAACCAAATAGCCAGCCCTATCCCAAACCATACCTCATAATAATAAATATAAAGATACCACATTGTCATTCCTATATATATTTTAGTTATCCGGCTAGCATTTCAATGGTATGCATCTTAAAAGTCATTGTCCTTGTTGTCCTTTCTTAGCTACTTATTCATCATTTACGCTTTGCTTTCTTTTTCTTCAGCTATCCGGTTAACGATTGCAATCATTCTCCACATAAACAAAAAGATGCATGTGATGCCTCAGTAGCTGATTTATGGGTGGATCATAGATAATTGACGGCTAACAGCAGTCTCCTATATACTATATGGATCATAACTGAGAATTTAAAACCTTCATGACTAATTTTGCAACACATTTAAATGTGAAGATTTGGCGAATTTAGCCCATACGTTGAGTTGTGAGTTGTTCATTAGGGTATAAATAATCAAAGTGTATAGAGAACGCAGGAGGGATAAGTACACAGTGGTTACAAGCAGGGGCGTAGCCAGAATTTCGACTAGGGTGGGTCCTCTTTGAAAAATATACATAATGAAATAGTTTTTATTAAATTTTTTAATTATTCGTAATATATTCTTATATTAATTTTTTTTTAGTAAAATACATTAATAGTCAAACTATTAAGAATATCACTATTCCTATGTACCAAATATGTATTTATAATTTGGTTATCCGTTCACTTTCAAATGATGTTCTTTGTCAATAATTGTTTACTATCAATAACTCGAGTTATTGAAATATGTTTAATAATGAATCTTATATAATTTTTTTTCATGATTTAGTTATTTGTTCACTTTCGAATTGTGTTCTTTGTCAATAACCATAGTATCAATAACTAGAGTTGTTGGGTGAGGTTCAATAATATATTTTATACCATTTACCAACATACTCCATGATAAGAAAATCAAATTATGTGGAATTTAAGTTTGCACAAATCCAAATACTATATATGCTTAACGAATAAGGTCGCCAAAACTAGAATACAAGACCTTTAGATCAATGATTATCAATTAAACACACCCTAATTTTCCAATCAATTAACCGTATACCAAATTTAGTCATTTTCCTTCCAAACTAGGGTGGGTCCCGGGACCCACCCTATTGCCCCCTCCCTCCGCCCCTAGTTACAAGTAATAGATACACTAAGTAAGAAAACGCTATCTAGACCTCGAATTAATTTGATTTTTGGACATGATAATATACCCTAACTCTTGACGAGTGAACCCTGGGTCTTAGTTATCTAAATCATAGAGTCTAACCCCTAAGGGTTTGGGAATAGTAACAGATGCCAAGCTCTGGTCAATTTAAGGTCTAGAATCTAGATATCATTTTCTCACTCAAGGTATGTCATACCTTTGATTTTACCCAATGTACGATAAACCCCAGACCCCGATTTTCTAAAATCAAACCCGAAGTTCAATTTAGTAGAAAATATTAATTGACCGTTGAGATTGGTCGGAGCTCAGAAAATGAGATCTAACAGTCATATCACAAGGAGTATGGTATACTCCAGGAGTATACCAGTCATTACCATATTTATATATACAATATATGGCAAAGGCTAGTGTACACCTGGCGTACGTTGTACGCCTATGTTCACACTTGGTTTTGCACTTCAATATATTTCGTTGAATCAGAACCGTCGGTTATTATTTTTTAGATTAAATGAATTTTGTGGCTTGGGTTAGAGAACTAGTGTAACACCCAATCCTGTACGTTTTGTCTAATCAAATTGTTCATACATTCGCAGCGGAAATAATCTCGGGTGTTACATTAATTCATAAATTTTGCCAAAATTAAATTCGACATGAATCACTCGCGTAATGGGCTAACAGTTCTTGCAATTAATCCTGCAAATTAATTTATTTGAATCCCTGCATTCATAGACATACATACATATATACTCACAACCATACATTAGCTTTTCATAGCCACAGTAACATTTTCATACTCTGCAACTACATACCACACTTATACGTGTTGTAATTGTCACAACTTACTCAACCACACACATATACACATATTATCAACTTCTCACACTTGTGAATATCTCACACTACATCGGAAGCTAATATGCACATGAAAAACATTCTCAACATTTTCACAAAAAGGTGTGGATCACTGACCAAAATTCTGAGTAGTCGTCCAAACACAAAATAGCTAAAAACCATACCTCATCTTGGCTTCAACTCCTAGCTCAGCTCACACCTATGTACTTTGCTACTGCTGCTAATGATATGCTTATGCATGACATAAGCAGATGAAAAGAATAAAAGAGGATCAGCTTGTAGCTGAGTGAGACAATCATTTCACCATAAGTAAATTACTAAGAACTACAAGTATGTGGCTACTTGTTTATAATAGGTTTGAACATTCACAACCAATTGATGTTTGTTGTTGTCCTTCACCTCCAGCTTTCATGGTGTCAGTAAGATACCTCAGGTCTCTAACAAAGTAACAGAGAGTCAGTCTAGGCACTTCAAAAAGGAAAATTCACATAAAAGTATTACTAGAGGAGCATCATTTAGTTCAATTAAATCTCCTCTTATGATCCATTCTGAAGTGCACTCGAGCACACTTGAAGAGCATCAATTAGTTCAATTCAAATTAAGGTATGTTCCCTTAAGCATCACATCTAGCCTTAGCTGCAGCTAGTATGTGGGTTGTTTTTTTTTTTTCTTTTTAATTATTATTAGGTAGGACTATTTGTTCTTTTCTGATTTTCCTGAAAAGTCAGTTACATCTTACATTCTTTTTAATTTAATCAATAAAATAAATAATTGCAAAGAGTTGAACAATAAATCTTTTGTTGTTACTTTGGAACCAGCCGTTTGGGCCATTTCTAATGGGTCGTCTCCGAGTTTGGTTAAGACTTGAGATTGATTAAATAAAATCAATGTCATGTCACATCCGCGTGGACTAATAAGAAGTCTCATCACCGGTGTCCCAACTTTTACAACGACACCGTAGTATTGGCCCGGTGATTATGGAGCTATTCCGAACATGAGTCGATGTGGAGCTGGACTGGACTCCCCCAACAGAAACTAGAAAGGCTCATTTCATGGTTCGGGGTATGCGGGCCCGACTTGAATCGTGAAAATTGGGACGATAAATATAGCTTTTAGAGAAGAGTTCATAAGTCATAATAATCAAGCAAGAGAAACAACCCACATACTAAGCATATAAGCCGATGATCAAAGACCCAAAGAAACCAACTACTTTGGGCCCATACTGAAGAATCAAAGGGGCTTTTGCTTTGCTATCCATACTATGTCATACTAAGAGCCCAATGGGCGCAAGCATACAACAACCCACTCGAATGGGCCGAAACTAACTAGCAGCCGCTTTCCACCTCTAAGCTACTGAGCCCACCACTTGCAGCAGCATTCCCATTTTGGTTTTCAACACTACCCTTCTTCCTCTCCTTGCAGTAGCATCCGTACAGAATCATTTGAGCCATCCCCAACACAACTCCCACTCCATTCGGAATCTGCAACCATTTCATTAGTTATTTTTTTTCTTAAAAAACAAATAACTAAACAGACGATTAAAATTAATCACAGAATACCATGATATAGTAATCATGCAGCAAGAGCCCATAAGCTAGCCAGAGTGTGGCACTGAGGAAGAGGAAAAAAGAGAGCGTGAAAGGCATGAACTCCACGCTTTTTGTATGCATCACCTGCCTCTGCACAAATCCAAATATGTTATTGAAATATGTTTAATAATGAATCTTATATAATTTTTTTTCATGATTTAGTTATTTGTTCACTTTCGAATTGTGTTCTTTGTCAATAACCATAGTATCAATAACTAGAGTTGTTGGGTGAGGTTCAATAATATATTTTATACCATTTACCAACATACTCCATGATAAGAAAATCAAATTATGTGGAATTTAAGTTTGCACAAATCCAAATACTATATATGCTTAACGAATAAGGTCGCCAAAACTAGAATACAAGACCTTTAGATCAATGATTATCAATTAAACACACCCTAATTTTCCAATCAATTAACCGTATACCAAATTTAGTCATTTTCCTTCCAAACTAGGGTGGGTCCCGGGACCCACCCTATTGCCCCCTCCCTCCGCCCCTAGTTACAAGTAATAGATACACTAAGTAAGAAAACGCTATCTAGACCTCGAATTAATTTGATTTTTGGACATGATAATATACCCTAACTCTTGACGAGTGAACCCTGGGTCTTAGTTATCTAAATCATAGAGTCTAACCCCTAAGGGTTTGGGAATAGTAACAGATGCCAAGCTCTGGTCAATTTAAGGTCTAGAATCTAGATATCATTTTCTCACTCAAGGTATGTCATACCTTTGATTTTACCCAATGTACGATAAACCCCAGACCCCGATTTTCTAAAATCAAACCCGAAGTTCAATTTAGTAGAAAATATTAATTGACCGTTGAGATTGGTCGGAGCTCAGAAAATGAGATCTAACAGTCATATCACAAGGAGTATGGTATACTCCAGGAGTATACCAGTCATTACCATATTTATATATACAATATATGGCAAAGGCTAGTGTACACCTGGCGTACGTTGTACGCCTATGTTCACACTTGGTTTTGCACTTCAATATATTTCGTTGAATCAGAACCGTCGGTTATTATTTTTTAGATTAAATGAATTTTGTGGCTTGGGTTAGAGAACTAGTGTAACACCCAATCCTGTACGTTTTGTCTAATCAAATTGTTCATACATTCGCAGCGGAAATAATCTCGGGTGTTACATTAATTCATAAATTTTGCCAAAATTAAATTCGACATGAATCACTCGCGTAATGGGCTAACAGTTCTTGCAATTAATCCTGCAAATTAATTTATTTGAATCCCTGCATTCATAGACATACATACATATATACTCACAACCATACATTAGCTTTTCATAGCCACAGTAACATTTTCATACTCTGCAACTACATACCACACTTATACGTGTTGTAATTGTCACAACTTACTCAACCACACACATATACACATATTATCAACTTCTCACACTTGTGAATATCTCACACTACATCGGAAGCTAATATGCACATGAAAAACATTCTCAACATTTTCACAAAAAGGTGTGGATCACTGACCAAAATTCTGAGTAGTCGTCCAAACACAAAATAGCTGAAAACCATACCTCATCTTGGGAGGGGAGGGGTAGGTTGGTTACAAATGATGGACTTCAAAGTTCATGATCAATTCCACCGAAATGGTGCAAAATGAAGTCTTTGTGTCTCTTCTGCTTCTCCAGTGTTCCCTTTATAAAGGCATTAGCTAGTGTTTGCGTTCAATCTGCATCGTCAATTGTATTTGAAGGAGTTAGAAGATGGTGGTTGGGATGGTGATAAACAGGTAGTTTGCTTAGTGGATTTGAAAAATGAAGGTTTTGGTAAAGCTTGAGTTTTGAAAAATCATGGATATATAAGTTTTGGGTTCATTATGGACTTGAAAAACATCATTGTTTGTTTCATGGATTTCATGATAGATTTTTGTTAATTAGACTTGTATGAAGTGAAATTGAGTTTTATTGCTTTCATTGGTATAAGAAGAGAAGAAATAGGATGGGGTAAGTTGATCCAAAATGTGATTTGAGCATAATTACACATGTTTTATCATTCATATCTTGATTGTTTGACTTGGTGATAATCTTTTCTAGGCCTACTTCACTCTAGGTTATGTTCTTTTGTCACATTTCAGGTCCTAGTACGTGGGGGAAGTTTAGGAACGAGTTCGGGAGGATTGGGAGGTCAAAACAAGCCAAAATGTAGAGCTTGTGTCAAAGTCGACCAGCGTGTCAAAGTCACTACCTGGTCATGACATGTGCTGAAGTGTTAGTGAGATGATGCGAATTTCCAATAGAAATGTGCAATATCGTGAGCAGAGTGTCAACGTCACGACCTGGTTGTGACATGTGCTGAAGTGGTCGTGAGAAAAGTCATTTTTGGTTAGGTCTCACGACCAGGTGTTAATTCTCATGGTCGTGACCCTTGTTCTAAACCATGCTTTGCGGGTTGTATAAAAGGTACCAGTTGTGGGGTTTTTAGGGTGAGAGCTAGGTTTTTACCCAAGAACACCCAAGGGGGGATTCTAGAGAGAGTAATCTAAAGTGATCTTGGGGCTGAATTGGAGGCTTGGATTGAGATTGGAGCAATGAAGATTGCAGATCTCAAGCTTTGTATAATAATCTCTCTCCTCTTTATGAATTAGTTATCCTTCACTTCGGTTGATGAACCCTAGTTCTATATGTTTGATTGATTATTGTTGATGTATGTGACAAACCCTATAATTGTGATTCTCGATAATCTATTGAATTGAGTAGTTCATGCAATTGATGAATCTTGATCTCATCCCTCAATTTGGGGCTTTATGACCTAAGAGATGGAATATTTTCCTAGGTTGAATAGGGCACTACCAATTCATCATCGTGGGTCTATGAACGATTCTGATTGGGTCCATATTGCCTTATTGGGTTTTTTCCCAATCGTGGGAGTTGGTTGTGAATACCTCAATTACCCAGGTCGATTGTATAGTACGCCTCTCCGAGTAGTGTAATTGAGGTGGGTTGAATAACTTGAATCGGGAGTCAATATTGTCTAGAACTCTCTGTGGTAGAAGTATCGAGTCAATGAATCTATAGAAGTAATAAACATGGACAAAATGAATGAACCAGCAGAATTCATGCCTACTTGAGCTTCCAACTTGTAATTAGTTAGAGTAGTGGGTAGAGTAATTTAGTTTCTTATCACTATTATTGTTTGGCTAGATAACTAACAAAAGCAAAGTAACGGTACATCTAGAGACCCGCAGATTCGATATTTTATTACTTTACTTACCCTATACTACACCCAGTCTTTGGTTATGCTTGGTCTTTGATTGTGATAGTAGTAGTTAAGATGAATGAAAATGATGGGCTTCAAAGTAGACATGATAAATTACAACCGGCCTGTTGACCCGACCCGAAACCGCCCAAAAAGTAGAAATTTTTGTAACCGGAAATATGAATGCCCCGAACCCGATAACCCATGATTTTTTTGGTTCGGGTTGGGTGGGTTAGCGGGTCAACCCATTAGACCCGTTCCATTTTATATATCACTCCCAAAATGATAAAATCACTAATAAATTGGTGAGATGTTTAAAAAAAATCACAAAGATTTGAATGACAAGTTTGGAGTTTAAGGATGTTCAAATAACATGTGTTTCTTGTAGTAGTATTACTCTTGCGATTGTTTTTTGACGATTTGCGCATGAGGATTTGAGAATATGTTAATTGACATGTGTTAGGGAAACTATTGTCATGCATATATATGTGAAAATTAGTGTTCTTTAAGAAAATATGAAGCATGTTTGATATTATTTCTGAGAACGCTCATAACCCGACCCGAAACCGAATGGGTTGGGTCAATATTTGACCCAAAATCAGCCAACCAAATATGACCCGACCCGTAACCAAAGTCCCCAACCCGAATATACCCAACCCGACCCGATTGCCATGTCTACTTCAAAGTCTATGATCAATTCTCGCCTAAAGGGGTGAGATTTTCAAGTCTGTGGCGTCCAGAGATTGGGACTCTTATATGTATGTCCTACAGATTTATCGACCCTAAATAGATAATGCAAATAATGAAATTTAGACAAAATTCATAATGAATCCAAATCCATCATCCAATCTAGGGATGCTAATCGTTCGATTTCGGTTAAACAGTAATCGATATGGCGATTAGCGGTTAACCAATAAGGAAAAAAATTCATACAGATAACCGAACCGATAAGCCTTATTGGTTAACCATCTTTTATCGGTTCGGTTAGCGGTTAGTTTGGGGCGCGATTAACCAACGGCCACTAACATACATTCCAACAACTACGATTATATAATATACCTAATCGAACTGATAGCTTTCATTTTCTTTCACGAAATATAAACAACCGAAGCAATAACCACTCGTAATACACAAATCATGATCCAATTCAGTTTAACAAGTGTCATTTAACTTCATTTTCAATCCACAAAAATAAGAAATGACCAAGAGTACTAAATTTTAAAGACGAATGATCATACAAATAATTCAAAATAATTTAAATACAAATGTACATCGTTAACATAAAATAATAATCCTAAGAAATAATTTTAATACAACATTCATTTTTAATTCATAATCTTTCAGCTAACTGACGCAAAAGATTCCCTTTAATTCAGTAACTCCATTTCCACCCACTACTCTTTCTGCTGAACTCATCAGCATCGGGAGCTAGCTCTTGATCATCCTAATAACCAACCCATTTTTTAATGGCGTCCATGACTTTCGCGCCGCCCCAGCTGCTCAGCTGCCCAGCCTCGGTCCGCCAACGTAATCGGTTCATCGTCGCCGGCGCAGGTTCGGATTCTACAACTTCAAGACCGTGGTTGGCGACGGCAGTGCGAACGAAGCACGACAGCGGAGCCGGATATGAGTGTGAAAGAGGAAGAGTTATCGTTTGTATTTCCGTCGACAGAGGAATTGCCATCGAGAATTTGGAATTGTCAACGGGTGAGGTGAAAAGAGGAAGTGTTCCTAGAAGAAGCAGACGTCGGCGTGGAAGGGGCTGATCATAGTTGAGACTTGAGAAAGAAACATCTCCCTTCCCTGCTGCTACGGTTTTGACGGCCGGCCTCTAATTTTTTAAAATGACTAGCGTGTCTTTCCTTTGTTATTCTGTAATTAATTGTGGTCTAACTAACTCTTTGAAATGAAAAAGTAATCAAAATAAAATGTTCTGGAGCTATTATTAGCATCATGCTAAAAAAAAATTTAGCAGCCTATCCTCACCCACCCCATAATGGCCTACGGTTAGTTAGTTATGCATATGATTAAACCAACTATGAAAATTGCATTTTAAAAAAATGACCCATGGAAGTTAGCCAATAACGCTGAAGTCATGTGGCGCGTAGCCCTAAAGGGTAGGGATGGCAATTTCGACCTGACCTGTTTGGTCTGTTTTGGGGCGGGGCGGGCATGGGTACCTCTCAATCTCATCGACCCGACCTGCCCTGACCCGCCCCATTCTCAACCCGTTCTTCCCTAAATTACATGCAATCTTAGTCAAATTATTTACGATTTTCCTCTTATTACCTCATATTTTAGTTATAATAAAGTTTTAAATAAGTGAAAACCTCAAATTTTCTAATAATTTAACTACATTTTATCATATTATGATTTTTTTTCTTGGTATTTTAATGAAAATAACGAATATTTCTAATCATTTTCACCTAAACTATATACCCATTGGGTCGACTTGCCCCGACCCGTGCCCCATAATAAAATACCCGACCTGGACCCGACCTGCCGCGGGGCGAGTATGGGAATCAAAATACACACCCCGGGCCTGCCTCATTGCCATTCCTACTAATGGGCCCAGGGCAACAAACCTCTTAATTATACTTTTATACTGGACGGCTAAACGTCGCCCTAATTTTATTATTATCGCCCTAACTTAAAATGTAAAATTACTAAATTATCTTTTCATTAATTAAACCAAATAATAAATAAAAAAAATTTAAAATCTTTATTCCTCCAATACCGGCTCAAGATAGGGTGCATAACCATGGGTTATGCACCCATCAATAACCAAATCTGGACCCTTCATTTAAAAAATCCATATCTAAGAATGGAGAATTAAATGTTATTTTTATTTTCACTAGTTTTCTTAATTGACCCATATCTTTTTCGTTTTAACTCGGATTTTAATTTTTTTTGCACAGATGGAACGAGTTCACCGTGCTCTACAAAATGAGATCAATTTTCAATATTTTTTTAGAAAAAAAAATTTTGGCCTCTCGGTACCAACTGCATACCATATGGTATCTTCTTCGTTTTTAATTCGTTTTTGAAAACGTTTGCACAGCAGGGATGAGTTCATCATGATATACTGGATCTACAAATTTTTGGGTGAACAAATTACAGGACCAAAAAATACCACACAATACCATACAATACCACCCTGGTACGGGGTGGTATTGTATGGTATCTTCTTCGTTTTTAATTCGTTTTTGAAAACATTTGCATAGAAGGGACGAGTTCATCATGATCTATTGGATCTACAAATTTCTGGGTGAACAAATTACAGGACCAAAAAATACCATACAATACCACCCTGGTACGGGGTGGTATTGTGTGGTATACAATGTTAAAAGTCGTAAATTATAATTAATATACTTCTACTATCATGTATTCAACCATCCTACAGTATTGGTTTGTTCATACCACCATGGTACGTTTTTCAAAACATAGGTATGCTTTTATTTCAATACCAATCAATACCATATGGTATAGGCTGGTAAAAAATGACTCAATTTTTTTTGTTCGAAAAATATATTAAAGTGGATATCATTTTGAAGAGCACAATTAATCTGATCTAACTGTGCAAAAAAAATTAAATTTCGACTTAAAATGAGCGAGAAATCGTCCGTCAAAGATTAAAGAGTGGAAAATTAAAGGTTTTCCATGAGAGAGAGGATGCTGATGTCATGCTGATGTGGACGGGTTACTCATGGTTACTCACCACAAGGTTACTGACCTGATCCATTCCCTCCAATACCTTCGACCACCGCCTCTCCAAAAACTTTATTTTCTAAATTAGGACGATTATATAAAATAAGGGCGACAATTAGCAACCTTCTTACTACATCTCAAATGGGTCGGACCTCCTGGCAGACCGAGCCGTGGAAAGAGAAGCCCGACAGGCCTTACCTCGTTCTATGACTTATTGGGCTTTGCTGAAGCGCCACTTAATCAGCGTGGGCCCAATTCCTTGCCATTCCTTTCGGTCGCTGATTAAATTCCGCAGGAGGGGCGCTTCTTGTTCTTCTTCTCCCGTGGTAATTGTTGGTTAGGGTTTCTCAAAACTGCAGTAGTCGAGGGAGGGTTTGAAGAGTCCTGCTTCCTCAACACACACCATCCGTGACAGTAGCAATGGATCCGTCGTCGCTCGATACAGCTGAATTGCAGCGTTTCCTCAGCGTAAGCGCACATAAGCTCCTCCCAACAGCCTTTATAGTGTTTTCCCCAGTAAAATTTCGATGGAGTTCGTAGTTTCTTCGTAGTTGTTTCATTCTGTATCTGTTCCAATTTGGCCTTCGTCAAGAAGTTGAATTAAATTTCAGTGAACCCAATAGGTTTCACTGCTTCAGATTGTCATGCACTCTGTTGAACATTGCTTTGTTGCCTGAGGATGTGCTTTGAACAATGCCTCCAAATGTTGGGAAAAGAGAATTCGGCGCTTTAAATCACTAGGGTTAGGAAATACTAGTTGCTATGCAGTGTTTAGTTTAGTCCAAGTATCGGTTGTTGTATGCAATGTAGTCAAAATCGTGCTTTAAAACTTAAAAACTTACGATTTTACGTTTCTAGGTCACTAAAACGCTTATACACAAAATCTCAGTTTTTATACACCAAAGCGTTTATACACAAAATCTCAGTTTTTATACACCAAAGCGTTTATACGTACAAACTCGATTTTTACTACATTGGTTGTATGGATGCATTTGTTTTATCCTTGGTGAATTGTAGAGTTTTCCACCTTTATGTGGTGCGCTGGAGCTACTCTGTAAGCTTTGCTCTACACTTAGACAAGCAGTGTCAAGTGTGCCTAGTATTCTGCTTATCCGTATTTATTCTGATGTTAGATTAATTGGGGGAGGCGAGGTGAGGAGGGAATTAGTGATCTCTTCAAGCTGCCGCTGAATTGTTGTTCATCAATTGCTGCCTTTTTGTTATGGTTTTGAATTGCAGCAAGAAAAGGAAAGAGCCATGATGAATGAGATGGTAGCGAAGCTAACTAGCGTGTGCTGGGATAAGTGCATTACTAGCACACTGGGAAGCAAGTTTAGCTCAGGCGAATCAGCATGCCTTTCCAACTGTGGTCAGCGGTACTTGGACTTGTCCCTGATCATCATGAAGCGCATCCAGTCCATGCAGTGAGAGAGATGAGGACCGAGTTAGCTCTCTGTTGTCTCAGTCGTTATCTGAGTATAAGTGCACTTTTATTTGGAGAACCATCTATAAATGTAACTGGAACCATTAATCATTTTGACTGTTATACTTCAAGTGCATGGTTGTTGTTTTCCCAAATAGTTGAGAATTGTACCACTTGATGTCCATTGATATGTTGCATTCATTACCGATGTCTTGTTCTTGCGACTAGTTGCTGCTAGGCAGGAAGAAGTATGGTCAAGGCTCCAACCTGTCCTGAGGGAAACAGGCCAACCAAATTCGTTGCATGTTGACCTTTGGAGAGCACTTGCTGATGCTTTGGTAGTCTCAGAGATTGCGAATGCTACTCTCCCTCCTAGATACTACACTGCATATCCCAAATAAATCTTCATCTCCTTTCCATGATTTGGCTGGGAGATAGCTGATGATTTGATATAGAGATTGCATGTGGGTTGTGTTTGTAGTTCATGGTTTGGGTCAACATAGGTTGATGAGTTCATACACCAACTTCCGTAACCCTCAAACGATTCACCATGTTGCTCCCATCGATATCAAAATTTCTACTCTTATAAGCAAGAGGAGAGGAAACTTTGTTACTCTCTAAAGTGTGATCGTCCACCACCTCCAAGTACAAAAGCTCCCTATTCCTGATCATCCAAACTAACATTGGCATTATCTATATTAATTCTTTGCACGCTGGATTAATAGCCGTATGTACGCTTCTACTATTGCAAATTAACAAACCTGTCTCTCTATTAATTCTTTGCACAAACATACGCTTCTACTATTAAAATGTAACAAATATATCTTACCGTCTAATTATCTGCTAATCAACCGTTAAATGTGATGCAAAATGACTCAAATGCCCTCGTTTAGTATTAATTTTTTTTTTATTTTTTAATCATAATCCACTCCTGGTATTGCTGGTGAAACACCGCATTAAAGTTGTGATCCCAAATTGTTTGCTCTCAAAGACAACACAATTTCGTGACTGCCAGATTCGCTAAAGGACCGCGACAACCGGCATAAATAGTTGAGGTTGATGTATAAGGACCATCAACTTCTTAAGGAAGAGCGGAAAAGTGTAACGAGTCAAATCTTGCCCAAGATATTCGAGACCCGAATGATCCTATAGTACCCTTGTCAATAGGAAGTCAAGAAACAAATGTTCAATTGTCTCCGATTCTGCCCAACAAATCGGGCACCTGGGTAGCACATGAACTTACCTTCTCAATTAAGACTTCTGTCGTTGGGAGGATCCGATGGAAAACTTGCCATAAAATACCTTCAATTTTGGTGGAATATTGGCTTCCCACAAGCAATCCACCTGGACCTATCCATCCAACTGGTCTTTGATCGCCATTGACCTACCTGCTTATCTAGCAAGATTGCAAGACGATATGCTGATTTATAGTGAATATCCCGTCACACGTGTCATGCCAGATTAACATATACTCAACCTCCTGACGAGGAAGAGGGATTGTTTTGATGGAATGACAAATTTCCGGGTCAAACCACTAGTTGAGTTTGACATCACACCACCGCCCCTCCCATTGGAAAATCACGTCCATCACCGTTGGATCTCCACCCGCTAGCAGCACCTAGGGATTATACATAGAGGTATGGGGTGTAACCGATGTATCCAATTGGAGTAAAGCATTGAAGCTGTCCGCCCGTTACCAATATGCTATTAGAGCTCCTTTACTAATATATGATATTCTGCCATCCCCAAGATGGACGAGACCGTGATATCGCAATTGGGAAGGTCCCTGTTGGTCCTTTATAAACCTGGGCAAGGAGCGAATGTGGTTCGTTTAGGATGCACTATTCAATTTTTGTCAAAAGAGCCTGGTTAAAATGTTCGAAGCGTCGAAACCCCATTCCCCCATTGTGATAACTACGACACATATTCCGCCAAGACATCCAAATCCGAGAATAAACCTCCTCAACAGCCCCACCAAAATCTGGCCACGTGTCTATCTAAGAGTCGACAAAGAGAGAGAGAGAGAGAGAGAGAGATCTTGAAACAGGACATGCCATGTAATGGCAGAGCTAAAACCATAGATTTAATCAGTGTCTCCTTTGCTGCCCATGACATTGTCTTTTGCTTCCATCCCTAAAGCCGACCCACAAGCTTTTCCTCCAAAAATCCGAAAGTAGCCATTTTCGATTGGTCTATCAGTGTGGGCAATCCTAGATATTTATCCTGGAACCCCACATCCCCCACTCTGAAATCTGGGCATGAAAATCTTGGCTTGGAAGAGATTTATTTTTGCTAAAGCACACTGTCGATTTACCCAAGTTACCCTTTGGCCACTAAGTTCCTCGTACTCATTTAGAACCTCAATCAGGTTCTCACATTCCTGCACAGAACCTCTCAGGAATAAGTAAGAGTCATCTGCAAAAAAATACAAAATCCATGGAGTTCTAGGGGAAACTTTAACCCCTTCAAGCTTCCTTTCTGAAATGGCCTCTCGGATGAGCGTCGCGAACCCCTCAGTGCAAATAAAAAACAGGAGGGGGTCCCCCTGACAGAGACCTCTTGAGGGGTGAAGAAACCCGATGGTGTGTCATTCATAAGGACCGAAGACGACATTGAACCGAGGCATTCATGGATCCAACCTCTCCAAGTAGAGTTAAAATCCAATTTGTCCAAAACTGCAAGGAGAAATGGCCATTCGACTCTATCAATGGCCTTTTCCCTAACAAGACATTAGCTCATTGTCTCGAGTTATGATTTTCAAGTAGTGCATTAGCTCATTCCCTAACAAGACATTTTCCACTATTTGTCGTTCACGGATGAAAGCATTTTGGCCCTCCAAAATGATCTATGGTAAGAAATGGGCTAGTCTTTCAGACATGAATTTTGTTATAATATTATACACAAATTGGCATAAGTTTATCGGCCCGATTTATCTCATGTCTTCCACATTATCCACCTTAGGGATCAGCGTCATCCAAGGGTTATTAAAACTTTGGAGAATCCTGCTCGTACTAAAGAAATAACATATAGCTCCAGTCATAGATTCACCCACAATATCCCAAAAGGATTTGAAGATTTTCCTAATGAACCCATACGACCCCGGTGCCTGCTTCAATCCCATTGAGAAGACTGTTTTACGAATTTCATCATAAGGACGTTCCCCGTAAGACTACCATTCATTTCAGCCATTACTTTACGGGATATCGGTAGATTTGGGACCCTGGCTTCCATGTTCAACACTTGATTCTCCAAGGTGAAGAGAGTTTAGTAAAAATCTATGGCAATGTCATTTTTGTAGCGTGTACATATATTTATGATTGACGTGTGAATAATGAGCGTGAATGGCATTTTTGAATCCTTTGGAGCCTTTTGATTTCCAAAATTTTTACAATTTCAGGGCACCAAGCACTTGTGCATGAATGATTGATTTATGGCCGATATTGAAATGTGTTTTGGAACCTAGATTCTTGCTTAAATTGAAAATTCTAGTGGTCACACAATTGTCCCAAGCTTGATCTTACTTAGTGTGCTTTAAATTGTTTGATGATTGTGATTATGTGCATGATAGGGAATAGTTTGGTGCTAAAAAAATTCATGATAATAAGTTGCTTTACTTCTATTTTCTCTCGAATGTGTGAAAGTGTTTGTTATGTAGGTTGGACATGTGTGTGTGACTCCCTAATTTTGGACTCAAATGTGTTTTTTCAAAATGTGTTCCAATTTGAAAAAGAATCTTTTGAAAAATTGAGTGTTCTCACGTGAGAGGCAACTAGACATAGTGTTTGAGTTAAGCTGTCGAAGGGCTTTTTTCTTGGTCCAGAGTTCGATTTGAGGATGAGGTTGGGGACGTATAGCTTTCTAGTATTCCATCATCTTTCACTACTTTCCTTCCCCCAAACGCCACTCTTCCTCAAGGACTTGTATGAGAAAGAGAATGTGTGCCTTTAAGCAAGTCATTGAGATCTTAGACTCTCGTTGGTACCCACATGTGTGGCAACTCATCGGTCGTTGAGACGATGAGTTCGGGCTGGGAAGTGGTGCTTGTGATAATGAATCCAACCATCACGTTCCCACATGATGCTTTGATAGAGAAGGCAATGTACTTATGCTCTTAGCACGAGGGAGAAATGCCTTAATTTTCAAAAATTGGTGCCATGTACAGCAAAGTTTAATTTGAGGCTCGAAAAAGTGAGTCCTCTTTTGAAAAAAGTAGGAGCACCACCATGGAGTCCTTTGATTTTCACACGTTGTCTAAGTCCCCCCAAGTGTACACGTGAAGTGTCTAGACCTTCTTAGTTGACAAGGTCCTCATCCGAGAGTGTGTGTTGGCATGAAGAGATGGAACTAAGGTTTACTCGACTTTGAGTGTTTTTTAGGCGCCACCGATAATTGATAGTGCGTACTATTGTTTTGGTCCTACAAGCTGTACTGGTTTTGAGCAAGTTTGCTTGGTGAAAAACAAATGTTCAAGTGTGGGAGCATTGTAATTATCACGGTCTTTTGACCGTGAAGTCAATAGCAAGACTGTGAAGTATGTTAATGAAACAGTTCATTTTGCGTTGAGTTGACGGTTTCATTACATACTTCACGGGCCTAAAGTGAAATCGTGATTTGAGCAAGCACAGACTATATAATAGAGAGTGAGTTGAAAGTGAAGGGAGTTATAGAGAGAGCGTTAAGGGTTCTTCTTCAAGTTTAGAGAGAGAAAGATTCGAGCAAGGAAGGGAAGAAGGTGAAATTGACCTACTCAAGCCAGGTGGTGGGCATATTTCTCCTCGAAGGATCCATTCAAGCAACTAGGAAGAGGAAGAACCACTTTCTCATGTGATTTTTTCAATCTTAACTATTATTTCTCATCTAGCTATGGAGTAGTACACCTTTTCACTTGGATGATAAGAACCCTAGTCTAGAATGTTGTAGGTTGTGAAATCTATTGGGAATCAGTATTTTGATTTATATATTAATTAAGATATTCTTATGCAAATTGGGTGTTATCGATCAAATCTTCCAATTTCGAGGCAAATGACCTAGGAGGGAGAGAATCCCTTAGTGCAATTCAGGTCACCCCTCAATCATGGTAGAGTGCCATGAATCGTTGGGATCAATGCAGTTAAAAGCGCGATTCTACCTAGAAGCGGTAAATGGGTAAAATCGTAAAACGTAGAATCAAAGCGTAAAAACGTAAGTTTTTGACGCACCCTCTAAAATAGCTAAAATATGTTAAGTACAACATATAGTATGTAAAAGGTGAGTATGTAGATTTTAGATAAGTGAATAACTACATGAAATTCATAATTAAAATGTAATATCTAACACATAAACTAATTTGTGTTGACTCAAAAGTAAAGAAAACTCATAACATCTTAATAATAAGCTCATAAACGTAGATCGTAACCCGTAAACGAGTTTGAGAATCCAAATTCTCATAGGGTGGTTTGAGTTTACATAATTACATACGATCAATTACCCATAAACTTTTATCGTAACCCATGTAAGAGCCACATGTGAAGATTAAGGGAGAAGACTGATAAATGGTCAGCAGATGTTGAGAACACCATTATGTGTCTTTTCAACCTAATGTGAAGCCCCTATCTCGATACTAGTTGTAGAATGAGTGATGAATCATGTTTTTCTTTTTTTATTTTTGCTGATATGTCTCCAAAATTACATCATTTTGGGCCAATTAGCACATTTTTATGAGATTATCAAAATCGTATAAAAACGCTTCAGAATCGCGATTTTACCGATTTTACCCATGTTTTTACCAGTTTTTGTGACAAAGCGACTTTAGGTAGAAACTGAAACGTTTTGGTGGTCTGGATACGTAAAAACGTAAGTTGTTACGTTTTAATGCGTGATTTTGACTGCACTGGTTGGGATTAGTGACTCTATGTCGTTCTAAGTTAATCTCTAGGGAGTAGAATCAGTTTGCTTAGTTGTCTTTGCGGGTATGAGGTACGTCCCTCCGATTAGATCGATTAAGCGGGCTAGGATGAACTCGAATAGGGTGTCCTAGCTACTTTAGCTCTCCTAACAGTAAATGAAGCTTGCCTATCGCATTAGAGTATCACAGTAGCATCTCAACCTGGGACTAAGGGGAATATCGTCTGATTGATCTTTTATCGATTGAATTCAACATCGGTTTAGTTGCTTGCTTAGTTTATTAGTTTTAATAACAATTCGATTGTTAGATAACTTGTAGACGGCGGAAGAAAGGGTATATAGATCACTCGGGTTGATATTTGAAATACTTACTCTGTGCTACACCTGGTTTAGATTACACTTGACCTATTGTTGGGATTGACTTGTAGTGGTAGCGACTCAATGTGTTAGCATATTAGCCCTTCCCATTAGCAACTGTTGTAAGTTAAAATGAAGAGCAATTGACCAAATATCATTGATGTGGATGTTCTTAGATATACATGTCCAATAAAAAAAAAATCTTACAACTCATTTTTATTATGAAACTAAGAAATTTAAACAAAAATGTAGAGGATCAAATGATTAATAAAATCAAATCATTTGAGAGAGAGAGAAAACTGTTGCTTAACGATAATTATATTCGACTTAAAACTATTGTTTATAGAAACTTTAAAGGTTGAGTAAATATAAGACTGGAGTTAGATATACCAGGTTGATGAAAACGATCAAAACAGGCCAAATGAAGGACTCATTCCTTGCTCCACCATTAACCAGTCAAAACAAATTGAGCTAAACCTGTCGAATCAAAACCGTTAATTATACATCAAAACAATATATATTTTGCAGAAGCTTCAAACAAAGACGCCCTGTTTTTATATAAACAGTTGTTTACATACCATGTGGCGATCCATACTGGTGATGCAGGCGATTGCAAAGCATAATCGGGTTTGTAAATTGAAAGTGGTTGTGTAAGGAACTCCTCCCATCGATTGTCATGATCAAGTGCCGAGTTAGAATTACACGCCCACTTGTGGATTGGCCGTTTTGTCATCTTTTGTTACTTTTGTTTTTGGATCCCCTTCAGCCCTTCGTGTATCGTTCGTACACACCACACACTGAAGCTATATATATCGAGAAAAGTAAAGCATGAAGGCCAGGCATGAATAGCTAATTAAGCTGCTGGGTCTTTTTTTTTTTTTTTTTATAGAAAGCTGCTGGCCGCTGGGGTCAATATCACATGAAAGGAAGAATTAGGTTCATTTGCTTGGTGTACTTACTGTCATGTTTGGTGCTTGTTAAGTATTGATAGAATACTTGTATTATAAATTGGTATTTTGTTTAGGGTAATAAATGGATGTAATATAACATTTTAATGTTTGGTGATTGTATTTGTAGTTTCGGTAATGAAATGTGTACTATTACTTTTTGAATATATATATATATACTTCCTTCTCTCTATATGTAGAGCCAACTATGTTTTTTTCTTACTCTAAAAATTGACCATTAACATCAAATGTTAGGTTTGTTTTCCTAACAAAATATTCAACTGGTGGGAAATTAGATAGTTGATGAGGCATTATGAGGATACATGAAACTCACTAGGGATAAAAATGGAAGTAAATTTGGATCTACAATCTCACAATCAGAATTTAAAAAAATCTCGAGTTATTTGTTGACATTTAAAATCATAGAAATGAAGTATTAAATATGTCTCAAATTTCAAATGCACGCACTTTTTATTATTATCTTGATACGAAGATGATAGATTCTCTATATTAACACAGGAATTGTCTACATACATCTTTTAGAACCACAAATACCAAACAATAACTACAAATTAAACTAGTCATTTGGCAAAATATAGATATTTGACTATATAGATATTTTCAAATAATTTTTTTGTTACTTTGGATGAGTAATTTTTCATTGAGTCATTTTCAATAATGTTATTATTTTGTCATTACATGTAATATGTGTTATTTTCTTTTCTATCATAATAAAGACAATCACAAAAACAAAATTCAGTTTGCAACCAACATGTAACATTTGGTATTAGCCATATATAATACTAGTTTTGTGCCCGCCCGATGGGCGGCATGTTTTTATTATTGTTAATTTTTTCAATAATGAAATCATAGTGGTTGTCCTTTAATTTCTCGTATTTTTGCTTAAAAATTAAATAAATATACTCTACAAAATGACATTACTGTGATATATTTTGGAAAAAAAAACATACATAAAGGTGTATATATCATGGTGTTATGAAGATTAAAAAATATATATTATGGTGGTATACACGACTGGAAAATTTTACCAAATATATATAAATAGATAGTCTTTTGTAGATCACAATCAATTCATTTTTCTATACATAATTGTTAATATACTGCTTAAATTGACGAAGATACAATCCAGTTGATAAAAATAGGTTATTAAAAAATTATTTGAATTTCAACCGTGGACACAAAAGAAATATGCAATTGTATATCATGAGCATATTCAATATGTACCAACATCTTCTAAAAAATATGTACCAACAATATACTTTTTTTGTAGCAATGGACAATAACTTTTTTATTTTATTTTTGGCAATCATTATTTTGATCTTTCTATGTATACGTTTAGCTTAGCATTTAGTTTAGCAAGTGAATAGTTGCAACCTGCTATATTGATTGAAAATTAGTTTTTGAAATTGTCTAGACTATAATCGATGATATATAACATTTCCACGTTCTGGTAGCTTCAATTACCTTTCAGGTACCAGAATATTGGTACAACCATCCTCTTTTATGGGAAAGAAATGGCAAAAATGCATGGTTGTCACGCCCGTGGAATGACCGTCGGATGAACCTAGTTCAATTGATGTCGGCCATGAAATCGGTCTGAATACTACCAGTATAATCTGTATGATCGATTTTCGACCTATAAATACAATTACACCATTATAGTGAACTTAATATGAAAAAAATTAATTTGTGATTAATTTCATGAATTTAAAAGTTAATTGTAATTATTTGTTGAATTTAGGTATAAAAGTTTGCGTCTTGACGTTAAATTTTGTATATTATATTTATTATTTTTTTGGAATGTTGTATTTTATTTAAATATGGATATAGAATATAAGTAAATTATCTTCAAATATTTTTTATATTTGCTTAAATTCATTTGATGTTAATGGTTTTTCAAATTTGTACATATTCTATTAAACCGGCATGAACGGGTACAAATCGATTGTACCATTAGTCGAACCACCTTTTAAAATGACACAACAATATAAATCGGTTTGAGACAAAATGTTAAATGCTGGAGCATTTCCTACAATAATAATTGCCAATAAATAGGGATGTTTCTGCTGCGCAAAGTAAGGCAAAATGAAACCAAGATATCCAATTTTATAAGGAAAATAAATTAAATGATTCTATGTGAGTAAGGATGACGGGGAGGGCTGAGAGCACTTGAAGTGCTGATGTGACACTATTTTACTTTTGAATAACTATAATATTAAGTAGGGATGGCAAATTACCTGCCCATGGGTAATTATATCCAAACCCAAGTAGACCCATTGATAATGGGTTGGGTATGGGTGAAGTGCATATGGATTAGGGGGTTTATAGATGGGTTTGGGTAAGGTATGAATATTGCTTCCATAATCTAAATGAGTATGGGTTGGATATGGATATCCATTTACTTGAGGGTGTTTTAACTACACATGCAAAAATCGGACCTATTTGTAAAACTTGAAAAGTTTAGGTACCAAAATGTAAGACCAAAAAAATTTAGGTACCAAAACGTAATTTTCCATCGATATTTTGAGGACTTATATGAAAAAAAAATTAAATTTAGGTACTAAATATGCATATCTATTAAGTTTGGGTAACAAACTGTAATTTGTATTTGGGTATGGATACAAACCCAAATCCATTTGATATAAACCCAACTCAACCCAAAGTAAATGGGTATGGGTACAAACCCATCAAACTCTACCCATATCCATCTATTTGGATTTCATACCCAACCCAATTGGGTTGGATAGTAAGAAACCCATGGGTATGAGCAAAGTTGTCATCCCTAAATACTACTACTTCTTAATATTGAATGATAATTATATGTGAAATTTCTTCACAAATTGTAACGATACCGAACTATATCATTTTACAACCAAACATAACCAATATTTGATACCGGTCTCCCAAATAGCTAAGACTATTTTATTAGAAAATTATAAAAAAAATTATTGGAGATGATTTAAAAATATTGTTTGAAATTTTTTTGGAAAATATTGAATTTATGAATAAAATAAATAAGAGTTAACATTAGGTTTATAAAAAAATGACGATTAAGAATGAAAAAAATTCACGAAAAAAATGAGTGATTTACATATGATTAGAAGAAGACAACCAAATAGTTAAAAAAAAAAAATATTCATTTGCAAACGAGAAACATCCCAAATAGAAATATCTCATCGAAAGCTTGGTGTGAACGGAGCATGTAATTAGAAACTGGCATCGAGCTGAAACCTCAGCCGTGCAATTTGTCCGCAACGTGTGCGATTCTCCGCACTATCTCTCTTGTGTTTCCCTGAATTGGCTTGCAGTCTGTGTTGTACCCGCTGAGCACAAATTTACACATTTCCAAGATAGAGTTTCCCCCTAACCCAGTAACCCGTGACCAGAATTGTAATAACAATAACAATAACAATGTACTCCTCAAAAATCACAGACCCACCCTTTTTGACTATGATCGTTCAGGGAAAAGTAGCAGGGTTACTTTTGCAGCTCCCTGTTTTCACTTTTTACCATGGAATGCTGAATCCAGGAAAGCAGACTAAGAAACGCAAAAAAATCCATTCATGTGACATGGTGCAGTGTCTCGTCTCTACAAAAAAGTTGTTTTGAGTACACTATTAGGGAAGACCAAGTTATTGTGGCGAGTTAGGTTTTAATTTGTGTACGTGTGCTCCACCAACTTGAAAATTTTTGCTGGCCATATAGGGCTTGTTGCGTACTTGGTACCTAATTCATTTAGCAAGTAGCCAACACTATATATATGTGCGCATTGTATGTCTAGTTGTGTGTTGAAGGGAAAGAGAAAAAGAGTTCGAGATAAGCACTAGTGAAGTGAAAGTGAGAATGAAGGCTCATCATCATCACCATCCTGACCAGATCCTCCTGCTTACTATCGGCATTCTTGGTAAGTTTACCACGCGCGGATTAATACCCATCTTGATACGAATTATGTTTCATGATCAATCTTGATACGAATTTATGTGTTGGATCAGGCAATATCACCTCCATCATGATGTACCTTGCACCAATGTAAGTAGTATTCAGCACTCTTGTTGTTTTCTTATTCTCAATTGCTAGACTACATGAACTTGATGGGTCATAATATCATAATATCATTGATGCAATTATTATGGCATTAATTTAATTAATGAATGCAGGTGGACGTTTTGGAGGGTGTACAGAAGCAAATCAACGGAAGGGTTTCACTCCGTCCCTTACGTAGCTGCCCAATTCAGCGCCATGCTCTGGATCTACTACGCCGTGCTCAAGTCCAACGACCTTCTCCTCGTCGTCAACTCCGTCGGTTTCGCTGTCGAGACTTTCTACATCGTGGCCTTCGTAGCTTATGCTCCAAAGCAAGCCAAGGCAAGCCCACTTCGCTTATTGTTGCTGGGATTCGATTCGCGAGGGGTTTCGATCTCAATTCAAAAAATTTCATCGTCATTTGGGGACTCAATGCAGATTCTGACAGTGAAGCTGGTGTCTGTAACGAGCGTTGGAGGGTTCATCGCCATACTTGTCCTGACGCGATTCTTCGCGAAAGGGGAGGTCCGGCTTCAGGTGGTGGGATGGCTCTGTGCAGCTCTTTCCTGCTTCATGTTCGCTTCTCCTCTCACCATTATGGTCTGTCTCACCAACTTACTCTTCATTTTTTCCCCTTCTTCTTTCATAATAATCTGGGGTTTTCAGTAATTTTTAACAGTAGTCTGGTATGAAATGTATGGGTTGTGCAGAGGCAGGTGATGCATACAAAAAGTGTGGAGTTCATGCCTTTCACGCTCTCTTTTTTCCTCTTCCTCAGTGCCACACTCTGGCTAGCTTATGGGCTGCTGCTGCATGATTACTATATCATGGTATTCTGTGATTAATTTTAATCGTCTGTTTAGTTATTTGTTTTAATAAATAAAAAAAGATAAGTTTATTTCCATTGCAGTATTATTTTGGAATTTTCCTTGTCCTATTTGCATAAAAAAAAAAAACCAAAAACCAATGAAATGGTTGCAGATTCCGAACGGAGTGGGAGTTGTGTTGGGGATGGCTCAAATGATTCTGTACGGATGCTACTGCAAGGAGAGGAAGAAGGGTAGTGTTCAAAACCAGAATGGGAATGCTGCTGCAAGTGGTGGGCTCAGTAGCTTAGAGGTGGAAAGCGGCTGCTAGTTAGTTTCGGCCCATTCGAGTGGGTTGTTGTATGCTTGCGCCCATTGGGCTTTTAGTATGACATAGTATGGATAGCAAAGCAAAAGCCCCTTTGATTCTTCAGTATGGGCCCAAAGTAGTTGGTTTCTTTGGGTCTTGATCATCGGCTTATATGCTTTAGTATGTGGGTTTGTTTCTCTTGCTTAATTATTATGACTTATGAACTCTTCTCTAAGCCTATCATTATCGGTCCCAATTTTCACGATCCAAGCCAGGCCCGTATACCCTCAACCATCAAATGAGTCTTTCTTGTTTCTGTTGGGGGAGTCCAGCTCCACAACAACTCACGTTCGGAATAGCTCCATAATCACCGGGCCAATACTACGGTGTAGTTGTAAAAAGTGCGACATCGGTGATGAGATGAGACTTCTTATTAGTGCACGTTGTGACATAACATTGATTTTGTTTTATTAATTTCAACCAAACCCAGCGGCCCATTAGAAATGGCCCAAACGGCTGGTTCCAAAGTAACGGCAAAAAGACTTACTGTTCAACACTTTGATATTGTTTATTTTATTGATTAAATTAAAAAACATGTAAGATGTAACTGACTTTTCAGGAAAATCAGAAAAGAACAAATAGTCCTACCTAATAATAATTAAAAAGAAAAAAAAAAAAACAACCCACATACTAGCTGCAGCTAAGGCTAGATGTGATGCTTAAGGGAACATACCTTAATTTGAATTGAACTAACTGATGCTCCTCAAGTGTGCTCGAGTGCACTTAAGAATGGATCATAAGAGGAGATTTAATTGAACTAAATGATGCTCCTCTAGTAATACTTTTATGTGAATTTTCCTTTTTGAAGTGCCTAGACTGACTCTCTGTTACTTTGTTAGAGACCTGAGGTATCTTACTGACACCATGAAAGCTGGAGGTGAAGGACAACAACAAACATCAATTGGTTGTGAATGTTCAAACCTATTATAAACAAGTAGCCACATACTTGTAGTTCTTAGTAATTTACTTATGGTGAAATAATTGTCTCACTCAGCTACAAGCTGATTCTCTTTTATTCTTTTCATCTGCTTATGTCATGCATAAGCATATCATTAGCAGGATAGCAAAGTACATAGGTGTGAGCTGAGCTAGGAGTTGAAGATATTTATTTTCTCTTCAGCTCTTCTCATACTAATGAGGGCAATAAAGGTCAATTTCACTTCATACAAATCTAATTAAAAAAATCCTTAATGAAATCTATGAAACAAATAATGATGTTTTTCAAGTCCATAATGAAACAAAACCCTCATAATCCATGATTTTTCAACACTCAGACTTTGCAAAACTTTCATTTTTCAAAACCACGAACCAAACAACCCATTATATCACCATCCCGTCCACCATTTCCTAACTCCAACCAATGCAAATGACGGTGGAGATTGAGTGCAAGCACTAGCTAATGCCTCTAAAAGGCAACCTTGAAGAAGCAGAGGCGACACAGAGACTTTTATTACTTCCATTTCTACATTCTACAGTTCAGTTATGAGGATGTTTCTATTAATGATTAAAGAAGTTTCCTCTTCTTCTCCATTTGTTGTCACTAGTGTTCATATTTCTTATTCCAGAATGGTTATTTTATAACAAGTTACTAGCAAAATTGTACTACAAACTCAAGATCCTCTCCATCTGAGCCAATTCCGGAAGTGGAAGTTTTCACCATTATCACGCTTTTTCTATGTACTCGTGATCTAGTTGATCTGAGACAAATTTGAAAGTGCAAGTTTTTACCATTATCACGAATGATCTATTTTCTCAAAAATCCTGTCGATGAGAAGTAACTCCAAAAATAGTATATCTTGCTTTGTGTAACTGATTATTCTTAGACTAAGTGAGAACTTCCTCTAGGTTAAGATTTCATAGATACCACTTAACATGGGATTGTCTGTATCCTATTTGCTTAGTTGCAACTTTGATAATAGGCGAGTATCTTTATGTTACATAAGGATAAAAGCTGGTCTTCGAGGAACTATCTCTCACCCTATCCTAGGTCTACTATGCAATGTCTAGATAAATAGGGTTTGGCGAATATGGTGAGTGAGCTCTTTTCCATGGGCTTTCGTGGTTATCCACGCGTCTTCGAGTACGTCTCCCCTAAACCCATGTCAGTCACCTCGATCTAGGCTATCGTATCTGGGGGCATTAAGAGCATAGCTCATTTCAATGGGTACTACCCACCATCCACACCGAGGTATCTGGGGAATTAAGAGCATAACTCATTTCAATGACTACACAGTTGCGATCCGTGAAGGGCGACAACAAACTTTCTCCAATTAATGTAAAGTGTGACCGCGATCAGACTGGGGAAACTCTCTATTTCTCCTTGTTGGTTTTTTTGACGAAGTACGTGCCCTCAGCCTCCAAGATCGCGGCCACAATATTACGCTTCGAGGCCGTGATCTTTGCCTTGAGTTCCCCGTCTTTGTTCTCGGCCTTGATCTCCATCTTCAGGCAGTGAGCATCAGCATTCTGCCCCTTTTTCTACACTTGTTTCCTTTTTCGTACCTAATTTGCACGTATTCTCTAAAGCACCCTAAAATTACATCATAATCAAATAGTAACGAAATAGGGATGCAATCGACGCTATTCAAACGATTATGCACATGAATTGGCACAAAATAAACCTAATCATGAAGGGCAAATAACATCAATTTAGGTGTTATCACTCGTCACTATTCGTTGTCTCTTAGCTATTGTTGTCACTAGTGGCTGGCATATTCACCAACTCGATGTGAATAATGCTTTTCTATATGGAGATCTTGATGAATAGGTCTATATGGCTATCCCGCGAGGCTTTGGGCGTCCTGTCTAGTCTCAGGTTTGTCGACTTCACAAGTCCATCTACGGGTTACGTCAGACTTCTCGCAATTGGTGCCAAAAATTCACATAGGCACTTTTGGAGTTCGACTTTGTCCAAAGTCGTGGACCACGCGTTGTTCACATACCAGCGAGGTAATACTTTTGTAATTGCCTTAATATATGTTGATGATGTCATTATGGCAGGAACAGACTTGGCATTCATCAATCGTGTCAAGGAGTATTTATATGCTCATTTTACCACCAAGGATTTCGGGGCCCTCAAGTATTCTTGAGGATCGAGGTGGCTCGCTCTCTGCCTGGTGTGGTTCTTAATCATCGTAAATATGTGCTTGATATTTTTGCTAGTAACGGGCTTGAAGCATCCAAACCTTGTTCTACGCCCATCGAGCAACAACACCACTTGGGGCATTCTCCTTCTCCACCGGGGAGTGATCCCAACATTTATCGGTGCTTGGTTGGGCGCCTTCTCTACCTTACTGTCACCAGGACACATCTTACTGTTGTTTGCGTCGAGCGCGAGACTTTATACATGTCTTTTGATCAATTAACCACAAATAAACTCAATTATATTGTTTTACCCAATTGAACATAAAAGACTAACAAAAGGTTAATTTAACTTAATGTGTCTGCTAGCAAAGCCCTTGGACTAAACTCTACACACTAATCAACTACCTTAGTTTAGTCACTCGATTAAAACCTTCACTTAGACTAATAAAACCAATGCCCACTCAATTAAAACCGAGCGTTGTTGGCTGACTGGGCTTCTAAGCCCAACTGCTCAATACACGCGGGAGAAATAAGCCAACTTGGAAAATCCAGCCCAACTAATGTGTCGAACCAACCCAGTCTCTAAGTGACCAACCCAAAACGGCGGTGTTTTAAATTCAAATTCAGAGTTCCCCCCTACTATCCCCTTCGATCCAAGGTTAACCTGCTTCTAGCAGAATGAAGAACAGAGGAAGAAAAATTAAGAACACAGCAGTATGAACCCAGCCAAGAATGAACCCAGTTAAATCAAACCCAACTTCACGAGTTCCTCTACTCTGTTCAGGCACGTCGCCTTCCCTGGCTGCTCGTGGATCGAGTTCCCCTGCACAACCTGACCTGGAACAGAATACGAGCAGAGGCACACACAGACTAGAAAATGAAAAGCAAAGTAAGAACCCATCACGCGATTTTTACGTGGTTTCCAGTATTGGGAGAATGAGGATCCCAATACTGACTACTCCACGGTCGGAGAATCACTGTTGTGTGATCTCCGACGATTCACTAAAGATATAGCGATGAAGTTCGATGTAACTCTATCTACCCAAGAACCCTTTTATCAATCTCAACCCGATTGATCAAACTCTCTCTTCTCAAACCCCGAATTGCTTCCCCAGCAACTCGTAACAGTGTTTCCCCAACACTAACCCTCAAAGAAATTCTCCCCGAACCCTTTGAGAAACCCCCTTTTCTATCAACCTTGCTACTCTCTCACAAAATCCCCTTTTGTCTTAGCTAGCTTTGTTGATCACTTAAAAAGGTTCACATACTGATTCAGTCTTGTCTCTATTTATAGCCTCCACCAACTAGCTGTTGCTCTTCAATTCTCCCTTGAGATCTTCTTGTAAGGTAAGTTTATATTCTTTCTTCTTTTTGGCCTGTAAACTTGCCTTAACTGCTTTTGGGCAGCCACTGCTTTTCCAACTTGATTTTCACATTTGAATCTTGACTTGGCCTTCAAGTTGTATCATGAAGTTCTGCCATTGTCAAGTTGATGCTAACACTTACATATGTTGCTATTTCATCACCCTTGGCGGTTCCCCCATCTCTTGGCGCACAAAGAAGCAGACAGTGCCACAGTGATGTCACGTTCTTCTACTAAAGCTGAATACATATTGATGGCTAGTACTGTTAGTGAGGTTCTCTGGCTCGGGTGGCTCTTACGTGATCTTGGGGTCATTGATTCTCATCCCACTCCCTTGTTCTATGATAATCAAGCAATTTTTCATATTGCTGCTAATCCGATGTTTCACGAACGCACCAAGCATGTCGAGATGGACTGCTACTTTGTTTGTGAGCGCATTCAGTCCAGTGAAATTATCCCTACCAAGATTGCTAATGCAGATCAACCGGCGGATCTATTTATGAAAGGTTTGAATGTTGATCGGTTTCATCATCTCTTTATCAAGCTCAGACTTGTCGATATTCACTCCTACGCTTGAGTGGGAGTGGTGGGGACCCTTTTGTAATTTTCCTTGTTACATAGGGTCTATTAGTTATTTACCATCTTTATGTTGATAGATTAAGAGATGGATATATTTTTATGTCTGTGGCTGCCGCGAACCCTAAGAGATACAGAATTATAGTTGATTTTCTCTAAGAGTTTGCTCTCCGTGGATTAGTCATGTTTCAGTTGAACGGGGATACCACGTAAATTCTGATCTTGTGCAGTTGGTTTCTTTCGCTGCTATTAGTTTTTACATAAGATATAATTGTGTGATTGATGAGTTTCATTTTAATAGTTATTTGAAAGAGTAAATATTATTTTCAAGCAATTTAGCCACTTTTATACTATTAGAGATTCCCAAAGGTATACTTCATTTACTAAGATGAATCTGATGATTATTTGAATGATTGCATTTCATATATTTTGGGTTGTATCATGTTATAGTGTAGATTATAGTGTTAAACGACCAGGAATTAATAGTTTAAACTATATGGTTTAAGCAATGCTGTCAAAGCCGGAGTATGACCCGGTAACGTGAACGGCTCGATCATTAGTGGTCCAGCCGGTATTAGTCCGTTTAAAAACCGTTTGAGAACCGGTAGTCCATTTCGTAAGCAAACTAGCTGCCTCTATCAGCAAATCTCAAAATTTACGCTAATCACGTCAAGATCAGACAAACGACTACTAGATCCACCACTAATCAAATATCCAGTAAACCAATCGCCATCGACAACCCAATAATACCCACACTAGAGAATTGCTAACATAGAAATCCCCAGAACCAACGGAAAGAGTGAAGAAGAAGAAAGAAGATGAATTACCTCGCTGTCGGATGGCGCGCTGCTTGCGGCGACGGGACGGAAGCGCTGGAGCGATGGTTGGCGGCGGCAGGGTGGCGCCGCTCTCCCTCTGTCGTCTGTTCTACTTCTAGGTCGAAGATGAAGAAATAAAATGAAAGTTAGGGTTTTGTTTGGCTGCCCCATTCCACGATTGGCCTTTTTTTTTAGGGTAAACCAAACAGTCGAACCGCGCGACCGGCTTGAGCGGCTCGAGCGGTTAACCGCTTCGGCCGCTCGCTGGCCGCTGTATAAAACCGTGGCGGTTAAATAGCTGATCCGAGCCGATTTTACGGCCGGGTGGCGGCTTTGGCGGTCCGGCCGGCCGGCTCGGCTTTGACAGCACTGGGTTTAAATGTTTTTACTTGGGAGTATACTATTATTGGTATAAGGCGGCGGATCCAGGATAGCATAGAGCATTGTGCCACATTTTAAAAGTGGCGACGAGCATTGGGCCGTAATCCAACAAACACTAAAGTGAATACCTAAAATCAAAAATTTACAAGGACTATACTAGCTCTGGATCCGGAGAGGCCTGGGCCGTAGCCCCGGGGCGGCCCCCCTGAATCCGCCGCTAGTATAAGGTTGAAAGATAATAATGTACGAAGTCGGAGAAAAATTTCATTGAGCTCAAATTTGTATTTTATATTTAGGGTTAATAGCATTTTATATCCTCTATTATGGTAAGCTAAAAAAGGTACCCATCTACAAATTTTTTGTACAAACATACCTTTCTAATATTAAAACGTAACGAGTTTACCCTTCCATCAAATTATCTATTAAGTAACTATTTTTTTTTGACGGAAACCTGCTAATCTTATTAATCAGAACCGTTAAAAAAGCTATGAAATGACTTAATTGTCTCTCATTTACTCCTAAGCACTTCTAATTTTGTTTTTTTTATTTTATGTCCCAAAACAATTAATTAAAAAATTAAATCCCTAAACTAATTCACATGACAAATACCGTCCGTCTCCCTCCCTCCACTCGGCGGCGGTGCCTGCTCCGGGAGAAGAAACCATTTTCATCGCAAATACTACTCTCCAATATAGTTTATCTAAGACAACAAATTTTGATAATTTTTGCATTCATAATTGTTTCATTGACAGCTTTTCACGTTATATTGGTGTTCAAACTGTTTAGTACATGAACATCATAATTCCTCAAGTCATCCCCATAACAATTTTCTTGTCGTCTAAAGGAAAACAGTAAACCAAAAGAAATCAACTCACCGGCCAAATTTGTAACGCATCTTCAATCAACTGGCATTAAAAAGATAAAGGAAAAGTAGAACTAAAAAACAGTGAATTTCATCAAAGAAAAGAACATAAACCACATAAAAAAAGACAACCGACACTAACTAATTTTCGCAATGTAACAATTACTAGTTTATTAATTTCACCTTCATTCCCCCATCATTTTGAAAAGCAATCAATCAGATTCAAAGGCAATAGCCATAATCTTCATCTTCCTATTTCTTTGTCAAAACTTAGCCTTTTCCAAGGATCAATAAGATGGGTTGTGGATCATCTAAACTAGAACATGTCGGAGATGTAATAATGCTACCAGCAAAGATACGACCAATGATAGTACGAAAGGTGGAGGAGATCAAAAGGCATGCCAGGAACTCGATAGGCTCTGTCACTTCAAGGAAAGAGCTTCTAAATGACACCAACGGATACCATCGTTGTGACTTCTACGTTGACAGCAGCAGAGGATCCTCCACCACCATGAACGATAATAGCCTCAAACGTTGTGAAAATGCATCGTCGTCAGAACAGTGCGAGGAATTCAAAGATGCGGTGGAGAATCTATCAGAAACACCTATTATTGTTGGGTCTCCCAAAGCAAAGACACCAATAGAGTTTGAGGACAAGGTTAATAAGGTAGCGGCGGAGTTTCTTGCTTGGAGCGAGATGAGAGCTGAATCAAAGAATTACATGGAGGAAGAGGAGATTGAGGTGGTAGAGGATGACGAGGCAAATAGTGAAGGTGAAGATCTTAGACAACGACGAATATGCCCCGGGTCCCCAAGTTTCAGGGTGTACTACGTAGAGTCATTGGCTTCTACGATCAAGGATGATGGCAGCTTTGCAGAGTTGGATGATGAGATCGAGAATGAAAGACATAAGGAAGTAGAGAAGAAAAAGGACTCTGATATGATACCAGAGGAACTTGTAAAACACAAAAAGGTAGGGTTTTTTTTTATTTTGCATTTTATGGCATATAAGCTTATACTTAGGTTCTCTTCTTGCTTATATACTATCGTTTCCTACAAACAAAAATTGAAATATTTTTTTGTGCACCAGGGGATAATGAGAACGATGAGGAAGCAGGGAGGAAAATTGAAAAGGGTAATAATAACCAAGCCAAAATCAATGACCGCCACCAAATTGCTAAAGGTGCCATCATGTACAGGAAAATCTACGAAACGAATTAATACTTCAAAACCAAAATTTTGATCTTCTTCGAATTATTGTCCCCTTGATAATTGTAAATTTTTATTGCTTCACATGTTTCTAAAAAAATTTTCTCTCTCTCACACTTCGTCACTTTTTTAACAAACAATTTTTCTATTATTATCAGCCATGTGAAATCTAGTTGTATAACCCAGCGACGGATCCAGGATAGGGTAGAGCACTGGGCCACATTAGAAAAAGAGGCGGAAAGCACTGGGCCGTAACCCGACAAACACTAAAACAAATACCGAAAATAAAAAAATTTACAAGGATATACTAGCTCTAGATCCAGGGGAGGGTTGGGCCGTGGCCCGGGGGCGGCCCCCCTAGATCCGCCGTTGGTATAACCTCAATTCCATGTGTTTGCAATGGAGTAGAACAATACAAGTGCTAACCTTATTCAAGTATATATACTACTAGGTCATTTATATGCCACGTTTCGGCGTGCGTGAGTTCTTTGTGTATCGCTTGTTAATCAAACTAACATAAATTTTCTATAAATAAGCTGTTGAAACAATCAAAAAATGTTATCACGGTGAAAGAACGAACATGATAATTATTTGTATTGATTGTCATCCCTAGTTCCAACCATGAAAACTCTAATACATGATCATCACTTTCCAACCCAGATGAATTTTCACCACATGATCATCACTCGTTGCCCTATAAATTAAACTACTTGGCCTCGAAACCACCCACCAAAGAGTTCAAAAATGTTGAAGGGGTTGTTACCAAGGATCCTAGCAAGTCATGCATGACTACTATTAACCATGGAAGCATAAACTTATGAGTTATAATAAATTATATAACTTGAGGAGCCAATAATAATTAGAAAGGTTGCCCTGCCCCGGTGTCCTAACATATAAACCAGGTTCAATGTGCTAGACAAATCTAGATTTCAAAGTATCAGTTATGTAACCATATGGGAAAATCAGGTATCTTAATCTTAATAGACCTACGCAACAATCCGCACTCCCTTACATCAAGAAAGATGACTAATCCTTCCTCTCGTTCTAACTACCTTGGCACAAAATGACCCCAATTTTTTGTTCTTTCTTTCGAAGATCGAGAAAGTTCGGGACTTGTGATCCGTTAATGAATTTCAAGTCTGAAGAAAGATGGAAAATAATAAACCTAAAGCCTATAGAGAAAAATCTTGAAGAAAGATGGAAAATAATAAACCTAAAGCCAAACCGCCATTGATGGGTTTTGATGAGGGAATAGATCTTCCTTGCATTTGTGGGCCGAGATAGGAATTTGTTCAGAGATAAAGAAAAGATGAAAATCAAGAGAAGGGTTGGGGTAATGTGTCAAAGACTCAAAGGCAAAGCGTTGTCCGTCCACCACAAGTAGCTACCTGGTGGTGAAATTAAAAGCCCGCAGGTTTGCCAAGAAACAATTATAGTAGTTTAGATTAGGAAAGTTCTTAGGGAACAGTAATTTGTATTTAACTTTATATATATTAATTAATTGAAGCGAAGAAAGAAACTACATTTATCATTTGCATTCCTCAGCTGAGACAAAACATGCAAAAATCCAAAACAATTACAGGAGAGAAACAACACACAAAAATCATACAATTTGGAATATGTGAATCTTCTTCCATAATTACTTTGTGCTCAGGACAATCTCGTAGTTGTTATTTCTATTATGTTTAGCCCAAATTGAATTATAATTTCTTTTTTTTTACTGTATTTATTAACCTAAACTTAAATAGACAATAACCAAATTGGGAGGAAACGTTTCCTCTTCCTTCTTCCCTTTTACGCCTCTGTTCACTCTCCGATGAAACCAGCAAGCGGAGACAAATTCCTTGCATGGATGCCCTCCCCTGCTCCCCTATCTAAATGCCAACTTTTATTCTGATTGTGGGAAGGTGATTTCTGTAAACCCACCTCGCAATTGTTCTTCCCATCGGATAACTGAATAGCATGTAGGTATTGTCAATATGATCGGATTAATGTAATTAGTGGTACACTCCTATGTTATGTCTCATATTTTGTAAGCGTACTAAATATGTGAACGCTAAGTTATTTTTGTAAGTCTAATATCCGTTTTAGGGGTGGTTGATGTAAAATTTGACAAATATAACTTATTGTTGATATTTAGTTATGATATTTAGCTTATTGTTGAGTTAACCATGTACAAAACAAACATCACTGCTACTATTACTGCTTTCTAATCCCAAATTCCTTCATTTCATTATAGGAGCTAATGAGCAATCAAATTGGCAAATGGAATTTCAGCATTGAAAATGCCATCACTTGACACTTTACAAATCCCTATACTAATAAAACATAGTACCAAAAGGTAAAAAACATCAAAAGACCTAATTTAATAAAGTACCAAATTAGAAACATAGTTTGAAATGTGCAACTACCCAATTTCAAACGTTCACCAAATGGACATTAACTTACTAAATGATATATGGGGAGGAACACTACCCAAACAACTTACTAACCACTAAAAGACACTGATTTGTGACCTCATTAACACGTCCAACTTCAATCATCAAAATGAGAGATCTGTGAGTAATAGATCTCAGGTTGGCTTCAAAAGTAGTAGTCCAATCGATTCTTGGGTTCGGGAGAGCTGGCTGCCTATTTTCTTAAAGTCGGATGACAGGAACACAACACTGATCTTCATAGCTCCATCTTTCAGTGTCAATTCAACCATGTACTTCTGAAAAGTAGGTGTCCAGAATACATCGACAGCTTCAACTGTTGCCTCAATAACAAATTTCTTTCCCTGTCTGTAAATAAATAATTTCCTTAGATAATAGAAATAAATGCTAAAGTAAGCAAGAAGTACACAAACATCATTGTATCAAATTACCATATTGTGCACATTAGTCGATAGAAATAGAATTTCCCGAACAGAACTTGCTTCACTCACTTCCTTTGCTGCTTCCAATGAATAGTCAATATAATCATGGTGACTGATAAACAGGTTGCTAGATCTGATAGACATGTTAGTTGAATTTAGACCCCAATTAAGGAAGATGCAATTATAGATGTATACAAATTGAGTTATCCTGACCAAATTGAATAAAATTCAACCCTAGATATAAAGAAATTAACTTACCGATTCAACAAAATATGAAGCTGTGGTTAGTGCAAATTCAAGTAGACATTACTTGCAAATGAGGCTATAAAATAGAATTGATCTACAAAAATCAAGTACTTCATTAGAGTAGGTCATTAAATGTATTAGTAACGCATCAACATATTTACGTACTATCGTTCATATAGGCATAGACTGAAGTGAAGATAGCAACAGTTCCTGGTGCTGGATCAGCTTCATTTAGACCCTCAATTTGCTGAATGCAAGAGTTGAATAGTAAAACTCTGACCGTAATTCCCCTAAAATTAGAATCTCATTAGTTCCATTTTTCAAGCAAACACACAGGAAATTAGAGTACCGATCAAAAAGCCTTACTCAAACAGCCTTAGGAAAACATGTTTGCTTCGTTGAACAACACCATGTTGATAAATTGTTTGTGTTGGTTCTACAACATCTATTTCACCTATCAGATCTACACATCATATCAAACCAATGTTATGATCATTCAAATAATAAAATCAACCATAACTACTTGGAGTTCTCTATCTGGTTAATGATTTGCTTACCTGAAAACATTTGATCATTTTGAACAGCATCAAAGAAATCAGCAGGACCTAGGAACCGAAAGCTGCATAATGATATGTCGGCAGCATTTGGCAGTCGATATACACCAGTGTTAGGATGAAAAGAGATTCGTCTAGTTGACATTGCAACCCGAAAAGAAACTTCATAAGAATCAACATCGAAATTTTCAATCCGGTAGATTCCTCCTTGTTGTATGGCTGGTAAGAATGTCGGGATTTCAAGGCGATGAATAACAGCCTCCATTTCTGTTCCCTGCAAGTCTTTTTTAAGTCAAAAAATTGAATGGTTAGAAGCTTGTATTGGGTAAATGATACACAACATGAAACGTTATAAGGAATTCAATAGACGTACTAACCTCACTATCTAGCAACAACATGTGTAGAAAGAGAGTTTCATCTATATCAGCTATCAAAGTCCTCCATAAACGCAAAATTGTCACTCGAACAGACCATTGTTGCCCATGGGAAACCTGCAACTCACATAAAGAACGGTACACCATGTCTTGGATTCAACTTTAATTCACCTTCACCATTCGATTATTCTGAACTCCAAAACCAGGGAATGGAAGTTGGGAAAGTAACAAAACTATTGTGGATCTTCGGCAATCAAATAACCTGGGCGTGGGATAATATTAGGTGAAAATGGGATTATGTGGGATTAATGTGGGGTGTGGGATTAATGCCCGGGAGGGATGGGGAGAGTGGGTTGTGGTAGTTAAAACAATTAATTTAATATTTGTTTTTTGTTTTGAGTAAAGCACAACAAATATAAATTAAATTAAGTGATTTTGAAAGAAAAAAAATCATCAATTTTAAATTTCGAACTTCTGACCTATTGATAATACGATCAACTTGTAACCGTTAGACTACCAAGCAAGTTTCAATACCTCATCCAGACTTATTACATGTCTATGTTGCATTTTTTAAACCACACCAATGTTTACTTTTAAAAGTGATTTTGAAAAAACAAAATTGTCAATTTTAGGTTTCAAACTTTTAACTTACTGGTGATACAATTAAATTAAGTGATTTTGAAGAAAAACATGGTTGTCAATTTTAAGTTTCAAACTTTTGACCTATTGATGATACGATCAACTTGTAACCGTTAGACTACCAAGCAATTTTGCTTCTCCTTATTCAGACTTATTACATTTCTATGTTGCATTTTTTAAACCACACCAATTTTTATGTTTAAAAGTGATTTTGAAAAACAAAATTGTTAATTTTAGGTTTCAAACTTTTAACTTACTGGTGATACGATTAAATTAAATCATTTTGTAAAAAAAAAATTTCAATTTTAAGTTTCAAATTTCTGACCTATTGATGATACGATCAACTTGTAACCATTAGACTACCAAGCAATTTTCCAACAGCTTATCCAGACCTATTAAATTTCTATGTTGCATTTTTTAAATCACACCAATTTTTACTTTTAAAGGTGATTTTGAAAAACAAAATTGTCAATTTTAGGTTTCAAACTTTTAAACCACACCCAGAATATATTCTCCCCCTATGGCCGGATGGAGATGAGTTGAGTAACGTATAATAGTTTGCGATGTAAAATTAGGTATGTAAATGTTCTGGGTGGCACGAAAGTGTGAGAATATGGGATATCCGTGTTTTCATTATTGCTATTATAGTATGGGTAGTCACAATTCATTTATCTTCTAATTATCCCATTTTTTCCTTGCATTCTAACAATGTGAGGGTAAATATAGAGTTGGTGTACAAATCCAGTGCATACGGTGGATAAATATGCTGATTAGGTAATTGAATGATATACAAAAACAGTGGTTTATGAATCACTCTGAGGATTCGGTGGTTTATAATTAGGCAAGTGGAAAACATACAAAAAAGAAGTGGAAATTAGGTGCAGTGCATATTGTTTTGCATACGTACCAAGAGCTGAACTAAATGGAAGACATACATGTACTTGAAATAACATAAGTATGTGTTCTTCTAAATCATAATATAACAACTACATCGCAATAACAATATAAAAGTACTTTTCCTACTACCGAAAAGATGAAATGCACAAAATAACATTGGAATTCATAGCTCCTAGTTATCATTCCCTTGATTCCTTCTCAGACAACCAGCTCATCTCTTAGTCTTACCACCTGAAATAATAACAAAAGTAGAAGCTAATTATTAAATGCAAAGCCTCAGTTGTGTTAATAAATAGCAATATACTCCTGTATTTGAAATAAAAAAGGGAAGACATATACCTTCTTGGATTGCAAAATGAGGACAGTGTTTATAAGTTCAGTTTAAGATCCAGTAATGGTTGAAATGCTTTTGGATGCCAAATTGCAAACATGCGAATCTGTGGTTCAACTTCATATTCTAATCCAATGATGTATACTTCTGCCATGAATTTGATGTTACAGCATTCTTTCAGCATCTGAACTCTCTTGTCATATGGCATTTTTTTAAACTCGATCGGTGGCTTACGAAGCAGAGCAAGAGCAGGTCCATGATTAAGAATTACCTTTGCCTTGTGATTTCCTGATTCACATTCAGCCTGCAGTTCATAGAATAATCTGAAGAAATATGTAGATTAGATGCATTTGGTCAATGTATAGTATTTTTATAATAGGGAATCAAAAAGCAAAGGTATTTGGAAATACTCAGTGTCTCCAGGGAAAACTTCACGGGTCACAGAACGAAGGTCGAATTTGACTATTTTGAGTTTGCACCGATAGAGTATCTGTCATATAGTTTGATATAGGAGAAATACAAAAATTAGAAATAGGTGTTTTTGAAAACACTGCTACTGTTAAAAGTCAATTTGAAACTTCTTTTTATTTGTCAAATATACTTCCTTGACAAATGTATAACAAAGCATAGAAGGTAATGATAGTTACCTCTGTTTCTTCTTCTCCTAAAGGCAGCTTGTTGGTCAATTCCAATAATGAGATTCTAGGCGGAATGTCACGCCGAAGGTATCCAAGCCGCTCTTTTGACTTGTAGTCAATGATATCCACATGCAGTCTATTAGGAAAGAACCTAGAGTGTTTTGAAAGTTAAATTAGACTGCTTCTAAGAAAAAAACATGCAAAAGTGAACATATAAATATAACCATTTACCTGTTCATTAAATCTTTGGTCATCTCATTGTACGAATGTACTATAAGACGACTGCCATGAGATGTTACGAAACAGAACTGTGGAATATGGTCATATTCATGCATGTTCCGGGTGAGTGTTGTTGCTGTCACAACCAAAGGATAATGAATTTCTTTGGGAGTAGCACTTTCAATGAAATATTTAATTCTTGTGCCAATATAGCTCACAAGTGCTTTGTTTCCACTAAAAAGTTGGCAAACGGAGTATAAGTATGATTATAGACTAATCTTGATTCAGTAAGACATTATAGTTGGTACCTCATATCTTCAAGATAAATCTGGAACATAGATGTATCAGAATTGACTTTAGCTGGTTCGGTGATATGCGTTACACATCCTGTGATATCTGAAATATGTAAATATTTTAGTTGTTTTGATTTATATGATGTTTGGAATATACAATATTTAGCACATCAATTTCTAATACAACCTGTTGAAATTAATGGGTTAAGTATAAACAATGAATACCTGAGAAGCAAGGTGGAAGACTTGTTGCAGAACCACTACCTTTGAAAGGACCTTGAAAAAAATAATCATTTGGAAAATGCATTGTGCTCCGATATTCGATCATTGCTTTGAATGAAGATTCCTTTGTAAAATACAATCTCAAATTGGAAGGTGCAGTGCGATGCTCAGATCTAGCTGGTATAACAGTTGGATTCATCATGGTATAGAGACAACCAATCTCAATGTCTTTGCAAATATGAGCAGAATCTTCATAGGGTACATTTCCTTCCATAAGTTGTCCCTAAAGGAGTTAAAATGTTACAAATGAGCTTAAAGTAACTGTTCTGTGATAAGAGTAAAACCAGTAGGTGTTCAATGTTTATAATTTTACCTCTTTATCTAACCAAAGCATATGCATGGAGGTAATAGATCTAGTTCCATCTGACTCACATTCTGACCAAATGTTTAACAATCTAGCCACGAGGAAACAGTTGCTTTTTCCAAGATGAAGTTCACGAAAGGTTGTGGATTCAGCCATTACATCTAAAACCAAAAGGGAAACTGAGTCATTATATCTAAAAGCATACAGACAAACCTCTATTCGACTAATTGTAAGATACCATGCGGGTCTTGAGGCAACATTTTCCCTTCTGTTGTCGCCGAAAATAACAGATCGGTTGTGATAGAGTTTTGGGGCAGCAATAGCTTCTTACTCCAACTGTGAAAGAAGACAAAATGAGGAAAACAAAGGGAAAAGAAATAGAAAGAATAGAATAAATATCTAATACTTGCCGTAAATTATGTATGGGGTTGACTGCAGGAGATGGGGGACCAGAACGGCGGCAGTTGCGGGGTAAGAATCTAGGGTTTCCCCTTTCGTGAAAACCAGCTGACCAAGGAGACAAACAGAAGCAACTCTTTTTGGTTTTGTACGACCTCTTTTAGCTGATGGAGGTATTTTATATGGCCCATTTTGTTCCTTATATATCTGAATGGCGACCAAAATTTGATTGGGCTTTGGTTTTGGTCCATTTTATTATACTGATTAACAGGCTTTTAAGTTTTGGGGTTGCTTTTGTGAATAGTAATTGAACATTATGGGCTCCAAAGCTTTTTTGCGGTAACAACTCATCAGAACTTGACTGAAATTAGTTTGAGGACATGGATAATTATTTGTTTTGGTGTAGATTATTCGCCGGAATCAGCTCCATTGCTACTAAGAGTACGTTACCAAAGCAATAAATTGAATACTTTATTTAAATCACTCCAAAAATAAATACTCTTGATTCAATGATTCACACATTCAAAACAATAGGTTTGAGCATAGTGAAATACTTGGTGATGGGATTTCTCAGATATAGGAATTTCGATTGCAAGAAAAGAAAGATCTGTAATACGAAAGACTATTAAGCAATTTTGCAACAGCTTATCCAGACTTATTACATTTCTACATTGCATTTTTTAAACCACACCAATTTTTACTTTTAAAAGTGATTTTGAAAAACAAAATTGCCAATGTTAGGTGTTATCCTTTTAACTTACTGATGATACGATTAAATTAAGTGATTTTGAAAAAAAAATGGTTGTTAATTTTAAGTTTCAAACTTCTAAACTATTGATGATACAATCAACTTGTAATCGTTAGACCACCAAGAAATTTTGCAACATCTTATCCATACTTATTACATTTCTATGTTGCATTTTTAAACCACACCAATTTTTAGTTTTAAAAGTGATGTTGAAAAACATAATTGTCAATTTTAGGTTTCAAACTTTTAACTTACTAATGATACGATTAAATTAAGTGATTTTGAAAATAAAATTGTCAATTTTAAGTTTCAAACTTCTAACCTATTGATGATACGATCAACTTATAACCGCTAGACTACCAAGCAATTTTGCTTCTCCTTATCCAGACTTATTACATTTCTATGTTGCATTTTTTAAACCATACCAATTTTTACTTGTAAAAGTGATTTTCAAAAACAAAATTGTCAATTTTAGGTTTCCAACTTTTAACTTACTGGTGATACGATTAACTTTTTTTGATTTACAACTTACGTTGAATACGGACATACTACATATTTGCATTTCATCATTTATTATCTAGTGTAACTCACTTGCTACCCTAGTGCTCACTAATCAATATTACTACCATCATCCCAATCTCAGCTACCCCATCAAACATGAAAGATGCCAACAAAGAATTGACTCAAACACGATGAAATGATCAATTGAGAAAAAATTTAAGTGGGGCAGAACTGAGGAAAAAGGATCAATAGAAAACAAAGGGATGATGAATTTATAATTTATGAAACAATGCCGAAAGAGCATTTGGCTTGGCAGATCAAAGGAAGTTATAAATTAATAAGATTGATAAACCATACCAAATGGGTCATAGAAATTCAGCTCGGGTCTTAATGGGCCTGCAACCACGACCATCTCTGGCATCAGTATGGAATTTGGAACCATTCCAAATGGGCCATAGAGGTCCATTAATCCAGCCATAAAGCATAGCATGCTATACATTGCAATTCAATGGAAGGCCCAGTAGAAAGTGTGTTTCCTTTATCAAATGAATTAAAGGCCCAATATGTTCCCCTTTACTTTTTATAAACTGAGTAAATTTATTAAACTAAAAAATAGTAACCCAATATCAAAGACGAAAACGGTTCAGCTTCCTTCTTCCCTTCCATGCCTCTCTTCATTCTCCGCCGAAGACAGCAAACAGCCACCAAATTCATTGCATGCACGCCGTTTCGTGTCGTCCTGTCTGCGTGACCGACTGTATTCTCAGTTCCAGTCGACGGTTCCCAAAACCCTACCTCGCAACATCTTTTCTTTCAGTCTCTCAACAGCAGCGAAGTTTTTTCTAGCCTCTGATAACTCTAGTCGACGGTTCCCGAAACGAATCCAGATTATGTGAAGGTATTAGATCTAAACCGGACTACGAATACTATCATTGAACTTTGTTTTCTCCCGATCTACTAACATCTTAGATTTCAGAAAGTGTTTCAGTTCGAGACTCCGAGCAAAACCTTGCGAGCTTCACAGGTACGTTTGTTTCCATGGTTTCTCATACAATGTGGTTGGATCTATTAAAATAAGGGACATGATTAGTTATGATTTATTCGATTGTAACACAGCATTAATCCATAGTTGAGGACGTATATTTCAATATTATTTTCTTGGATCCGATTACGTAGTGTGTGTTGCATACAAACAAAACATTGTATATTGTTTTTTTAATACGTAGTGGAGTTCAGTCATGGGTATAACAGTTTCCATTGGAGTTCCATAAAACAGTATATATTGTTATAGTTAAGAATCGATTATCCAGGTAAGAATCAAAGATGAATAAGTCAAAAGAAGTAAAATCTAGGTCCAATTGAAAAATTCATCGAAGGATTGACAGAGTCATGTCTTGCTTTGCTATTGTTTGTTTATATTCTGTTTTACATGATTAGTTGATTAGTGTAAGAACTCTAACCTTTGTTGATATAATTGATCAGAGTCTATTTGGTATTGCTCAAATGAATACGAATTAGTTATTAATTCAACATTGGAAGTGTAATATACATTGTGGTCCCAAACAACAACTAACATTGTTTATTTTTATGATCCTAAAAAAGGCAGCTACTTCCAATAATAGAGATTGAGTAGAAGGAAATAAGTCTGACATATATTTGAAAATGGATATAATACCTGAATGGAACCGTAAGTAATTGCTTCCTAACCAACTCATAATAAACATATTCTTGTGTTCTCATAACTTCTCAATACAGTTGCTAATATTGCTAATAATCTAAATTATAGGTTTTTTTTACCATGGGAGACGATTTCGTTACGAATCTAAACTATCAAACTGCCGTAGCAAAGAAATAAATAATATCCAAATGTAACATTAGCCAGTAAAGAAATTATAATAGGATTCTTGACTGGGAAAAAAGATTACAACCTAGATCAATACTGAGATAGAAAAGTGCTCATAACACTTAATTCTTATTTAAAGAGGAAAAATACTTGCAGGGTATCTACTGACCTTTGGGGTGGGTTCTAGTATTCTCAGCACAGTAAAATCAGCTTGGGAATCAGCAAAAAGGTTGATCTTGAATTTGACATGGAATTTCTTGGTCAGACCTACCAATTGAAGCAACTCATCAGGTGGCAAGTCACCATTCTGCCCATTTTTCTGGAATAGTTCATGACCACTCAATCCAAAGTACCGCTTCCCTTCATACTCAAAGAGTACAAATGCTACTGACTTCAAATCACTTGAACTTCAAGTTGAACACGGTATCTACACAAATCACGAATTTCAAATAAAATTAATAGAAGCAATTACAGTTCAATGAGGAAGAATAATGAATGTCAACTAAGTAGGAGATGTTTACTTGGCAGCCTTGGCTGATATTCCCTTGTTGCATCTAACACAATAGTACTCATTTTGCCTTTGTATAGGCTTCAAAACACAGGTAGGACACCCCATATAACACCAGCCTGATTTAATTCCAACAACTTTGCATTCAACAGCAAACACCATTTCCTAATACCAAATACATTTACTACGAGTCTCTAATGAAATGAAAATGCAAATAGTATAAGAAATATGAAAGACCATAGAAGTAACCTCCTGGTCTGGATCCTCTTGTAATTGCAAAAGTTCAGAAAGTGAAATAACAGGGAATTGAGGAGGTGGCGATGGTTCCACAAAGACAGGCAGCTCTGGTTGCACAGTACTGATTTGATGAATAAAAAAATCAATAATTAAACAAAAACTAAACAACAACGCAATGTCATAGACACAGTAGGGTGATGAATACCCGGTAGCAAAAGCTTTGACAGCTGGATATCGAGGTTACGATACACAACTGTTGACCCTGATGATGAAAATGATAACTCATCTACAAAAACCAAAAATCAGTCTGGTCTTGCCACTCATAACATTATTAAACGTAAGATAGGGAAGAAATAATAATGTCACCTTTGAATTCACCCACACTAACAGCTGAAATGACCAGTATAGTCTGATCATCACCATAAGCATCAATAATCTTATCAAACTGTTGAATAACTCTTCCCCAAATAACCACTTTGACAACATCACCCCTACATGAATTTGAAATAAATATCTAAGATGTTTCAAAAACTGATCTTGCAAACAAACATGAATGGCGGAATTGCAATAATGCTCCCTCAACAAATAAAAGAAAAACCAATCAGATAGTGAGCAATCAAATTCAACAGAAGTTTTCTAAATGCCTTCCATGTCAAAGATATCAAAGAAACTCACTCAATCAGTTGCAATGTGAGCTCCTTCCTTATAGTTTTCCGGGTAAGGCTGGTAGTAGTAATTGCATCTGAATGTGTACGCAATTGGCCAACAACATCTACAACAAATCATTTAATAAAATAAAATCAGATACACATTATTTGCTAACCGAAAATACATGTAAGAATGAAGAAGTAACCTGAAAGGATAACAACATGACCCAATTTTCCTGCCATCTGACTTGCATTTAGGAAACTGAATTTGAAGGTCGGAATTGCAGGAACTTCAGGAACACGATGCACAGTTGTCGTCCTACTAAATTGTATCAAATATGGATTCCCAATAGGTCGATATTTCAGTCCAGTTGTATTGATATCGAAGTTCTTGATAATGTAAACATGGTTCTCCTTCAACAACTTCTTAAAATTTTCTATCAACACAGGAGGGATTTGTACCCAGATATCATTGCCCTTCAAAATGGAAACGAAAACTAAATTTAAAAAACAGCACTCATTTTGGAACAGAATCTTCATATGCCATGAAAGAAGTGATTACCTTTGAATCCATCAGAATGAGGTCCAAATGGAGAACTTTGTCTGTATGTACATTCACCCCAAGCCAAATTCTAGAGACACGACATTGACCTGACCAAATCTTCTTCTCCGACTCAAGGTCACGGATGCTCTGGGAATCCATTCTAGAGACTCAGCAACAAAAAAGGAGGTTATTGAAGAGCTACGGGATTGCATCAAATTAGTAGATACAGTTACAAAAATTGAACGCGAATTGATACATGGGAGAAAAACAAATGAGCAAAGAAAATTGTCAAATGCTGTCTCTAAGCTGATATATATATTTCTCGAAGACAGTAGTAGTTACTTCAACTTTGGAAAAGCCACGTCGGCCACGCAGAGCTACATTTTCGGAATGGAGAGAAGTTGCACACACTCGGACGATTCCCGCGGAAAATCATTGCTGAATGGAGATAACTGTAACTCTGGGAAACTGTGACCTTCATTTTGTAAATATAACTCACAAAATTTGAGAGGGCCTTCTAACTTGGTCTCTTCTATGCAGCTAATTCTGACTCCTGGATTTCCCAATTTTAGACCCCGTTCCAGCTGAGAGCTAATCATCTTCACCTCAACGCTAAACTTGATATGTATTTGGGCAAGATTGGTAAACTGATTAATAGAATGGTGCAAATAAGATTGGGATTTGGTTGGAGATGGAAAGAGGAAGGTGATTTCACCGGCGGCACCAAGCAAAGTGGAATCTACCGCAAATACAAAAATGGAGCTAGGGTTCCCTATGGCTTCACCGGCAGTTAATTGTATTCCATGTTTCTGGCCCTTGAATTTTGTGTGGGCTTTCAATATGGGCCAGAGGTGACTAATCTTCAAATTGGGAATGGCAACAAAATAGAAGCCCATTTCTATATCAGATTGTGATCAAATAAAAGCCCTAGTCGAACAATAGTAAATATCAAATGTAAATCAAAATAGATCCTAATTAGAACTAATGACACTAAATTGGAATAAGACTCCACTGTTCTCACTTCCAAATAAATTGATACCAAACAAATGCACCAAATGATCCATTTGTCCTCCATGGGAATAATAATCTGTTAATAAAACATAAAGATCACTACTACTATTTTAAATAGTAGACATGGGTAGAGTTGCTTAAATAAACAGGAAGCAAGTTTGACATTTACAGCCAAAGAGAAGCAAAGCTGTATTACAAAGGAATAAATATAGCAAATTAATCCCATGTCTAATCACGCAAATCACACTGCAACTTGTAAGTTCAATCAAAAAGTTCTGGGAATACTATGTTTAGCATCGAGTTTGGGTCTTCATCATTATCATTCTCAATCAAGATTTTGAGACCTTGCCTTGTTGTAACTCTGGACAATGCAACATAGAGTTGGCCATGACTGAAAACCTGCCTCTGGAGACATAAGCCAACATGATCGAGTGTTTGTCCCTGACTTTTAAATAGTCATGCCAAAACATAGAGCAATAGGATATTGTCTTCTAAGGAGAGTAAAATTAAGACTTTTGTAAGATGTTGACAATGTAAGTCTAGGGAGAAACACACGATCACCTACATTGGTACCGGTCAAGACCTCCACCTCAATGAACCATTTTCCCAAAGTCTTAACAATCATTCTGGTACCATTGCAGAGCCCAACTGTTTGATCCATATTCCGCATCAAAATTACTGGACATCCCACTTTAAGTTTCAGTTCATAATCAGGAAAGTTACCAACCTTCAATGTATTCAGAAACTCAGTAGTATAATCAGCATCCACCACACCCTCCTTTCCAGGATCCACTTCAATTGAATCTGAGCTAAAATATGTGACCTCATCTCCTGGAAATTTTGCTAAAATAAATTCATTGATTGCAGAAACCATATCATGGTGTGGTGCCAAAATAGCTCGCCTGACCAAATAATTATGATCCGAATAATGACTCAAAAGATCACCATAAATTGAACCCACAATATCAGTAGGCTTAAAAAATTTCTCCCTAGCATTATAAGTAGTAACCAATCAGCTTTTATAGAGGGGAGAAGAATTGTGGATAACATTCTTATGGCTCAAGAGCTGGTCAGTAGTTACAGTAGAAAGAATCTTTCCTCTCGCTGTGCTATTAAAATTGACTTGATGAAAGCGTTTGACTCAGTGAGTTGGGACTATCTTTTCTTAATGATGGAAACTATGGGATTCCCTGTTAAATTCATGTATTGGATTCAGCTCTGTTTTAAGACTGTCAAATTCAGTATATGCATCAATGGTGGGCTCTGTGGGTTTTTTGGAGCAAGAAGAGGGGTAAGGCAAGGGGATCCTCTCTCCCCCTACCTTTTCACCATTGCTATGGAGGGACTGTCTTCCCTTCTCAATAGAGCAGCTAACAGGAGGCAATTAGTGTACCATCCTCAATGCAAACATATAGGGTTGACTCACCTATGCTTTGCAGATGACCTTCTGATCTTCACAGAAGGCTATGCACAAGCAATTTGTAAGGTTCAGGAGTTGTTGAGTGAGTTCTATTCCCTTTCTGGTCTTACATGCAACCCGAGCAAGTGTGAAATTTATTTTGGAGGGGTATCTGGGCTTTATAAGAACAATGCCCTTCAGTTGTCTGGTTTCCAGGAGGGAAAGCTCCCTGTCAGGTACTTGGGCCTTCCTTTGTTCTCAAGGAAGCTTTCCTCAGCTGACTGTGATAAATTAGTTGCAAAAATCACTCACAAGATTGGGACCTGGCGTGCAAAAAAGCTGAGCTATGCAGGTCGGCTTGAGTTGATTAATTCAGTCTTTATGGGCATCTTGCAATACTGGATGCAGGTTTTTCTCTTGCCTAAAAAGTTTTAAAGAAGGTATATGTTGTTTGCTCAAAGTTTCTTTGGCACGGGGGAGATGAAGGTAGAGCTAGAATAGGCTGGGAGAGAATGGCTCGGCCAAAAAGTGAGGGGGGACTTGGCATCAAGGATCTCCTGGCTTGGAATAGAGCCTGTTATGTTCGAATGATTTGGTTGATGCTGATGAAGAGTGGTGCAATTTGGGTGGCCTGGATGTGGAGGTACAGAATCAAGCAGGGTAGTGTATGGACTATGAATGTGAGTCCAAGCAGTTCCTGGGCATGGAGAAGGGTCCTTAAGCTTCGACCATTACTCCAGACTCATCTAACAATGGATGGTGATACGCCTAGTTGGGATGGTAAGTTGATGCCTGTCTACAAGGTATCCACTGTTTGGAACTCTTTGCGTATTGAGCATCAGCGGGTGGAGTGGGCAAAACTGGTTTGGGGGAAGAAACATCTTCCTAACAACAGTGTGCTTGCGTGGTTGATTCTGTTGGATGGTATTACTACCAGGGACAAGTTGGTACGATGGGGTAAGACTTTGGATGGCTCCTGCTTGCTTTGCAGGGGGTCGGTGGAAAACAGAAATCACCTGTTTTTTCAGTGTTCTTACTCTTTGCAGGTTGTTTCATGTTGGAAGGATGGTCATCTCCTTTGTGGACCGAATTGGCAGGGGAGTGTGCAAGTTGTTGTTGCCTTGAACAAGAGAGGAACCTCGACAGGGAGGGTTGCAGGAATCTTCTAGTGTGCATGTGTTGCTTATCTATGGCGTGAAAGATGTTGTAGACAGCATCAGATGGCTCCTAGGGATGCTGCAACTCTTGGTAGATTGATTGTCTCTGACCTATTGTATTTGGGTAGTGAAGATAGTGAATTACAGGCGGACTTAATTGCTGCTGGTTTCCTATAGGTTGGGATGGGGTGTTTTGAGTGGTTAGATGGTGGTTTCGGGGGGGGGGGGGGGGGGTTCTTTTGATTCCCTACAGGGTTACTTGCCTTGAGTAATCCTTTCGTTGTATCAGGACCTATATGTACTCTACATATAGTTTGGTAATATAATTGCAACTGATTCAACGGGAAAAAATATCAGTAACAGGATCTGATTGGCGAGGTACTAATAACTCATGTGGAATAGAAATAGTAGACTCACCAAAAACATCTGAATCAACCCCATCACCAATTTGCAAAAGCCAATTCTGGAAATTAGCAATTGCTAGCATTTCTTTTGGACATTGATTGCCACGTGCTAGCCTCATATTTTGAATCAATTTGATTACCTTCAAATGCTGCCACAAATAAGACCTCTTAATAGATGAGTTGACAGAATCAGCTCGTGTACCTTTCAATACTATAGGCAGGGTTTGCCTGAAATCCGCTCTGAAAACAATTGTCAGACCTCCAAATGGTTTCTCATCACTATTTTGATATCGGAAACGTAATATATCTCGTAATGATTTATCCACAGCTTCCACCACATGTTTATGAGACATGACAACTTCATCCCAAATAATCAAAGAAGCACATTGGATTAACTCTGCCAACTCACCTCCCTGTTCAATATGACAGGTTGATCGCGCATCAATATCAACTGGAATATGAAATCGGGAATGAGCTGTTCTCCCACCATCCATCAAAAGGGCTGCAATACCAGAAGAAGCAACACATAAAACCACCTGCTCTGAACGCAATTTCAAACAAATGACCTGCCACAAAAAGGTCTTTCCCGTTCCACCACAACCATTAATGAAAAATGACTTTCCTTGGTCACCATACACTGAAGCCATAATTTCATTATAGGCTACTCTTTGTTGGTCATTTAATTTGGAAATCATACTATCAAATTTATAACGAAGATCTGTGGCATTATAGTTAAGCTCTGCAGCAATCAATCTATTAGATGAAGATTGCAACATATCAAAACTGAGAACTGGTAATCCTGGAAAGTCTGAAATGGTTTTGCAATTCCTGGAGAGCAATTTATCAATTTCAAGCAAGCAACATTCTTTCAACTGAGACTCAGTCATCTCCAATGTAGGCATATTAAGTTGCTTCCGACGGGAGTACAAAATATCATCGGACAACATTGTCCAATTTCTTTCCCATAATATGCCAATATCTGAAACTTGACATAAGGTTATTATAGTTACAAATAAATCTCTAAGCTTCTGACCTGATGCCCAAAGAGATGCTTCAGCTAAACAGTCATTCCATTCATTATCTTCTGCCAATAACCCATGAGCATAACATGCCTCCTTGAAAGATTTATGTATAACTCCATTCACGGTCCTGATATCCTCAAAACTAACTGATCCACAAACAATGTGCAGGAGCATACGCAGGTAGAATTTGTCATTTGTTGGTGAAGGATGACAATAGTATAACCGACCAATTGAGAATTTGGACTTCCTTCTATGCCATTCTCGTTTTGTTTGATCTCAAACATAGAACTGGGGAAATTCTACAAAAGTGTACTGCCTTGCTTCTGGAGATGATTGATTCATTTTCATCCAGCTCAATAACATAGAGGTCTGAGCTCGTTTAGATCGAAGTAGCCCTTGAGGATTCTGGTTTTGCTTTGAGACAACAACGTTCTGACCCGGAAGATGATATGACATACGTAATACAGATGGATATTGTGAGTAGACATCAAACTTGAATAACCTCCAACATGCTTCACCAGATGTTATCGACAGTCTAAAAATGACTTGATCTCATCGATACGTGGAGTACGATCAGAACTTGAAGCACTCGAATCACCACCTGTAGCACTTTGAGTTCCAACTAATGATGCTTTGGCTCTATCTTGTGGCTTATTTATATATTTGAAGAGATATTTGATTGCCCTGCAATCAAAAGACAATAATGAAATACCACATATCAAACATGAATGTGAATTTTCCTCAATCATCAATACATAATTGCTTGCATTCTAATTTTATTAATTAGAAAATTTAAATAAAACTATGTTATATTGAAATGTATACCTACAAAAAATCATGCATAGGATTTTTTAATAATTGATTAGCAATTTATACAAAATAACCCAACATAATTATAAGAACATAAAGAACAACACGAAGCACATCTGAAAATTAAAATTATTCAGCACATACCTCGATTTATTACAGAATTCAACATTAATATGTGCATCGAAGCGCAATAATAAATAGCGATTATACGGAACAACGAAACGGTTATCCAGAGCCACAGAGTGGATATTGAAAGATATCCCAGTATCACGTCGTCGATATTTTGCAAAACCATTATCATCAATTGTGGTTTGCTCACAAAACTGCTTTGGGAAATGTTTCGTACACCCCCCCCCCTTGAGTGCAAGGAGCATTACGGCCCAAAGCACCACATGGACCATGCAACATAAATGCAGTTACAGCTCGATAACCTTCTGGATCTAGATCACGATTAGGTATCTCTGCTGATATTACAGAATCTATTTCCTTGGGACCACTTAGTTTATATTCCGCAGCTAGGAAAACTAACAAATGAGCATGAGGAAGACCTTTCTTCTGAAACTCAGTAGCCATGACATCTGTAAACAGAAAATACAATGTATAAAGAACTGAAATTCATAACAAATACATGATCACTCAACTTCAATTGCACTAATAAATGATTGATAAATCTTAATTTTTCATGAAATAAATTTAGGTAAATTTTACATTATACATGGAAATTACAATAACTACAAAGAGTACTCTTTCAAAAGTTGTTCAACATGCAAAAGATTATTAAATAATAGCTTTTGATAAATATAATCTGTCATTTGTAGACTAAAAAGGCAACACGTGTATCCATCTATAAGATTTGTTCTTGTGATTGCAGTTGGTTTTATATATGATTGAGGAGGATATGTCTTTTGCTAAAAAACGAAACCAAAAACAGTATGGCAATACGTGTATGTATATATTATATATATATGATTACTAAAGAACCAAATTAAAAAAGAGACTTTTGAAATCTCATCATCTACATAGGCAGAAACATAGGATGATTGAGGAATATAATAGTAAAAAAATTGAATAAATAAATAAACATATATAAAACAACTTACATCCAGTTGTAGCCCCAAATATTTTCTTATCTCTAATCTCAGACATCAACTGATGCAATTTAAGCTTGAATACTCTAGCAAAGATATCAGATCGATTGACATCTTCCCGACCATCCGAATAAACCAAATCCACCATAAATTGGATTTTAGGTCAATTTGCATTACAGGTAAATGTAATAAACAAATCAGGGTATCCCAACCACCTACAAATAGCCATAGCATCCTGAAAATTCTCATACTTGTATCGTGGACTGCCTTATGAGAAGCTGCAAGAATAACATGCTTGCTAGTCGAATCTAGATCAGAGTCACCACGTAAAAATGCATCCACCAAACCAATCACATAATGAGGACGCAATTTAGATTGGTTATTTCGAATCCAATCAAGACGTTCAGCTTCAACCAATGCATAAGCATTCACCACATACTGTTGAAATAACTTCCCAGTTAATAACATTGCATTTGATTGATCAAATCTGGTCTGAAGACGATATGCATAATAATCACACTGGGACAAAGTATTGTTATTCCAGAAATCAGGCCAATTTGCATTACAGGTAAATGTAATAAACAAATCAGGGTATCCCAACCACCTACAAATAGCCATAGCATCCTGAAAATTCTCATACTTGTATCGTGGACTGCCTGTATGAGAAGCTGCAAGAATAACATGCTTGCCAGTCGAATCTAGATCAGAGTCACCACGTAAAAATGCATCCACCAAACCACTCACATAATGAGCACGCAATTTAGATTGGTTATTTCGAATCCAATCAAGACGTTCAGCTTCAACCAATGCATAAGCATTCACCACATACTGTTGAAATAACTTCCCAGTTAATAACATTGCATTTGATTGATCAAATCTGGTCTGAAGACGATATGCATAATAATTACACTGGGACAAAGTATTGTTATTCCAGAGATCTTCTTCTTCATCATCCTCATCAACACAGGGTATATCAGGATGCCAACCATCCTCACCATAAGGAAAGAGAAGAGGATACTGTAATGCCATTAATGATGGATGTCCATAATTAATTCTCTCTAATTCAGAGCTCTTATATTGAACAATAATGTCTGGCTCAAATGTATCCTGACCTGTTTCATCCACTATCAAAGCTGCAACATCATTTCCCGTTGGTAAATCATATTCTCTACCATCCTGTGCATGCTTAGTAAATAATTTGATCTTTAACTCTTCAACGGTAGCTTCATATATTTTTTCCCGAGCCATGCGAAAGGTTTGAACCAAAACATTGTTCCTGTCAAACATTTTTTGCAAATCTCTAACAATCTCATATCGCAACGTATTTGAATGATCTTCACTTGGAAATAATTGGAGTCGATTCTGAAGCTCGGAGGTAGATTCATGAATATATAATTGTGCAAATCTGGGTGGTTGGCCTTCAACCGGAAGCAAGCTGCCTATACTGTGATATATATGACCACTTATAGAATAGACATATACACCACCACCATCATTTATACCACGATCCACTTTACCGCCAAGGGAAATGAAGCTAAATATGGCATTGTATATACGGATTGCCTCCCTAAAGTGCCGACTCATAGGAGTCGAAGATTCCAAGAGATCTTTCAAAAATCCAGGTGGATCTCGCCTAGGAGGCAATTTCACCCTACCTAGTTTGCAACATAATGGAAACACCGGATTAACATGACTCCTAGAATGTAACGTGCTTTCTTCGACCCACATCACTACATTACAGTATTGACAAAGGCATGAAGGTTCACCAAGACTGAAAACTTCAACGGAAGGAAGACCTACACACAAAATCTCACATAAGACTATTGAAAAATAAATAGAAAATAAAAATTGAAGAGGAAAATATGTTACATAATGCAAACCAACCATGATTACGTGTTAATCCCCTAGGTATAGCATTAACCAACTGTCTTCTCAATAAACAAATAGAACATAGTACACGTGCTCGTTTTGACCGCAAACGTAACAAACACGAAGTATAATCTGTGAGAAAAGAGGAACTACGTAATTCACCATCATCAAATCATAATAAAATAATGACAACGACAAATTTTATAAAACTGATAACTACCAATATTTAGAGGCACACGACGTTGAACTGCACGTCCCAAACGCCTATTCATAAGTATACCACGCTGCTTGCGATGGAATTGAGCCAACAGTAGATCCATTCGGCGAAGTTGAACATTTAACCTATCAATCCCTGCGAAGGAAAACGTTGTGTACGATAACAAAAAACATACACCACAAAGATATTTTTAGAAGTAGTAGAAAACACAAATAACGGATAATTACGTTGATTAAGACGGGCTCTTTCAGCCACAATTTGTTGTTGTGGAGGATGTTTAGGTGGCCTGCAAATAGCCCTCCTCAACCCTGCAAATCAAATGATTGTGACTACCAATATATAACTTCCTCCCCTCCAAACAGCATACAAATAATCAAATTCATATATGTCATCATCTCAATACTAACATTGACCCCTATTCTGTTGATGTCGTTTTATTGTCAAGGAAGGATCAGGAGCATCCTGCTGAAGTCGAGCATCTTGCTGAAGTCGATTTATTGCTGAAGAAGAACCAGGAGTATCTTCAATACGAACCATAGATGGACAAACCGGACGACGACAACGATGAACACTGGAAAAACAAAAACCTGATGCGGTATTAACCTCAACACTGACCTCATATATTCCAAAAGGCCAGACACTAAGTTCATATATTCCAAAAACCTGATTCTGTTCTTACCTTTGCTAATTCTAGATAACAAACCCAGGGACGACAACCACCGGACCACGGATACTGTAAAACCAAAAAACCTGAAAAGCTATTAGCCTCGACACTCATTCCAAAAACCTGATACAAAATTAACCTTTTCCAATTCTACGTAGGGAACGCAATTATGGGCCAAGTCCAGCAATTAGAATTTACCTTCTATATTATTAGCCCATTTCACTTCATTAATCGGCCAGAAAGCCCAAAATTGTTAATCAACCCACCAACTAACTTGTAACCAATTCCCGCAATTAGCCACCAATTAATGCCAGCCCAAAACGGAGCACTTCATTAAGCGGCCAGGAGAATGAAATGACAATAATGCCCCGCCGTGAAGCTCTCAGAAGCCTCCAATTTTGAATCCCTGCAAAAGTAATCCATGAATCTGCTTCATAAATTATATAGATTCAATAATTAGCAAGAAACTAATATCGAACAAGGCTAACCACGCGAGCCAAACTTATTGTCTTTCACAACCTATTAAAATGTGTTGATCGTCCAATAAATTGGTATCTTTGGTAACCTTACCCACTGATAACACCTAAAATAAGTGTTATTTGGCCCTCATTCGTGAAGCATTTGTGTGCTAAATCATCATTTCTAGACCACATATTAAGTAAGTTTATTCATATTTTCGTTCCTATTTGCAAAACATCCATTTAGCATGGGTTAGCTTGGTATGAAGGTTTACATAGGAAAATTGACCCCACTTTGTCGTACTGTATGCTTTTCTAGTATTTTTTATGAAATTAAAGGACTTGAATCCATCTAGGATCGATAAAAAATCCATTAGAGTTCATCCGGTCACGATTGGAAACATAGGAGCAAGAAGGGAAGAAAAAGCACAGGTCGTGACCATGTTTTCGTTCGCGAGCAGTGGCCTAGAACTTTAGCAAGCAGCCAACAAGAGGGCAAAAAGTTTTGACACTTAAATTGCGACCAATAAGCTTTTCGACCACCAAAAAGATCATGTACATGACACAAAAGATCGGGGTCGTTATGTCACGATGGAGGCCGTGATCTCGGAACTTGAAGACGATGTCAAAAAGTGATGTTTCGGGCGATTCAGTGTCGTTTCAGCCAGATCGCGCCCTCATCACATCTGTGACCATTGGGTCACGCCATCAAAGTCGTGATCAGTGACAAGACACTATAAATATCCCATTTCTGCACTTGACGAAGAAGAGCCGACTTAGAGTTAGAAAATTTAGGATTTTGGGCAGTTCTTAGAGAGGAACACCTTGAGAGAGCTTGAGAAAGGTCCAATCCATCCAAGGATCAAGGATGAAGGTGAAATCCAAAGTGAAGAAGATAGTTTCCAACACTTCCCCTCTTCTTAGTTTTATTTTCTCTCTCTATAAGGTTATGTCGGGAAAATGAACCCTAGTTTATAGTTTGTTTATGGGTCATTTGTATGAATGATTACAAACCTATGATTTATCTACTTGATGTTTGTGCATAAATCTCTTTCTTAGGGAAAGAGTGATTTAGACATCAATAAGTGTGGAATTGTCTGTATCCCATTTGCTTTAGTGGTAACCTAGGTGACAAGGAATTTATCATTACTACGCATAAGAATTTATGGTGTATTTGATTTTTAACTTGGGTGCTTAATGCTTCTATTTATGTTAGATGTGTGTGAATGCTTCCTACCTTGATTAGTTGACCTAGAGGGCTAGCTAGAGGTTGAGGTGACCATTCCCTCCTAGATAGATTCTCACTTAGTTGATGCTTGTAGGTTAGGTGTGTGACCATCGACCTACCATACTTGTGTGCGGGAGAAGTTAAGCCGTTTAGAGGAGGTAGAAGCTATTCCTAATCAGGTACCCTGGTTGAGCTGACATTGGACCGACTATCCTAGCTAGGAGGGTGATCGATTACATGACGATTGATTCTATCCCCACCTTCGTGACATCTGCACCCGAGATACCATTAGATTATCGCCCGTACCAACCTATAGCTAGAGGGAATCGACCCTAGGAAACCATCTCATCTCTAGCGGTCTCCCAACCACTTGGTTGGTTGTCTTTAGGTAGTTATTTTAGTTTAGTTTTACCCCCAACCTTCCAAATTGATTAGATAGTAGTTCAAAGCGAAGTAATACTAAGCCGAAGGTTCACTTGGAATACGACCGAACCACTTTAATACATCCCTAGCCTAGTTATTCTTGGATTTGTGAGGATTGATGTGAGTGTGCTTCGACCTTACATATATTAAAAATTTAACATTAAGTTTTTGGCGTCGTTGGCGGGGAATTCTTAGGTTATTAGGAAAACTTGATGTGAGTGTGCATCAAGTATTTGGTGTCGTTCTCTTTTTTTTTTTTTTTTGTATCTTGTTTTGTGAATATTGTGTTGAGTATAGTGTGTTTGTGATGTCTTGCTTTCTTTCTCGTATTCTTCTTTCGTTTGTTATGTTTCCGTTATTTATTTTGTATTAGGTTATTGTCGGTATTGAGGTTGTTTTTGTTTTCTCTTCTTTATATTTTTGCTTTCATAGGTTTTTTTTTGTGTGTTTATAGATACTTGTAGATATGGATCCAAATGGTTGGCATAATGATAACGTCTTAATTACACATATTTAGTGCCTCACTATAACGCAACTCCTAACAATGTCCAAATGTAACCAATGAAAGGGACTGAAATATAGCCGCACAAGTAATAAATATCAAATCTACGGGTCTCTAGAGTTACTATTACTCATGTTCAGTTCATTATCTAGCAAAACAGATTAAGATAGAAGAACTCTAACTACTGTAGCAAACTACAATTAATGTTAATACAATTACAGGTTGGGCACTTAGGTAGGATTCCCCCTAGATCATCAATTAGGTCCAAGTTGTAATTCCCTTTAGTTGTTTTACTGATGATTATACTACAGAAGATCCGATAATAGCTTGGAATCTCTTAAGCCGACCAAGTCCTCTTAGACAAAGTACCCGACCGATCGACTGACCTCCACCGGAGTAAAATGCTAAGGCAATACAAAAAGATCTCCACTAGAATGAATTCCAGTACATAGTAATGAATCGACTAACTCTCGCACAATCGATTCACCACTTCCAATCGAAGAAGCTCTCTTAACCCAATCAGATTCTATATATCCTAGGTTAAAGAAGAAATCATGAATACTGGATCCATCATTTATATTATTCATTTTTATATTTTGTATTATTGATTTGTACACTTGTCATCTGATTTGTATATTTTGTATATACCGTTTGTATACATTGCAATATTAGATTGTATATTTTTATTATATGTTTTGTACACGTTATTATATGGTTTTGTACCTTATCTATTTCTAATTTGTATAATATTTCTTCAATGCTTTGTATACTTTGAAATGTTACTTTGTAATTTCTTGTCTTGCTAAACATAGGAAGAACCCCGATAAAGAAAAGAAATCAGGTAGATGAAAAAAGAGAAGCAGGAGAAAAGAATCTAACATCAAATTGTCAAATACAAACACATGAGGAGAAAAATTGAAACAAAGAAATAAATGATTGTTCATAATGACAAAAGATTATATCACTAATTAAATGTCTATTTTGCTATATTTAAATGTTAAATTTAAAAACTTAAAATTAAGAGAGATTTAATCATTTGACTAAACAATCTTTAGTTATGGGATCATTTTCCATCTAGTTGGGAATAGAAGTAGAGAGAGGTTTCTAAAAAAGAAAGTAGAGAGAGGAGAGGAAAAGGGGAAAAGTGCAAGTTTGCTACATGGTTGTCATGCAGGTGGAATGACAGCCAATTTAATTCCTGGTTCAATTGGTGAGTTATGAAACTAGTATGAAAATTTTCATGATTGATTTACGACATCTAAATAAAATGGTTTGTTTTAGTGAATTCAGTTAACAAAAAATTTAATTATTATTTATTTCATGAATTTAAAAATAATATTGATGTTATTATTGGGTTCAAAAATTCAAATATAAAGATTTAGGTATTAGTGTTAAATGTTGTATTTAAATATGAGTATTTGTTATTTAATTTAAATTTCATATTTTATTTGAATATGAACCAACATAAATCGGTTATGCAATTAATCAAATCATTTCACTTACTAAACCAGTACAACGATATAAACAAATTTCAAAACTTTCTGTGTTAATGGACGTAAAGAGAAATAAAATGGCGGCTAAAGCGTTTACCGGTCTGTCGGTGTCTCTCCGCCCTTTCTCTTGTTTGTTTGGCCGGATCCCCATTCTAGAACAACTAGTTTGTTCCAGGCCATTTCTCGGCCAATTTTAATTATTATTAATTATTTAGTGAAAATATTATGTAACATGTGGGTCGACCTAATTTTACCATGATCTGGTAAGAAAAACAGGCCGCACACATCCAACGGATTGATTGCTGCAAGGTATCGGGTTAGAGGTCAAACTGTGTCATTTTTTCTTTGGTTTGTGAAGTGCGCATATTTTTCGGTTGTCTTTTTCACCTAACTCAATCTTTAGAATTCTAAGTTGAACATTTGAATATTGATGTTATATAAGTGTGTCTGAATTTTCACTATACGTTGGATCTAAGTACGACATGTTATTTTAGTGCGATGTTATATGTTATTAGTTATTGCTCATATGATAGATGAGATTTGATATAATTTATAAATGCACTAGCGTGGGAAACACGCGATAAAAATAGTGAATTTTAGTAGGAAATGTTATTTTAGTGCGATGTTATATGTTATTAGTTATTGCTCATATGATAGATGAGATTTGATATAATTTATAAATGCACTAGCGTGGGAAACACGTGATAAAAATTAGTAGGAAAGAGACATGAATGATGCAGCGAATCAAAAATCAGCCTTATGAACCAAAATCAAGTACCTGTTACCTTGTGAAACAATATTGTTTTTGGTAATATGATGATGTGGAGTAAGTTTGATAGAAACCGAATTCCAGAAAATCTAATAAAAAATCGCCTATCCCGCCGGTTTTCGGGAAATGAGCATCTCACAATCGTTGCTAGCTTTTACTCGGCCCGTTGGCCGATTAATTTGCTTTATAAAACTTTCATCTTGTCATCATTGTGCTTTCTGGTTTTTTGCCAAGACATGATAAAATCTAAAGAAATCAAGAATGAACAACACGATTTGGGATAAGAACCACCGTTCCTGTATCCCTAGAAAATGGTGGTAAACACGGACTCACCTGCCAAACTTGTTTGGATTGAGATTTTTATCGGGTATCAGGGAACCATGTGATTATAAATTAGACTTGATCAAAACGGGCCAAAACTTGAAATTCAGTCTGTTTGACCGACCCATGCCAAACTCTAATTATTTTTTACTTTTAAACTTTCTATTTGAAAATAAAAAATAATGAAAGAAAAGAGATGACTGTAATTCGCCATTTGCACATCACTGATTCGAGAATAAAACTATAGAATTTTGAAAGGAAACTGAAAATGTTTAGGATCGTTTTAATGTTAAAAATAACCAAATAGATCTTTCTGTTTAGTTTTTTACTAACAAATACCAAACGATTCCCTATAATATACACTATAATTTAATCATTATGATATCAAATAATTACATAATATATATTTGAAATGATAAAAATTGGACTAATTGGGTTGGTCGAGGTTGAACCATTGAATAACTTTAAAATACATTATATTTTAGCCACTAAGATATAAAATAATAGCATAATATATATTATGCTAGAGAAAATAGCTTGTTTTAGAATGACAAACCCATGATGTTCATTTGTTTTACTTGATTGGCAAATCCCGTGTAGGTCAGCCCATTCAACTCTTTTATTTTATGATTAGCGGTTAGCCCATTAGAATCCATGCAGTAGTTTATTGTTAATTTTTTTTTTCTTTTTAGCAATAAAAAGGAGTATTGTTTTTGCCTTTTCATATATATTTTACAACCACGGAGAAATAAAAGGACTCAAAGAAAAAAATTGACACTCCTAGACCCGTTTAAATCTGCATGTGTACGGTAAGTTGGCCCGTTCCACAGAGGAAAAGGAAAAAAATTGACACTCCATATTCTACCCTTCCTACAAACGCTCATGGGGCAGAGAATTTGAAATGGGGGAAGGGTTTTTTCCTCTCTGCGATTATATGTTTTTAATTAAAAAAAATACAATAAATATACTTAGTGTGATTGGTTATGATTTTTGCTTTTCTTTAAAGTGGTCATGATTCGAATCCTAGTAAGTGTCTTTTTAATGAATAAAAAAAGTAATTGTGAAGACCAAAATGTCCTTCCTACTTTCACTCTGGATGCAGGAAATTTGAAATGGGACTTCAAGTTTTCTCATTTGGCTTTTATTTATTGTGTAGATGAACAATATAATGACTTTTTTCATATACTCGCACTAAAGCGGTTGAACCATTAATCCTCAATCCAGTTACTCGAACGGGCCAATGGGCTAAACCAGATTGACAACCTTGGTAAACATATATGATATACTATAGTATCAATTCTGTTGTGATTAATATCAAGAATGGAAAATGACATTCGATTTTTTAATATTATAATTAAATAGAATTTGTTTCAATGGTTAGATACATTAAGAAAATTCATTGTAGCACCCATGTAGGGTCTAATTGTATACATTTTACCCCTCATTTCTTAATAGTTTGACTGTGCATTTCATCGTCTCTCGACTTATTTTACGCTAGGTTGTGCTATTTTTTATACATTTCAGGTCCTAGCATGTGTTGGAAGGTCGAGGACGAGTTTTAGGATGATTGGAGTCGATAAAGCGCCAAAAAGTGAAGTAAAGTGAAGGACAGTCCAAGGTCACGGGCAGAGGTCAAATGTCACGGTCACCTGACCGTGACAATTGATCAGAGGGCATGACAGTTCAAGGTCAAGGGCAGGGGTCAAATGTCACGGTCACCAGACTGTGACAATTGATCATTGGGTGTGAAGTCTGATGGAAACATGATGTTTTGCGCACCTCACTGGACCTCGGTGTGTTCACAGTCTGATGATCGTGAAAATCATCCCTAGGCCGTGATGTGGACCCAAAACGACACCAGAGATCGACATGCGCTTTGGTCTATTGTCACGGCCATGACTTCTGACCGTGAAAAGTGTCTATCAGACTCTATAAATAAAAAGGCTATTGGGAGAGAGAAAGAGAGCTTTTATAGGGTTTTAGTTTTCAGAATAAGGGAGGTTTTCTAGTGAGAGATTAGGGTTTCTTCTTTCTATTTTAGAGAGAGAAAGTGCCATTCAAAGAAGGAGGAAGGAGATTTGGGCTTGTCCTAAGCTAGAGGAGCGAAGATTCTTACCTCTCAAGGGAGATTCAGGCAACAAGGAAGGAAGATTGTCATATCTTCATGGTATTTCTCTTCTTTTTCTTGTTTTCCCTTGCCTAGCTATGGAATAGCCTCCATACTCACTTGGGTATTGTGAATCCTAGTCTAGATGTGTGTTAGGATGTAAGAACTTGATTCTATTATGTTGATTGAATGTTTATATAATATTTGAGGTACTTTCATGAATGATTGAATGTGCTAGCTTTAACTCATGATTGAGTCGTTTTGACCTAGGTGGAGAGAATCTCCTTGTTGAAAGAGGCTTTGAGAAGTTGGATTCTGGGCCAATTTGTGTCACCCACGACAAATTAGGACAAACCTTAAATTAATCATGATTAGTGAATGTTGTTTGCATTATATCACTGTTGAGTCAAAATTAACCTAGAGGGTGAAAATCTCCCTTTGGCCCATAGGGAGCTTGACCTCCTAGTCTCTTGGATAACCCCTTCTAGGTTAATCTAGGGCCAAAACCTCAAGAATCAGATTAGAACATGATCCCACCATGATTGGTTTCTCGCCATCGTTTGGATTAAGTTCTGAGAGATTGGTTCGCAATCCTTAGTCAACCGATTTAGAGGGGCTAGATCGTCTAGCCTAGAGTTGCAATCCTTAACCGAAAGGTTAAGAGAGTTAGACCACTAACTTGATGCAACAATCCTAGGTTGGTCAACTAAGAGAGTTAGGGTTTTGTCGGTTGATCAGTTAAGAGAGCTAGATTCCCAAGCTTCTTGTCACAAACCTTAATCGATCAACTAGGAGAGTTTGCCCCTAGATAGTTGGACCCACCTTACGGTATATGAACACATCCTTCACACTAGAGTTTCGTTCATGCTTTCTTAATACAAAGACTAGGGGAAGCAATAACCAAGTGAAGTCCTCTCATATAGAATTCTCCTCGATTTACTTTCCGTATTTGTTTATTTTGTAGTTTTTTTATTTTTAAACCCAAAACTATTTTCTAGATAACAACCTAAGCGATTGAAGTAGGGATACATGGACCGGCACGAGTTGACAACTTAAATACTTGTCATATAATGCACCCGACTAGAGTTTAAAAACTTGGACTCTAGCCGGAATTAATTCACGGTGTAGTCCAAGCGAGTCAACGTGCAAATTATTAATTCCAATCCCACTAATCACTATTTATATGATTAGTGGACCGGCACGAGTTGACAACTTAAATACTTGTCATACAATGCACCCGACTAGAGTTTAAAAACTTGGACTCTAGCCGGAATTAATTCACGGTGTAGTCCAAGCGAGTCAACGTGCAAATTATTAATTCCAATCCCACTAATCACTATTTATATGATTAGTTACTTTTACTTGCCGTAAAACTTAAAAAAATTTAAATAACTGAAATAATAAAATGACATGAAAATTAGACTGATGTGAATGTTTAAAATTTATAAATGTTTATTATTTATAAATTTTAATTTGAGAAAATACTTATTATATTCTATTAATTAACTATAATAAAAAAAAAAATAAACATCATTCCCTGTAGTCTGTAGGGATGACAAAAATATCCGTAACCGTGGATATCCGCCCGAATCCGACCTAATCGGGTAGGGTAAAACCTGAACCCGAAGGACTTTTAGTGGGTACGGGTAAAACCCGAACCCGAATATTGCGGGTAGTGAGTGGGCATGGTTTTCTCACTATCCAACCCGAACCCGCCCGATTATACACATGCATATGTATTATGTCTAGAAATAATCAATATTTTTCTCTAACATACTTTACATTTAGCATATAAATATAATTTTGTTTATGAAATTATGTTGTTTTAATTAATTTTCTTCATTCTAGTGAATTATTGTCGTACTTTTCGTCTTACGTAACGTGAGAATACGTGTAAATATTAACATATTGGTTGGAGTTATAAAGAAAAACTATTATCCATGGATAACCATGGATACCCGAAACCCGAATGGGTATGGGCATGGTTTGGATTTTCTACCCGTTTTTTATGTGGGTATGAGTATGGGTAAAACCCGAACTACTTTGAGTAGGATAACGGATATGCACTATCCGTCCCCGACCCGACCCGACCCATTGCCATTGCCATTGCCATTGCCATTGCCATTGCCATCCCTAGTAGTCTGTAGTCTGTACTCCTACCAACCAAAACCCATCCAAGGTCCGACCAAACACCTCCCTCCTTCCTTACGCATCTTTCCTACCCTACTCCCAGCTTTTCAGAAACAAAGGAAGAAAAAAAAAAGGGCCACAATCCATAATAGAGAACAAATATCTGAAGAGAGAAAATCAGAGAAATACGAAAGAACGAATCTCCTCTCTCCGCCTCTCTCTTTCAGAGCTGAGCTGCAAATACCTCCCCAATCACCGACTCTTTCGTTTTCTTTCCACTTCCCGGGAAAGTTTCTCTGCAACTGTAAGTGCTCTCATGACGATCCGAATCTCAGTCGAATCTAAATCTTCATCTCTTTCTTTCCGCCGTTTAACGAGGCTCATCACTGTCTTCGTTTCTTCGTTGATTTCTGGCAATAGACTGATCTAGCAAGAGAGGAAACACAGGTGACAATGTGGGGGATCGTTGGACAAAGAGCTTGCCGCCATGGCTCCTCCGCTATGGTATTTGTTACATATTTGTTCGCTTGGCGCTTGTATTATACTGCCTTCTTGCCCTTCGCCTTGATTCCTTAGGGTTTTTTTTTTCTTTCATTCTCTTTCTCATGTTTCTTCACGTTTGATTGGATCAGTCACTGCAAGTGACTCGCCCTGTTATTCACGCGTTGAGGAGTTTCTCCACCGCAGCAAAAGAGGTAACAAACTTCTCTTCCCCCGGATTCTGGTTTTTGTGTGTTGGCACTATGTTAATCGGGAATCTGTCATGGGGACGCACTTCTTTTCATATGCCATTGGTTATGATGGATTTTTCAGAATTTAAGGTGTATGTATTCATCTGCTACCTGCTTTGTGAATCGAGACTCAATTAGGGTTAATTTTGGTGCTGGGGTTGGTATATGTTTGTCGGCTGTTTTCTTATTCGTCGAAGGCTAATACTCCTTAGACATCATGCTGAACAATGGTTGATGATGAGTCTTGACCTCTGTTTTTCTGGACCCCTTGAAGCCTCTGGATATGCTAACCTTTGAAGTGATAGTTTTCCTGCTATGCATTTTCTTTCTTCCCGGGAGTCATTAAAAATCTTCGTACAAGGATCTCTACTATTTGCTTTGAGCTTTACTTAATTTATGATACTTCCCTTTCTCTTTCTACTCCTTGCTAGTTATATGTAGGGCCCAGCTTCTCCACGTTTCGTGACCATCGCACTTTAGATTAGCGGATTGAGTTCCTCGTTACGGTTTATCAGTTTTCTTCTGAACTTCTCAGATGACAGTAAGGGATGCTCTCAATTCTGCCATTGATGAAGAAATGTCTGCGGATCCCAAAGTCTTTTTGATGGGAGAGGAGGTAAATCTAACACCTGCAATTTGTGGATCGTTAAACATTTTAAGCCAATCACAAAGATGTATCTTTATTTATTTTATGTGATGTTTGTGTAGGTTGGAGAGTATCAAGGTGCATACAAGGTTAGATAAACTTCTCTTCTTTGATTAAGTTACGTTGTAGTAGTCTTATACTCAGAGCATCACAGTTATCTCATTGATCCATTAGTTATCTACTTATGGGAAATTGTTTATCAGATCACTAAAGGCCTCTTGGAGAAGTATGGTCCTGACAGAGTTCTTGATACTCCAATTACCGAGGTTGTTACTTGGACTCTATAGAGTAGAAAAGGCTGGCATTCTTTTGTGGTGTTTTTATTTATTTATTTTTTGCTTCAAGGGGGCTCAATAAGAGATCTCGGATCGAATCGGTATATCAATAGAAAACGATCTTCACTTGCTCCTCTCTTTAAACCTAGGCTGGCTTTACTGGTATTGGAGTTGGTGCAGCTTATCATGGGCTTAAGCCCATTGTAGAGTTCATGACATTCAACTTCTCCATGCAGGTAAAATTGTCTTTCTTTTAGTTGCGCTTTTTTAATTGGTGGAGAAAAATAGCTGTGTTTTTATCTTGTATGTATGGATATTTGTTATTTTTAGTCTCAAGCTTCTTTGGTTCCCTTCAATTGACTGATCAAATTTATTAATACATGGCATATTTTGTGATTTGACTTCGTCCCCCCCTCTCTTTTGTAGCACCGCCTGGCATTATCCTTTCTAGTAAATGCTGGTTCTTGTTGCTTGCTCTTGGTGTTATTCAAGAAGTTTAACTCATCCCAATTTTTTCCAGGCTATTGATCATATAATCAATTCTGCTGCAAAATCAAATTACATGTCTGCTGGGCAGATTTCTGTCCCTATAGTCTTCAGGGGTCCAAATGGTGCTGCTGCTGGAGTGGGTGCTCAGCATTCGCAGGTGATTTACTAATGTTAATTTTTTTATGGTTTTATGACTCTTGTATCTTTACTTCGAATGCAAATGGTGGATCTTTCAGTGACCATTTGGATATCTAGTGATTGTGTAATTTAGTGAAGTTCACGAGGATGAAGCATTACGAACCCATGTCAAGATAGTACTACTTACTGGGTTCTGTTGTTAAAGAAGGTGGCCCTGTTTGTTGTCTTAATATAATAAAGTTGTGATGGTGATTTGGATGGTTAACAATGCTGCTGGAACTATTTTCACGATTTTAGTTTATTCTCTTTGGAAGAGTGACCATGCCCAGCTTAAGTTAATACCTTCCAAGTGTGTTCTCGTGAATGCCTAACAATACAACTTTATAATTGGCTATTAGAGGCCAATAGAGTTTCAGAGGCCCTTATGCAGCGCGTTTAACCTCTTAATTAGGATGATTACTCATTTGATTTGCTCTTGAAATTTCCGTGTGCCTGGCAAACAAGCTCCTGGCCCCCTTACAAATTCCAATTCATGTATGCAGTGTTATGCACCATGGTTTGCTTCCTGTCCTGGCCTGAAGGTCCTTGCTCCATATTCTTCAGAAGATGCTCGCGGCCTTATGAAGGCTGCTATTAGAGATCCAGATCCAGTTGTCTTCCTAGAAAATGAGCTCTTGTGAGTATTCTATTATTCATGGCGTTTTACGTAAGTGCTGTACTTGGTCGTTAGTTGCTCATGTTATTCCAGAGTCATGATTATGCTTGGTCTTGAATTCATCATGTAGGTACGGAGAGTCGTTTCCAGTTTCAGCTGAAGTTCTTGATTCCAGTTTCTGTCTTCCCATAGGCAAAGCTAAGGTACATGTTTTAACGATTGTTTTTTACATCCCCTTTTCCTTATTTATCTTTTCTTTGGGTAGCCGTACTACCTTCTTATCTAGATGAGTATTAATTCTGTATTAATTGTACTTGTTGATTAGATTGAAAGAGAAGGCAAGGATGTAACCATTACTGCTTTCTCAAAGATGGTCGGATATGCTCTCAAGGTATGCTGTTCGTGTCTGTGGTAAGGTATAAGTACATAATTTGAATTGATGCAGGCATGACAAGAGGTGAGGGTGACTTCAAATGTTGCGTTATTTGATCACACTTGCTGCCGTATGGACCACTGGACATGTATCTTTTCTAATTCATCCTGTGCATTGTGTAGGCTGCTGAAATTCTTTCTAAAGAAGGGATAAGTGCAGAGGTAATTTTCACTCTGCTTTCTACAACTAAGTATATTGCAATTTTTTTGTCTTGTGAAAAATAGTTAGTGCTTGAAACACATGCAGGTTATAAATCTGCGATCTATTCGTCCCCTTGATAGAGCCACGATCAACAACTCTGTCAGGAAAACTAACAGACTGGTTACTGTTGAAGAAGGATTTCCTCAACATGGAATTGGTGCTGAGATATGGTAAATCTATCCTTGGACTAATTCTCGTGGCCAGCCAACCTAGAATCCATCTTTGTGTTTTTATTAAAAACCCATTGTGCGACTCCTTTGCAACAGTGCATCAGTGGTTGAGGATAGCTTTGAATATCTTGATGCGGCCATTGAGAGGATTGCAGGAGCTGATGTTCCCATGCCATATGCCGCAAACCTAGAGAGACTGGCTGTCCCACAGGTTCGTGATCATACATACTCTACTTTTGGCTGTTAAGTGCCGTGATTTCATCCTCCTTGAAGTACAAAATAGAATTACACCCCGCTCACTACTTTACAGGTTGAAGATATTGTCCGTGCTGCCAAGAGGACTTGCTATCGATCATCTTCATTGGCTGCAACAGCATAGTTTGCTGCAGAACCCCAGCAGCATAATTTGACTTGTCTTTTTCGGCGAACATGACTGTTATTCGTTTCCCAGTCTGCATGGGGCCAAAGGTTAGGCAGCAATCACCATATGGACTGGCTTAGCGGATCCACTCTCATGGTGGACCACAGTGATGAATATAAAGGCACCTCTTTTCCCCAAGAAAATAAAGAGTTCACCACACACCATTTTTCAGCAACTTATACCCCAGAATGATTGATTGGTTGATTGATTTGCATAGCTGTACTAGTTTCCAGGATCGAACTGTTCGCCTATCTTGTTAGCTTTCATTTGTGATGTGCAAAAGGTCTCTCTATTATCACAAGCTCGAGAAGTTGCTGGTGCATTCTTCATGGCTGATAAGTGACGACTGTACAACTAAATAAACTAAGTACAGGCCAAAAATTTATACACAAAAGCACTAGGTGCTGGTGCATTGTTCAGGGCGCTTCGACACCAATATGCTTTATCGGATTGGTGTACAAAACCAAATTGAGCAAATTAACAGAGGAATCCTCCCGCAAGAGAAGGGAGAACTGCAATAGCTAATCCTCGCTTTATCTATCTACCTACCTGTCTGCCTACGGCTCCCAAAATTCTCCGACTTGCATTTGAACAACAGATCCATTGATAGCCCTATTGTTGAACCATTAAACGGACGAAGGAACTTCCTCGATGGGCCTATCTGGGCACTACCATCCTTGCTGTTTCTCCTCCTCCTGGAAGAACCTCCAGAGCTACCAACACTTTTAGTAGATGTCGATGATGCATTTGAAGTAAACACCGACGAGCTGAAAGATGTTTTGGGCATCCCATCATCCACCAAACGACTGTCCTCCAACTTCTCCGTCCTGGTGTGGAGGTGGGAACTTCTCGCTTTTGCTCTTAGCATTTGCTTGCGTCACAAGCCTCCATCTCTGCAATACCACAAAACAGAATTAGAGGAGAGGAAAAGACAGTGAACGAGACGGCCAGCTGAGGGGGAACTCTTTTTACATACATCTACGTTTGCTGGAATCTCAGCATTAGCCTCAGGGGCCGGGACAGCACGACCAGGCCGATTTCGAACTTTTCTGGCACCTTCAGCACCATCATTATCTTTACCACTAAGTCCCCTTTGTCTATTAGCCAATCGTTATCATCAGCATATGCAGCAAACAAAAATATGATGACGATGAAAAGAATTTACAGTCTGCTGCTAGCTAACCTTCTTGCTTCTTCATCCCTCAATTTCACATCCAGTTCCTTGCTAGGCGGATAAATGGGCAAACTACATGGCTAGCAAGCAACAGGTTCTGTGCTAAAGAACTGTACACAGATGAATCGTTGCATGTTATACGTCATATACCATGCCCCATATAATTTTATCTGACAAAAAAGAACTTCTCATTTATACTAAGCAATAAAACTGACATGATGGTATCAACCTAGACATCTACTACTTCACATTACTGACAATTAATATACTTGAACGCAAACACTTCCACTTGGTATCAGAATATCGAGTTGGTATATGACACTCGCCTCACTAGTCACTATTGAGAGCAGAAGTGGCAGTGCCTCGTTCCTCTGGGTCTATCGAAAGCAAAGTCTGAATCAAAGGCATGGAAAGTGTGGCATTAGGTAATTTTGCCTTCTTCCAGTATTCCTCAGATGGTGAGCCACATAACTTAAATATCTTGTGCAGTTGTTCAATCTGTGTGTGCCAAAAGAAGAAGGAATGTCAATTTTCCAGCTGCTACAGCGCCACGCATATCAGAAACTGAATCCCATCCCATATCGTTCTGGCCATCAAGTCATGATATGTGATTCATAAACAGTTCAAAGCTTAACTTAGCAGATATCATATGTGCACGAAGATTGCAATAACTTTTCACAAGACTTCAATGAATACGTATTTATCCAAGTCAAAGGTGTCAGTATCCCCTACAACGGCTACTTGTAGAGACTAGCTGATATGCTAACCAAAGAGAAACCAATACCTCGGTCCGGCCAGACATGATTAGCTTCTTGGCAAGCAGCTCAGCCAAAATGCGGCCAGCACTCCAAAGGTCAACGCCAACCCCATAACAAGTTGCTCCTAGAAGAAGCTCTGGAGGTCGATCCCACAGGGTAACAACTCGACTAGTCATGATAACCCTGCTTCCAGGATCATAGAATGTAGCTAGACCGAAATCAGCAATTTTCAGTACACCCTCGTTATTAATGAGGAGATTAGAACCCTTGATGTCACGATGCAGTACACCATGACTGTGACAGTGTTCAAGCCCCGACAGCAACTGCTTAGTATAGCATTTTATCTGTCAAAACAAATACGGTGAAGTAACCCGACATTGAACATCACAGCAGATAAACATATACATATAGAAGAAATGAGAATACATGTGGCTCACTGAACTTGACTCCCTGGCGAGCAGCAAGGCCAGTTAAATCATGGTCCATGTACTCGAAGACCAAGTACAAGCTACAAGACATTCTTGAGGTAACCAAACCCTCAAGCTTGAGCACATTTGGATGATCCAACCTGCGGAGAACAAGAATCCCTCGCGCCATAAATTTCACACTCTCCGGCTCCAAGTTATCAAACCTCACTTTCTTCAATGCCACTATATTTCCTGTTAATAGATCCCTCGCTTTGTACACATTGCTATAAGTCCCTTGCCCAATCTAATCCATCCAAACATTTTCCAAGAATTACCAAAGGCGATTAAAAGGTAAATGGAAAAGGGTAAATGCGGTTCTTGCTTTGCTTCTCTCGATTTCCTCCTTCTTTTCTTTCTCTCAAATTAGTGTCTAAAATTTGCCCCCACCTGAATTCTGTTTCTGTTTCCGTTTACCTTATCGAGCTTCTCGAAAGTGTTTGCCCGATGAGGAGTCCACTCACCGATGGCTTCACCGGCCACCGCCATTAGCCACGACGGCCACCCACCTTGCTGGGTTGCAAACCACCGGTCGACCCAGGACTGCCAGGCCACCTCTGCATAGAAATCAGCTCTGTGATGTCTGGACTTGTGCTTCGCCGCCGCAACAGTCGACTCCTTACTGGCCCTGGCGGTATGGTTAGCTCCGTCGGAAACGGTAACGGAAGACCCATCGCAAATCATGCCGCCGTCCGCCTCTTTCTCGGCGGTGGTCTTCTTGCTGACGAAACAACCCATTCTCTGGAGCTCAACCGTCTGCCGAGTACATCTTAGACCTCCCAAGAAGGAGAAACCAAGTATCCACCCACCAAACACAGACACAGAATCCCGCTTAGCCGACCCTGAATTCGCCCAAAGTTGCAGCTCAAGACTTGAATTTTAAAATACTAATAACTAATAATAAGAAGACGATGGTATGAAGTCCCGACTGGCGACTAGCTTGCTCCAAAGGTGAAGACAGGAAATTCGGTTGCAGGGAAGCAAGAGAGAGAGTCGAGGGTAAATGGGAAACGAAGAAATGGTTTTAATTCAACTTATGTTTCAGTGGCGTTTAGCTGGCGAGGCGAAGGAGGAAAAGAGTAAGAACAGAGGAAAGTTTACACAAGTCCAAGTTTATTAGAATTTAGAAGAGAAGATAGTTGTACTGGTTCTGTTTACTGGAAATGGATGGAGGAACAAGGGAAAATTAATCCGTTAATTTGAAGATTCGTTAGCTACTAACTGATATCTAAAATACATGAATTAATATCCAAGTACTAAAGTATCTAGAGAACACATACTAGTATTCAAGGGTTGCTAACTGATATCCACCATGAATCAACTATTATCCCAAATTCACAAACTAATATCTAGACAATACAGAATAGTTTCCATACAACACATAATTAGTATCCATATAACACATAAGAGTATCTATATTGAATACTAGTTGGTTGATTGTGGATATTAGTTAGTATATGCTATTTGGATACTAGTTTGTGATGTTTTGAATACTAATTTGTGCTATCTAGATACTTTAGTGAAATCATCTTTGGATACTAGTTCATATATTTATATTTTGGATATTAGTTAGTATATACTAACAACTTATTCAGTTAGCAGAATAACCCTTGACCGAGTCACGAGTGAGTGGAATCGGGGCGGGCGGGTAGAGAAACAAGGAGGGGAGAAGGGCATTAATCACGAAAATGCCACTGGCGGGTGGTGAGTTGTCTCTCTCTTTGTCCTTTGGAATTCAATCAATCTGATATTTACACCGAAAGGGGGGGAAAAGAAAGGTAAAAGGTAAAAATTTTATCGGGTCGGTTGGTAATTTCGGGTTGGGGACTTCGGTTACGGGTTGGGTCTGGCTGATTTCAGGTCAAATATTGACTCAACCCATTCGGTTTCGGACGTGTTACATGTCGTTTCGGGTTATGAGTGTTCTAAGAAACAATATCAAACATGCTTCATATTTTCTTAAAGAACACAAATTTTCACATATGCATGACAATAGTTTACCTAACACATGTCAATTAACATATTCTCAAATCCTCCCACGCTAATGAAACGAAATATAAATAGTGCAAATCGTCAAAAAACAATCACAAGAGTAATACCACTACAAGAAACACATGATATTTGATTATCCGTAAACTCCAAACATGTCATTCAAATCCTTGTGATTTTTTTGAAACATCTCACAAATTTATGAGTGATTTTATCATATTTTGGGAGTGATATATAAAATGGAACGCGTCTAACGGGTCGACCCGCTAACCCACCCAACCCGACCTTAAAAATCACGGGTTATCGGGTTCGGATCATTCAGATTTCGGGTTACAAAAATTTCTAGTTTGCAGGCGGTTTCGGGTTGGGTCAACGGATCAGGTTATAATTTGCCAGGTCTACTTCTGAGCGGCGCGGGACGGGTTAGAAAGGACGCAAAAGAAAAGTTATTGAACTATCAAATCGAAATTCAAACGCCAAAAGTTCTGAAGAGTAAAAAGTTGCTTTCTGGCTCTTGCTTCTCCGGGCAAATACCGGTTCAGGTGCCCTTATTTTGAAAAGCCCGAGGAAGTTCATTTCAAGTAGACCTGGTAATCGGGTCGGGATGGGTAATTTTGGGTCGGGAATCTTGGGTTGCGGGTCTTCACGGGTCGGGTCGGGTCATGATTGGTTTGCTTATTTCGGGTCAAATATGGACCCAACCCATTGAATTTCGGGTTGGGTGTTTGGGTCATTTCGGGTCACGAGCGTTCTCAGAATCAATATCAAACATGCTTCATAAATTAAAAAAAAACAAATTCTACATATGTGTGACAATAGTTTGCCTAGCACATGTCAATTAACAAATGCTCAACTCCTTCCATGCTAATGAAAAGAAATACAAATTGCACAAATTGTCAAAAAAAAAAATGACGAAAGTAATACTACTACAATAAACAAATGATGTTTGATTATCTTTACACTCCAAACTTATCTTTCAAATCCTAATAATTTTTTAAAAAAATCTCACCAAAGTATGAGTGATTTTATCATTTTTAGAGTGACATATTCAATGAAACGGGTCTAGCGGGTCGACCCACAAACCAACCCAACCCAACCCAAAAACTACGGGTTAATCGAATTCGGGTCATTCGGGTTATAAAAACTCAACCCATTCTCTATTTTTTGGGCGGGTTCGGGTCGGGTCCTCATTTGCCAGGTTTAATTTCAAGAAAGATGTTTTTGTCCTTTTGTTGGTTTCATGGTTTGGCTAAAGATTGGTTTGAGAGATTTACGAGGAATATGAGCTAAGGGGTCGTTTGGAAGTTGCGAATGTTAAATCGTTGCATTGTATTGAATCACAACAAAATAAATATATGTATTGGTACAATTGATGCATTTTAATAATACATTGTTAGGTTAATGAGATTCTACTTTATGTATTGACTACCATAAAGTTACTTTATGTGAAAATGTCACATTTATCCTCAACTTTTAGTATAAGAAAAAAAACTAATAAGGATATAAATGGAAAGAAAAAGTGGACATAAATCTAAAATTAACGGGTTAATTGCATGGTTGGTCACTAAGATTACAAAAAACGTCCATGTTTGGTCACTGAAAATATTTAAATTCAATCTTGGTCACTCAAATTAGTTAAATGGTTCTAGTTTGGTCACTCTCCGTCCAACTCCGTTAAATTTGTATGATGTGGCAGTCAACTCTCAAAGTTGACTGTTAACTCGGTGACGTGACAATTAAAAAATAATAAATAAAATAAATTTTAATCTTATACCATTTCCAACTCATTTTCACAATAACCTAAAATAAATAAAACAAAAAAAATTATAATAGTTACAAATTGAAAGGGTAGTTTTCTCCTCCGCCACCACATCCCTTCCCCGCAACCAAACCATCTCCCAATTTCCATCACTAGCTCCGTCCGCTGCTGCCGCCGCCGCTCATAATCACCTGCACTATCGCGAGCAATCGAAGGGTATACTTCACCCTCACCAGACGAATTCCTCCCAGCGAACCAAGACCCTTCTTGTCTCCTCTTCTCTCGACCTTTCCCCTTGTCTTCTTCATCTGTTTGAGACAAATATATATACTTCACCCTCATCTTCTCCCATCACCTCCTTTGACCTATGGAACGAATTGCAGGTGAAATTGCTAAACGAAGCAGCGTAATTGATGGAACCAATTGCAGAACCAAATTGGCAGTGGAAAATGAGGGCATGGGATTATGACGGCTGCGAACCCTCCAAATCTCGTTTCCCTCGACCAAATCCCTTGTTCAGTTAGAGGAATCTGGACCTCGCGGCATGGAACATGACTTCTTCGTCCAAGAACTTCTCGTCCTTACCTCTGTGTAATAAAAAACAGTTGTCGCTGCTTGGATCCTATGACAACGGTCACAGAAGCGGCCGAAGGTCGTATCTATTCCCAGATCCCTTCATCTTGACAGAATAGTGGGTCACAGCAGCGAGGGATGTTGAGCCCTGATTTTGTATATGGAAAGTTCGATGTAGATCCTGGAACGACGACAGAACAGGGGATGATGTTGTTTCGGTCGATTATTTGATGGCCAGTAGTCACCGTAGCTTGGAGATCTCACCTGCGCTGTCGCGAGCAATCGAAGGGTCGTGCAGTAGGCGGAGAGCGGGCTGGGACGGCGGCAGGGGCGGTGCTAGGACGAGGAATTGGAAGCCGATTTGGTTGCGGGGAAGGGATGTGGTGGAGGAGGAGAAAATCTCCTCTTTCAATTTGTGACTATAATAATATTTTTTATTTTACTTTATTGTGAATATGAGTTGGAAATGGTAGAAGATTAAAATTTATTTTATTTATTATTTTTTAATTGCCACGTCATTGAGTTAACGGTCAACTTTGAGGGTTGACTGCCACATCATACAAATTTAATGGAGTTGGACGGAGAGTGACCAAACTTGAACCATTTGACTAATTTGAGTGACCAAGATTAGATTTAAATATTTCCAGTGACCAAACATGAACGTTTTTTGTAATCTCAGTGACCAACCATGCAATTAACCCTAAAATTAACAATCTCAACTTTTAGTTGAGATTGTATAATCCATCATTTTTTTTGTGATTGTTGGGGGGACCTACATAAAACAATGCATGTATTGTTTTACACTTTGATACTTCCAAACATTGTATTGTGGACAATGCATGTATTGAATAAACACAACTCTAACAATCACAACTACCAAACGACCCCTAAAATTCATTATTTGAAATTTTGAGAAAAACTTGGGTGGGACGGCACACCAACAAGGAACGGTTATGTGGTGCATCCGACCAATTCCGCCACACCAAGTGTCCAGCGGCAGATCTAAGACTGGGTAGAGCACTGTGCCATGTTTTGAAAAGAGATAAAATGGGGTGGGTCGTAGCTCGACGAACACTTAAACGATTACCGAAAATAAAAAAATTACAAGTGCTATACAAGCTTTGATCCAGAGGAGGGCTGGGCCGTAGCCCGGGGTGGCCCCACTGGATCCACCGCTGCACGTGTCGATATTAAGCATTCAAAATTAGAACTTAAAAATTCCCTTTCTTTGCGTGTGATGTGGCTGTTGCTTGAGACTAGGCATTCCTCCTCTCGCCGTCGAGTTTCTTTCTACGGCGAGATCGGGACGGACAGCAGCGAATCAAAGGAGTGTTAACTCCGTACCTGTTGTCTTCATCCACCGCCAAGCTCAGATTGACCAGAGTCTGGCGCTTCAACTCGCCGTCACCGATTTTCAATATGATGAGCCAATACTGGTTAAGATGAAAAACTGAACCCTGACTAGGTAGCTGTGTACCGGAAGGTGGAAACTTTAATCGGGATTGCGAAGAGTAATAGATCTCGTCGGCGTATAATTGTTCTACAACCGTGAAGTTTACCGGCTTTGGGAACTGAAATTTCGCGTGGATCAATGGCATTAGGAAGGGACATAAATACGAAAACGCATAAATAAAAGGGGATTTTTAAGTTTTAACTTTAATGCCTAATATTAACACGTGGCGGGATGGGATTGGTCAGGTGCACCACATCACCAATCCTTGTTGGTGCACCCGTCCCATCCAAGTTTTTCTCTTGAAATTTTGGAAAAATTAAATTAGTTATTTTGGTTTATTAATGATGGAGGCACCCACTTTAATCAAGGGTATTTTAGTTAGTCATCTAGGGTGTTAAGATATTATCTTGCAGTGAGACCCCATTGATGCTACACTAGTATAACGGGAATGCTCAACCATTTATGCCTCGACTAATATCAATGTTTGGTTGTTAGATCATCGATACTATAAAATATTGATTATGGCTCAAGAGACCCACACTTAATCATGTGTTATCCTCACTTCTCTTTTCTTCATTGATTAGGTGACAACATGAAGTGAAAGCACGCATTAGCTAGTCAAATTCCTATTGCATGTGGTGAAATCTCGAGAAGGATGACCTTAGTTGAAGCGATAGAGTGATACTATAGATGAATCATCGATGCAGAATATGAATGAGTATTGATGTGTATAATTGAATTTGAGTATGCTTTCTTATTAAAAACGTATTTTACTTTTATTCATCTATATAACTTGAAAACCCCCTAAACATGATTTACTTGCTTGTTTTACTTTGATGCCTAATCAATTAAAACCCCTTAAAAGTCTTTCATATTCTTGTTTGAGTAGGGATGGTATGGTGTGAGTAGGTATACATTAGAAGACCTTGTGGAATAGACCCTAGGACATCACATGACTTTTATCACTTGCATGTATTGCAACATCAATAGTTCTTCGGGGTCGTTTGATTTTGGTGATAGTTAAATTGATGCATTTTCATCAATGCATGCATAATAATATTCATGTATATAAGAAAATTAGTGTATTGTGTAGTTTCCATTATTTGGTTTATGTGATAGTTGTTGTAGTATTTAAACAAGTATATTATTTTTTGGGTGAAATATCATTTTTACCCTTTATTTTTAATATGAAAAAGCAACACACATAAGAAGCTAGGGTCATAGTTGGAAGTTGGAACGGAAAAAAACTCAACAATCCCAACCAAACTATTCCAACAATCTCACAAACAACCTGAGATTTAACTATCACTCATTTTAAGTGATAGTTTGTGCCACATCAAGCAAACAATGCCTTGTGGACAATGCATGCGTTGTAACTATTCCAACCAAAAAACTATCACCAAAACCAAACGACTTCACTTCATCTATCTATCCTGCCCAATTGGGTGTTCTTAGTAGTGAATTGCGACATTTCTGTTGTCGCTGCTAAACATGCCGAGAGATGGCTCTGATATCAAGTTGTAGCGACTGTGCTGTGCTTGTCCTGGATATGTTCTTAACGAATTCTATTAACCAAGAAAGCAATTGATGGGAGAGAGAATAGTTACAAAAGAAGGTGAAGGAATCAGAAGGAGAGAAGAAGGAGGAAGAAGGGAAGGAAAGGAAAGGAACGGGAGAGAAGGGATTGGAAAAAAGTGTATTATGTTATTACAACAGCTCATTCTATTATATAGTCATATGCCAATTACAATGATCCTCCAACTAAATCTTTTTGACACACAAGTCCTAATCATTACAGAAGGCTTCAATTACGAACTCAACATGGGAGAAGATTGAAGAAATGGCCAAATGGGAACTGGGTAGAACAATATAGATAGTTGTTGGCTGGTAGGGGAAAAGTAGGGGAGATGAGCGTTGAGGCAGTTGGGTTCTCGATTTGTCTACTAAGAACAAGGACGATGGTTAAGCATGTAATCACTTCTTTTTATTATTACGAGTACATGTAATCAATTCAGGACCATTACAGAGGGAGGAACGAGGGTGGATGTGAGGAGGTTGTTCCAGAGGGAGGAAGAGATGTGACTTTGAGGGGAATTTGGATCTTAGAAAGAAGGATGAGGACGACGTTGCTTCTGGCTCGGAGAGGAAGAAGAGATGATGCAGAGAGAAGAAGACTAGAAGATGCAGCACCCATCAAATATCGCCCTTCTATCTGACGATATATCTCCAAAAATCCTACTGGCTCCATCAAAAGGCAAAACCCCATCGAGTAACTGAGGATAATTTGAGGAAACTACCAAGCAGGAACAAACTCATCAGTTGATAATGACAGTGGAAACCAGAATCCACCATGAATATAAGACGCGAGCATAGAAAATTTCTTCCTTTCATTCATTCAGAGAGCTACTAGAGAACACGCAATTGATTCAGGCAATCTCTATCCTTGCATGAAGTTGCAAATAAATGGATGGACCATCAAAATAGTTACTCACTTTTCACAGTTCAGGAGTGAATTAAGAGAGATAAGCCTATACATGATATTCATACCCAAATATTGGTGATCTTAACTTAAAAGTTAATACCCCGTCATTTGGAAGCTTGATCTTCAAGAGCAAAGCCTTTCCAGAGCCAAGTTCTCATCCCCACCAACAGCATCCAGTGTACTCCTCGCCAATGCTTCTGGGAATCCCATTTCAACAAGTTTCTGCACCTAAATCCAACAACCAAGCAACATACTGGTAAGGCCAACGATCTAATTTTTCTCTTAAAACGAACAGAACGTGGATCACATAATTTGGTTTATTTTTCCATGAATAACAAGGATTATATTATTGAAATTGTAGGCACCTTTTCCTCAACTCCAAGAGAGGAGACCTTAGCAAAAGTTTCAGTCCAGTAGCGAGCTGTGCCAACAAAGGTCTGGTACTCCTTGAGATACTGCATTTAACAACAGAGACTAATTCAGCATAAGAGGAATTTGAGTAGAGTGTTAGAGCATGGATGGCCTAGAACCGGAAGCAAGCCTAGGAAAGTTGAGAATGAGCAAAGCTATTGCCCGTTAGTCAGGAGCGTGACCTGCTGAGCTACAACTGCATCTTGAGGGTCATCAGGTTCAGGAGAAGAGAGAAGTGCTTGGACTGATAGCAGAGCTGTCTTTAGCGTTAGAGCTGGACTCCATTGGTCTTTCAAGATGTCTAGGCAAATAGCTCCACTCTGACTGCTAATATTTGGGTGCCTTCAGAGATAGCCACAATGTAGCAAAGAATGAAACATCACCATATCAAACAAGATATAATCATTCTCTTCAAACAATTAGCAAAAGAGATACCACAAAACCAGTTCACTTCTTCATAGTGCCACAGCTTGATTCATCATACAAACAAGGTTTCCTGAATACATGCTTAGCAACGGAATGAATGGATAGTCTTAAAGAGAAGAAGCTAACTTAAGCCTCAGCACAAAAATTACAGCAATCAAACAATTCAGGAAGGCTATAAATTCATAACGATCCATTGACCAACAGGAGTACATGACCAAGTTCAACCTCAATAAAGCAACTCTTTTTGGCCATGACAACATCAATCAATTATAATACTCCATCCAGTGCTCACTTTACTAACGCAGAATCAACGTTGGCAGAGAGAATAAGTGACTAGAGAGTTGCCCCTTACCAGACTTTGGTAACGAAATTCATTTTAGGAGGCTCGAATGGGTAGCCATCTGCAAAATAAGGAATTATACGCAGAGGTTCATTCTTTGTAGCTCATTTCACGACACAGTAATACAAAACTGAAGAAAACCCTCTGGCTACCCATAAGGCCACAATCAGTTAGTCTGAAAGTGAAAAACCCTACCACCCAAAAGTGAAATTGGCATCGTTCTTTCCGAAGAACCATAAAATTCCCCTTGGATGGCAGCGGATTTTTAAGAAACCCAGAACGGTGTAGGGCAATGATTAGCATTTCCACGAAGAGGGAAGGGCGAGAAAACCTGGAAGGGAGATGTCAATTTGGAAAGAGCCGCCTTCATAAGGAGTACCCACAGGGCCAGGGATGGTGCCGGTGAGGCGAGCGAGACTGTCGGATTTAGGGGAAACTTTGATGCCGGAGGCTTCCATGTCTCTGGTACATTCCTGGAGCTCCTTCTGAACTCGACCGAAGTCGATCATGTCGCGGCGGAGAGAGAGTCAGACAGAGAAATCGATCAGACGCTTCGTTGCTAACCAGAAAAATCAAACAACGCCGTGAAACAAAAGGGGAAAAGGGGAAGGGTAGAGTGGAGAAGATATGAAGCTAAAGCAGATACAACAGCAGAGAGAAGAAAGAGGAAAATGAAAACAAATTGAAAGAAGTTTTTGGCTCTCTCTCGCACACAAACTTTCAGAAGTCGGAAAAGAATAGATGCTCTTTTTTGGGTGCGCCATCGCCACCGCTTGTGTAAAAAAAAAAACAACCCGCAAATCGATCCACCCATTCAGTTCGATCCGACCTACCCGTATTAATCATCAAAATTAAAGTTTAAAGTTGGGTAAAGGTTTTCTTTTGTACAACCCGCTTCTATTGGGTTGAGTCCGAATTTTGGGTAACACGACCCGTAGAACCGACTCAAGCCGTGTTGAACTATTGTCATAAGTGTTCGTATACACAACACATATTTGTGTCATAAATAAACATATTTGTGAGAAAATTAAGCTATCTTATCATATTTTCTCTTGTGGTTTCTCTAGTCTAATACATTTTTCAACTTAATATTTATCTAAAAAACCAGACATCTGTTGAAGTAAATTGCATTTCATTAAAATCCAAACAATATTTATGCATATTAAAACTTTTTGCCACGATTTATTTGTTTAAATCTTAATTATTTAAATAATATTTTTTTAGTATATAATAGTTTCCTTTTTTGTGTTGGGTTGAATATTTAATTAAAATTATCTCCAACCCGACCCAACTCAATTTTAAACAAACCGTAGGGGTTTTTTTTTTTTTTGGTTGGGTTGGATATAACAATTTCAAAACCATAGTATATGGGTCGGGTGATTAAAATAATCAAACCCGAACCACCTGAACCACCCGACCCATGTACACCCCTAGCCACCGGTATGCTAAACCCTCCCAATGTGGCAGTGCATGGTTGTCAAACCGGTAGGGCGATTCAACCTGAGTCGGTTTCCAAACCAGCTCCCAACACAATTGAATTTTTTTTATTATAAAAAATGCATGTATGCATATTATTTATTCATAGTTTTGAGCATTACAGTCATTAATAATTTGGGGAATAATAAAGATGGGTGGTCGGTCAAACCATATCTCGGTCTCCTCCCATCGGTAGAGAACCCGAACCATCTGATGGGCCACAACATTTCATTCCCTCCCCCAAAATCGCCATCTCACCTCTCCTCCTTCTGCAACCTCCTTTATCTCCTCACAAATTGTTTCAATTTCAAGATTTATCTTCTTCTTTCCCTGCAATTTGAACACAAGACTTCGGGAATCATCTCCATCATCACTAGGAGCAGTTGGTGTTGTTTCACCAGCTTCAACCCCATAGAAAAGTTTGTGCCTCTGTCATTTCTGAGCTCCAGCTGTTCTTGTTCGACACACATCTGCCATGACAAAACCTCCTTCTTCATTCCGAACTACCACTCCATACCTCGTTCCCCCGTCATTCCGTGTGCATGCATCCACATTAGCCTTCAATCCCCCATCTGGTTTCTCCCAGCGGTAACTCCGACTTGATCGTTCCCGCGGAAAATCCGGCCCCTGAGCTTTTCGATACTCCTCCAGGTAATTATGGGCTCTCTCAACTACTTCCCAGTCTTCCAGCTTAGGATTGTTGAACTGGTGGTTGTTTCTTTCCTTCCAAAGGAACCAAATTGTGATTACAAATTCAAATAGCTCTTCATCTTCCGTCTTCTCCAGTAGTTCACATACCCAATCTGCACAGCTTCTTTCCTCTCCCATTTCGAACAGTTGTTTGAGAAAACTAGGTCCCCATATCCGTCCCGCCCAGTCACATTCTCTAGTAGTATGTTCTTGTGTCTCAACTAACCCACAAAACGGACACTCTTCATTCGCTTCATGTATACGCTTTGCTAGATTCTTTCCCGCAGGTAAAAAGTTGTTGCACCATATCCTTAAACACTCGCACTTTCAGTGGGAGTTTCAAATGCCACAGTCTGTTCCAATCAATTGGCTCGTATTGCTTTGGTTGATTATTCATCTGTTTCAGCCTCTACTCATGGTACCCCAGCTTAACCGTATAGAAACCTGTCTTCCCTCTGCCCCAGCACCATTTGTCAGGTTTGGGTCTTACTAGAATGGGGATTGACTTAATCCTCTCCCGATCAATAGGTTGGAAGTGTTGTTATAGTAGTTACTTCGCCATGATTGTGTTGATTGATCAATCAAATCCACCACCCTCGCATTCATCCCTAAACCTGTAACCGAGGTTTGTATTTTAAAATATTCTGCCACTAGTATCCATCTATCCCTCCAAATTCTGATCCTTTTTTCATCTCCCACTCTCCATCTCGTTCCATCCTTCACCAGCCCCTTTGCAGCCATGATGCTCCTCCATATGTAGCTTGGGTTGTTCCCCATCTCAGCCGCCAAAATATTTGTATAAGGATAATACTTTGCTTTTAAAACTCGAGCAACCAGGGTGTTTGGGTTCTGTAGGAGGTTCCAGACCTGTCAACCTAGTAGTGCTAAGTTGAAACCATGGAGGTCTCGAAATCCCATACCCCCTTCCCTCTTTGGCTTTCACAGCTTTTCCCATTTCAACCAATGTATCCTTCTTTCCCCGTTTTTGCTTACCCACTAGAAACCAGATATGATATTATGCATTTCGTTGATCACCCCTTGAGGGGTTAGAAATACAAACATATAGTACATTGCCTGAGCTTGAGCAATGGCTTTGATCTTATGCTCTTTGGCAGCATTCGTAAGTAACTTTCTCTTCCACAATTTTACTGTTTTCCTCACCTTGTCAATGAGTTGGGTGAAAACTGCTTTTTTCGACCTGCCAATATCCGTTGGTAGGCCCAAATATTTGTCATGTTGTAGAACATGCTTCATTTCCAATAAATTGGCCATTTCTTCTCTTTGTGCTACATCTACATTATTGCTGAAAGTAGCTCTGACTTTACCCAACTGACTTGCTGACCTCACTCGGATGCATAAGTATCCAGGATCCATTTCAGATTCTCCCCTTCCTGTTTTTTGTTCTCAAAGAAAAATATGGTTGTCGTACGTGAACAACAAATGTGTGATCATTGGGGCGTCTTTGCTGACCTTTATTCCATGGAGTCTTCCTTCTTGAACTGCCTTTTCTGTTAGAGAAGATAGACCTTCTGCACACAATAGAAAAAAATTTAGTGATAGTGGATCACCTTGCCTGATTCCTATTGTTGGGTAAATTACTTCTGTCTGGTGTCCATTTACTAGGGCCGCATATGTCACTGTAGTCACGCACTGCATCATAACATCAACCCAACCTTGTGCAAATCCCATTTTCTTCATAACCTTTGCCAGAATGTTCCAATCGACACAATCATAAGCTTTTGCTATGTCTAGCTTAGCTGCCACAAATCCTTTCTTCCCTTCTGTTCGAGTTTTCATAGCATGGAAACATTCAAAAGCTAGCATGATATTATCCGTAATCAGTCTTCCAGACACAAAAGCATCCGAGTTTCATGGATCACAACATTTAGTACTTTCTTGAGTCTATTTGCCATCATCTTTTGAGAAGATTTTGTAAATTACTCTGCAGAGGCTGATAGGCCGAAAATCCTTTGGACTTGTTGGTTGTTTCACCTTTAGGATTAGAGCTATTAGAGTTTGATTTATCTCCCGTGGTATAACTCTTTCCTGGAACCATTTTTGAAGTTCTTCCACTACCAATGGGCCCACTGTCCCCTAGTTTTTCTGAAAGAAGAGAGTTGGAAGGCCGTCCACTCTAGGAGCTTTCAAAGGAGCCATTAGTTTCAAATCAGACCATGCTTCTTCCGCATCTATAGGTTTGAGAAGTTCTTTGTTATTTCCTCGGATATTTTCATTAGTATGGCATCTAGGACAAAGTGAGTAGTGGGTTCCGGTCCTGCCAAGAAGAGGTTTTGTAGATAATTGGTCACACAAAGCGAGGCAGCTTGCTGACACCTGTACACCTGCCCTTCCTCTCATGCAACTCCACAATAGTGTTTCTCCTTTGCCTGATTGTAGCTTTTTGGTGAAAGAACTTAGTGTTTCATCCCCCTTCTTTAGCCAGTCATTCCTTGAACGTTGTTTCCAAATAATTTCTTTTTGATGCAACAACTCATTAAACTCTAGGTCCAGGAAATTCCTTTGTAGTATCAGTGTTTTATTCTTTTTTTTTGTTTGGCTATCTTCTCTAGTATTTTCTCAGTCTTCTTTTTTCTCCTCCTTATGTCTCCAAACGTGGCTTTGCTCCACTTCGTGAGTTGTTTCTCACAACCTTTGATTCTAGCCTCGATTCCCAGACTAGGGTCCTTATTCCATTCCTGAGCAATTAGAGGTGAACAATCCTCATGCTTTTGCCAAAAAGACTCAAACCAAAAGTGTCTTCCCCATTGAATCCGATAATCTTCCAAATGAAGTTGTAATCTAATTGGGAGATGATTTGATACCCCACCTGGTAAATGGTAAACTTGAGCATCCTTATACCTGCTTCGCCAATCATAGTTTGCTACCATTCGTCAAGTCTTTCTTCAAGAAAACCATCATCCTCTCAGCTGTTATCCCAAGTAAAAATATTTTCATTGTAACCCAAATCTTCCAATCCACACTCAACCAAAGCCTCCCTAAAGCCTTCCATGCTCTGTTCATCGGGTAATTTGGCGCCATTCTTCTCTTCATAACCCAAGACTTGGTTGAAATCACCAATCATGAGCCATGGAAGATCACTATACAGCTTAAGTCTTCTCATCAACTCCCATGTCCTTTTCTTATTGCCTTACTCTGGCCAGCCATATAGTCCGGTTAATCTCCATGCTTTATCTGGATTTTGTTCGTCTATTGCTACATCAATATAATTCTCATCAAAATCCTTCACTGTTACCTTGACGTGCTCCTTCCACATTAGCAACAATCCCCCTGCTCGCTTCCTTGATCGCTCTTTTCCCATCCCATTTTCTCTAGTAACTCCTCCCATTCAGTCTCCTACTTCTTTGTCTCCATTAAGAAGACAATGTCGGGGCCTGCTCTTTGAGTAGCTCAGCTACCCTCTTCACTGTTGTGGTTTTCCCAACCCACGACAGTTATAGCTTATGATACTCATTGGGCTGGGCGTCCTTGTGTGTTCACTGTTGTGGTTTTCACAACCCTCTTCACTGTTGTGGTTTTCCCAACCCACGACAGTTATAGCTAATGATACTCACTGTCGTGGTTCTCCTTTTTCATTTACAATGGATCATGTTAGATGTATTTCATATTAAATAATACTATTTTTCAATTTATTTTTTATAATGATATAAATAAAAGAAAATTGTGTTTTATAGAAAAAGAATAATATATAGTAAGAACAATTTTGTATTTTCAAATCGAAACTTCTGCTTTCAAGTTACGAAAAACTTCGGGTTTTAAAAAGAGAAACTTTAGAGGTCTTTGGCTTGGCTTCAACTTTTGAAACATAAAATTTTTAAAATTCGGGCCAAACATAATCGTACTCTTTTGTTTTTGTTTGTTTTTGTTTGAGGTAATCGTGGTTCTCCTTTATGAAATGTTTGACTGATTGCAGGTTTGAGTAGGGGTGTTCAAACGGTTTGGTAACCGCTTTAACCGGTACTATTTGGATGATTTTGTTTGGTTAATTTGGATAATTGGTTTGGTTTGGTTAAAGTTTTTAGCTTGTTTGGTTTGGTTTCAGACACTCCTAACCAGTCAAACCAAATTAACCAGTTAAGTAATTAGTCATATATCTAACATATATTATATACACATACTTAATACTTTGCATAACCACTCAAGAGTTAACGTTCATCCCTTTTATACTCATAAAATATAAAGCTCAATATTGCTCATATAGTGTATATTTGTATATGTAAAGTGTAGACCACAACATATGGACGTCTAATTTAGAGTCTAGACCACGACATATGGACGCTCAATATAAAGCTCAATATTGCTCATATAGTGTATATTTGTATATGTAAATTGTAGACCACAACATATGGACGCCTAATTTAGATAAATTTCATTCATTATGATGGATGAAAACTTGAAAGGAAGGTCATTTCCAGCCTATGATAATTGCTAAGAGACTAAGTCAATTTACACAACACAACAATTCATTAACCCATACCATTGTCATAAATTTTTGTTAGGTGAATACTTCTATACTAATCATAAGATAATTGTCTTAGTTGCATGTATTTTTGTTAAGGGTCAACTATAACTACGTGTTGATTGTTATGCTTTATTCATTATATAAATTAGGGCTAATACCACAGGGAAACCCGAACTATCAACTTTGTGTCATTTGTGTCCTAAAGTATTCGATATGACATTTGTGTCACAACGTATGATAGTTGTGTGTCATTTATGTCCTGACGATTTCGTTGACCGTTATAGATAACGGTTGACCAAACGGAAGTCAACATTAACATTGATTTTTGGTGAAAATAACGATCAATAGCTTAAACATTTGGAAAAGTAAATGGATTTGACACTAATTGAGAAGGCTTCACTCGGGTGTTGCTCCCCCTAGCTAACAATTATGACTTGTCGAATCGGATGGTCATGTGTGGTAAGGTGGTTGTAAATCGCAGGGAAGTGCAACAAGTAGCCAAACACCACTCTCATGATATCTAGGTCGAGGGAATTCGATTCAAGCCACTAACGTGACTCTCCCGACCTATTGAATAATGGTCGCCAAGACTTCACCCTCGAATCGGAGTTCAGACGACCACCCACAACCAAACCCTAGGTGCTAATACGAACTAAGAGGGTTGCCCTACATTAACCTAGATATGAGACAATGAATTGTCTAAGAAAACCCAGCTTTGTAAAACTCTTTCAAATAAGGGGGGGGGGGGATTCTCTCTACCCAGGTTAGAATGACAATTAGATTGATAGGCTTTCACACAACACAATCATTCATGAATTATACCTCCATATTCACATTAAACACGACCACAAACAAATCATTCAATCCATACAAGCATTCACATAATTGTAGCTAGGGTTTACAAACACCCAGTGAAAGAAGGGACTACTCCGTGCTAGGAGAAGGGAAAACAAGAGAGAAGAAGGAAAACCATCAATGAGATGCTATCCTTGCTCCTTGTGTTGAAGAGATCCTCCTTTGGGGGAGGAATTCCCAAATCCTTGCTTGAATATGAAACCCTAGCTTCTCCTCTTCTTTGGTTCGTCACTTTCTCACTTTAGAAATCTGAAGAAGAAGAAGAAGTTTCTCACACTAGGTCTTTCTTCCTTTTCCCTTTAGGTCAACCTCCTTTATATACCCAGATCGGGCTCAAATCACGGTCCCAGTTCACGGTCGTGAACTGAAAGCCCGGAGCGTGATCTCAAGTCGAAACGCGCCGCATCACTAAGTCCAGTTCACGGGCAATGGCCTGAGTTCACGGTTTTACGACCGTGAACTGACTTGTGTCTAGTGAAAGCAATTTGTGCTCTGAATGCTTGGCTGTTCACGAGTAGCACCTCCAATTATTGGTCTTAGTGACCGTGAACACATAGCCCAAACCGTGATCTGCTGCTACTTCCACCCTTTGTCTTGATTTTTCTCCCTTTCGTCCAACTTTCGACTCCGGGGTTGGTTCCACCTGCCAAAGTCTGAAAACACCAAAACAAATCAAAACCCGACGTAAAACCAAACCTCCCGGAGTAAAAATGCTTCAAACGACTAAGCAAATCGGGGGTAAAAAGTGTACAAATGAACCCGAACCAGACACCACCATCGCAAAACCTTCCCCTGCCCTCTAGCTCTAGGAAATCTAACACTGTCGTAATGAACCCTTCTTAGCACCATGAATAGGTGTCCCTCGTCGTTGAGCCCAAGCCACTGCAGAACTCGTCGCGGGCGACGCATAGTTGGTGAAGTGACAGGCTCGGGAGATTGGCCATGTCGTCTTGAGTGAGATGAAAATTAATGGCAGGTTCGGCGGTCGTAAATGGTGAGGTCAATTTATCAGCGACAGTTACTCAAAACTCGAACCATATACACAAACAAAGCGATTATGATTGGGTGATTAGGGATTTCTCCATGAAAAGATTAGGGTTCCTAGATTGGGGATTTCTAAATCCACCACCGTCAAGACCTTTTGAATGGCCACCTTCGTCGTTAAAGAAGGCCGATGGCAGCGCCAACCTCCCCCCTGCTTCCTCTCGGCTCTCGTCACCGGCTGCCTTCGATGCTTCTTGCCTCCCTTTGCTCCTTCTCGTCGACGGGGAAGTAGAGGACATTGTAGTCCTTATAGCCTTCTTGTATCTTATAGTCTTTTCTTATGATAATCAGTCTCAAATTTGTTCGATTCGATTTAGATAATTTATTTCATAATTAATAGAATTAAAATGGAATTACTTTGATAATTACTAATTACATGATAAAAATTTGAACACAACACCCCTACAAATCAACTCACCAGCTATAAGATACACGCAGTTCTTAGAGACCAGTGATGGGGCGGTAAACTAGATTTCTGTTTCTTGAAAGGAGGCCTGGATCATCCTATCAACAACGCAAGGTTAGTAGCTAAGCAACGAAAAGTTAAAACGTTATGAAAAAAGCTCTGTTACTGGTACAGTTTCAGTAGTAGAAGATGAATACAGAATAAAAATGGTTTTAGCCGCCTCCTACACACAAAGACCATAGTTGTGTTAATGTCTGCAGACGGCGAGCTTCTATCAGAATTACATGTTGATAATACTCTAATGATTTATCTCCACCTACCTACTTCTGCCTGTTTCAGTCTCTCCAGCAATAACAAAACCGTAAGATCAACTGACTTTGCTTCTGCGCTTGACATTCATAACATCGTATAGTAATCAAAGAATAACTTGGCAACATCAAATAGCTGGTTCCTTGCAAAAATGCTTCATCTGCGTTTTGGAATTTCAGCCCATAGGGAATGTACAGAGCATACCATGCCCAGGGTTGTGCTCCAGAGGGTACAATGTTGTGCCTTTTATTGACTTCTGATGATCAATAGCAGCTTTTCTCAGACTAGAAACAGCTGTTGGTGGCCTCCTAACTTGTTTCTTTATTTCACATGCTCTCAGTGGGTCTTCCGAGCCTGCTCCAACCCTCCTACAAAGACAAATAGAGCATATGGATGCGCACATACAGAATGATAAATATGCTAATCAATAAGTACACTATTAGGAACCCTGTAACATTTCCTCTTTAAGAGGTTTATGCAGTTTGAAAGTTAAGCCTAATGTGACAAGCATTGAGTTCTAATCGCTAGAACTTGTTCAACTGAATACAAAGTACTTAGTACAAGATATTGTTGGCCAGACTTCAATTTTATCAAGTTGCAGCCACATACTGATGAAATTTCATGATAATTAATGGTGGTAGAGTTCTGTCAAAGGATATAATACACTTCAGTCAAGAAAAGAACAACTACTATTGCATCACCTCAATATTTTCTCTGACACAGTTCTAGCAGCAAGAATAGTACTCTGGCTTGGAACCCATTTTACAACACGGTTGGGATCAGCTCGCATGGGAGAGTGAATCTTGATAAGCTGTAAAATATAGAGGCAGTCTAGGTTATCAAGTGTTGAAAAAATAATTTTCCTCCCAAAAATGATAATTGGGGGAGTCGAAAGGGAACTTACACCGAGACACTCCATCATCTGGTAGTAAGCCCTCCCATGGAGAGGAGTGTGACCCTTCCGAGATTCCGAAAAATATCTAGTCCTGAAAGAAATTTTGAAGTAACTTCAGGCAAAAACATCAAACTTACTAGTTTGGTTCCAATAAAAGGTGATGACTATTAATCCCCTCGTATACCATTCTTTGTATCCCGGATCTACAGTGAAACCATACATGTCAACCGATTCACACATAGATAGAGCAAATTCAAGGGCTTTCAGTCCAGTGCCTTTAGCTGCTGACCCAAAAGATGCACCTAACATAAGGTAGACAGCATTTCTTATTGGAACTTCCTGCAGAGGGCAGTACAGAAATGTATCAGTAAAAGGCAAGTGAAACTATGAGGTAAGCAGCAATAGCAACATATATACATTTCTAGGCAGACACTGGGAATAAAATGTTACCAGATGCATTTCTTGTGAACTTACCTGAATCATCTGGTTCATAATGTCATGTATTGTCGTTTTGATGATCAACACCTCCTTCCTCGACTCTGCCAAACTCATAGGATCAGGACTGCCAAGAGTATCGAGTGCATTGAAAGAAAACGTAGAAAATGGACAGATGCACACACCATCTAACTCCACAACTTTATCAAGAGCCTTAGCAGATCCCCTGTTAAGTAGGCGGAAGGTACTTTTCTTACCCACATATTCTGTATAGTTCTGCAAAACCAATTGCAACAAGAGGTTGAGAAGATCCCTAACGCAGAAAACATACAGCTGAAATTGATATAAATGGCGACCCTTCACCTGAATCGGAGCACCATTTTCTCTGATGACAACATCATAACCATCAATTTCTTTCCCAAACCTTGTTTTCAAAAGATCACCTGAATTACCAATAACAGCACAACTGCCAAACTCTTTGGGAAGGTAAGGTGGTGTTTCAGGTAACACCAATTTGAGCTTCTCCATACATAAAGTTTTATTCTGACATCTGTTGCTGCATTTCAAAGAGCATTGACATCAAACTGCCAGTCATAACAAGGTCAATTCGTATACGAGGAAATAACGTGAGCTCAAAGACAAGTCCTCAGGGTGACTACATACAGCTGAATTCCTTTATTGATCCGACGCCATGCGTAGTCCTCCCATCCATTTGGCAGAGCATCTATGAATTCCTTTGTCAGTATGGTAGTACTGTTCCTAACCTGTCAATTAACTCACTAAATAATAAATCAATTGCAAAGCAGAGTCCAAGCAAAATTGAGGTCGCAAGCCACAAATTTAAATAGTCTACTATCTGTAACAACAGGCTCACCTGCTCCCAATTTGCCACTGCTTCACATAGATTGAACTCAAAGGACAAACCTTCGGGTTCTCCGGTTTTAGGGTCCTTCTGTTAAAACAGAAGCAAATTCACAAACCATCAGTAGGTATTATTTACCGCTCTTCCCCATAATAAATTAAGAATGCAGGATATGATTTCGCACCCATTTAGAGTTGGTGTTGCTTGGAAAATTAATGGTGACCATGCAGTAATCGTTCCCGGGGAAAGCCTGAAGACCTAATCCATTAGCATTCTGACAAGTCGCCACCAAAGAAGTTGAGATGAGGAGTAAACACTCAGCTGAAGAATCTAGACAAGCATCCAAGAAACTAAAAAAATATCAAGAGGGTTTAGAAGAAAATGCCACTTATACCACGCACTTCTTGAAACTTGCTTGCAGAGATTGCAACGCTCCAACTTCTTCACTGGACAGTCTCTGGATCCCATCTGAAGCACATTACCAAGTCAAAATCGTTGTAAAACGAGAAAGAGAGAAGCTTTGCCACGAAAGGTAATTTCAGAAAACTGAAATCGAACTGGTCGACAATGCATGGAAGAAAGGAGAGAAGATGGTTACCGAAATTGGTGACGCCGTTGATGTAGATGAGAATGGCAGAGAGTCCAGACGCCAAAGCGACCAAGAACCCAATCTGCAGAAGCCTCATTTTCCGGATCAATCTGGAGGGTTGCACGAGAATTGCTCTCCGAGCCTTTCCGCCGGTGGATTTGTTAGGATCTGAGAGGAAAGAGCGATCCAGCAAAGCGAAACCGCGAAAGAGAAGCAAAGGAGCTACTTAGTAACGATCAGAGAGACAGTTGATCGAGCTGCCGAAGAAGAAGCGAAGACCACAAAAGCGGCGCCGTGTACACTAGCATGAGAGTGATTAATGGGCCGGGAAGAAGTTTTATTTATCGGGCCGGTGGAGCTAGCGGGGCCTATTATTCGGTCTACCCACCATATACTAAGTGCTTTAGCCGAGTGGAGAGGCCTATGAAAGCTTTGCGCCGAGTGGAGAATTTTGAAACGAGTGAATTTAAGTGAGCCCGCTTGGCCCGATGTTTTTTTTATCCAAGATAAGCCTTCAGGGCATGGCTGGACAACAAATATATAAGAAAGACAACAATAAAGAACGGTAGTCCGTATGCAACCGGACTCCCGATGAAAGAGCCTTTTATACCACAAGATGGGCAGCTCTGAGAAAGCTCAGAAGAGCAAAAAGACACGAAACTGATTGAGGAAGAGAGAAAGAAGAGAGTACTTCCCCATGAATACCCCGTCTGAGAGGAATAGGCATTGTAATTGCATCCAAATATTAAAGCGAAGGTAAGATCCCTGCAATAATACAAACAAAATAGCACATATATGGAAATACCAAAAACTATCACAAGATACAGAAACGAAGACAAGATCAAACTTACTAGATACAACAACCAAATATGTTGTACAAAATGAATAAAGTAAACGACAGATCGGCCGATTACAACAACCAAATATAGTAGAGAGCAAACTTTCCGGAGTACCAAAAAGCCTCCCATCTCAATTATTGATAAGCCAAATAAATGACAAAAAAAAGATCACATCAGGCTAACAACAACTCAAACCTAAGAAAAAGAACACACGGAGAATATTAAAACACACACCCAAAGTAAAAAAAACCCAACCCGAAAAACCTTACCCCGAGAAACTAAACGGACACTAGTAATCATTAATCAAATAAAAGTTAAACCCAAAATGAAAGAAATAATAAATGACTGAAAGCAAGAAAATTAATCTAAAAAAATAAAATACAAAGACAGGCCAAAGTCAAAAGTTACACTACTCTAAAAAATAAAAAAGAAGTTAAAGAACACATTTTGAATAGGGGGAAACATTAAACGTTAAAATGAAAGGGGGAGCATTAGTGCCACTAATGCAACAAAAGCAGGAAAGTAATGAAAGTCAACATTGAATACAAAGGAAATTCAATTACAAAAATAAGCAATTAATAACGGAGGAGAGAGAGATTAATGCAGTTTAACCGATAAAGCTCAAATTTGAGCTGTAAGGAGCAAATAAGGGAAGAATAATCAATTACCCGTTGCAAAATAGGGAAAGCGGAATGTTAAACGTAAAATCCGTGCTGTAAAATATCGTAAAGCGGAAGCACACAACACAACGATTTAACGTGGTTTCCCCGTTCGATATGAACGAGACTATTCCACGGAGAGCGAACGTTCTCAGCTGATCTATTATTACTGCCGCAAGCTAGCTTCTGCAGTCTTAGGTTTTGGGAAAAACAAAACACCACTAATATACCCTTCACGTAGAGAGCTAGGGCAATTAGTACAAAATGGCAAATAAGTCCTCCAATAATAAAATATGTACAAGACGGTCCAACACCCCCCTCAAGCTGGAGCATGAAGATCACGAATGCCAAGGTTGGATAAGAGGAAATGGAACTGATCAGCACCCAGAGCCTTGGTGAATAAATCGGCGAGCTGAGAAGAAGTGTTAATCTTCTGGGGAACAATCTCGTGAGAGACTACTCGCTCACGAACAAAGTGACAATCCATCTCGACATGCTTCGTTCTCTCATGGAAAACCGGATTAGCAGCAATGTGAAGGGCTGCCTGGTTGTCACAGTGGAGTGGCGTCGGGTGAGACTGTGGCGCTCCAAGCTCTGCAAGCAAAAAATGCAACCACAAAACCTCACTTACAATGCTGGCCATCGCGCGGTATTCCGCTTCGGCTGAAGAGCGAGAAACCACCTTTTGCTTCTTTGTCCTCCAGGAGACTGGTGCACCACCTAGCACCACATAATAACCTGTCGTAGAACGCCGGGTCAGCTGACAACTGCCCCAATCAGCATCACAGTATGCGGTGAGTTCGAGCGTGCCTTCTGCCGGAAAGAACAAACCCTGACCGGGGGAAGTCTTCAAGTAAAGCAAGACACGCATGGCTGCATTCATGTGCTCCGGGCTAGGGCGACTAACGAATTGCGAGAGTATGTTGACAACATAGGAAATGTCAGGCCTAGTGACTCTCAAGTAGAGCAAACGGCCCACGAGTCGACGGTAAGCAGAGATGTCATCAATCACGGCATCCGTTGGGCGCGTGAGACCGTGATTCTGTTCCATGGGAAATCTGCTCGGGCGCGGCCCTGCAACATCGGCGTCGGTCAAAATATCCAGAGTATACTTTCTCTGACTTAGGACGATGCCATCATCAGATCGTGCAACTTCTATCCCAAGGAAATACTTCAGGGCACCCAAGTCTTTTATGCTGAACCTCTCGTCAAGGAAAGCCTTGACTTTAGCAATGAAGTCTTGATCGGTTCCTGTCAAAATAACATCATCAACATATATTAATGCAGCAACAAATATGTCCTTACGCTTATATATGAGAAGCGAATGATCAGTTTTAGAAGGCTTGAAACCGAGCTCCGCTTGTGCCGATGTGAACTTCTGATACCAATTTCGCGAAGCCTGTCGCAAACCGTACAAGGACTTGCGAAGCCGACACACCCTCGTGTCACCGGGCTCGCCAAAACCAGGAGGCATCTTCATATAAACTTCCTCCTCGAGATCGCCGTGTAAAAAGGCGTTATTGACGCCCAGTTGATGTAACGGCCATCCGCGAATAGCTGCAACAACAATGAGCACGCGAACCTTAACAATTTTAGCAACTGGAGCGAAGGTATCGTGAAATTCGATGCCTTCCAACTGAGTGAACCCCTTTGCAACAAGTCGGGCCTTAAAATGCTCGACAGAACCGTCAGGTCGGTACTTGACCTTAAACACCCACTTAGCATCAATTGCTTTCTTTCCGGGTGGCAAGAAAGTCAACTCCCATGTCCCGTTTGCCTCAAGGGCTGTGACCTCCCCCTGCATTGCCGCCCGCCAGCGAGCATCCCTCTTGGCCTGGGAGAAGTGTTTGGGTTCAACTATCTTCTCAATGGCAGCAAGATAAGCCTTGTGCTCTGGTGAGAATCGGTGATAGCTGACTTGGTTAGACATAGGATAGTGAACTATCGAAGCCTTCGCTAAGGCGCCTGCCAACTCAGTGTCGTACAGGTTGACCAAATGTGGTGGAGGGCGCCGGTTACGAGTTTCGTGCCTCAAAAGAGGATCAGAGGGCTCATCGGGACTCGCGCTAGCAGGTAAGCTATCATCCCCCCTCGTCTCGGTGTCCTCATGATGATCAACGTCAGGCTCATTGATGTCATCGTGGTCCGCGTGCATAGTGGGCATGTCCGGCAAGGATTCCTCACAAGCATCATCAAGGCCAACGATCGGGTGCTCCTGGCGAGGCGAGTTGGTCACCATGTCAGCGACCTTGTATGGAAACTGGTCCTCTACGAAGTGAACATCACGAGATGTGATGATCTTTTGAGCACGAATATCATAAACTCGATACCCTTTCTGTGGCCCAGGGTACCCAACAAATATGCCACGCCTCCCCCTGTCATCAAACTTGTCTAGGTGAGAACTAGTGTCTTTTGTGTAAGCCAAACACCCAAAGGCGTGTAAATGCTGATAGGTTGGTGCCCGTCCAAGTAAAACTTTGTAAGGGTTGCGGTTCCCAAGGATCTTTGACGGCATTCTGTTAATCAAGTAGGTTGCCGTCAGTACACACTCTCCCCAAAAACAAACTGGAAGACCGGAATGGAAACGAAGAGATCTCGCCGTCTCAAGCAAGTGGCGATGTTTCCGTTCTGCTACTCCATTTTGCTGGGGTGTATTGACACATGAAGTCTGCAGAACGATTCCTTGCAGTTCATAATATTCGCGCAATCCCTTAGTCTGAAACTCCAAACCGTTGTCAGCCTGAATGCGACGAACCTGACTAGCAAACTGAGTCTTAACCATCTGACAGAAGAGGCGCACATAGCGATCGACGTCTGACTTAAACCTGAGAAGGTAAACCCATGTTGCTCGGCTAAAATCATCAACAATAGTCAAAAAATATCGAGAGCCATCAAGAGACGGGGTTCGATAACCACCCCAGATATCCATGTGAACCATATCAAAACAAGCTTGCGTCTTAATAGTATGTGAAACAAATGGTTCTCTAGTGAGTTTAGCACGAAGACAAGAATCACAATGCTCCTTCTTGGAAATAGAATCCGACAAAGAAATAGTGTTCTGCACAATGCTAAATTTCCCAAAAGATGGGTGTTCGAGTCTCATATGCCACGTCCTCGTCGATGCTTTGCTAGCAGCCCCAGCAAACACCGTAGAAGAACCTCCACCACCGCGATGTTGCTCCCCCTCTCGCCGAAGGTAGTACAACCCATCATGAAGACGACCCCGTCCAATCGTAGTCTTGGAGCGTGAGTCCTGAATAAGGCATAGATCATCCAAGAAAACCAAAGCCACGCCGTTATCCTTGGCCAAACGACTAACCGAAAGCAGATTGCACTTAAAATTTGGGACATAAAGAACCCGTTCAAGACGCAAACGACCATTCAGAGTGACTAAGCCAATCCCTTCAACCGGTATACTCGTCCCATCTGGGATGCGAACCGGAGGGTGATGACCTCTAGTTTGTAACTGATCCAACCAACTAGAATCACGTACTATGTGTTCATTACAACCCGAATCAATGAGCCATTCACGCAGTTTAGAAGAATTACCAACCATGTGAGCGGTGGGGGTCGGCGCAGGAGCCTGTGCGGAGTCCAACAAGAGCTTCAGTTGAGCAAACTGAGCTGTAGACAAGCCTGGAACTGGGCTGTTCTCACTCTCCACATTGGCTGCCCGAGGCTGCAGCTTCCCATTAGGTTTGGTTCTCTTCGCACCTGGTCCTCGCTCACTCTGGCGCCCTTTTCCCTGATCATTCGGATAACCTATCAGACGATAACAAGTCTCTTTAGTGTGACCGAGCTTATTGCAGTGTCCACATCGGGGCTTGTCGTCTTCGCTGTCCTTCTCGAGGCGGGTCTGAAAAGCCGCCGCATCGACTTGCGGTCGCCGACCGTTGGTGATATGACGTTGTTGCTCCTCAGCTGCAACAAGCTGATAAGCCTCGGCCAAAGAGGGAATTGGCTTGATGCTCAGAATCTGGGATCGAACCACTGAGAATGCATCATCTAAGCCAAGGAGGAAGTCGAAGAGCCGTTCCGTCTCCTCCTTCTCTCTGGTCTGCCGCGCAACATCGCAAGAACAATTTCCACAGGTGCATCGTGGAGTAATCGTGACCGATTGAAGCTCATCCCAAGTGGTCCTAAGCTTGGTGTAGAAAGTGGACACAGAAAGCTTCTCTTGGCGCAATGCAGTTATCATGCCGCGAAGCTCATACGCTCTCGTGGCCGAACCCTTGCCGAACCGCTGTTGGAGATCTACCCAAATGTCGCGCGCTGTTCGAGCACTACGAACACTGTTTCTCACCTCCTTCGTCATCGCTGTCTTGAGCCAGCCCTTGACGTTGGCGTCGCATCTAGCCCAAGCATCATCCCGTATACCGGGACCAGCTTTCGAACGGGGTAGACTACCATCAACGAACGCCATCTTGTTCTTCGCGATTAGGGTTTCGGTCATGTCGTTCACCCATTCGCCATAATTGGAATCAGTCAGAAGATCACTCCCAAATAATTGGCCCGGATTCTCTGACGGATGAAGGTAGAGAGGTGAAGTCAACGGGATAGTATCGACGCCGGTGACGACGTCTTTGCCGCCTGAACTGCCGTCCTCTCCAATAGTCATGGTTGCTGATTCAACAATGGATCACAGCTCTGATACCATGTAAAATATCGTAAAGCGGAAGCACACAACACAACGATTTAACGTGGTTTCCCCGTTCGATATGAACGAGACTATTCCACGGAGAGCGAATGCTCTCAGCTGATCTATTATTACTGCCGCAAGCTAGCTTCTGCAGTCTTTTGGTTTTGGGAAAACAAAACACCACTAATATACCCTTCACGTAGAGAGCTAGGGCAATTAGTACAAAATGGCAAATAAGTCCTCCAATAATAAAATATGTACAAGACGGTCCAACAAAAATCCCCTTAATTAAGGCTGGACAAGAATTCAAACTCGCCTAAGCTTTGATCGGAAAAAGGTGAGCAGCGACGGCCGGGAGCATGCCAAGGGAGATCCATGGTAATTATTCCGTGCTTGACAGAGCTTCTCAACTTTGCATAGAATAACATCAAATGATGAATAAACTTAACCATGGATTCATCTCAAGGAGAACACATGTTAATCACGACAACAAGCATTGTAATCAGGAAACAGAGTACACCCATAGCTAAACTAGAGATTACAACAAAGTAGAGAGAGAACCATGGGGTGTTGTTTGACATAATTTCTTGTTGTTGAAATCACCTTTGGATGAGGAAAAACCTTCAATCCTCTAGTTTGGAGTAAAGCCTGGACCTCTTCTTCTCTCTTTGTTTGTTAGTTTCTCTCTCTGAAATCAGAATAAGATGGTAATCTCTCACTAGGACCCCCTTCAAGTTTCAGCTCCCTTTTCCTTTTATACCCAGGTCGCACGCACATCACGATCAATTATCACGGGCGTGATCTCGAAGCTTGGACCATGATGTCGGGCAAAAACGCACTGTTTCATTTACGACTTTCATGATCTGAACAGGATTATCACGGTTTGGCGACCGTGATAACTTTTAGGCCCGCGAGGTGCGCAAAACTCTGTGGCCGTCGCTGAGCTTCACGGTCTGGCCCTCTTCTTCATGGTCGACTGACCGTGATAAAGTTGCTCTAACTGTGATCTTCGCCTGCTAGCCCTTTTCGATCTGCTTTCGCTCTCTTTCGTTCAACGGTCGCTTCCAAGACTAGTCTCACCTGCTAGAACCTGAAACATGCACAACCTAGAGTAAAATCGAACCACATATGATGTAAATGCCTCAAACACCACAAGAACACGGGCTGAAAACATGTGCAATTAGACACGAATCAACCACACAAATGTTCACACCTCGCACAAGTATAGCGCATGTACTCTCTCACAACATGGGGTACAATTTGACATGTAAATTCGTCTTTTTTTTCTGTAGTATTTACAAAATTCATGAAATCAATGATCGAGTCATATTATATTCAGTACGGTGTGGTCCGATCCAAATATTGATTTGATCTGGTGCGCTCCGATATGGACCAATTCGTTGTACACCCATAATTAGAGCTAGCTTTAGCTAGGAGCTCACAATTATTTAACATAGAACACTATTTCGGTTCTCCTTGGGAAAACATGAGAGTTCGTTCAGTTTGTACAACTAGATTAAATGGCCCATCACCGACCGCAGATGCATGGTGGTTTAGGGTTTCCGGGGACACCCCTAAAATTTGGAAAAATGATTATCAAATCTTAGATAATAATTTGTGTATGGGTAAAAAAAATATTTAAATGGTAGCGGAACACCCTTAAATTTGGGGCAAAGATTATTCATCCTCCTGTAGTGGTTTGCGTATGAGTACAAATAATATTTAAGTTGTAGTCTATGTGATTTGAACTTGGGACACTACCATATTTCAATTAGACTACAACTGATTTGTCGTCGTGTTTTAGATCCCAATAGTAAAAGACTATTCTTATTTCCAATTACATTCACAACCTTAATATTAAACCCAATTACTAGCTACCCTTGTCTAATAGGATATGTCGAGAGAGATTTGTTGGACAGATGTAGACACCAAATATATTTTTACCATTTATTCATAATACGAAACATATCTGAAATTTTATTTTAACTTTTACCAGACGAATATTTTCATATTTAATATCAAATTTAATTTAATTTTTGGGAGATGACACTTTGAATCCGCCCCTATCTATAACTGCCCTTCTATATTTGGTTGCCTCGGATAAGACGTACGACCCATATAGGTTCCTTTAGATCGATCTTCCGACACTTAAGAGCAATTGACAAGATGTGGGTTGTTTTAGGTTTAATTAACCAAAGTTGCATTATACGTACATGCACTATTTTCATGTTAGAATGGTCGACATAATTAATTAGAAATTTAGTAATTATTGAGGGACAAGTAGTACAGTATTATATTGTCAAAAAAATAGTACAGTATTATAGTATAGACACATCACACATGACACAACTACAACATGGTATATCTACTCACAGGGGACAGCTTGACGGCAAGCTAGCTAGGTGGACTGAATTCGGCGATGTCAATGGTTCTCGCTTGGCCATACCATACCGCGAAGGGCAAAGTCAGGGAGGAGCAAGGAGGGTCCTTTATATCAGTTGCCTTGTCTCATTTTGTCTCCAACATGTAAGGAACAACAATGAACCTAAGTTTAATTGCGTTTTGTCCTCATCATCATCATATCTCCTTTCTGCTCCCTTATGCATGGCATGGGCTACCCTAGAAGAATGTGGACTATAAAATTTGGTAGGTCGGATATGCATTCATTACGTATATATTCCTACTTGTTTCCCTAGCGGTATGAATATGGTTCAGGACTGCAGGTAAGTGTACGCGCCTTACGTTTACGGTACCATATGTTGATCGAGTTTTTATTGTTTGGTAAATAAGATTGTTAACATTCTATGAAAATATAAATTCTAGATCTGAGTTTCCGGTCAATATATTGTTACTTACGGTTAAGATAGTTAGATAAACATCCGAATATGTTGGTAAATGTAAAGCCAAAACAACTATTACATTAATTGCGCAATCTGAAAACTCAGACCAATCAATAAGTCACAGTAGGCTTGACTAGAACGCAAACAAGTGGCACATATCTGGGTCTCTAAGTATCAGCATCAATATATAAATAAAAAAGTTGCAGATGTGCTAGCTGGAACAGCCTCTTTCTAACCTGACCTAACATTGAATACTTAAGTATAATATCAAGAGTTGAGGCAGTGTCACGTAGACATCAAATAACATAATACACATATATTGTAGGCTTTTGTTGAAAGAGAGAGCTAATAGGCGACCATACGAGTATGTCGGCCGGCCCAAACAACACCCTCATAATTCCATATTTTACTCTTCAAACATTATTATTAAATATTGTTAATCCAACCAATGCCCGCTAATGCAGCTAGCATCCGGTAACACAACATGGCCCATGAGATGACGACTTATCCATTCGCAGAAATACACTTTCATATCATTTAGAGGTGCAAGCAAGCAAGCAAGGCAGATGCTTCTTTCAAGACTGTGATGGCGACCTCAGATGGGTCATCCTGTTGTTCATAGACTGTATAAGCCTGCCTGCTTGCTGTTTTGTGTCAGTTGCCCGGAGACTCAATGGACCAGAGACCATCAACACATGATTGGTGGCTGATATCTTCGTTCATAAACGAACTAGGACAAGTGTCGTAACTGGTATGACTACTATAATGTCGTGTGCTCTTGTGTGTAATGGCGCTTTTATTATTCATTGAAGGGGGAGGAGTTGGAGTACATTGTGGGCTTAGTTGTTGGAGTCGAGTAGTTGTCATGACGAAAGAAGAATCACAAGTACACATCTTCTTTGCAGAGTTATGCTTTTCTTTTTAGACAATATCTATGTTGATAGTTGATATATTTTTTGGGTGGTTTGGATGAGTTGTTGTGTAACGAGTTAATATAAAAATGGAATTCCTCACAAAATGAGAATGTGGTATTTGTGGGTTGCGTAACGAGTTAATATAAAAAGTGGAATTCCTCACAAAATGAGAATGTGGTATTTGTGAGTTATTTCACAATAACTACCCTTATGAGGTATTGACAATAACTCATTAATGAGTTATTTCAAATTAACTCAAGTACAAATTAATGAGTTATTTGGGTGCAAATAACTCATACGAATAACTCATACTTGGTGCCAATCTTATTGAGGAGCTAATTAAGGACCGAAAAGTCATGTGGTCGTCGCTTATTGGCTTTGATTCCCCAAATATTTGTCAACACATTCTTTCACAACAACACGCGGGTTTGTGGTCTCTAGAAGTGCCACCAACACGTAATTTTTGTTTAGTCACACAACTTTGTGTTTACTCACTCTACATTGGTGCTTATTCACCTAATAGTAGAGGTGTCAATCAGATGAGTTCCAGTTGGGTTCAATTCAGGTGCCAATCATGTACTTGAGAAGGCCATCATTTATCACGTTCTTTCTAATGAGGAGCTTTTGTGGGTTGTGGGTTAGTCGGGTTTCACATTTATCGAGTTGTGGGTTCATCAGGTTTGGGGTCAATCGGGTTACAGGTCCCTGACTATACCCTAAACCATATACCATATATCCTAACCACATTCATATAACCTAATCATATATTTTTATGAGTTGTGATTTTGCTACTATAGTTAATTTAAAGTGAAATTCACACTTCGATTTTTAAAACAAAGATTTAAAAGTGATCTTTGCTATACCCTTGATAACACCAAAATTGGTGCTATTTACCTTACATATCAAGGTGTGTTTTGTGTCAATTCATGTTCTTAAATGCTTGAACATCGTCAAATACATCCTTATTGCGTTCCTATTTGATTTCGATGTGATTTTAGGGTGTATTAGTCGATATGTGCAAATTAGGTACAAAACAAGGTCACTAGTGTAGAGAAGGGGCAGGAATTGAAGATCGCGGCCTAGAAGCCAAAGATCACGGTCGGGATCCCAAGCCGCGATGCCCGGATGAAGATCGCAGCCCAGAAGCCATAAATCGCCACTGCAATCTTGGAGGCTCAGGGCGCTAACTTCGTGAGGAATGAGACTTGGAGAAGTAGAGAGTTACCTCAGTCAAGTCACGGCCAACGTTCACATTGCCCGTGAGGAAGATCGTGGCTGCGACTCGGGGATCGCAACCGCGAATTCAGCCAACGATATTCCCCTTCCTGAATGCCTCGACGACATCATTTTGAGATCACGGACGAGAGACCAAAAATCCCCTCGCAATCTTCTTACCTCAGACCGAAAACTTTTCTGTGCCTGCAGATTGCCTATATATAGAAGACCCATTTTCCCCCTTTTTTTAGTTGAGCTAATTTTGAGAGAAACTTTCTAGTTCTAGAGAGAGAGAAGAGAGAGAAGCTTAATGAAGGAGAAGAGAAGGAGAAGTAGGTGGAGCTCGGAGCAAGGAGGCATCTTCTTCAACTCCAAGTCTTCTTCTATTTCTACCATGTATCCTCTTCCCTCCTCTATGGAGTAGTCCTCTAAGGTACTAGGGGTTCTAAATCTCAAACCCTAGTTTTAGGGTTTACTATGTATGTAGGATATTTTAGGGTTTGAATAAATAAATGTGTTTGTCTAGTTGATTTTAATGCCACTCTTTCCTAAATGATGACGCTTAGGTAAGTCGCCTAATCTTCGCTCTTAGCCTACTTTATGGCACCGCGCTGGGAATGGAGTTCTAAGGTTAGACGGGTATGCGCCATCTGGCGAGTTTAGGTTAGATTTGTGAATGAGGCCTATAGTGGTCGAGGCGACCGAACCCTTGGTATAGGTAGCCTTCCTAGATGGAACCCGGTATGAAACCTCGGTGTGGACGGTGGATAGTGTGCATTGAAATGAGCCATAAGCTTAATACCCCAGATATGATAGCCTAGATCGAGGTGACTCGAACATGAGTATAGGAGAGGCGTACTCGGAGGCGTGCGGATAACCACGAAAGCCCACAGAAAAGTGCTCACTCACCACATTCGATGACCCTAAGTATCTAGATATACATAGTAATCTTAAGCTAGGGGGAGAGATAGTTTCCTGAAGTACTTGCTTTTAGCTTTGATCAATCTCTAGACTAGTGTTTCCTCATATCCTCCACTCAGAACCTCAAAAACCGATTAACTAATTAGCAACTAGGTGGGAAGTAGGCTAGGGTATCAGGACCCGAGTAGAATATGACCTTGATTACCACTATACGACAATGCCGTTCTAGGTTAAACTTGGCCTAGGATGGGATAGTTGTTGATACGTGCTAACCTCTGACAATAACTACACGGATTCAAGTGATCAACCTTTTTGGCACCGTTGCCGGGAACCTTGATAACTATTAGAAAACGATTAAGTTGTTAGTTAGTCTTTATCTTGTTTTGTGTGTTTGTTTTATTTTTCGTTCTTGTTTGTGTTTTAGTGTGTTTTTTGTTATTTTCGCGTTCGTTTCTTTTCGTGCTTTGTTTTTCACCCACTCTTCTCCCCGAAGGGTAGTTTGTGTGTTTGATTTTCTTTTTAGTGTTTTTGTTTGTGTAGTAGCTTTTGAAGCATGGATCCTTATGACTTCACTAAAGTGTGGGGTTATTCATCAATACCCGATGATGGTTACCCAGAAGCTTCATGGAACAATCAAGATGGTGGAAGCCAAGGGTTTGGATTCTTTTACCAATCCCCCTTCCAAGAAGAAGAATCTTACCAATGGTGATATGAAGATGCTTCCCCATTCCCAGAAGACTTCCTTCCACAACCGGAGCCAAGAAGCGAATCGGAACTCTTTGTGGAACGGTTTACCCGGGGATCCGACGAAGCATCCTCTAGTGTGGAACAATCTTGCTACACTCCACAATCATCGATGAGCCAATTGGATCTCATGGTGGAACGGTTCACTCGGGATACCGAAGCATGCTCCAATGTGGAATCCTCAACCACCACCCCTATCGACCTATTTTTCTACGATCAATGGAGGAGTTCCACCGAAAAACGGAGAGACTGGAAGAGATTGTTGAGCAAGCATGTGCATGAATTGCTCACAATCAAATCCTACCATTTGAAGAAAAAGGAAAGGGTGTCTAGGAGGAGAGAAGGGACGTTGTGGAAGAGGAAGTGAGCATCAAAGAAGAGGAAGATCTTGAACGTTCCCAAGTGGTGGAACGAATTGAAGAAAAGATAAGGGAGGTTTAAGAAGCAAATGGTGTCCATGATGAGGACGAGATCATGGTGGATGAAGCTTCAACAAGTTACAAGTGCTATCCAAGCTTTCCACCCGACCTCGATGCACTTTTGGAGAAGGACCCATTTGCGGCTCTTTGCCAAGCCAAGGCCAAACCATCGGCGATCCCTCTTAGTGGATGCTATGGAAGTCAATTGATATTGCACTACACGGTGTGGGGCAAAGAGAAGATGGATGAAGGAAAGAAGGAGAGGTATTGTGGGTGGAGCCTCAAGACCACTCAAGTTCACGAGCCCTCAAGCATGGAATCATCCAAAGCTCGTGACTTGAGACACCATCTTACTGACGAGAACCTCAACTTCAAGGAGGTTCTAAGCGAGACCAAATACTTGAAGAAAATGGTCTGGCGATAAGACTTAAAAGACGCACTAGTTGGGAGGTACCCCAACAACCGGTTTGCATTTCCTTACTTTTCAAAAATAAAACATGCATGTTTGAATTCTCTTTAAGTAGTTTTTATAGTTTTAGCTAGTAAATGAATCCCTTCAATGTCAAGAATTATATGAATGATTGTTGGAGACTATCTAGTTGCTTAAGGAATGGGTGCAATCAATGTAGTCAAAATCGCGCATTAAAACGTAAGAACTTATGTTTTTACGTATCCAGGCCACCAAAACGTTTCAGTTTCTACATAAAGTTGCTTACTCACAAAAATTGGTAAAAACATGGGTAAAATCGCTTAAAATTGGTAAAATCGCGATTCTGGAGCGTTTTTATACGATTTTGATAATCTCATAAAAATGTGCTAATTGGCCCAAAATGATGTAATTTTGGAGACATGTCAGCAAAAAATAAAAGTAAAACATGATTCATCACTCATTCTACAACTAGAGTCGAGATAGGGGCTTCACATTAGGTTGAAAAGACACCTTATGGTATTCTCAACAATCGCTGACCTTCTATCAGTCTTCTCCCTTAATCTTCACCTGCGGCTCTTACATGGGTTACGATAAAAGTTTATGGGTAATTGATCGTATGTAATTATGCAAACTCAAACTAGCGTATGAAAATTTGGATTCTCAAGCTCGTTTACGGGTTACGATCTACGTTTATGAGCTTATTATTAAGATGTTATGAGTTTTCTCTACTTTTGAGTCAACACAAATTAGTTTATGTGTTAGATATTATATTTTAATTATGAATTTCATGTAGTTATTCACTTATCTAAAATCTACACACTCACATTTTACATACTATATGTTGTACTTAACATATTTTAGCTATTTTAGAGGGTGCGTCAAAAACTTACGCTTTTACGCTTTGATCCTACGTTTTACAATTTTATCCATTTTCCGCTTCTAGGTAGAATCGCGCTTTTAACTACATTGGGTGCAATTGTTGTTGTGTTGAACATGTGTGCTAGCTTAGCCTACCCATCAAGCTACTTATGGCTAGGGAATGGCATGGAAAGTACAATAGGATCATATAATGTATGTTTATGATTGTGTATTAATTGTGTTTGGAGGCCTTGGTGGGCTTTATTATTATGAACTTGTGGAGTTTGAATGTTGCCCACCAAGTGCTCGATCAAATACCCAAACCAAATAGAACTTGTTTTGCTTGATCTATTGCTTTTCAATCAAACTTGTTTGATTAAGATAGACCCTTAGGAGTGTGGTTATGACTTAAGATTTAATCTTTGATGCATAATCCTTGAGTTTGAAATTTTTGCTCACTTTTAATTGTGTGCGTCGATATGCTTTTAGAGTCAAGAGTTCAAGCTTTGGTTGTTGTCTAATGAGTTGATTCTAGCCTTCGGTCGGAGTTTAGGTAACTCTTGAAAGACATGGCACCCTTGTGTCCATGCATCTAGACCTCGACCCTGATCATTTCAACATGCATTTCTACCTATATACATCTAGTTTCTACATTTTAACACTTAAGTGTGGGGGTGTATAGAGTGAACCTAAGGATGGATTTTGTTGTTTAGATCATGTTTTGTTAGATCATGTTTCATGATTTTTCTTTTCTAATTGCGATCCAACCGAGGGTGAGAGTGCTAGTTCTCTTAGCTCTAAAAAACGAATGAACCAGAACCGCCCATGATGAGAAGGACCACAAATTCCAAGAGAGGAACCATAACCTCAAATTCAGGATCAACCACAACAAAGCAACCAATGGAGGCGACTTCGAGCTATGATGGACCATCTCCGCAAGAAAGAGTCTCCAATATGCAACTACCATATGCTCCAACCGCGCATCAAAGACAACTTGGCGTCTAGGGGCCGATTTCTATCTTTTCTTTTTATTTGATTTTCTTTATTTTAAATTAAATAATGTTTGATTATAGCTTTATTTTCTTTTTACTTTTCGTACTTTAATTACTCTAGTACTAGTAGTAATACTTATTATATATACATATATATCGTACTTGTAACTCCTATTCGTCTTCCTCTTTATCTTATGCGCTTTATCATTGTGGAAACCATCAGAAAGACAAAGACTACATTTGTGAACCTTCACCAACCTACTACCCGACCTATGGTAACATTCACGATCTTTTCTTTGGAAACTCCCACATTGAGGACAATGTGTTGCTCAAGTGTGAGGGGGGGGGGGAGGCTATGATTCATCCGCTCTTGGTCTTGAGGGTCGGATTCTATTATGCAAAGAAAACAAATTACAAAGGTTCCGTGCAATGTTCATGAACAAAGTAAAAGGAGGCCAAAAAAATGACAACTCCTACACCAAAAGAAAGAATAAAAGCACCTCCAATAGTTCTAGTAGTTTTTTGTCGTCAGAGAATCCCCCAGAGCACATTTTTAATGATCGACCTAAGGTAGTAGATATGGTCCTCACACGAGAGTTTGTGCTCACTTAGTAGGAAGGTAGTATCGTCATTCATCCCCGTATACTCTTATCTATGCAATGAAGAACTAGCATGAATAACTCATTGATTTTTCTATCATATTGCATTAGGTTTGAGTAGGTTTGCTTGGGGACAAGCAAACTCCTAAGTGTGCGGGCGTTTGACAACACCAAAATTGGTGCTATTTACCCTACATATCAAGGTGTGTTTTGTGCCAATTCATGTGCTTAAATGCTTGAACATCATCAAATACATCCCTATTGCTTTCCTATTTGATTTCGATGTGATTTAGGGTGTATTAGTCGATATGTGCGAATTAGGTACAAACAAGGTCACAAGTGTAGAGAAGGGGCAGGAATTGAAGATCATGGCCTAGAAGCCAAAGATCACGACCAGGATCCCAAGCCATGATGTCCATTTGAAGATCGCGGCCCAGAAGCCATAGATCGACATTGGGATCTTGGAGGCTCAGGACACGAACTTCTCGAGGAATGAGCCTTGGAGAAGCAGAGAGTCTCCTCGGTCAAGTCACGGCCAACGTTCACATTGCCCGCAAGGAAGATCGCAGTTGTGACTCAAGGATCGCGACCGCGAAGTTAGCCTGTGATCTTCCCCTCCCCGAAGGCCTCAACGACTGCGTTTTGAGATCATGTCTCAGAGACCAAAGATCCCGCCCACGATCTCCTTACATCAGGACGCGAACTTGTCCATGTCTGCAGATTGCCTACAAATAGAAGACACATTTCCCCCTTTTTTAGTTGAGCTGATTTTGAGAGAAACTTTCTGGTTCTAGAGAAAAAGAAGAGAGAGAAGTTGAAGAAAGGAGAAGAGAAGGAGAAGAAAGAGGAGCTAGGAGCAAGGAGGCATATTCTTCAACCCCAAGTCTTCTTCTATTTTTACCATGTATCTTCTTCCCTCCTTTATGGAGTAGTCCTCTAAGGTACTAGGGTTCTAAACCCCAAACCCTAGTTGTAGGGTTTACTATGTATGTATGGATATTTTACGGTTTGAATGAATGAATGTGTTTGTGTAGTTGATTTTAATGCCACTCTTTCCTAAATGATGACGCTTGGGTAAGTTTCCTTAATATTTCCTCTTAGCCTTCTTTATTCTACCACGGTGGGTATGAGTTCTAGGGTTAGACGGGTATGCGCCATATAGCGAGTTTAGGTTAGATGTGTGAATGGTTAGCCTTCCTATATGGAACCCGGGATGAAACCTCAGTGTGGACGGTGGATAGTCTCCATTGAATTGAGTCATAAGCTTAATGCCCCAGATATGATAGCCTAGATCGAGGTAACTCGAACATGGGTTTAGGGGAGGCGTGTGGATAACCATGAAAGCCCACAGAAAAAAGCTCACTCACCACATTCGATGATCCTAAGTATCTATATATACACAGTAACCTTTAGCTAGGGGGATGGATATTTTCCCGAAGTACCTGCTTTTAGCTTTGATTAGTCTCTAGACTAGTGTTTCCTCATACCCTCCACTAAGAACCTCAAAAACCGATTAACTAATTAGCAACTAGGTGGGAAGTAGGCTAGGGTATCAGGACCCGAGTAGAATACGACATTGCTTACCACAATATGGCAATGCCGCTCTAGGTTAAACTTGGCCTAGGATAGGATAGTTGTTGATACGTGCTAACCTCTGACAATAACCTGCACGGATTCAAGTGATCAACCCTAAACATATACCCTAAACCATATACCCTATACCATAACCGTGCCTTATACCCTAACCATACATTCTTATGAGTTATGATTTTGCTACTCTAGTTAATTTAATAAGGGATCTTTGCTATACCTTAAACCTAAACCATATACCCTATACCCAAACTACGTATCATATACCCTAACCATATAGCGTTATGAGATATGATTTTGCTACTATAGTGAATTTAAAGTGAAATTCAAACTTTGATTTCTAAAACATATATTAAAAAAGATCTTTGCTATATGCTAAGCTCTTAACTCATTATATGTTTCCAAATCTACTATGTCCAATTAGTCATATGTTGTAATAAGACTATAATAAGGTTTACTATAAAATTTGAAACATAAAATTTGTTTCCTTCTTTCTTTTCATAAAAAATTGAAAACACTAAAATTCACTCATTCTTTCTCTTTCCATAAATTAGAAACACTAAAATTTCTCTTATCTTTCATTCCGTAAAATGGAAAGAACCAAATATCTTTCCTTTTTTTCGTAAAAAAGTTGAATACACAAAATATCTCTCCTTATTTCTCTTTCCATAAGTCAAAAGAACCAAAATTTTCTCCCTTCTTTCTCTTCTCACAAATAAAAAACACCAAAAATTCCCTTTCTTTCTTTTCTTAAAAATTGAAAGCACCAAATTTTCCTCTTCTTTCTCTTACAAAAAAGTTGAAAACACTAAAATTTGCCTCTTCTTTTAAAATCATCAAATTATCAAATACATTACTTTACTCTATTTATATTTAATTGATAATTTTGTTGAATAGTTGAAGCAACCAAAATTTTAATTTATATATGCTATATTAATATTTTCCATGATCTCAATTATTAATTATCAATATTGACCTCGTACTGATTTTATAATTTTTATTTTTTTTAATTTTTAAACAACTTAGTGTTCTACTTACCTTTTCATATTTTATAAATTCCCTCTATGAAATGAAAAAAATGATTTTACCTAGATTTAGAATAAAAAATTCCATTTCAAAAGACTATGCATTATATATAATATAATAACTATTCAGGCGAATCATGGTGTTCTGGTTGATTCGGTCGGGTTACGAGTTAGTAGGGTTTGGGTCAATTGGGTTGCGAGTCACTCGAGTTGTTTGTCAATTGGGTTGCGGGTCGGGAGGGTTCCAGATTGTTGACTTTTAGTCAATTCAGGTTACGGTCGAGTTGTGAGTCAGATTACTCGGGCGGGTTAGTTGAGTCGGGTTCTGTTTTTACACCTCTAGCTAATAATATTAGTATTTCACGCAAATAATAATGGTTATTCGGGCAATCTAGTATTTATTCATGCAATTGTGAAATCAATTTTGAAATATATCAAAATGTAAATTATGATAAATCCAACTCAGTTTAAAAAAAATAAAAAATCCAAATTTAACTACGTAATATATGTCCAATACTAAAATTAGGGGGGAAAATAAAAACTTTGGGTTCCATTTGCGTGACTAACCACAACAATTACATGAATAAGCACCAAATTGCTTGAATAATCTCCATAAAAATCACCAAATGGCGATAATGAGCTACACAGTGTGTGAATTAGTCGTTGTGGCTCCTCTAGAGACAACAAACTTTGACTTTCATACTTTGGAGTACATCTAAACCAATGTAGTTATATATGAAATTCCACGCCAGAAACAAGGGTTGAAACGTAAAAGATAAAAATGAAGCATTAAAAGCAGATATGTCCAATGTAGTAAAAAATACGTCTTCAACACAAAAATGTACATTTTTACATTTCTGATTAGGAAAAACGTTTCAGTTTCTATATACAAACCTATTACGTGTAAAAATGTTAAAAAATCGGTAAGAAAATAGTCAAAACGCGTTTCTGATTCATTTTTGTGCGTTTCCAGTTGAAGGAATTCCAAACAATTTCGCACCCTCTCTCCCAATATCACCAATTAGAACATCGATCCCTACGATCAAATCAACCTACAACAAGTCTTAAATCTATCCTCAAAGTTAAAGGATAATCCAAAGGTTAGTTTCTCTAGAATCTTCCCTGGAATCAACTGCCCAGCTATAGGAAACCAGGGTTGCACCTTGTCTGACCAACAACATTTCTCAGCGAACGAGAAATCATAACAACGATGCCAATGGTTGGATCTGATCCTAGAAAGTATGGAACGTCTCCTCCAAATTTGATGACGATCCAACAGTGGGTCGTATTGTAATCTATGCTTGAACTCACTGCTTTGCTGCAAAATAAAAAGTTGGTTGCCATTTAAACCATCCAACTTTCCATTAGTTACAATTAAGCCCTTCAATTTTCAATTCACTTCACATTCTTTTAATTTAAAATGAATTTAGCCATAATCCATTTAATCAAACACCTTCCTCATGCCATAGTTAATCAATTCAAAGATTGCTTCATATTTAACAATCGCTCAAATATGGGGATGATGTCACCTAGATGCGAGCATGGCATATGACATGTTCAAGAGGGACGAGGACGTTACATCACAACTTCATCATGTGATTACTTTGTTGTTTGATGTGCGACTTAAGTGATTAATATTGACTAATAATCTGATTTCTCGCGTTCAATTGATGAAGAACCTTATAATAAAAGAAATCACAGTAATACTGTTTAATTTGACATCCAGATTTAAAGAAAATGGCCGATAATGAAGTGTAGTAGTTAACTGGTTATACTTTTTTTTATGAATGAAGAAGTCTCATTATTTCCTTATTGCATTGTTGGTTTAGTTGTATATTTTCTCCACTATTACAAGTTTGTCAAATTATATTATCTGCATGAGTAGTGAGCTTTCTATACGAGACAGTTAGTTTGTTCAAGATTAATAAGATTATACAAAAAAAACTTACGTTTTTACGCTATGCTTTTAGATTTTACATTTTTACTCATATTTTCGCTTCTGTGTGGCAATGGGCATTTGACTACATTGTATATATTGCGTAAAAACTGTTAGAAATCTTATAATGAAAACATACACTCTTTGAAATATAACATCATAGGCTTTGAATAACTATCTTTATTCCAAATATTAAGGGCGCTAGTCATAAAACAAACTAATTTGACGAGCTCTTAAATTAGAATAAAATAGTAAATCCCTAGGGTACTTTTATAGTTTTCTTATACAATTCACCAAACTTTTAAGGAGAATTAGAAATCATCGATCAATTTATTAACAAAGTTAAGGGGTGTTAAAAGCTTATCCGTGACCCCAAAAACACATCCTCAAGTTGGCTATCAATTCAATGGGTTGAACTAGCATCACCTTGTGGGACTTTCCCACTAAAGCTCAACTAGTATCCCTTCCAAAATCCGATTTTTTGCAATAAAAAGATACCTCACACCTTGGGCTTACCCCATACGTTATTTCTCAAAATAGCATGACAATTTCGAATGAAACAATTTCATGATAGGTAGCTTTTTTCAACTTTCTAAAGATACACTTCACCCTTTGAAAACTTTTGTAAACATGAGACTATTTTGCATAATCAGAAATCTTTGAATAAATCAAACAACATGACATCCAAACATATCAAATGGTCATTATATTCCATTAACTATTGCATCCTTCATAGCCACTACACTATCCTCCCTAAATCAAATGATGATTACTAGACGCAGTGATTCAACGTTAGATGAGAAGTGATAATGCTAGTCGGGGATGACTAAAGTGATTAGATGGAAAAAAATCTTTAGCACTTTCAAATTATTTAAGAACATATCATAACAATTTAGCATTGAAAACTTTTCCCATTGGGGACAATCTCATGCTTAAGTTTGGAGTGTTAAATTCTAAACTCATGTCATGAATGATTGGACTGACATTATGAATGCTTTGAGGGCTTCAAGCATGATTGACTTATTTTGTATGATCATAGTGGGCACTAGATGAACTTGTGTTTTGAATTCGGTGGCTCATTGATGTCGATGCATGATTAGTGTGATTGAGATTCTAAGTAACCTATAATGATGACTAAGAACTGGAGTAACATTGTTTGTTGTGTCCCTCTTTATTTGTCGCAAAATTGAATGGAAATTTGTTTGGTCACTCACCATCATTGGTTGTTTAGACTGAGCATCTAGGTAGCTATGTGAGATTTGTGTATGTTTGTTTCTTTCATGTGAGATAGTTCCCTCTTTGGATGATGACTGAGCTTAACCTTTGCATCAAATCGAATCAAGAGACCACTGATTACAAAGATAAATGCATAGGATTATCCCACAATCAAATTGACTATAATATCATTGGCTAAATACATGTTTATTTCTAAATAGCACCTTGTTTAAAGTCAATATGTGTTCTTTCAAGCCAATATTATTTTGAACCCTTTTCAAGGTTTCACTTGGTTGATTTTTATAGGGTTTTATACTTCATTACAAAGTGAGTGTTGGAGGAAATCTTTAGCAAACTGTGGTTGTGTGATCTTTTTCTCTCAAGAAAATAATTTAAAGTAAAGAAAAACAGAAAAAGAATGAAATAAGCCAATAAGGAGAGCAACCACAAGTTTTATACACTTGAAAAGTAGTCGTTTTCTTGCCCAATGACTTATATGCTCCTACTGTTTGAAATTTTCCTCTTGTACTCTTCTTTTTATTAAAGTGTATCAAAGCATAAACAACAAAGAAAATTGTATTGTATGTGGCTATTATTTAGAATGTGTGGAGCCTTGAGCACGATAGTAATTTTCCATCATCATAATGACCTTCTCCCTATTTCCTAGTGATTCCGGCATAATTACATATGTTTTCACCTCTTATATCTTGAATATTTGACTTGGAATTCATCGTTTCTCAATCTATTTTATGCTAGGTTCTACCATTTTTTTTTATATTTCAGGTCCTACTATAAGAGGGAAGGTCGAGGACGAATTTTGGGACGAATGGAGGCTGAAAAAATGCCCAAGTATGAGGAAAGTGTTGAGATCACAGGCTGAGAGATTTTGTTACGGTCGCTAGCCCGTGAAGATTGACCGACGACCATGATAATTGCTAAGGAACTGGAGGTTTTGTATGCCTTGCGGGCAGGTCAATTGTCACGGTCACCTGACCATGATGATTTCCATATGACCATGAAGGTGGACTAAAACGGAAGCAACAAGCTGCGTCTTCGGGCGAGATTATGACGGGCTGTCAATGTCACGACCCATGATGTTAGCAAAGTACTTTATTAGTTTACTGTCACTTCCACCACAAGTATGCAATTGATTTGACATTCAACAATGGTACCACTCAACAACAATTTTTATTATTCGTGTCTAGGGGTGGAGGACCGGTCGGTTCGGTTATAACCAAAAACTGAAGGATCGGTTACCGGTTAACCGAACCACCTCCTAACTCTACCGACCACCGACCAAAAGAGGGCTTAAGGCTTCAGTTATCTTGGTTTTCGATTAACCGAATCATCTCCAAAGACCAAAACCATCTCGCCCAACCTTCGAACACCGGCCGACTTTCGGTTATCTCGGTTTTCAGATAGTGTATAACCGGCCAGTTTCGGTTGTAACCGATCGGTTAACCGCTAACCGCTAGCTGATTGTCCAACCCTATTCTTGTCTATCATAAATTTCAAACAAGACATAAACACAAACTTATTTGGGTAAAATTTTTCCAAAGGAAACAAACATTCCAAAAGTTAACAATACAAATGAACTACTTTTTTCACACATTTATTTAAAACTTAAGATATAAAAATAAATATATTTAATGCTTTGTGCTAGTTAATAGTACAACACTACAACATACCAACAACAAATGCACAACTAGTCATGTAAAAAAAAAATATTACAGAATCGAGAGCAGAGGCATCATCTAGCCACAATCTCTCTCTCTCTCTCATCAGTAAAGATAACTGTAATAACAGAATAACTGTATGAATCCACAAATTAATCTTACTCCTCTGTAACAATACTATTGCTATCTTGGGAAAATGATGGTATTGCTACCCTGCTTTAGTATTCTATTTAACATAAGCTGCCCCTCAAAACCCATAACCACAACAACCTTGGAAATTAATACAGAGTGGGAAGAAATTAATAACTGGGTTTGGGAGGTTAAAAAGGAGAGTAATTAACAACTTCACTAACCAAGGGATATGGAAATGGAATTCTGGGTCATATGATGTGGTTGTTGTTTTTTTTTTTTTTTTTTTTTTTTTTTTATATGTCCCGTGTGTTCTCTTCTACCTCCATCTATATAGCTGCCGCCGCTGCCCGCCTTCCCCTCTTTTAGCCTTTATTCACTAACAAAATTTGTTTTTGTTGTTGTTGTTGGTGGTGGATCCAATTCCAATTCCAATTCCAAACCCTGACTCATTAACAAGTCTATGGCTTCCCTCTTCCTCCATATCCCACAACAGGTTGCCACCATTATCCTGCAAAACAAAAAGAAAGAAAAAAAAATGATGCGTTTTGGTTACTCCACGTCAACATTAAAGCTACCAGAGAAAAATAGAAAATCCAACCAAGTAAAAAAGGCAATAAATATAAACATAGTTATATTTCAGCAACAGACCTGAGACTGAGAGAAATCCCCCGGCCTAGTTGTGTCAATAAGAGGGTAGCAGCTGTTTGCCGCGGCGGAGGAAACCGCAACAGAGACGGCGGCGGCGATGGTGGTGGTGGTGGTGGTGGGGTTGCATTGCTGACCCGATGGCAGGGGCGTCGATACCTCCACATTACTACTCAATCTCTGCAAAAGAAAGAAGGAAAAAGGCAACCAATATATTTTGGTTGATCAGTCATGTCACGCATTGATGACAAAATGGTCTCTGGACCCAGAAAAAAACAATAATTATAAGAAGAAAAAAAATTAACTACCTCTGGTCGGACCATGAGCCCATCAAGATCAAATCCAAAGTCATAGAAAAGTGGATTGACAGTAGCCAGCTTCATGGAAAGGAACTGCACACCATTTTCCATAAGTAATTAATTATATGAGATGTGATGAAGACAGTGCTGCAAATTGCAACGAGACTTACGTATTTGATTAAGGCTAATCAAATCACATACCTCAACTTGATTCTGAAGGGACTGAATATAGTTAATGATCTCATCCAACATAAGTGCCTTCCCAGTTACCTGCAGAGCAATCAAATCAGAAACCAATAATACCCTGTTAGTGCCCAAAATGCAGTGTTCTAGAAGACGTGATTAATCTCTCGCCTAGACGCGATTAATAGCAAGGCAGGAGGAAATCACTCCGTCTAGTTTTGGGCGATTGATCTAGGCACCTAGACACTCGGAGGCGCGTTTTCACTCTGGTGGGCGACACCAAGAACAACTAATAAAGGGGGAAAGTGTAGTTTTTTTTGTTGTGAAAATTCCAAACCCTATTCTATTTCCCATTTCCATTCGACCAGCCGCTCCCCCTCATCGACCAGCAGTGAGATCCCTCCTCATCGTTGGCGACTTGAGATGTTTGGGATTGTGGAAAAGGGTTGTATGTGAATATGAATGGATGAATAGATATGGCGATTTGGGTTATTGTGGAATATGCCGTATCTATCATATATTTTTTTTTCTTCAACGTTTAATCACGCCTAGGCAACGATTAGTTGGCCTGGGCGTTGGACGGTGCCTCCTCACCTAGATAGCGCTTACCGCTTAGTGTCTTCTTGAACATTGCCAAAAAGTACCATTTTACTAAGAATGATTACTTGCACAAGAACACACATATGATTCCATAGAAATTGATAGCCGACCTTGTCACAGCCTGGAACCAGGTGCTGCAGCATCTTCATCCTCTCGCTGATTTTCTCCCTTCTTGCCTATCCATATACAGTAAATACGTATTAGTACGCGTACAAAAGTTAATATTGTTAGTTACCGAGCTTGTATGGCTCTCCAAGGCCAGAAATCTTTTATGTTATTATGGAAAGGTTAATATAGAGAGGTAGTGGAATAGAAAGATGGATACCCGCTCGGCAAGGCTGTGGCTATCAGTAGCTTGGCCCCTCCTAGCTCTGACATGAATGTAGCCAGTGGGTGGTCGTTCCTTGTCAGCACCTTTCTTCTTCCTCCTCTGCTGGTGTTTTTCTTTCTTGCTCTGCTTTTCATCCCCTGTTTTCCCCTGCTGCTGCTTCGTCTCTTCTTCTACTTCAACATCACTGCTTTTCTTAGCCTTCTTCTTGCTCTTACTTCCTTCTCTCGCCTCCTGCAATATAAAAAAAAAAACTGAATAATAAGAAAATCATTCAAACAAAAGAAATGAACTGTTTTGGGAATTATATTTTATCCACCCACCTTGGGCTTGCTGTGAACAGAAGTAACGTGGGAGGAGCCATTGCTAAGGTTATTACAGCTCGAAAGCTTCTTCCTCTTCTTGCTATGATCGGCGGCGGTGGGCTGCGCGGCATTGAACTGAGTGACTTGCTCTCCGCCCTCTGTATTGGAAGAATGGCCGTCGGTGCTCTGTTTTCTGGTGACACTAGAGGCCTCCCCCTCCTCCTTGTTGTTATTCCTGCTCTCTTTCACATCAGCCGCCTTAGGATTGTTGTGATTATCAGTATTGCAGTCGTGGTTGCTGGTAAACGCGTAATGATTGTTCTGCTGCTGCAATGGCGAACTATGATTAGCAGGGTCATCAAACCCGCTGCTGCTCTGGCTGCTGTGTAGTAAGAACAATTCAGGAGGGTAAAATTGGGGGAAATTGACAGAGCTACTCCCGGGTTCCTCCATGAACAACCCAGCTGGTGATGAGATTTTATTGAGATATTTGGCGGGAGAAGTAGCAGGGGGCGTGGTGGTAGAAGTGGTAAATGTAGCGGTAGCCATGTTTTGGTGGGGGGAAACAGAGTCGAGAAGGAAAGGATGAGGGAAAGGGTGCTGGAAAGAAAAGGCTGACATATCAAAAATTATGAATTTATCTTCCAGCCGATCCTTGTGAAGAAAGTGATGATGAAAAATGGGTTTCAGGGTTCTATTTTGTTTTTCAAATTTCTTCTGCTGGGTTTGGGTAGCAGAGGAAGGAAGGCAGGGAGAGAGAGAGGGAAAAAGTGAGTGAGTGGTGGTGCCGGTGCGGTGTCAAAGTGGTGAGAGAGGGGCGATTCGATTGTTTAGGGTTATATATATAGAGAGAATGATGGAAGAGAAAGAAGATAGGGAGGGGAAAATTATTGGCATTATTATTTGTCGCTCTAAAATTTTTTATTCGTTGTCCTGATTAAACTAAATTTATTTTAATATTTTTAGTTCATTTATTTGCCTTTCTAACACTTAAAATTACGGTGAAGAACAAGATGTTGCAGAAAGATACTTGGTTAGTGGTTCTGCAGACCTTGAACTTCGATTTTACTTGGTTAAGGATGCTGCCAAATTTTAATTTTGGCTCTCACACTCTTTCAAGTGCAAGTGAGGACGTTCCAAACCCTTCTTTTACCACACTCTCCATTCTTCAACCTTTGTGTTTAGTTATTGTTCGCTAGGTTTTCTTCTATGGTTTTTTGCACAAATAATCGCCTTTGTATATTGTTATTGTTCGCTAGGTTTTCTTCTATGACTTTTTGCACAAATCATCGCCTTTGTGTTTAGTTATGGTTCAATAGGTTTTCGTCTATGGCTTTTTGAAAAAATCATCGCCTTTGCCCACCATTTTGCAGCCATCTCGAAATACTGTCGGCGGAATCCTAAGTTGTTTCCCACCACCGTTTTCCAAGGCCTCTACCACGAGTTTTGTATCAGGACCGAGTTTCATCCTTCTTAGTGTTTTTTTTTTCTTTTTGTTGAGCATGATCACAATTGAACCCAAACATATGGGTATCCTAACTTGAACACAAATCATCGCATTTGCCCACTATTTTGCAACCCATATCGAAATACTGTCGGTGGAATCCTGATTTGTTCCCCACCGAGCACGACCTGCTTCAACTCGTCACCACTCCCACCGAGAGTCGCCGCCACTGATTTCTTCTTTTTCTTCACCGCTGCGTTGATGCCCCTGCTAGACGAGAGTGAGAGTGAGAGAGAGGCAAAGCTAAGGTAGCAGACGAGATGATAGAGAGATAGAGAGAGAGGAAGCATCGGGCCGAGTCTCATTTCCCCATTGTTTTCCCCTTCCTCCTCCTGATATGGGATTGAATTGGTTGGGATTATTTTCTATAAGGAAGGAGGAGTTGCAGAGGGATTTAAGGGAAGGGTTGGAAGAAAGCTTTGAACTTGCTGCTCAATTTAGACCTCCCAATGTTGGCTGGAATGGGTGATGAAGAAGAATAAGGCGGCGGGATGAATGCCGGCAGCGAGGGGGTTTGAAGAAGATGTTGCGGGAGTGGTGAAATTGGGATTGACCGGCTTTTGATAAATTTTTACGGGTTTGAGTAATGGTTGGTTTTAGATATTAAATTGGAGTTGTTTATTATTTGTTTTGATGAGGTTGAATGCTGACTACATAAATCTAACAGAATTTTAGATGGAGATTAACAGAAGTGACCATTTCGTACAATTTCAAACTTTTGGGAACAGATCATTACAAATTAAAGGTTTATGACCGTTTTGTACTAAGTGCAAAGGTTTGTGACTGTGTATGATAATTACCCTACCTATCTTCTTTGTACATTTATTTTGTGGGAATAAAGAAGAGAGCACTCCATTGCCTTCTGCCTGCTTTGGCCGCCGATGGGGTCAGACCCTCTACGGTACATGCAGCGCTAACAATTGGAACAAGCAGTGCAAATATTTTTAACCGAAAAGCCGGTCTGATTTGGTATTTAGGTTTTGTTTCCCCATATGAGCTCGATGATGTTGGCCGCCGGCCGATTGTTTGCCCCCGATCAAAATATGTCTCCATTACTGCCATTACCAAAGTTGTGGTTTCAAATGCACCTTCGAAACCTGTGTTTATAGTGAGCGGGAACAGACAGTTACCTATGTCAATCCATCTAAAAGAATTGGATTAAAGGATCACTACCTCTGTTTCTTGCAAATAATCCTCTGTCTTCGTTTGAAAGCCCAACGCTAATTGGAGTGAGATTCTTCTGGGGCTTCCAACGGCACAAGAAGACGGCACGGAGGAATACGGATGTTGGGACTTCTTCCAGCAGCAAGAGAAGACAACGACTGCCACGGAATTAGTTATGCTAAATTACACGTTTGGTCACTTAAATTACATAAATCTTTCACATTTGCTAGACGAATTATTTTTCTTTCTTATCAGCCACTAACTTAACGAATCATTTCACCTTAGTCACCGATCGTTACACTTCGTTAAATTTGTCCTACGTGGCAGTCAACTATAAAGTTTGACCGTTAACTAGATGATCTGGAAATTAAAAAAAAAAATTTTTTTTTTTATTATTCCACCTCATCATTCCACCTACTTTGTGTATTTGATTTATCATATATTCATATTACTTATTTAATAAAAATTAATGAAAAATGGAATAAATATAAAAACAATAAATTAGAAGATGCGGAGTTCACTCCGGAAGCATTAGCACCGAGAAGGAAGATGGGTGAGGAAAGGATGCTTGCATTCCGGCGTTGGATTCCGACTTAATCCTCCCACCACACTTCCTCTTCAATAAGAAACCTGGAGTCAATCTCGTCTAATCTGCAGCGTTGATTCCTCTTTCGCCGCCTCTAATGAAAGCCTAGGTTTGGGTTCTTGCGATGGGGTTTAGGGATATTTGTGATGGGTTCTGGGTTGGTATTCTGGATCCGAATTCAGTATTTGTTTTTACTTGTTGCAGGTGACCGCTCCAGCAACGACAGTGGAGGAATGATCCCTTACGAAGATTCAGAGAAGCCCCTATTCTGATTGACGGTGGGAGATGGTGGAGATTCGATCCATCATAGCTTTTATCTCCTGGAGTCCTGGTCGTCCATTCCTCTTCTGTTCTCCGCTCCGTCAACGCCAATAAAAGCGCAGAGTTTAACAAGTTCAAATCCCCACTGCAAAGAGAAGGAAATGGGTAAGGGAATTTAAATTTACACGGCGACGGTAAAGGCGGAGGAAGTTCTTGGCGGCGGTGAAGGAGCTTTGACGATGGTCATACAATTTCCACCTTCCATGTCGTCTTCCTTGCTCTTCAATTTCAGCTCCTCGACTCACCTTTGGTTCATGTTCTTCAATCTTTGCCTCGGTGATTTAACGAAGAAGAAAGAGAAAAAGGAAATAATAGTTCTCAAGTGGATGGTATCCTCAAGAACAGAGGATAAGGCAAACTGTAGAAAGTTTATAGGCACCATGAATTTAATTACCCCTATATTCATTCGCTAAGTTTCCAATTAGACAAAGTAGGTGGAATAATAAATTTTTTTATAATATCCACGTCATCTAGTTAACGATCAAACTGTATAGTTGACTGTCACGTAGAAAAAATTTAACGGAGTGTAACGGCCTGTGACTAGCAGTGAAACAATTCGTAAAGTTAGTGGCTGATGAGAAAGAAAAGTAATTCGGGTGGCAAACGTGAAATATTTGTATAATTTGAGTGACCAAACATGTAATTTATCCGAATTAGTTCGATTGGGTTTTGGGAGATGAAAAGATTATGTTTAATTGTATACTAATTGTTTTCTTAAGAAAATAACAGAAAAGGAATTAAAAATCTTAATAAACACGTTTCTCTCCACCCAAGAAGGAGTTAATAGATTATAACAAAAAGGAGTTAATAAGCTTTTGAACACATGACAATTGGTTATTGGCCAGGAGTACCATGTCACCAATCCCACATGGTACTCCCCATATAGGCAATAATTCCTCATATGAAATAAACAAAAATCGAGGAAATCAGATAAGGTAAATACTGGATATTTGGTTTACTATTTAGTTTCATTTCACTAGAAAATATAATTTTTAATCACTCATTTTACATTTTAATTTCACAATCGGACATAACTCTATTAACTTTATCATATGTAGTAGTCAACTTTAATAATTGATTGATATATGATTGACAAAAAATCTTTTGACTATTCTCGACTCTTTCTTTTTGTCAATATTTTGTGGTTGATGTGAGGGGTAGAAATCCCTAGCTTATACAAGTAAAACCAATAGTTCAAAGCAGGAAACAGAGATGTGAATACATGTTCTCCTATAGGTAAAGAGTGACCTAAAGAAGCAATAAAGTCAGCCACAAAATTTGCTCCCCTATATACATGAGTGAGGCAAACGTGCCACTATAATGCAAAGAGACAATGTATCTCAGTGACCAAAACAAAGTGTGGATGAGTGGGCACTACAAACCAAATAATCCTAAGTGTCGTTGGCGAGTCGTTGTGTGTAAAAATATTCCAAATCCACAAATCCCAGACAATCCTGGGACAATGTGCAATTCCATCCAAATCTACAAAGGTAATGGGAACCCCCTCCCACCAAGGTCCATTGTATCCCCTCACGATGTTGCTCGTCACCTTGCTACAATAAGAGTGAAAGATTGATCTGTCAACATTCAAGCATGCCCAGACGTGTGGTGGTGGCATCCAACAAATTAGCTTTCTTTGTAGTGCTCTCCCTTCTCCAAATATGGATAACAACATATTTATACATGTTCATCCCCTCATTTCTTGGTCGTTTGGGCTTGATATCTTGCATCCAAAGCCTATTTTACGATAGGTTGTGTTCATTTGTCATATTGCAGGTCCTAATACGTGAAGAAAGCTTTAGGAGCAAGTTTTGGGTGAATTGGAAGATGACTGAGACTTCGGAGGAAAACTAGGTGAATTACACGAGGATGGCTTATGAGTGATGATATACGACAATGCTTTGTAAGGAACAAACCATGTAAAATTACAAGAGGTAATACACGGTTCGACTTGAGGATACAAGAACGTGTACATCCAAAGAGAGATTGTGTAAAACCCCTTGGCCAATATAAGGGACACGGAGCGATTTCCGATTACACGGTCCGAAGGAGGAGCTACACGACTGTGTAACTTTCTAGCTCCTTTTCCTCGATCGCATGGAGAATGAATAAAGTCAAGTGGTGTCGGAACCTTTATTTGCGCCCTAAAAAACACATCCTCAACTTGGCAATCCCATCACACGGGTGGAAGTTTTACTTGCACTAGAGAGGAGCTAGTATCATCTCGTAGGCCTACCCCACCAAGACTCAACTAGTATCTCTTCCAAAATCTAGTTTTTCCCAAGTATAAAACGCTTCACATTTGGCTTTTACCCCACACTTTATTTTTTAGCGGCATCGTCTATAGATATAGACTTAACGTAGTAGGATTTTGAATGTACGACGCTACATATTGATCACATTTCTCCTTTAATTGCAGAAGACTCCTTCCTACAAGGAGGAGTTTGAGAACTAGAGAAGGATGGTAGGAAGCACCAATCCATATTCTTTAAATTAATTTTATTAATAAGCGAAATGCTTGTAGCTATGTGATTAACATGAGTCATCGATGGAGCCGGCAGGCACTCTAAGAGTAAGGATCATTTATCTATTACGTTGGAGGTTGATCCAAGCCGGTCATTTTGAACAAGGTGAGTGTAAAGTAAAATCTCCGTCGATGTCCTTTAGATTATGTCTTTTATTTCAAGTAATATCATTAATTTACGAGTTATGCGCGTTTATTTATTTAAGGTATCCCACCGCCTTTTGAATGCAGAGGCACACATTGTGCTTATTTGTGTCAATGAATGTGGATGTTGGTATTTAAATAAGAGAACCACGGGCGGTTGGATCACTACTGGACGCAGTAGACGATTGGGCCACTACTGGATGACGATACGTAACGCATAAGTTGATCGTGTATTTTTGGGTCATAACTGGACAGCGAGATATAATGTCGTAGTTGACCGGGTTTGGTACTGAAGGACGTGACATAACGCAGTACCATTGATTTTGAGGTTGGGACACCGGACGACGAGATGTAACACGATGTTCCCTAGTACTAGTGTTATGTGTATGAGTTAAGGATAGGAGTAGAGAACTCATATAAGTTAATTAGAGAATAAATTATAAAGGGTGAAAGCGAGAACGACTTTTACGTATGAGGGGAAATTCCAATAAGGTTAGATATTAAGGGAAATGCTTAAGAAAATGATCTTAGGTTGTAGTAATGAAGAGATTAACCCCTTTTCACTCACCAGGTAGAGGAAGGGTTAGCAGACGAGTAGTTGAGGGGAGGCATGATGTGTCGGCAGCTTCACTGCATTAACGAGAACTTAGGGAGCTTAGTAAGGAGCCAGAGTTAGAATTGTTAGTTATTTATATTTCATGATTATGAGTATAAACTAGAGGTTCTGAGGTTAAGTTGTATTGACTATGGATTGCCCAAGTGTTTAGCACATTTCATTAGAATTTCTTTGGAAGTGATTCGGTTGTATTTATTTTATTGGAATTTTAAAACATAGTTTTTTGGTCGGCTCTAGAGCCATGAGTATTTCAGTATGTTTAAAAGGATCAGGGCGTTCCACCGTTTGTCGATACCGAACTTAACTCGGTGAACTGAATACCAAATTCATACGGTATATGTTTTTAACCGGATACCTGTTTTGCCTGCTCGACTTGCTAGCTAGTAGCTACTACCTATTTAAGAACAAAACGTTTCATATGCTCTCGACAATAACATACACAACATAAAAGATTACTAAATTAATTTTGAAGTTGTGAGTTAAGCGATTAAGCAAAAAAAATATTTATATATATGGTAAGTACTGGTGTACGTCAGGCGTATAGTACACAACAGGTGATCTAACCGTTAGATGTACTTAGATGAGCTCCGGCCGATCTCAACGGTCAATATTTGTTTTTCATTAAATCAAACTTCGAGTTGGGGTTTAGAAATCGGTGTCTGGGGTTTATCCATTAGAGGATATATATATATAAACACATTGCTTTGCTCCTCTGATCGGTTGCAAGCTTGCAACACTCACACGCCTACTCTCCTCTGCTCGGTTATAATCCTATAACAATTAATCACACACACAAATAGTGAAACAATTAAAAATCGAACTTCATTACCTGCAATTGATGGAGACGATGAACTGTTGGGCCGCTGGGTCGAGCGATTAAACTCAGGCGAAGCAGGGCCAACGAAGGTCGACAAAAATAGAGCCTGACGGAAAGGATAAAAATTCTGACAGGTCGTAATGGGCTACTAGGTCGTCTCTGTAGTTCGAGCGTGCGTCGACGACAAAGAGGACAAAAATTATGCTTGTTTTGGGCGGGCGGCCCCAACAAAGTTTGAATTCGAGTAGTGGAGGAGGGATCGAGGTGTGTGACTCATCATACGGCAGGCAGGGGAGAGACGAGAGAGCAATGCAAAAGAGTAATTAGTATTTTACTAGGTTAATTACTTAATAGTTATTAATTAATTAGGATTGCTGGGTTGGGTTCTTAGGGGCCGACGCGTTTGGCCTGACTTCTCATATTCGGTATTGGATTACCGAATGACCGACGATAAATTACCGAAGATATGTCTGTTGTTTACACCAAAATGATCTTCAATTAAAATTCTATTAAGGTGATTTTGGAAACTTAGCGGATTTTCTGGTTGGACAGTATGTTAGTGGGTAATAGTTGGGGCAAGGTGACCACAATTACTTGGTCACCATGTGTCAAGTCCCATGGTAACCATCCAACCTCAAAAGTGGATGGTACCATCTCAACCCCATGGTGGATGGTATCACCCCAAATATCATGGATACCATCCGATCCTATGATGGATGATACCATCTCAAATATCATGGATACCATCCCAACTCTATGGTGGATGGTACCTTACCACATATCATGGATACCATCCCAACCCCAAAAAGTGGATGGTACCATTCCATATAGTGGACACCATCCAACATCTTATTGAATGGTGACCATCCCATGTCATGAATATCATCCAATTCTAAGGTGGATGGTACCATCCTATATAATGAACATCATCCAACCTCTTAATGGATGGTGACCATCCTTTATCATGGACACCATCCAAAGTACTGACTGGATGGTACCATCCCGCAATATCGATACCATCCAAAATACTAGTTGGATAGTTCCATTCATGATGAAACAAGATGACATGATGAGGCGTCTAGAGACTTCCTACGATGACAAATGACTTGCGTAGAGGCTAAGCGGAGCTACTTTTCAGGAGGAGGAGTGAGAGAGCAGTTGGACGAATTTGGCAAGAAAACCTAAAGAAACCTTCTGGAGCAAGGCACACCATCACAACACAACACAACACAACACAACACAACACAACACAACACAAAGACAACTTGTCTCAACTGTCCCTTTTTTCTTTGTAGTTTGTGGAGCTCTCCTCCATGAAGGATCCTTCATAGCCGCAGTCTTAGTTGTATTCGTGGAGCTCTCAAGTAATCTCCATAGGAGTAGTGTAAGGTAACTTAGATTCCACACACAACAAACAACCTCGTTCGAATATTTTTTGAAGAGGTGTGGACCATAGTAACAATATTCACCTTCATAGAAGTCATGCATAACCCAACCACCCGTTTTTTCATCGTTAACAAATTGGCACGCCTAGTGGGACACGTGTGTTTGGTATGGCTTCGCTACTGATACAGCAAGAAGATGATCTTCCGCATGATTTTTTGGAGGAGCAATTGGTCAGTGTCGAGATTGACCAAGTTGGAGGGACCTAAGGTAACACTGTTGGAGCAGTGATGTCACCCTTGGTTTCAAGTCCATATCCATATGGAGCAAAGCCCTCACTCTGCCAAATGATGGCGGAGATTCATTAAATGGTGGTTGGACTCTATAGAATCGACCAATAGGTAAATCTTCACATTGGCTCTTTAAATAAGAATTTTGATAATATCGAACAAAGCTTTGATATAGCTTGTGATAGGATGATTGATAGGTTAGTGATATTGAAATGTCAAAATATGAAATTATGCATGATGCATCCATTGTACCAGAAAATATCTTGTTGTTGAGCGACAAGAATTTGGTGAATGAAAAAATTGAAACAGTAAGCACTGCCCGTAACACCTTAGGCAAATCCCACATCGATAATGCACGGGAGAGATCCATGGTTCATAAGTAGGAAAACGATCTTAAATGGCAAGACAATGGAGGAGTTATTGTGAGAACTCCGAAATCAAATATGCTCAGTGTGGAGTACAACAAGGATGGGTGATCACCTTATGGGAAGTCACCTTGAATTGTACCCTAAGTAAAAAAATCGTGAGGGTCGAGGCCCAAAGCGGACAATATCTTCGTCAGCAAAATGTAAGGGATGTTACACTGCCCAAGCTCGTGGTTTTGGCAATTAACAACGATTGGTTAATGAGAAGGTTGGGTATCTGCCCATTTTGATGGACAGTCCACAATGTAAAGGTAAAAGTAGTGGTCAATCCAACTTTTCGTACTTGACTAGTAAAAAACTTAAAGAACCTGCATATACCAATGATGGAATTGGTAGTGGTTTAGATAATGTCACTAAGGACTCGCCCACTCATTTGGATTCAACACTGTGGTTTAAAGCAAGCAATGCAAAAGTGTCTTGTTCTGGGAACATCATTGTTTGCCCGACCTCAAAAGTAGAGTATTGCTTGCATAAGCCATTAGAAGAAGAAAAAAAACGTATTTGTCCTTCTAGAAATATCAAAAGTGAAAAACTGGTAAGCAACCCATATGTGAATACATTGAAAAACTGGTAAGCTGCTAGGGGGCATGTCATCCCATTTCTTGGCAGGATGAATAATTTCACACATTCCACCAAGTTAGCAGATGTGGCAATGATGATTACCAAAAGTAATTCTTAGTGTTGGGATGGTGACCACATGCCCAAATTCAAAACAAAAAAATTGGTCTACCTCGATGTGATCCTTTACTGCACATTTTGTCAAAGTCTTCAACAAAAGGAAAAATTAGTGTCCCAAAGTTTGGACAGGGGGCAAGTCACAAATCTACAAATATTGATTGGAGGCATGTCAAACAACTTGAAAAAATTTCAACCTACACATGGCTTGAGTAAAGGTACAAGCATGGAAAAGAATAGACTGGGGGCACGTCACCAACCAGAAAAGTTGGATTGGTGGGCATGCCAAGCAATATTCAACGTGCTCAAAACACTCATAATTGCATAAGTTTAGGAGTTCAAAAGAGGATAAACAAGGTTGTAATATGTCAAGCAAAATTATGGAAATGGTAGCATGTACAAGAAGTTTTAATGTGCACCAAAAAAATTTGGTAAAACAAATGGTGAAAGGTGGTGGTGAGCTAAGTGTGAGTCAACATAACTTTTAGGGTCTGGAAGCAAAGACAAATGAGCCATGTAGGTGGCAGTGGACTTGTAAAGTTTAAATACCCATCCCCTCAAAGTAATGGGAAGAGTAGACATGAAGCAGTTTGAGGAAAACCAAAGCAGAGATGGCGCTTGTGGCTTCCCTTCGGATCCAAAAGAATTGAGAATACATTATGTACCTCATAGAGCAACTCACAACCACATGGGTCGATCAACAACCAGATGAGCTGGTTGGGATAACTCGAGCAGAGAGGCATAATATCACATGTAAGGGTGGCAAAAATCATTTTGGAAAATGGCAACCTTTCATTAAGATGGAGAATGCCTCTTTAGTGTATACATCTCATTTGAAAGGAGGAAGCCATGTGATGTATGTATGCCTTGTGTGGTTTGACCAATTGAGTTGGTAGTGATTGTATACCTATGGATCCTTAGTTACTGCTAAAGGCTATGGCAAGTGGTGATACTTCTCAACTCTTGTCATAAAATATATAATAGAATAAAATAATTAAATAAATAAAGTGGTGAACAAGCCACCCAAGTTGGCTTTTGAATGGTGTGACTCAAGTAAAGAATACCATCACAGTTGATGGATGGAAGCATCAATTTATATAAGAAGAATTGGAGTGACCTTGTCCTTATAGAGATGAGTTTTCTTTTATTAGTGGGACACTGGATAGCCTTTTATTGTGTTTCATTTACTTGGCCAGAAAGGAATTGGATTGCTAATGTGATTTGTTGTCTAGACAAACATGGCTATATAATCCAGTATTTGTTTCGACTGGTCGTGTATTTGGTACAATTGGTGTCAACAACTTTGTTCATAATCTTTCATGAACTAAGTTGTAGGGGCATTTGCATAAACCAAAATATTTTTCAATTAAAATACTACTTAGGTGGTTTTGGAAACTTAGCGGATTGTCTGGTTGACCGTATGTTAGTGGGTAATAGATGGGGCAAGGTGACCATCCAGTATTTGGTCACCATGTGCCAGTCTCAAAGTGGATGGTACCATCCCAACCTATGGTGGATTGTATCACCCCAAATATCATGGATATCATCCAATCCTACGGTGGATAGCACCATCCCAAATATCATGGAAACCATCACAACTCTATGGTGGATGGTATCGTCCCAAATATCCTGGATATCATCCCAACCCCAAAGTAGATAGTACCATCCCATATAGTGGACACCATCCAACCTCTTATTGGATGGTGACCATCCCACGTCATGAATACCATCCAATTCTATGGTGGATGTTACCATCCCATATAATGAACACCATCCAACCTCTAAGCAGATGGTGACCATCCTTTATCATGGACACCATCCAAAGTACTAATTGGATGGTAACATCCTATATCATGGATACCATCCAAAATACTAGTTGGATGATTCCATCCATATTGAAACAAGATGACATGATGTGGCGTCTAGAGACTTCCTACGATGACAACTGACTTGCGTAGAGGCTAAGCGCGACAATCATAACACAACACAAAAGACAACTTATCTCATTATCTTTGTAGTTTGCCGTTTGCGGAGCTCTCCTCCATGAAGGATCCTCCATAGCCTTAGTCTTAGTTGTAGTCATGGAGCTCTCAAATAATCTCAATAGGAGTAGTGTAATGTAACTTAGATTCCACATACACCAAACACCGTCGTTCGAAGAGGTGTGGACCGTAGTAACGATCGTCACCTTCATAGAAGGCACGCGCAAATCCAACCACCCGTTTTTCTACCGTTGACATCGGTATACCGCTTCTTCCATTTCCGCGTCCGATTATCGATAAATACGGTTAACGGTTTAACCGTGAACCGCAATACCGTTTACCATCTCTAGGGTGTTTGGAGTAAAAGGAAGATCTCCTGCCCGTTTGTTGCTGCAAATTCGAACTGATATTGAAGGGTATTGCGCAAGCTGTGTTGATTTTGCTAGTATGTTAGCAAGCTCGAGTTTTGGTAGTAGATTCTGTGTACAGGGAGTATAATGAGTAGTAGTATTGAGTAAATAACCATAACAGTGAACTGTAATTTTTTCGACAAGCTTGATTTAGTTGATCAAGTAAAAGCTTAATAAGAGAACATCAATTATCAACTAAAGCTAAAGATCGGTTGAGGGATGGCTGTGTGTAAATCGTAGCTGTTTGCAGAAACAGGCCAAGGAAACGTCAATTTCCCAGACGAATCACACCCAATTGGTCTGCAGCTTCTACGTACATATATAGATGTACTGTTAACCGCCGCAAACTTTGGCTACCGTCAACTACAATTGGTCTGCAGCTTCTACGTACATATATAGATGTACTGTTAACCACCGCAAACTTTGGCTACCGTCAACTACGCCTTTAGTATAGTGTGGTGGAATCGACCCACCCAGTCTTACCTTTCCTTTGTTTCGCTTTCAGCGGGAGATAACCGCGTTGCGTCCATTTGAGCTTTGATTTGATGGTGATTAGCATATCATTTGCAATCTTATTTCCATGTATATCCCCTGTCCTTGATATAGATATGCCTGGATGTGAAGGACAACTTCAATTTGGTGACAAGATTAAATGGACGGGTGATAGATTGGAGGTTTGCAGATGTACAATCTTGGAGTGACCTGACCGGACCAGCTAGCTAGCAGCTGTGTGGAAATGAATGAATATATACTAGTTCAAATGGATTACGAGACTTCCACGGAAACGTGCCTTTGATTCGGGCGCATCCATATATATGTTTAGTCCTGAAACCGACGGTATTTTTCTGTTCAAGTGGGTTTCCCCTCTTTTTGTCTTTATTAATGGAGACAAGATTGATGTGCAGTGCAGAAGATGGTATTAGGAGTAAGGGTGTTCAAACGGATTGGTTACGGTGATAACCGTTTTATCGGTAGTATTTGGATAATTTAGTTTAGTTTGTTTAAATTTTTTAGCTTGTTTTGTTTAGGTGGTTTGGTTTCAGACACTCCTAACCAATAAAATCAAATTAATCAGTTAAGTAATTAGTCATATCTATTATATACATATATCTTGTTAATATATATTATATACATATATTTAATACTTTGCATAATCACTCAATAGTCAAAGTTTTCTCCCTTTTAGCCTCATAAAAATAAAAGCTCAATATTGTTCCTCTATTGTATATTTGTATATGTAGAGTGTAAACAGCAACATGTGAATGTCTAGTTTAGATAAAAACTCATACATTATGTTGGATGAAAATTTGAAAGGAATGTCTTTTTCGGCCTATGATAATAGCTAAAAGACTTAGCCAATTTACACAAACACAACAATTCATTAACCCATAACATTGGCATATATTTTGTTTGGTGAATACTTCTATTGACTGTAAGATAATTGTATTAGTTACATATATTTATGTTAAGGGTTAACTATAACTATGGGTTATTCATTCTATAAATTGCAAATTGATGCATTAACCTGAAATTTTTCTCGCTTAATGATAATGTGATGTTATATTGTTATTATGGTCAACCAATTAACCAAATTGATTAAACTTTAGTTTGGTTAATTTGGTTGTTATATTAGTTTGGATGGTTTGGTTATGATATTGTATTCCATGATTAATAGAATTTGGACTTATTTGGTTCGGTAATTACCAAGATAATAATTTGAACACCCCTAATTAGGAGACAAAGATTCGAGCTAAAATGGATCAGCCCAATATCGCAAATTTGCCCACGATCCGGCCCAATCATCATCATTCCTAGTGATAATTGTATTAGTTATTAATTTACGGGTGGTTTGCAGAATATGAGTCTTAATCTACATATTGTTAACAATTTAGAGATTATAACTCTTCAAATTATTGAATAGATTTTAAAATGTTTATTATTTGGTAAATGTGATTGTTATGAAAGTAAATATTCTAATTTTATATTAAATAACATGTTTATTCTTAATTTTAAAAAATTCGAGTGCTTCGAAAAATATTGAATTTTTTTATAAATACATTTAATGGGATAAATAAAAAAAAAGGAAGAGATAAATTATGAGGAAAAAATAATTTAATGATGAATATATAAACTCAAGGTATTATGTAAATATTTATATATGGATGACCAATGGCCTACCACATTAGATGCTCACTTGGGAGTTACATGTAACTCCCATTCCTATATTATTATCTCTAATTCATATGCATTGATGTAAGGATGTAGTGGTTACCAAAGGGTGCCTATAAATAGAGCACACTATTGTATCACAAATGAGTATGAATAAGAAGAACTATTCCCCTCACTTCTCTTGTGTATTTCCCTCTCTAATCTTCTCTTGTAGTTGTTTACATTTTCAATTAGTTTTATAACACGTTATCAGCACCAGACTCTTCCTTTTGAAAAGGTTAAATCCACAATTGTTCTGCTCAAGTATGTCGAATCTTTCAAAGCTTGAGTTTGTGGCTCTTGATGTCACTGGAAAGAACTACCTATCATGGGTGCTAGATGCTGAAATTTATTTAGCTGCCAACGGTCTTGGAGACACGATTAAAGAGGGCAATGAAGCATCAGATCAAGACAAAGCTAAAGCAATGATCTTTCTTCGACATCACCTCCATGAGGGATTGAAGAATGAGTATCTTACGGTCAAAGATCCACTTATTTTGTGGACTAATTTAAAGGAGCGGTATGACCACCAAAAAACTGTGATTCTTCCTAAGGCTCGTTATGATTGGATGCATTTGAGGTTACAAGATTTTAAATCTGTGAGTTATTATAATTCGGAACTATTCAAAATAACCTCACAACTACTGTTATGTGGAGAAAATATTACTGATGAAGATATGTTGAAAAAAACATTCTCCACTTTTCATGCATCCAATGTGCTCCTGCAGCAGCAATACCGTGAGAAAGGTTTCAAGAAATATTCTGAGCTAATTTCTTGTCTCCTTGTTTCTTAACAAAATAATGAGCTCCTAATGAAAAATCACCAATCTCGTCCTACTGGTGCCGCCCCATTCCCAGAAGCGAATGTGGCGACGTTCACCCAATATCCTTATGGGCAAATACATGGACGTGGACATGGACGAGGACGTGGGCGTGGTCATGCTCATGCTCGAGGCCGTGGCCGTGGCCGAGATCTTGGCCGTAGTGAAAGTTCCAAAAGCTCATTTTTCCCCAGAAGTGGAAAAAATAATGGTAGAAGAAGCAAGGAACAAAGTGTTCATGGTAACAAACACGTCGAAAATGTGTGTTACCGTTGTGGTGGAAAAGGTCATTGGTCTCGTACCTGTCGTACGCCAAAACACTTGGTTAACCTCTACCAAGAATCATTGAAAGGGAAGAAGATAGAAACCAATTGTATTTTGGAGGAAGATGATTCAGGAAAAGACTATAATGATGCTACTCATCTATATATGTGTCCCACTTCTTTGCCCACCCTGAAGGAAAAATAGATCACCTGATTGGTGATGGGAATGTTCGCAAGTGAAAAACTTAGCATTTCCATTTGAAATTTCTATTTCGTTGTCGCTTTGTTCACAAGTGAAAAGTTTAGGTTTCCCATTTGAAATTTCACTTTCTTTGTCGTTTTCCTTGAGTGTGTTTTTCCTATTAATGTGTCAGTTTAATATAATTTCTCTTTATAATCCTTATGTGGTTTAATTTCATCTATGATTATCATGTCATTATTTTTATATTTATTTGTAGATATTTTCTTATATTGATTTACTTTCTATCTTTGTGAAGAATGAATATTCCCATGCTTGGCACCAAGATAAAAAACCATGATGTGTGTCTTATTAATAGTGCATCAACACATACAATCTTGAAGGATAAGAAATATTTTTCGCATCTTGAAATGCGAGAAGCAAATGTTAGTACTATATCTGGAAGTACAAATTTAGTTGAAGGCTCCAGAAGAGCTAGTGTATTGTTACCAGAAGGAACCAAGTTATATATCAATGAAGCCTTATACTCTTCAAAGTCTCAAAGAAATTTATTGAGTTACAAAGATATTCGCCGAAATGGATATCATATTGAGACAAAGGAAGAAGAGAGTAAAGAGTATACTATGATAACAAATATGGTCTCCGATAAAAAATACATATTGGAGAAATTGCCTGCTATTTCTTCTGGGTTGTACTACACGTTTATTAGTACAATTGAAACACATGCCGTGGTAAACCAGAAGTTTACAAATCTTGATAATTTTATAGTTTGGCATGACCGGTTAGGCCATCCCGGATTGATTATGATTCGAAAAATCATTGCCAATACATGTGGACATCCATTGAAAGGTCACAAAATTTATCAGTTTAAAGTTGTACCATGTGTTGCATGTTTGATAGACCGATAATTACACATGTTTTTACCCCTGTTCTTACACCGTTTGAGATGTGATTTCTCGTGTTTTAGGCCGATTTCACGCTAGGTTGTGCTTGTTTGTGATATTTCAGGTCCTAGTACGTGAATGGAGGCTTGGGAGCAAGTTTCGGGTCAATCAGAGATCAATTGACGATTCGGGAGAAGAAACTCGGGTAAGACCTGAAGAAGAATGGATTTCTACCTCACTTTATGGACAAAGAATCATGCAAGCTTGTCATGAAAAGAAAGAGGACGAGACTACGAGCGTCTGGGTTCAAACGGCGACTGATTTGGAGTCCGGACGAGGGAGAAACGAAGCTTTGAACAGAAGCACAGAGAGAATTACGGGCAGCCCCTGCCTAATTACGGCCGTAATTGGCCAGGGCATGCCCGTAATTTATTGGCCGAGCCTTCTACCCAGAATTCCCTCGCGGTGATAAAATTACGGGCAAGACCCCAAGAATTACGGCCGTAATTCCCAAATTACTGGCGGTAATTGGGAAATTACGGGCGTAACTTCTCCTCCTGCAGCTTAAGTGAAACGCGCGTTTTGGTGCGAATTACGGGCAGGACGTGATTACGGCCGTAATTCTGCCCGTAATTCGCCCAGAGTCGGGTTTTTGAAGGCAGATTCGAGCAACAGAAGAGGAGAGCTGGGTTTTGGATCCCAAACACCCAAGGGACGAACCCTAGAGAGAGAGAGCGACTTGGAGACATTCTTGGAGCTATTTTGGAGGATTTCTTCGCCATTGGAGCTGGGGAATCAAGCTTGGAGATGGAGATTGAAGATCTAGATCAGATTTCTGCAGTCTCTCTCTTCTCTATGGAGTAACTTCCCTTCACTTAGGTTTTGAGGAACCCTAGTTCCATGAGTTAGGATCTTTCTTGTATGAAGTTTTGGATGCTATATTGTTTGATTATAATCGAATGAGGCATGTTTGTTGAGTCAATTGAAGTCTGATCAACTTTTCCTGATTTCTGCTGCAACCTGAGATAGATAGAATCTGATTAGGTTGCTAGAGCCTCATCATTCGATAGTAGGAGATTGGCTATACGAGAGTTAGCCAGTTTACTGCTTTGTACTGGAATCTAATTCCAGTAGTGGAGTTCTGTTCTTACTGCTTCAGCTTTCTACCCCGATGAAGGTTAGTCGCCTGCCGGGTAGTTAGACTGAGAGGGCTTGGTCAGCTTAAGAGATTCCAAGCTACTGTCGGATCTTCCGCAGTGTAATCAACAGTAAAACAACCAAAAGGAATTACAACTTGGACCTAATTGAGGAGCTAGGGGGAATCATACCTAAGTGAGTTCCCAAACTGTAATTAGTAGTTTTACTTAGTTTAGTTAGTAGAGTAGTTTAGTAAATCAATCCTTAATCTAGTTTGCTAGATAATGAACTGAAGCTGAGTAATAGTAACTCTAGAGACCCGTGGATTCGATATTTATTACTTGTGCCACTATACTGCAGTCCCTTTCATTGGTTACACTTGGCCATTGTTAGGTGTTGTGTTTTAGCGTGTCAAGTTTTTGGCGCCGTTGCCGGGGACTTTCTAGATTATTAGGAAAGGCAGAAGTTTGTTACTTTAGCGTTTTTCTTTTCTTTTCCACCCTTGCTTTTCACTTGGGTGTTTTTTGTTTTTGTTGGTGCAGATCTGAATCATGGATCCTCATGGCTTCTCCTATCATTGGGGGTATCCACCACCATCCGAGTGGTATTACCCCGAGACCCCCTGGAGCAATCAAGGAGGAGAAGACTATGGATTCGGGTTTCAGTACCAACCCCCATCCTACGAAGAACAATCAGACCCCTGGGTATTTCAAGAACAATCTCCTTATCAAGAAGAATTCCTCCATCAGCCAGATCCAAACTATCACTTGAGGCTTCTCGTGGAGCAGATTGCTCGAGTACCTGAGACATCCTTTCCAAAGATGGATATCCCAGACAATGCCCAAACTGGGTTCTCCTACCGTGAAACAGAGGAGACCCTCCTGAGCATAAAGAAGAGCCTCGAGGATCTTGAGAAAGCTTATGCACAACCTGCTCAAGATCACCCTTCTGCTATCATACTAGAAGAGGAGGAGGAAGTAGAAGGCTACAAGGACATTGTGGAGCAAACAGAAGTTATCACGGAGAGCTCCCGTGAAGATCATGATCAAGAATGTCATGTCGTAGCCGACCACCCCTTCCCACATCCCACACCAAGCTTTGACGAGGTGGGCATGAGTGAGGAGATGCAAGAAGATCTCATGAAAGAAATTGCTTGGCAACTTGCTCTCCAATCCGTGCTAGAAGAAGAAGAGCAAGAAAGGGTGCAGAAAGAAGTTGTGGAGGATGACGAAAGTGAAGCAGGAGGAGTTCTTGATCATTTCCCAGGGGTGATACCACATGTAGAAGAAAGGGAGGTTGAAGAAGAAATTGGCGTCCAGGCTGAGGACGGAGTTAAGGTGGAAGAGGCCTGCACCGGCCATGAGTTACATGTGATATCTCCACCAAACTTCGAGGAGCTGCTTGGCAAGGACCCATTTGCAGTGTCTCTTTGCCAGACCAAGGCCACATCGACATCGGTCCCTCTTGGTGGACGCGATGGTGGCCAATCGATGCTGTCTTATCTGGTTTGGGGCAATGAGACGAGAGAAGAGAAGAAGAGGTCTCGAGGGTGGAGACTTCATCTGCAGCAAGTGCACGAGCCTTCATCACCTGTCATACCATATGCTCGTGACTTGAGACTCCACCTCATCGACGAGAACCTCAATTTCAAGGAGGTTCTAGCATGGACCGAAACTTAGGAGCCATCGTCCGGCTCACGACGTGAAAGAAGCGCTTGTTGGGAGGCAACCCAACCAGTCGGTTTGCATTTCTTTCCCTATTTCTCTTCGGTTGAGTCAGTTTTGTTCTTTGATTTTAGAGTCCATAACTCCACCTTTGTGAGATTTTGTGTGGTGTTTGTGTTTCGACTACTCTCTCCTCATGGAATGCACCGCCTGCCTCGTCCACCGCCATTCACCCTTGATCTGGTAACTTCGTTCTACCCTCCTTATCTTTCCTCCATTGAGGACAATGTCGTGCTTAAGTGTGGGGGGGTGTTCGATTATGTATGCGGGTGAATGTTTGGCTGTTTGTGTGCTTGGAGCCTAGTCCACTGTCCAAATTTCGATTTGAGGGCTCCAAGTACGTGTTTCCATGCAAATTGCCTGCTCAGTATGCTTTGAATTGACAGTCTCTATAGTAATGTGCAACCTAGGGAGGTAGTGTAGCACTATGGAGGATGTTGAAGTATAAGATTTTTCCTATCTAGCTCTCTGCTGTGTCAGTTGATTTTGTGAATTAGTGGAGCTAAGACCGTTGAATTCATGTGGTAATGGTGACTCTGTTTGGATTGTGTTATGGACTTGTGTATCGAACAGGGTGCTCATGTGAAAAATGAAAAGCAGTTGGTCCTCCATGTCAAAATCATAAAATCTTAAACATGGGGTAAGCCCAACGTGTGCGGCACCGTTCATTGCACAAAATCGGGTTTTGGAAGAGATTTTAGTGATCCTTAGTGGGGTACTCCTACAAGGTGAAGCTAAGCTGTCTCTAGTACAAGTAAAATCTTCACCCGTTGAACGGTTTGCCTACTTGAGGATGTGTTTTTAAGGGCACGGATAGAGCTTCCGACCCCCCTTAATTTCATTGACCCTCCACACGAGTTGAGGAAAAGGAGTTAAAAGAAGTACTCTGGCGAGCGCCAGATGTACAGAAATTGCTCTTGCTCGACTAATAAGGGTCGACCGTGCAAAAGACTGCAGTTGGAACCCCACCAAATGAAAGAAAAAAAAAAGAAAAAAAATGTAAATGAAAGTGAGAAAAAGGGGTTCCAACGGTGAAATGAAGTGAAAGAGCACTCCGGTACAACGAGTCCTTGGTTGTTAATGGTGTGAGTCCCTTTATCCATGAACTGACTGTCTTGCTTCTACTTCTTCTCATGATCCTGGCTTGAGTCTAGTACTCGCATTGAGAGAGATAGGGAACGTCTTAGAAGACCAGTTGACCTCGTAAGATGCTATATGATCTAGGAAATCCGCTACCGACGATCGAGGTTGTATGTTGATATAGAGGTCTGGAGAGCTGCATTGGTTAGAGTTAGGTTTGCTTGGGGACAAGCAAACGGTTAAGTGTGGGGGAGTTTGATAGACCGATAATTACACATGTTTTTACCCCTGTTCTTACACCGTTTGAGATGTGATTTCTCGTGTTTTAGGCCGATTTCACGCTAGGTTGTGCTTGTTTGTGATATTTCAGGTCCTAGTACGTGAATGGAGGCTTGGGAGCAAGTTTCGGGTCAATCAGAGATCAATTGACGATTCGGGAGAAGAAACTCGGGTAAGACCTGAAGAAGAATGGATTTCTACCTCACTTTATGGACAAAGAATCATGCAAGCTTGTCATGAAAAGAAAGAGGACGAGACTACGAGCGTCTGGGTTCAAACGGCGACTGATTTGGAGTCCGGACGAGGGAGAAACGAAGCTTTGAACAGAAGCACAGAGAGAATTACGGGCAGCCCCTGCCTAATTACGGCCGTAATTGGCCAGGGCATGCCCGTAATTTATTGGCCGAGCCTTCTACCCAGAATTCCCTCGCGGTGATAAAATTACGGGCAAGACCCCAAGAATTACGGCCGTAATTCCCAAATTACTGGCGGTAATTGGGAAATTACGGGCGTAACTTCTCCTCCTGCAGCTTAAGTGAAACGCGCGTTTTGGTGCGAATTACGGGCAGGACGTGATTACGGCCGTAATTCTGCCCGTAATTCGCCCAGAGTCGGGTTTTTGAAGGCAGATTCGAGCAACAGAAGAGGAGAGCTGGGTTTTGGATCCCAAACACCCAAGGGACGAACCCTAGAGAGAGAGAGCGACTTGGAGACATTCTTGGAGCTATTTTGGAGGATTTCTTCGCCATTGGAGCTGGGGAATCAAGCTTGGAGATGGAGATTGAAGATCTAGATCAGATTTCTGCAGTCTCTCTCTTCTCTATGGAGTAACTTCCCTTCACTTAGGTTTTGAGGAACCCTAGTTCCATGAGTTAGGATCTTTCTTGTATGAAGTTTTGGATGCTATATTGTTTGATTATAATCGAATGAGGCATGTTTGTTGAGTCAATTGAAGTCTGATCAACTTTTCCTGATTTCTGCTGCAACCTGAGATAGATAGAATCTGATTAGGTTGCTAGAGCCTCATCATTCGATAGTAGGAGATTGGCTATACGAGAGTTAGCCAGTTTACTGCTTTGTACTGGAATCTAATTCCAGTAGTGGAGTTCTGTTCTTACTGCTTCAGCTTTCTACCCCGATGAAGGTTAGTCGCCTGCCGGGTAGTTAGACTGAGAGGGCTTGGTCAGCTTAAGAGATTCCAAGCTACTGTCGGATCTTCCGCAGTGTAATCAACAGTAAAACAACCAAAAGGAATTACAACTTGGACCTAATTGAGGAGCTAGGGGGAATCATACCTAAGTGAGTTCCCAAACTGTAATTAGTAGTTTTACTTAGTTTAGTTAGTAGAGTAGTTTAGTAAATCAATCCTTAATCTAGTTTGCTAGATAATGAACTGAAGCTGAGTAATAGTAACTCTAGAGACCCGTGGATTCGATATTTATTACTTGTGCCACTATACTGCAGTCCCTTTCATTGGTTACACTTGGCCATTGTTAGGTGTTGTGTTTTAGCGTGTCAATGTTCTCGTGGCAAGTTGATTATACGGCCATCACCTGTGAAAGTAAGGAGTGAATCTCTCACATTTTTAGAACGTATACAGGGTGATATATGCGGGCCAATTCACCCATCATGTGGACCATTTGGATATTTTATGGTTTTAGTTGATGCATCAACTAGATGGTCACATGTGTGCTTACTATCAACTCGCAACCTCGCGTTTGCTAGATTACTTGCCCAATTGATACGACTACGAGCACATTTTCCTGATTTTCCAATCAAGAAAATACGTCTAGATAATGCTGGTGAATTTACTTCACAAACTTTCAATGACTATTGTATGTCCACTGGGATTGATGTTGAACATCCTGTAGCACATGTTCATACACAAAATGGCCTTGCAGAATCATTTATTAAGCGTTTGCAACTTATTGCAAGACCATTGCTTATGAAAACAAGCTTGCCAATTTCTTGTTGGGGACAAGCTATATTGCATGCGGCGACATTAATTCGCATAAGGCCAACAAGTTATCATGAAATTTCCCCCTTGCAAATGGTTTTTGGTCAGGAACCTAATATTTCCCATCTAAAAATATTTGGGTGTGCCGTCTAAATCCCTATTGCTCCACCACAGCGTGTTAAGATGGGTCCTCAAAGGAGGTTGGGAATTTATGTTGGATATGAGTCCTCGTCAATCATAAAATACTTAGAACCCTTGACGGGAGATTTATTCACTGCTCGTTTTGCTGATTGTCATTTTGATGAATCAGTTTTTCCAACATTAGGGGATGAGAACAAACGGCTGGGAAAAGATATTTGTGGGAATGAATTATCATTATCTCACCTTGATCCTCGTACTAGACAATGTGAACTGGAAGTTCAAAAGATAATTCATTTACAAGGATTAGCAAACCAACTGCCGGATTCTTTTACTGACCAGAAGAGAGTGATAAAGTCACACATACCAGTTGTAAATGCTCGAGTGATAGTTGATGTCCCTGTTGGACAATCTAAAATTGCAAATGAATCTAAACCACGAATGAAGACTTGTAGACCAGTAAGTTCCAAGGATAAAAATCCTCGAAAAAGAAAAGGAGCTATGAATCAAGTTGGTCAAATCGAGGATACGAAAGCTCAAGAAGAGTCCCTAAGCATAACTAAGATTGTAGTTCCCGAAGAACATCAGGTACCTGAAAGTTTTGATAATGAAGAGATCTCAATCAATTATGTCTTGGATGGAAAATGTTGGAACCGAAGTAAAATAATCGTCGACGATGTTTTTGCTTACGCTGCAGCGTTGAGTGTGATGAATGAAAATGAGGATCATGAACCAAGATCTATTGATGAATGCAAGTCAAGAGATGATTGGCCAAAGTGGAAAGAGGCCATTGAGGCAGAATTAAACTCGCTTTCAAAGCAAAAGGTTTTTGGACCGGTAGTCCTTACACCAGAAAACGTAAAGCCAGTGGGATACAAATGGGTTTTTGTGCGGAAAAGAAATGAAAAGGGTGAAGTTGTGAGATATAAAGCACGTCTTGTCGCACAAGGATTCTCACAGAGACCTGGCATTGATTATGAGGAGACATACTCCCCTGTGGTGGATGCAACTACGTTTTGATACTTGATTAGTCTAGCAGTTCGAGAAGGACTAGATCTGCGTCTAATGGATGTTGTGACAGCCTATTTGTATGGATCACTTGAGAATGATATATATATATATATATATATATATATATATATATATATATATATATATGAAACTCCCTGAAGGATTCACTTTGCCAGAAGCAAACAAAACACATTCTCGAGAAAATTTTTCTATCAAATTGAACAAATCCTTGTATGGATTGAAACAATCTGGACGAATGTGGTACAATCGTCTCAGTGAATATTTGATGAAAGAAGGATACAAGAATGACCCTATTTCTCCATGTGTTTTTCTAAGGATATTGGGTAGTTAGTTTGTTATAATATCAGTTTATGTTGATGACATAAACATCATTGGAACTCCCGAAGAGCTTCCAAAAGCAGTTGATTGCTTGAAGAAAGAGTTTGAAATGAAAGATTTAGAAAGAACAAAGTTTTGTCTTGGATTACATATTGAACATTTGAAGGATGGTATTTTTGTGCATCAAGAAGGATATGTTGAAAATGTGCTTAAGCGATTTTATATGGACAAATCACACCCGTTGAGTAATCCAATGGTTGTAAGATCACTTGATGTGAAAAGAGATCCATTTAGACCTCGAGAAAGTGATGAAGATCTGCTTGGCCCTGAAGTGCCATATCTTAGTGTAATAAGGAGCATTAATGTATCTAGCCAATCACACACTACCCGATATATCGTTTGTTGTGAATATATTGGCAAGATATAGCTCTTCTCCCACTAAAAGACATTGGAATGGAGTTAAACATTTACTCTGTTACCTTCGAGGAACGACGGATATGGGCTTGTTCTATTCTAGTGCATCGAAGATGGATTTAGTGGGATATGCAGATGCAGGATATCTCTCAGATCCCCACAATGGTAGATCTCAGACAGGATATTTGTTCACTTGTGGTGGTACAGCTATTTCGTGGCGATCCACAAAACAAACTATAACTGCCACATCATCAAATCACGCTGAAATCCTAGCAATTCACGAGGCAAGTCGTGAATGTTTGGTTAAGATCTATAATTCGACACATTAGAGAATCGTGTGGACTATCTCTAGGAAAAATGATCCCGACGATCATGTATAAAGATAATGCAGCATGCATTGCTCAATTAAAGGAAGGATATATTAAAGGAGATAGAACAAAACATATTCCACCCAAGTTCTTTTTCACTCATGATCTTCAAAAGAGTGGTGAAATAATTGTTCAAAAAGTTCGTTCAAGTGAGAATCTAGCAGATTTATTCACCAAGTCACTCCCGACGACAATCTTTATAAAGCTTGTTCGTGAAATTGGAGTTCGACAACTCAAAGACCTGAGCTGATGTGGTCATGAGGGGAAGCATATACGCGCTACACTCTTTTTCCCTTAACCATGGTTTTTCCCACTGGGTTTTCCTGGTAAGGTTTTTAATGAGTCAGCATGAGATAGCGTAATAATGTAATCTAGTGGTCATCCAAGGGGGAGTATTATGTAAATATTTATATATGGATGACCAATGGTCTACCACATTAGATGCTCACTTGGGAGTTACATGTAACTCCCATTCCTATATTATTATCTCTAATTCATATGCATTGATCTAAGGATGTAGTGGTTACCAAAGGGTGCCTATAAATAGAGCCTATAAATAGAGCACACTATTGTATCACAAATGAGTATGAATAAGAAGAACTATTCCCCTCACTTCTCTTGTGTATTTCCCTCTCTAATCTTCTCTTGTAGTTATTTACATTTTCAATTAGTTTTATAACACAAGGATTATTCTCCTCATTTATTCTATCTCAATCTTCTTTAAGATATATTACTAGTAGAGATTTCTAGTTTACAACAACATAAGCTAACGCATGAGTAAATATCTTGCCAACACAAATAAGTTAGGAAGACCCAAATTTCATAGATATCATGCAAGATCGAAGGGCAAACATGTTTCTTGTCTTGATGATCTAACAATTACCATAGGAGCAATTTTTCACAACCCACAATAAACCTCGAGATGAATATATTAAATCATTAAGAAAAACATGTTTAGAACACTCTAAGTTCAACTCCATAACAACAGGGGTCACCATTAAGAAAATATGTTTAGAACACTCAGCAATGAGCGTGGTCGTCGTTGTCCCCCTTCTCGTTTGTTATTGATCTAAACTAATTTTAGAAGTAATAAGTTAATTTTAGGGGTTAATTGCACCGGTGACACTTAATTCTTTCAATTGTTGCATTTCAGCCACTTAGGGGTGGTTTGGATTAAGGTTTTTAATTTGAGTGATTTGTGAGAGATTTGAAATCTCAAATCTCTCAACTAAAAAACCGGATATTTGTGATTAAGGATTTGTATCAAATCTCTTGTTTGTCTAGAAATCAAAGTTTTTAATGAAAAAGTTAAAATACAATATTGTCATGTTCATCTTCTTACTCGTTTCTTCCTCGGCTACTATGGGAACGCTGAACCCAGATGCCTAGCGTTCTGTTTCCAGAATTAGCCTTCTTTGACTAAGATGACGAGGACAACCGATGCAGAAATCACAGGAACGAAGAATTCGATGGGAGCAGGAAGCCATTGACGGGCAGATTGGAAAGACGAATGACGTTCCGTTTCCAGATTGGATCAAGCTTGTGGCGGCGGTGGGAGAGCAATACAGTTCTAGTCTGAAATTTTGCCACCACGAGCCAGATAGGAAGGTCACCACGAGCAATACAGTTCCCGTCCTGTCAGAGCGCTCCAATCTCCGGCTCCAACTCACGAAACCATATTCGTCAGAAGAAAAAGAGGAAGGTCGAAGGAAGTTGTTGGACGCCGTTCCCAGATACCTCAAGAGAAGCCCAACGCTGACAAGAGAGAGTTGAGGAAGAGGAAGTTTTGCCGGCGAACTGAACTCTCCAGAGAACGATAGGTGAAGTTTACTGGGTAGTTGACTCACTCCTACTGTCACTCTAGAAAATGGCCAAGTGTAACCACTTCCTAAAGCGTAGTATAGCGAGTTTGGGTTTTAATGTCAACCCGGGTCCTAGATGTGATGACTACTCAGTGAATTCTCGTTATCTAGCAGTGAACTTTTAGTGCAGATTCAAACAAACAAAAACACAAAGCAAGTTTAACGGTTGTTCAAGTCAAGAGAGGTCACCCGGATATGGTTCCCCCTAGACTGCAGTTAAGCCGGATTGCAATTTACCAAGTTCAGTTTTTATGAAAGTTATATTGCGGAAGGTTCTTAAATAGCCTGAAGTCTCGACTAAAGGTCTCCAGACCCTCTCAATCTGAGTCTCTAGTGGGCGACTAACCTCCACCGGAGTAAACAGATTGAGGCCCTAACGAACCAAACCTCCACTACCGAATGGAATTCGGTACAGAATAGCGAATTGGCTCCTCGACTAAAGTCACCAATTCGCTATCTTCAATTAAGGGTACTCTATCAATCTAGGCAGATATTCTCATTCTAGGTCAAAGCAGAAACAACAGGAATTTGATCAGGATTCAATTCATTCAATCATTCAAACCTCAATCGAATATAATCAATTCACAAACTCTGTACTTGGGTTCATACAATCAGACCTAGCATACAAATCTAGGGTTCCCCATACCCAGATGAATGGGGGCACTACTCCATAGAGAAAGAAGCAAAAGCAGATTCAGACGCGGAAATCATACTGTGAAGACGGATTTCTGCTCCTGGACGTTTAATCGGCACTTCTCCAAGCTCAAGCCGGGCTCCAATGGTGATGAAGATCAAGCTATGGCACTTGGGAACTCTGGTTCGTCGCTTTCTCTCTCTAGGAATCGCTTTCTCTCTCAAAAACTCGGAAACCTTGAAAGTTGGCCTTCTTTTCCTTTTATCAGCTGCCAGATCGCGATACCCGGTCGAAATACCCGGTCGGGTATTTCGGGTCTCGACCGGGTATATACAAAACGCGCCGTTTCATCCTGGGGAAAATCCCCGGTCTGACTCTATAATCCCCGACCGGGTATTTTAGCCAATTGCCCGGGCCCCCTTCTGTTTCTCACGGGGCGCCCAAAGGAATAATACCCGGCCGGGTATTCTTGGTCATGGCCGGGTATTTTCATCCATCAGCCTCCTTCGTCCCAACTTCGCTCCTTTCGACCCAGAACTCGTTTCTCCGCCTCGATTCCAACGTCGGGTCCTGAAATATGACATAAACACACAACCTAGCGTGAAATCGCCTTAAAACACGAGATTCCACATCACAAACGGCTTCAGAATAGGGGTGAAAACATGTGTAATTATCGGTCTATCAGTAGTGGAAGGAGAAGGAGGAAGAGCCAAATTGGAACAAAAAAAATGAGGGATTTCAAAATAGCTTACTTGAATTGCATTGATGATAAATAGGTGAATGAATGATAAATGGTCTCTTGATTTTTTATTTTTTATTATAAAATTATTTAAACTATCATATATTCAATTGCATGTGAATTGCATTGATGTAGGTGAAATGAATAAAAGTGAGTTGGATTGCATAAAATTTGAGATGACAATAAAAAATCATAGGCAATTAATTTGACAATTGCACTAAAGTGGATGCTTTAAAACCAGTCGTAACTTGCTGGTATATTTTAGATTTTTATTTGAACACTTTAAACGATTGAAATCAATTTCTCTTAATATTTGTACTCTACTCGTGATTGACTGCCAATAATAATCTTTGTTGTCTCACCGAACAATATGGTATGACAAAAGACTATCCATGCGAACAATATGCATGAAATTGATGAGACAGATGATATTCATCCGTATATAATTGAACCTGAACTCTTAGTTAGGGTTTAGGACAAAGGCTGAACACATATTAATTAGTTAATAACAAGATAATAGCTAGATGAGAAGTTTATTAGTTTAGATCCGAGAAAAGGACCCAGGCTGAGAGGTATGAATCCCTGGGAAATTTATTAGTTTAGAGTCGAGTATATGGAAGAGATTAATTTTACTGGAGGATTAAGTACCTTAATAAATTTGTCTAAAAAATATACACTAAATTCTCAAAATAGACATCAAGAGTTCTTAACTAAGACTTAGGCGTGAGGTAGAAACAAAATTAGCTCATAAGGAATTCATTAGATGTATCATTTGAACTGATAAGTGTTTCTATTTGGTAGTAGGATAAGTTACTGCTTTGCTTTCAGCCCAAGTTTAGGTTGTCCATCCGTTATTTTCTCATGTATTATTTGCATACTTTTAATTATTCACTTAATAAATTGATGTCATCCTTATTAGAAATTTTTTTTAACTCAGAGAATGTTTCTCTTGGTTGAGAAACCTAAATTAACAACCTTGGGTAAAAATAAATTAGTATGAGAATTCCATGTTAGTGATACAACATATTGAGTAAAATCGAGAATTTTCACTAAGAATTAACTGATATTTAATGAATAATCATTAGCTAAGAATTATTTTACTAATGCTCACTTAGAATGAAAAGAAATATCAACCTAATCTGAGAACATCCCACAAGAGGTGCCTAAACTAAACTCTTTTAACCATATGGTGTAGTACCAGCTGACCGAGAAATTTTGACTCAAGAGTGTAGGTGAATGAATGATAAACCTTTGTTAATGGATTAGGATGTCAAGTCAAGTAGGGCTGGACATGCGGGCGGATCATCCGCGGGTTTGGGCCGACCCACCCGCATTTGACCCGAATTTCGTTAAGTGGGTGGGTCTGTGGGTGGGTCTGTGGGTGGGTGACGGGTTGCACTGGGAGCCATCCGACGGGTGGTGGGTGGGTTGTGGGTGAGTGTGCGGGTGACCCGCTCAACCCAACAGCAAAAAGATCAAAGTCGTTGCGCTAGAGAGAGGAGAGTGGAAACGTTAGATATAAACTCGGACTGCTCCTGGAGTTTGAACCTCAAAGCCAACCTTCCAAATAGAGATCCCCTCTTCTTCCCTTTACTTTTTCCTCTAATTCTTGTGCCTAGATCACCGCTCTTTCCTTTGTGGAACTATTTTTCTTAGTTCCTGACACCTAATAATCGTCTCAATCTGTAGAAAACTCTTTCATAATAGAATTTATATCCGATTTAAGAACTAATTCGACATTTTTCGCCCTATTTCAACTTCTTGTTTCCCTCGATGATTCTCTTCACCAATTATCATGTCAAATTGAATTCTTTATATTATATACATTGTGATGTGGGTGAACCCACAAACCCACCCGCATCATCCACCATCCGCCCGACCCAACCCGAGACTAAATGTGGGTGGATGGTGGGTTAAAAATTATCAATCCATTTAAGCGCGGGTGGGTGCATTTTATGGTCAAAATCCACCCGACTCACCCAATGCCCACCCCTAAAGTCAAGGTTAAATAGAATTGATTACAAAACGAGGAAGCACTGATGAAATATTGTCTTACTTTATTCATCAAATTCGAAAAGGGATTTGGTTATCAGGCTTTTGTAAGGACCATTGTTCCATTATTGTATGTCTTACTTTTTTTTCTTTTGTTTTTGTTTTTATAACAATAATATTTAAAAAAATTATCGTTTTATTCTCATGGCCCTTTTTAAGTTCTTTAAGATAATAAGACCAATTCAATATATTTATGATGTTTTTAATCTCAGAAAACAATGTGCATATTAAATATACAAAATGCTCAACACATGTAATTTGAATATCATGTCTTGAAAAACATTGCAAATTGATAATTGTACATAGAAGTAAGAATTATTGGTCAAGAAAATTTGAAAAAATTATTTGACAAATGTTGTTTGGAAAATTGTGGCAGTAATGGATATGGTGGTGGAGGTAACTATATTGTTAAGAATTAGAAAGAGAGTATTCATGGTAGAGATAGAGGTTTCAATGATTGAGATAAAAGAACAAATATCGGACAATGCTCATGATTTGGGCGAGTAAACTCTATTTGCATGGAAATGATGTTTCGAATTCACAAGTATTTTACATTAAGCTTTTACCTTCAATGAAATACAGGAGAAAGAAGAAAGATTGTGGTAATGGTGGAGGTAGTGGATCTCGACTGTTGATGGTGAAGATCTTGATTTTATGTATGGAAATGAAGGCATTGTTATTGGTGAAGATGATGTTGATATGTCAGAGCAATCACAAAGAACTTTTAAAAATTGTTATATGTATATTTTTTACAATGAGAAATAAATCGAATAATAATTTGATAAACCATTAGAGTGTCTGAAAACTTTATAATTAACTATACCAATATTAATACTGTTAATGAAATGCATCCTGCCAACGGGCCGGGTACCAAGCTAGTGTGTAATTATAACATTTATGCTCTAACGTCCTTACATAAAAAAATTCCCTTTTTGTGATTTTAAGACTAGCCTTTATTTTGTGTAATATTTATTTAAATTAATCTTACTTAGAATAATTTATCCAATCTAACAAGATGAATATTGAAATATTTTAACACATTTTCGAGATAAAAGTTGATAATATTTACGTAACATATTTCCCACATCCACAGGAGAGAATATCAATATTCATGCTGTGTGAATATTTGAACTATATTGTGTGATTAATTTAACTAAATTATATTTTTATTTTTATTCATAAAATATATTATTATTTTGTATTAAAAAATGTGCAAAAATATTGATATTCATCTTGGTAAATTGAAAAATATTTTATGTAATATTGTTTCAAAGTTATATTCCAAAAAGTAACATCTACGAGCCTTCAAACACAAAAAAAAAAGTGTAAGAACATCATATGACTTTTGCTTGTTAACACGGTAGACATATTTTTCCGTGTGACCAATTTCTATTGCTTGTACTATTCATACATCATACTTAGAGAAACGGGAACTCTACAATAATAAAAAGAACTAATATTCAAAATGTCATAGTTTCTGTCACCAAACCAACATAGATAATATCATGCCTTTGTAAACGGCTAGGGTTTACCAACAATAGTAAATGAAATAGAGGGACAAGCAAAATGGAAATTACTACCTGTGGGACAAAACTTGAACGGGGATACAAAAAGCGTGTTTGTTTCAAAAGAATCTGTAATGCGGTGATGTTTCTGAAGAACAGTAAAAAGGAGGTGTGGTGCAATTATTGGGAGCCAAAATCTAAGCTACTATTATTTGACCATCTGAACTCGCTACTTAAAAAAATTGATAATAATCTCGTCGAGTTCGCCACATGATGAACTCTCTCTCTCTCTGTTGTTCTTCAATTTTTTATGGCAGCAGCAGCAGCAGGAGGGGCAGCTCCACCTGTAGTTGGGCTGGACAAAGGAAACGTGCAACAGAGAACAAGAAGTCATTATGCAGCTTGGAAAAAGGAAATGTAATCTAAACGAATGAAGTTTGCAGAAATAGAAACCCACAGTCCCACAAACACTTTGAACGCATCGTAGATGCCCCATTGCGCCCCTGTGAGGGTTCCAATCATGACGATTCGGAGAGGAAGCCCACGGGTGAAAAGCCCCCATAGCCCCAGCTGCTTAACCGCCTGCAACAACAAGTGGGAAAACAAAGTATATGATTTGGTTACAACTGAAATGGGAATGGCACGGAAGCTGGAGAGGTGGAATTGGGGTTTGTTTCGCTTACATCGCCAGCCGTTGCACCCTTGGCGTTGTTGAGGAAAGAAACCAGATTGTCAGCAGGGTGCGAGACTATAGCACAGAAGACACCTGCGACGTATCCACCAGCGAAGCTGACCCCTAGCTGCAAGTTCTTACTGCACTGCTCCTTGGGGGTCGGGATGGCATGCTTGTATATTAGCTCCACGATCTTCTCAAATGATGCAAACTTCATCATCGTGTCTGCAAGTGTATTCTGAATTCTTATGCAAACCGAAACAGGAAGAAGGAAGAAAAAAAACTGCAAATGAAAAAGCCTTAAGTCGAATTGTATAATGCTTACATGGAATCTGGCGACCCCAAAGAGGAACAAGCCCTTTGTACAATCTGCAGCGTTAGACAGCAGGAAGTGTAATTAGGAACATCAAAGCACAAGGAGTAGGACTCAACGAGCGGTTATTAAATTACCCAGCAACGCCTTCTGCCTTGACAAACTTGGGGAGTCCATCAGACAAACCGCGGGCAAAGCCAGGCTGGGTTTGGACGCGAACCTTCACTGCCTCCAAGGGGCAGAGCGCCACATCGGCGATCACCTCAGCAGATGCAGAACCGGCTAAGTAGATCAACGTCTTGTACTTGGCCGCGAACTCGGGCCCGGCCAAGTCCGAGTAGTACTTTTTGAAGAACTCGTAGAAGCCGAATTTGCAGGCGCCTTGAGCGCTGTAACCCAGCAGCGTGGGCACCCATCCCCTGAAGAAGCCTTTCACCCCTTGCTCTTTCAGCAACACTCCGAACCCCGATGTAATGCTCTTGTACTTGGCTGGGTTTATCTGAATTATTATATATATAATCGACGAGAGATTCGTCGCATTTGGAAACAAAATTTAGCCACAGCAGAATCAAAAATTGATATGCAGGAGAAGCAGAGAAGAAAATGACACCCACTGCATAGCAATCGAGTTGGTAAAGCAGAGAAGAAAATCGGTTGCAAAGCAGAATTGATGGGGATCGAACATGCATTGTGACAGGAATCTAAAAGAAAATATATGGCTACTGGTTTGTAAAATTCGTGGAATCCATTGGGGAAAATGATTGCATACAACATATGACAATAGATCGATTAACGGAGGGGGGAGAGATGATGAGCTACCTGCATATTGCATTTCACTAGATCGAGAGGAGTGACGGCCATGTGAGTGAGGCCGCAGCTGAAAATACCGCCGGCTGTACAGGCAGCGTAGAAAGCGGGCGAGTACATGGCTATCTTCTCGCTCGGGGCAGGGATCGCGAACCTCTTCGGATCGAAGGATACGCGGGTGGGAGATTCACGAATCAAAGGATCGAAATCGAGAAGCTTGGTGGTGGAGGCGGGGGAGGAGTAGAGGAAGCTGGGGATGAGGGACCGGCGATGACGATCGTGATCGGAGACGGCCATTATTGATGATCGGAGTTGTTAGGTAATTGGGGAGATTGAAAATGCTGCTGGTCCTGGTGTCTCTGATCACAATATAGGAAGGAAGGAAGGAAGAAAAAATGGAAGGGAGAAAAGTAGGGCTTGAAATGGACGGGGTGTGGGAGGCTCTTTCTGAAACGGCTTTCCTTCGTTTCCGCGGGATTTATACGAGGACCGGAGAGTCACTGGTCTGGCCACCTGGCTCGTCGCCTTTTTCTCCCTTTTGTTTTACCAACGGTTCCTGGCTCATGCTTCGCCCCTGTCATCGTAGAATTCTGCTTTCAACTTTCAATTTTGAACACTAACCCTATACACTAAATCTCTAAACTCTAAAATCTTCAAATCAAAATAAATCTTGAATAATTTTTGTGCAAATTTATGTATTTTCCTGTCTATCATATCACAAGTGATGAATGACGTTATTTTGACATGAATCGTCTTTTTGAAATGACGATTATGAGGTAACTTCGTTAAATGTACCCAAAAAAGTGAGTGCACGAAGACAAAACTATATATATATATATATATATATATATAGTTCAGGCTAGCATACGCCCGTCGAGTTTTGTTACTTAGATCATGAATTAACCGAAGTTTGGGGCATGATACTATACACTAACCTCTATAGATGAACCCTAATCCTCAATTCTCTAACCCAAACCATAAAATTCATTCAATCTTAAAATGAAAATCGACGGTTCTAATTCGTCAAAATTATCAAAGTACAAATAATAGGTGTGAACGCAGACGTATAGCGTACGCTAGCATTTGGAATATATGCCGACGTTCACACTATCGTACGCCCATCAAGTTTTACTATTCAAACCACGAAATAACCAGAGTTTAAAGCATTATACTATACCCTAACTTCTAATGAGCGAATCTCGTCTCCAATTTTCCAACCGGCACCATAAATAAAATTCATTTAAGACACATTTCACTTTGGTTGAACATAGAAACATTATCTTCCGTCCCCTAGAGAAAAAAAAAAGAGGAGCGCTCTCTCCTCTCTCCTCAAGCTCTGGCGGCCACATGTTCTTCTACCAATCGTCCAGTTCTGTCAATCGGCCGGCCACCACATCTTCTGTATGTTGGTAGTAATAATTGAAGTTACTCTCGCAAATCAGGGTTTCAACGGGTTCCGATGGACGATTAATCACACAAGAACGGTATCGGCGGCTCTGAGTATAACTCCGGCGGCTGGGCTTTGTAAAAAGCAACTGGCGAAGGCCGAAGAATGAAGATCTTTCCTCTGTGAGGCGAGATAAGATCACCGTTGGGTTTAAGAAGAGGAAACATATCGATCGCGTGTACCCCTCTTTGAAGCAAAGGCGTCGAGTGACCAGACCGGCGTGGCGTTTTTCTCTCCCATCATCGAATGATCTTGAAGAGGGGGAACTGGGCGACCGGAGCGATGCACCTCTTCGTGTGACCGGAGTTCTGGCACGACTTGATGATGCCCATGCCACCTTTTTCCCTAATGAACTTAGATCCTGCGATGTGGCGAGTTCGGAACTTAGATCCCGCTTTGGGGCGAGTTCTGTCCAATTATGTCCAGGGAATCGATTGCTAGCAAATCTGTGACAAAATCGTCCGGTGACGGTTTGGCATACGCGACCTACTTGCCGGCGATTCCCTTGCCGGAAAAGTGAATCGGGGCAGATTACAGTTACCCAACGCAATCCTCGCGTTCTAGCTTATTTTCTGGGCTTCCATAACGGTTTGGGGATTTTTCCCGTTCCACCGTATCTTGCCTCTGTGGGAGATATCTACCAACCATATTTTAAATTTTAAATTAGCAAATCTCCCTCTCCTAGTTAATATCATGATACGTTGGGAGTCTTCACCATGTGCTATAAATAGGGCATGTCCGACTAACTCTAGTTTGCACTTACGAGACCATCGAAAGGCAGCTAGGGCATCTGGACAACGTGAACCCATCCCAATGCAGGAGATTAATACTGGTACATGGGATTTCTTTCTTGTCGAACCCTCCTTTGCTTATGGGTGCATGAGATTTCAGCCATCTGCCTTCTTTTCTGTTTCTCGAGCTAACCTTGGGTAGCCTTTGGAAAATTCGACGACCCGTATAATCATTGTGTTTTTTGTGTTCCACAGCTGATCACCATGGCACATATTTCCAACGATCAGGTCGTGGAGTTTTCCCTCGAAGAGATCCAGTCGGAGAGGGTTTGCAAATCGCGGATGCTGCTTGGTCGCTTGTTCACATATGATAGGATGCTGCCATCAGAGATACTAGATGTTGTCAACAACCCATGGCAAGGACAAGGACGTATCCGAGTGCGGCAGGGGGCACATGGCCTGTTCGAATTCGTTCTTCCATCTGAAGCTGCTAAAAATTGGGTGCTCCAACGTACTTCGTGGGTAATTAAGGATAAAATCCTCCATGTACGGGCTTGGACACCAAATATATCTGCTCGCACTTTTGAGGACATGGCAATTGTCCCATTTCGAATTCAAATGTGGGATGTGCAAGAGGACTGCTGTACTCAGCAGTTCGGAAGAAAGGTCGCGAGCTCTACCCTAGGCCGCGTTCTGGAGGCTGGGGTGTTTACTTGCTCCGACACGTCTCGCACTTTCGTCAAAGTGAAGGCCATCATCGACTTCTCCAAACCCCTACGCTCTCAAATCATGACCACTAACGAAGTGATGGGAAACTTCTGGATTTGTTTTAAATACGAACATCTCCCACTTATGTTACCACTGTGGCCGAGTGGGACACTTTCTTCAGGATTGCACCTTTGACCACCCATCAAGGAAAGAACGATTTGGTCCCCACATCTCCACTAAGAAAATGGGGAGGAAAGTTTTTGATGGAAAGGAGGATACCCACCAATTTAGAGGCCATGCAAACTCGGTTTGGATAAATACATCTGCTCGAAACAAGAATAGTGTTGTAGAGTCTGGAGACCATCGACCAGGCGGTATGAGCAAGAGAGAGCTACTCTCGATGACAATGCCAACTGTCGACGATAGTCCACTGTGGATGGGATCCTCGAAACACCCATTCATGACGACGGAACCGCGTAAGCAGCACGAGAGAAGCCCGTACGACTTCCCAGTCTCTAAAGGTCCCACGCTCTCCATTGGAAAGTCGAATCGCCGTGGCAAATCACGGAAAGAGCCGCTGGGCAGTCCGATGGACATCGATGGGACGCAGAAGCCTCGTCGGAACACAAATGCTGAAAAGAAGAAGAAGGCGAGTGCGGGTACTGCTCATGTGGCTGTAAAGATGGAGCACGGGGCGACTGGGCATTGCTGGGGGCCATCCTCCTCGTCAATAGTTATACCCAACCCTAATGACATAGAGCTAAACCGGCGGAGGAGGCTGATCCTAGAGGAAGAGTCGGAGGACGACTTCGTGGTGTAGAGAGTTTCCCCTAAACGGCCTGAAGCTACGGGCCATGTTCCCTTTACTGGGCCGCACTCGGCCTCATGCTTGAAATAACAACAGACCGGGAAGACTGATGTCTCTCAGCCGATAAAGCTTAACACCATGTCCACTCCTCGTGCTCGAGGTCCTAAGGCGGCGGCTGCGCCTAAGAAAGCCAGGTCGAATGCACCTAACAAGCATCAGGCAACCCGTATGTCTAAAAACGGGAATGATGTTGTTCACCCAGATCGAGGTGTCGAGGGGGCTATGGGCGAAGGTGAGGAGCTGCTTCCCTCACAGCAAACCGATGGGAAGGGGCCAGGGATGCCCATGCCCGCTACGACCTCTTTGGATTCGGAGAAGACGACCTCGGAAGTGGAGGGCCATTCCTATGAGATTCGGCGCTGTGCCCCATTGGTTAAAAGGAGATTGCGACGCCTAGCCCAGTCCTCGAGGGTGAATCAGGTGGTCCAGGCCTTCGAAAAGGGGCTGGCAATGGAGGACGCTACAGTGGTTCCAGGTTCTGGCCAGCACCAAGCTCCTGGGGAGGGTGAGGTACAAGGGTCGGTTGATCATATTCCAGTCGACGCGCCCATTAATGAGTACGAGTCTAATTTAATCGACCCAGGAGTTGGAGCAAAGAACGTCAGTTTGATGAGGTTGAAGGAGAGATTGCTGATAACCCAACTCCAAAAAAGCAGTTTGTGGAAGAAAAAGAAGGAATAGAAAAGGTGGAGGAAGCCAGCTTTGAGTGGTCCCAACCGGATAAATGAGGCTTCTTGCCTGGAATGTGAGAGGAATTGGACCATCCCTCACATTCCAAACTGTTTTCGGGTTAGTTCATTCCAATAAACCGGATCTCGTGTTTTTCTCCGAAACACGATCGAGCTGAAGAGTAGTGGCTCGGCGAATGCGGGGTTTAGGATTTCAGCATTCTCATTGTTTCTTTGTTGATGCGATTGATGCATCGGGTGGTTTAGTTGTAGCTTGGTCCCCCGGGGTTGATGCCTCGGTGTTTTATCATTTTAATTTCTGTATTTGCACTCAGATTAATGAAGTTGATTTTTCTTATGTTTTGGTTTCTGTTTACATCAGTTGTAATGTTGCGTTAAGATCGATCCAATTGGCTCATCTTCAAGAGATATGCAACTCGTTCCAGCTCCTCTTTGTTGTCATTGGGGACTTTAACGCTACCCTGCATGAGGGGGAAAATGATGGTGGGAATGTTTGGAATGCAACTCAATCTCTCAGTCTTCGAGACTTTGTTCATGACCTAGGCCTTCATGACCCCGGTTTCCGGGAGATCAATTCACCTGGTCCAACAGACGGATGGGCATGGCCTGTATTCGTGAGCGGCTGGACCATGCCTTGTGCTCTTAGAGCTGGATTGATCAATACCCGGAAACCTTGTTCAAGCACTTCCCTGATCAAGGGTCTGACCATCGGGCTCTTCTCCTCTCTAATAAGCCTTATATACGTCATAGTCGCCCTCTCTTTCGATTTGATGCCCCTTGGGCTGATAATCCTGAGGTCAAGGCTATGGTGAAATACGTTTGGAAAGAGGAAATACCGGGTACTCCCATGTTCCGTCTTTGGGAACGTCTCAAGAAACTCCGGCATTTGCTTAATGATTGGAGTAGGGCGGGGACAACGAACTCTCTGCGCAATATTAGAAACCTCCAGGCTGAAATTGACCGTATTAAATTAGTCCATCCTATTAACTGGGATGAAATTCGTATCCTGGAAAAAGAATTGACAAGACAATGGGAGGCGGAAGAGATTTATTGGCAACAAAAGTCTCGTGTCAGATGGCTAAAAAGGGGGATAAAAATACGTCCTATTTTCATACGGTCACGATAGCTAGAAGGAAAAGAACTTCGTTGCTGGCCTTCGAAATGATAATGGTGATTGGATCACGGAGGAGGCAGGAAAGGCTGGTATTGCCAATTCGTTTTATCAAAATCTGTTCACCTCGGAGAACCAGGTGGTAAACATGATTGATCGAGTGGCCACTCTTCCCATTTATCAGAGTGTAACCCCGGAAATGAATGACTGTCTTACGAATCTTGTCCTGCCGGAGGAGGTGAAAAAAACTGTGTTTTCGATGGGCTCTAAACAGGCACCAGGTTCGGATGGATTCACTGATAAATTCTTTAAGGCTTTCTGGGGGATAGTGGGGACTTCGGTAATTGAAGCAGTCTGCTCCTTCTTCTCGACGAGTATGCTCCTCCGTAGCTTCAATCACACTTGGTTAACTTTGATCCCCAAAGTGGAAAACGTCGATAACATGAAACAACTCCGTCCTATAAGCCTATGCCAGATTGTGTATAAAATTATTACCAAAATTATGGCTGAACGGCTAGCTTGTATCTTGCCTCAAATTTAGGGGTGGGCAACGGGAAACGGGTATTTGGGTATACCCGTACCCGTCCCATTTTTTAAGGGTTACGGGTACCCATATTACCCGTAATATTATAAACGGATGGGACTTGTGATTGTACATTCCTAATATGGGTACCCGTGGGTTACCCGCGAATACCCGTTTGGGTAATATGGGTACCCGTTATACCCATTCAATACAAATGCAGAAATTTAATTCAGCCCAGCCCAAGTCAAAACCCATTGGCCATTTCGGCCCTTACCCTTTCAATTTCAATTCCATGTGGGTCATTACCCTTCCACTCTTTCACTGACATGTTTGGTGAATTAGTAGAGAGAGTTGGGATGTGTTTGAAATGAGGCAACGAGTGTCCATTTACAGCCTAGGATCATTGTGCACTTAATTAAGGAACTTTGATCATCTCAATATTGCTCCTAATTATTCTTCTTTGAAGGACAGCAGCAAGTGAAGGATAGTTGCAGCTGCATAAGGGAGAATGGCAGCAGCAGCCTGCAGAAGGGAGAACGGCAGCAGCAGCAGCCTGGAGATAGCAGAACTACAGCAGCAGCAGCTTGCAGAAAGTAGCAGCATGCCTCCCATTTGATTGTGTTGAATGAAACATCTTTTTTGATAATTTGGTGCTTGGAATGATTTATTTCTATGTGTTGTGATTCTTCATGAATGTGTAATTTGCAAACCAAGTATTTGTGATTGGGATGTATTTTGTGTCTTGTGATTGTTAAGCAAATACAAGTTAAGTTTAAACTTTTGTTAAAATTTTAGTGGTTTAAACTTTGGGTATTTATGGGTAGTATGGGTACCCGTTTCCCATATGGGTTTGGGATATGGGATGGACTTTGGTCTCCAAATGGGACTGGGTACCTGTTTAAAACGGGACGGGTATCCCGTCCCGTCCCGTTGCCTACCCCTACTCAAATTATTTCGGAGGGCCAAAACGCTTTTATCAGGGAATGCCAAATTGTGGATAACATCCTTCTAGGGCATGAGTTGATGCATTACCTCAACATCAAAAGTTTGACATGGAAAAGGCTTATGACAGAGTCGAGTGACCCTTCCTCCTTGCTGTCCTTGGGAAAATGGGTTTTAACTCAGCTTGGAGGGGTTGGATTCAGGAATGCCTCCAATCAACCACTTTCTCAGTGTTGATGAATGGCTCGCCTTCGGGATACTTCTCTCCTTCCAGGGACCTGCGGCAGGGAGACCCGCTTTCACCCCTTCTGTTTGTTCTATGTACGAAGGGATTTGCTGCTCTTTTGCGAAAAGCCATTTCAGAGCATAGACTGGAGGGCGTAAAGGTGGCCCCTAGGGCTCCCAGAATCTCTCATCTGTTCTTTGCTGATGATTCGTATTTATTTCTTCGTGGCTCTCTCCAGGAATGTGAGAATCTGCTGGAAGTTTTATATGAATACGAGGAACTCAGTGGCCAACGGGTTAACTTGGCAAAGTCAGCGGTTTGCTTCAGTAAAAATATTGCCCTGCCAAATCAGGAGTTCTTAGCCCAAATTCTTGGAGTAGGAGTAGTTGGTGTTCATGATAAGTATCTTGGCTTGCCAACTTTAATTGCTCGCTCAAAAATGGCTACGTTCCGCTAGTTGGAGGACAAACTGTTGGAGAGATTGAAAGGATGGAAACAGAGAACCCTATCCTGGGCCGCTAAGGAAACTTTGATTAAGGCAGTAGCTTTGGCTTTACCTCTACACGTCATGTCCTGTTTCAAACTACCCCTATCTCTTTGTCGGCTTCTGGATAGGCATGTGGCGAGATTCTGGTGTGGGGTTAATGATGGTCATTCCAAGATTCGATGGATGTCCTGGTGGAATATGTGTCGCAGTAAACATGAGGGGGCATGGGATTTTGGCGCTTTGAGCATTTCAATCAGGCTCTCTGGGCCAAAATCGACTGGTGTATCCTTACTAAGCCTCGGTCTCTCCTAGCGCAGGTCAATAAATGGAAATACTTTCCCAATGGTACCTTCCTCACAGCGGCGGCACGCTCTCGTCCATCTTGGGGTTGGCAAAGTATCTTGTTTGGTAGACAACTGCTTGATATGGGTCTACGTTGGCAAATAGGTGATGGTCAAACGACACCTTATTACATTCCAAGTGGATCCTTAGCCTCCATCCCTCTCCCCCACTTTATAATCCTTGAGTCTTGCCTGATGGGGGCGACCCTAGGGTCTCCGAAGCGATTTGCCCTGGAGAAGGCCGGTGGTGTGATTCCAAACTCAGTCAATGGTTTGATCCGCCAATGTGTAAGGCCATTAAGGCAATTCCTCTCTCGTGTCAGGGTGTGGCAGATAAACTTATATGGAATGACTCAGTTGATGGGGTTTTCACTGTTAAGACAGCTTATCACCTCGCAGTTCTTATCGACAAACAAAATGGGGGATGGCGGGATATGGCGAGTTGGATGGATAGATCCAGTTGGATTAAGCTGTGGGAAGCCAACTTACCTCCTAAGCTGAAGGTGTTTATGTGGCAAAATTTTAATCGGATTTTACCAACTACAGAGGCCCTCATTGAGAAAGGGGTGGCAGTGCATCCAAGGTGCCCGGTTTGCTGGGAAGGGATGGAGACAATGGAACACTTATTTCTCTCTTGTCCGGTGGCGCGGGCTCTTTGGGGCTAGTCCGGTCTGGAGTATCTTGGGGAGGGGTTGTCTTGCCATACTTTCCCCCTGTTTCTCAAACGACTAGTCTCCCTCATCCATCAAACCTCGTTGCTCATGGCCCTGGTAGCTATTCTTTGGCGAATTTGGCAGTCACGTAAGTGGGTTGTTTTTTAAGGAAAACGGCTTGGAATCCCGACCTTGATGCGACAGTTTCACCAATAATATGAGGAATGGATTCACCTCCCGGTGGACCGAGTTGCCCAGCAATCTACCATGGTGACACGTCACCTGGCTCATGTGGGAGCCAATGTGATGGTCTGCCGGTGGGATGAGGTCACTCGTCGTGGGTCTCATTCGGCCGGATGGATGGTGCTATTGTCTCCGGCAGGAGAGGTTTTGTTGGCTCATGGCATCCAGTTTCCGTGTCTTGATGATCCGATGGTCGTCGAACTATTGGCCCTCCGTGAGGCTATCCGGTGATGTTTGGTGCGTGGATTCTCAGAGGTTAGGTTCGAAGGTGACGCTAATGTGGTTATTGACAAAATCAACCAGGCGCAGGCGGGTGACAACCGGATGGGAGCTATTCTTGAAGAAGTATTACATTTTTTCACCATCCATTTTGGTTTTAGTGTGTGATTTGTAGGTCGGGTAGCAATAGGGTAGCCCACTTGGTGGCTAGAAAGGCCATTGTTTTGTCTTCGGCTATGAGTCGAGTTTTTATTTCCAGTCCTAGCTTTTTTCCAGGGTGTAACTATCTCATCTTAACCGTGGCATCCCAGCTCCCTAGTTCTTTCTCCACCGTCTACGTGATTGGTCCTAGAAGGCCATCATCTCCTTCACCATCGAATCAAAATGAAACTTGCGTTAATCCAAACGCTAGAAGGAAAGATGGCCTGGGTAAAAAAACAGAAAATAAGAGATGAAAGAGATTGATGATGATGAGGCAAATCCAAAAAGACAGGCAAGCAGAGAGAGCAGAGTGAATGCTCTCCACTCGTCCACTATCCCCAAACCCCTTCTCAGCTCCCACTAAAGCTCCCTCCAATTACCACACCTCTTTTCAAATTTGGATAGTCCAGCTTCCAGCTCCCTCCAAACAGCTTCAAACATTTACCCCAGTTCTAACAAATTGCTACAACTTCCCTCTTCCCTTATCTACTTCAGTAAACCGTAGGTCGAGCAAAAGGCAGGCGTGGAACTCCAATGGCTTCAGTAACATCAGCTGCTTCTTCCCTTACATTCGGCCTCTCAAACACAGCTCTTCAGGTGACACAAATTCTAGCTTATGGGTTTTTTGTACCCGGACTTTCCAGCACTTAAACTCCCCTGTTCTTCCTTTCTTCATCCCGGTGGGCAATGCAGATGAGTCAGAGCAGCAGCGGCCTAGGGTACAACTTGGTGTCAATGGGTGGTTCTTTGAGTAACAAGACCGCCTCTTTCCCTTCTCTAAGAAGTCGTCAACGCTCCCGCATCACTTGTGCTGTAATGTTGCTTTCACTCTGTAAAATAGGCTAAATGGAGAATAGGGTAATTGCAATTTGGTGTAATAAACTGTTGGGAGTGACAACTGGGTTGCAGGCAAAAGCAGAGACAGTGGAGAAAGTGTGCGAGATAGTGAGGAAGCAGCTGGTTTTGCCTTCGGAAACAGTCCTCACCCCTGACTCCAAATTCTCTGCTCTCGGTGCCGACTCCCTCGACACTGTAATTGCTTCAACCCACGTCGTATCATACGACATTTTCGCAACTCTCTCGTCTTTGATTTCTGCAGAAAGTAAAAATGCTCGTGCAATGCAGGTGGAGATAGTGATGGGGCTGGAGGAGGAGTTCGACATCAGCGTGGAAGAAGAGAGCTCCCAGAACATAACCACCATCCAGGAAGCCGCTGATGTGATTGACAAACTGGTTCAGAAGAAAGGTGAAGCTGCCCCAGCTGCTTCCTCCACTTAAATTCATTTTTTTACACTGACTAATCCATCCCCAGCAGGGTTCTCCGTTTCGTTACCTAGCTAGGATCTCTTTGTTCGTCTTTCTTTTTGTCTGTTCTCGATTGAAGTTGAACTCTCTCTCTCTTTCATGCCTGCTTCTGGAATTAATGAGGAACGATTTCGTTGTAAACACTTGTTTGGCCCTTACTTCCCATCTTGAAAAACCAGGCCGTATGAGATTGCAATTTTTGATGAGAAATACGGCAGGAAACCAAATCTGGTGAAAGAAGCTAAGCCTGGTTTAACATAGCTTATCGAGCAGAATGCTCCCCTCATGTTTCCTCGGAAAAATCAAATGCCACCGCCGGTGCCGAATTCGTTCCCGGCAATGTTAATTTAATATTTCGCGGTGGAAACTCTTGCGGTGCCGATTGAACGGATGCACCACTATCTTCTGACCAAATATCACCGTCGGCGTGCCAAACGACGATGTTGATTTGATCGAATTGATGCGCCACTGACTTCTAATCAAGACGACTGTGACTACGGTTCACACATCTCCAAACTACGTTCGAACGAGGGTGTTTGAGTTTTTGAGGAATCTACGTTACGACTACCCCTATGGAGATTCCTGTGGAGAGCTCCGCGACTACGACTAAGACTACAACTATGGAGATCCTTCCTGGAAGGAGAGCTCCGCGAAGGAGTTACAGAGAAAAGGTTAAGTTTGAACAGAGTTGATCTGTGTTGATTTTTTGGTTGTCCCTTTTCTCTCTCCTTACTCCACTGCTTTTATTCGAAAAACTGCTTCGTAGTCTTCACGCTCGGTGGAACCGCTTCCTCAACTGCTCTGTTGTGAAATCCCACGTGTCTCAACCGCTTCGTTCCTCAAACTGCTTCGAGTGAACTTTACGTGAGTTGTTTTCATGATCGCGCGATGTCGTTTCCTTTCCCAAAGAGCTCTGTTTGCTTTTCCTTTTGCGACATTGTTTTTTATTAAACACTGTCGTTTGCTAGTACAACGGTACCGTTGGGCTTGCTCGCGGTACCATTTTTAATTAAACGACACCGCTGACATAGCCAAAAATACCAGTTCATTGAACCGCCGCGCGTTTGCACTCACTCGCATTGGGCTGGGCGGATTTTGGCCACTTACCCGATATGGCTTTTAATTATTCGGTACCGCTTGTCAAGGCTCTCGCGGCATCGTTTTCAGATCCGCGGTACCGTTTTTACTCTCCGCGGTGCTGCTTGTCCCCATGCGGTACCGTTTTTCCCCTTCTAACAAGGCATAAAAATAATAATTAATTAGAAAACTCCTTCTCCATAACCACTAAACGCGCGGCCCCTTTTGTTTTTCGGTAAGCGGTGTCGTTTCCAGTGCCGCGGTACCGCTGAGTTTCCTTGCGGTACTGTTTTAATTAATCGGTACCGCTTGTCAAGACTCTCGCGGCATCGTTTTCAGATCCGCGGTACCGTTTTTACTCTCCGCGGTGCTGCTTGTCCCCATGCGGTACCGCTTTTCCCCTTCCAACAAGGCATAAAAATAATAATTAATTAGAAAACTCCTTCTCCATAACCCACACTAAACGCGCGGCCCCTTTTGTTTTTCAGTAAACGGTGTCGTTTTCTGTGTCGCGGTACCGCTGAGCTTCCTTGCGGTACCGTTTTTTGATCCACGGTATCGTTTTAACTTCTCGCGATACCGCTCAACTCCAAACGACACCGTTTTTTTACCCGCGGTATCGAATTAAATGCCGAGACTAATTAATGCGGCATTTAATTCCGGCAAAATTAATTTTAGGTGTCAACAAATGCCCCCACAATTTGGTTTATAAGTATTATGAACCAAATTGTTGACACAAAACAAATCACATAAAATAATTTTCTTAACTTGGCCTCAAATACACCAAAGTGGCGAGAGAAATCACCTGGTCCAATTTGGCTACCTAAACACCAATTCCACCCAAAACAGACTCGCACTCCAACAATACTGTTATTCTTTTTTCAAGGATAAAACAGAGTTGTTTTCGTCAACTTCTAGCCGCTTATAATATACATATATTTTTTTTCAAACCAGTGACCTATTGTCTCAGTACTTGCAAGCGGCCCTATCCGCAAAGGTGTACAACAGTCTCGCAACGCTGTTGGATACCTCGCAGTCATGTTTATTCCTTTCCTGCAACGCTGCGGCTCAGCGGCTTGAATTTCATTATTTTTTTTTTATTACTCTACAACGTCGAGTAACCAAACGCCATCATTCTTGTTCTCCAATCCGAATGTCCAACGGGGCCATAATGTTGGCCATACACAACCGTTCAATTTGTCCATTCTTCTGCAAGGTTGTTTAAAATTCGGCTGCAGTGATATTCAAACTATAACAATCATGCGGCACCGTCAAATCCATAAATACGGCACCGTTATTGTCATACTCGATTAACAAACCTGCAAGACCCCAACCTCTTCTTTTCCAACGAGGAAACAGAAGCACAAAACCGTGTGGCGTCTCACACCAGAATTATTTATTTAATTGCATATTTTGGTGAAATCTTGGCCGATACGTTTCTTTTAATTATTATTTAAAATTTATTTCGGCCAAAAGAAAGAGTTGTGCGGCAAAAACCATTGTTTAAAAGAAAAACCATAATTGGTCCCTAGTCCCTTTTTTTAAACACAATTGAGGTCACAACGGTGTTGGTGCTGGAAACAGAGAAGAATTGCAACAGTCATGCAGTGAACAAATTTCGCATCGCCGCTTAAGTAAACACAACCATGTTTAATCCTTCTTTCCTTATTATGAGACCATTGTCAACAAAATTAAAAGGCAAAAGCAAACGTTTTCTTTGTCGACATTGTGGCTAACTCAGTTGGCCATGTATACTTGACAACTCTGGCCAAAAGAAGAAAGGAAAAAAATCATTTAGCCTACACAAGCATACACCAACGGCCTTGATTATGTTAATGCAATGCCGATAGCGTCTAAGTAGCTCAGTCACTCGACGAATCTAAAATAAAAAGCGATAAATTGGCTAAACAACATGATTGCAACGTATCCATGCAATATTTCATGACATTCACACGTAAAACAATCTTTGAAGCCATTCAGAAGAAGAATTAACTCGTACCTGTCAGACTCATGAAAGCTGCCCTATGAAAGTTGAATGTGGCTCCTCCTTCGCGCCAAGGCTGATTTCTTTCACTATGTCACAGACAGCACCACTGCTTCCTCTCCCACCTCGTTACTCAACTCCTCACCGTTGATCGGCAACTCTCAAGGCCGTGATTTCGGCCTTCGCCACCCTCTCTTGAGGTGGCTTACTCAGATTTTGGTGGACCACCTAATGCAAGCATTGATGGTCTCACGATCTCGGACAATGGGTCCAAGCATGCCTTACTCAAAACCCTTACACTTGACATTATGGCGTTGGTTCCTCCATCCCCGCTCCTGATTTCGAGTGGTCCAAAATCTCCATGATACAAATAAGCTTCAGCCACGTTGGCCCCAACGGCAAACGGCTTTGTGTCAGCCTGTACCACCTCAACAACACCGTCTTCATTCCAAAACATCAAACACTGATGCAGCGACGAAGGAACGCACTTGTTGGCGTGGATCCAATCCCGGCCAAGTAGTGCATTGTAGCTTATCATTCCATCCACGACGAAGAAAGCACTAATCCGCTTCTGTGATCCAACTCCCACAACCACTGGGAGGATTCCCCGTGCAGAAGTGGACCCGTCATTGAAGCTTGTCACAAACACTTCCGTTGGGATCAAGTCATTAGTGTTCTTGCCCAACTTCTTCATCATCCTTGTTGGCATCACATTTACTGCGGCGCCATTGTCAACTAAGACTCTCGACATTGGTACGTCATCAAGTGTGGCCCTGATGTAGAGAGGCCTCAAATGACGCATCATCTTCGGCTTGGGCTCGTTAAAAACAACGACCCTGTTTGATTCTTCACACGTGGTTCCTTCGTCCACGGCTTTCGCTTTCGCTTCTGCAGCCTGGATAGATTTCTCCAGCTTATCGAAGTCTGATTCCCATGTGATATTCTCCACCGGCACACTTGTTGACTCTTTCGGGCCTTGGTATAACACGTAAAAAGGATATCTTCCATCATCTTCGCCTAGTAGCCCAACAGCTTTGTGGCCTGCTTCGTACAACTCTTTCAGGATTCTCTGCGAACTCTTGTTTTGCTTGGTTGACTCTACTGCCAAGTCAATTCGACCATTCGTGCGGGCCATCATTGCACTCCACGACTCAGCCTCGATTGGCAGATCCGCAGATTCGCCAACCAGCTCCGCCGCCGCTGGCTCCTCATTCTCCTCCTCTAAAGTCAGTTGAGCAAAACCGCTCACCAGCTCAGCAACGTTGACCTCTTGAGCAGCCTCGTCCAACTCCTCAACCTCCATCACGACCTCGCCATCCTCTCCCTGATTTTCTAAATCAATGTGGAAAATCAAAGGCAAGATGTAGTTGTTCACCACCACCGGTGGTAGACTTCCAAACTGGATCGTCATGGGTGCACCTTGGTTGTCATCATCGTCATCCTTGTTTTTTCTATCGAATTTCGACTTCGGCTCCTCCAATTCCAGCCTCTCCTCTTCGATGAGGGAGTCATCCAACTCAGCATCGTACTCAGCCTCTCCCGGGACTCCTTGATCGTTCCCGTCCAGGTTGTCCTCGACCACTTTTCCAGCACCGGCCACAGTCACTCTCAGACCCGTGGCAGAGTTGTCTACGTTCGCATTTGCTTTCAAATTTGCAATCCTCCTTCCTTGAGCATTCTTGCGGAGGTACCTTCAATACTGCGTCCTTGTCATCGCGTCAACCGTGATGGGCTGCTGACGACGGACGTCGTAGGTGTGCCAACCACCCCGTGGCACATTTGGCATCCTGAAGGTTCTCCTAACAGGTGGGGGAGCTCTCACCGGTTGGGCCAGTCCAAAAGGTAGACTTTTGAAAGGTGGGGCACTTTGAGCAACCCACTGTCTACGCTGCCCTCTTCCCCACGCAGGTGCACGTACTCCTTCGACGCTGCGTTCATATGAGGGATACCTCGGTTTGAACTGTCGTGGTCCCAATCTCTGGTGGAGCGAATGGCTCGGTCCCGCTCCCCCAATGGTTAGCTTTCCGCGACACTAGGCACACAACTTCTCTTCCTCAGCTGGGTCCAAGCGTGGCCCCTCCTGCACTTGGGAGGATGAAGCTCCCTGGGCCACATCAGAACTACCACTCGGCGGTGGCGTTGTATCTACCACCAGCTTGAAACGTGGCAGGTTGATCTTAGAGAAGTCGGGATTGACCATGTTGACACCGACAACGTTTGGGAATGGGTATGTGTCAACAATCATGGCCTCCTTCCTCGGCTCTGGGAACTTGAACCGACCTTTCTCAATTGCATCCTGCACAACATTGCGAAACACAACACACATGTTAGTTGAATGAGATGCAATGCTGTGCCATTTACAGTATCGTTTCCCTTTTAATTTTTCAGCTGGCGGGATAGTATGCCCCCCAGTCAACTTAATTTGACCATCTTTGTAAAGCTGGTCGAAAATCAGTTCTGATTTTGAAACATCGAAGGAATATTTCCTAGTTTGAATCGGAGCACGATTGGGCTTTCCACCTTGTGGTTCCCCCTCGGCCTTGGCTAGAGAAGCACACACATATGGCTTCCCCTGCACAATCTCGACCAAATCAACTTCAACCTCGTCAACATCGCTGCCGACGTTATTCACACCATAGTTTTCAAAATTAGGGAAATATTGTCCGCGAGAGCCACTTCTCTTATGTTCTTCTTCATGGAGAAGAGATTCATATCTAACAGCGCAAGACATCAATTGAAACAAATCAGAAAACTCCCTATCTTGAAACTTTTTATGAAGTTCAAAATTCAATCCACCCTGGGCCAGTTTAACAAACTCGCGTTCTGTCAAGTTCATAAAACAGCGATTCCTTGCATTTTTAAAGTTAGTTAAGAAGTGTTCCGCCGTTTCTCCTGGCTGTTGGCGCATTCGTGCCAAGTCTGCCATTGTTACTTCTGGCTCAGAACGGTAGAACTGGGCATGGAACATTTGTTCCATTTGCTGCCAAGTTTGAACCGAGTTCGATGGCAAGTTGACGTACCACGCGAATGCGGGACCGGTCAACGAGTTGCCAAACAAACGCAACTTCAAGAAATCACTTACATCACCACATTGAACCGTAAATCGTCCAATGTGCTCGACGGTGGACTGATCCCCAGTCCCGCTGAAGGTGATGAAATCAGGCACGCGAAAACCATGCGGAAAGGGGTATTATCTATCAACCCAGTCCGGATATGGTTTTCGATATACCGGCGGCATCGCTGGTCTAATCCCTAAACCAAACTAATCCGCCAGCATCTGTGCTACTTGATCTCGAATCACCTTAATGTCTTGCCCCCCGAGTTGCCCCCCTCGTGGCACGAATCCACCAGGATCCATGCCAAGCCCGTTTGAAGGAGGAGGCACGTTTTGTGGGTAGCCGCGTGGCGGAACATGATCATTGTTGATCGTTCCTCCACCACCAGCACCGCTCATCGGAGCCACGTAGGGTCTGGCCTCCGGAATATTTTGTGGACCCACATTGTGCACTGGTGGCGGCTCAACACGAGTGTTAGCCGCAGTGCTGGTCTCGCCAGGATTTACTCTCGACGGACTTGTTGGGTTCACCATCGGTGTCGGCGAAACGCCCTGTCTCGGCTGAGTATCTCGGCCGCCATTGACCGGAAAGGTGCCAGTGTTGTAGTGCAACGGATTCTCGCCGCTTAACGGCAAAGCCCTTGTTTGCGGCACTGGCCCATTCAAAAACTCTCTAAAATCACTAAAATCACGTCTGTTGCTTTCAAAATCCATTCTGTTTTTATCTACGACTTCAACTAGTTGGCTAACACGTCTATCAATCCGAGAACTAAGACCATCAAGACGTCCATCCAAAGAGGCTAAGTGAAGTTTTACCTGTTGGTTATCAGCCATGACTTGGCGAAGCATGCGTGTTATCTCACATTGGTTGGCAGTTTGCGCCACTGCTGGCACTTCCCCTCCGGCGTCGTTGCTCGAACCGCCGTGTGAACCGCCACTCTGGTCAGTCTCCACATTGACCATTGGCTCTTCCTCCACTGAAGTTGGTGGAAGATCGCCCTCGTGATTCTTCCGTCGCGGAGCCATTCGAACACACGTGTCCCACCAGGTGTGCCAATTTGTTTCCCGAGAAAACCAAATGCCACCGCCGGTGCCGAGTTCGGTTCCGTCGATGTTGATTTGATGTTTCGCGGTGGAAACTCTTGCGGTGCCGATTGAACGGATGCACCACTATCTTCTGACCAAATACCACCGTCGGCGTGCCAAACGACGATGTTGATTTGATCGAATTGATGCGCCACTGACTTCTAATCAAGACGACTGTGACTACGGTTCACACCTCTCCAAACTACGTTCGAACGAGGGTGTTTGAGTTTTTGAGGAATCTACGTTACGACTACTCCCATGGAGATTCCTGTGGAGAGCTCCGCGACTACGACTAAGACTACAACTATGGAGATCCTTCCTGGAAGGAGAGCTCCGCGAAGGAGTTACAGAGAAAAGGTAAAGTTTGAACAAAGTTGATCTGTGTTGATTTTTTGGTTATCCCTTTTCTCTCTCCTTACTCCACTGCTTTTATTCGAAAAACTGCTTCGTAGTCTTCACGCTCGGTGGAACCGCTTCCTCAACTGCTCTGTTGTGAAATCCCACGTGTGTCAACCGCTTCGTTCCTCAAACTGCTTCGAGTGAACTTTACGTGAGTTGTTTTCATGATCCCGCGATGTCGTTTCCTTTCCCAAACAGCTATGTTTGCTTTTCCTTTTGCGACATTGTTTTTTATTAAACACTGTCGTTTGCTAGTACAACGGTACCGTTGGGTTTGCTCGCGGTACCGTTTTTAATTAAATGACACCGCTGACATAGCCAAAAATACCAGTTCATTGAACCGCCGCGCGTTTGCACTCACTCGCATTGGGCTGGGCGGATTTTGGCCACTTACCCGATATGGCTTTTAATTAATCGGTACCGCTTGTCAAGGCTCTCGCGGCATCGTTTTCAGATCCGCGGTACCGTTTTTACTCTCCGCGGTGCTGCTTGTCCCCATGCGGTACCGCTTTTCCCCTTCCAACAAGGCATAAAAATAATAATTAATTAGAAAACTCCTTCTCCATAACCCACACTAAACGCGCGGCCCCTTTTGTTTTTCGGTAAGCGGTGTCGTTTCCAGTGCCGCGGTACCGCTGAGTTTCCTTGTGGTACTGTTTTAATTCTCCGCGATGCCGCTTGTCTCTATGCGGTACCGCTGAGCTTCCTTGCGGTACCGTTTTTCTGTTTCGCGGTATCGTATTAACTCTCCGCGACGCCGCTCGACTCCAATCGACACCGTTTTTTTACCCGGTATCGAATTAACTGCCGAGACTAATTAATGCGGCATTTAATTCAGGCCAAATTATTTTTAGGTGTCAACACCTCAGGAATGATAATGTCGCCCCTTTCAAGTATTTTATCGAGCAGAATGCTCTCATGGACCTCGGATTCTCGGGCCAGCCGTTCACCTGGACTAACAAGCAACAAGGCATTAACCTGATAAGGGAAAGACTTGACCGAGCCCTCTGCTCTCCATCCTGGAGATTGTGTTTCGAGTCGGCTGTTGTCTTCCATGAGGATTTTGTCGAGTCGGACCACTGCCCGATCAGAATTGATCTTCACCCGAAGCATCAAGCCAGAAACATTCCCTTCTGATTCGACAAAAGATGGAAGGATAATGATGAATGCTGCAGAATTATTACTGATCGCTAGGTTCGAGGAGGGCAGATTAGTGAAATCTTGAAAGAGTGCCAGATGGAGCTCAAACTCTGGGCTCGGAATGAACACAGTAACAAGATTAGGAGGGAAACAGAAATTAAAGACATGATCCAAACTATCCAGGGACCGGACAGATCCAACGAGATGATCAATGAAGAAAAAAGACTTCACCTTGAGCTGAATTCATTGTGGAGATCAGAAGAGGAATTCTGGGCTCAAAGGTCAAGGAACAGCTGGCTCCAGGAAGGGGACCAAAACACGGATTTCTTCCATGCTAGCACTGTCAAAAGGAAGAATAAAAACCGGATCCTTAAACTGAAAAATCCGGATGGAGAGTGGATTGACGATGAAAATAATCTGAAGGATATGGCCAATGGGTTCTATCAGGACCTTTTCACCAGCAAGGGGGGCCTGTTTGATCACTCTCTTCTTCAAGGGTTCCCACAGCTGGTGTCTGATCAGATCAATGCTGCTCTCACTGAGGAGCTGAACCCAGGGGAGATCCGAAAGGCAGTCTTCCAGCTTGGAGGGAACAAGGCTCATGGACCAGATGGGTACCCTGGTTTTTTCTTTCGGAAGTACTGGAATCTGGTTGGGGAGAAGCTTTGTGAGGAGGTCACTGAGTTTTTCAGAACTGGTATCATGCCGGAGAAGTGGAACGAGACCTTTATCTCCATCATCCCTAAGGTGGACTCCCCGGAATCCTTCAGCCAGTTCCGCCCCATCAGCTGCTGCAATTTTAAAAATAAGGTCATTTCCAAGATTATGACTAACAGACTCCAGCCCTGGCTTCCAGGTCTGGTCAATGAGCTTCAGTCTGCTTTTACAGGTGGACGGCAAATTCAGGATAACATCATCATCGTTCATGAAGTGCTGAATCATTTTAAGAAGAATAAGGGGAGCAGGGCTTCATGGGTTTGGGCAAGCATCTGGGAAGCAAAGAAGTGGATGGAAAAAGGGCATAATTCGTATTATTGGTGACGGAAGAGACACCAGTATGTTCCATGACCCGTGGCAGTTTGTTAGCCATGGGCCGCTGCGGGATCTGACATCGACAGATGACTCAAAGGTGGCTCAGTGGATCGATCCCATCTCACGGGAATGGAATTTTGACATCCTTAACGAGTTCCTCAGCCCGGAGGAACTGAATAAGATCTCAGGCACACCGGTTGGACCTAGCACTATGAAGGATTACTGGGCATGGAGGTTTGAGGACCAGGGTCTCTTCACTGTCAAATCCGCATTTCATCACTTCCACCATTGCGAGAGAAGGTCCAGGGGTGAAGAAACCGAGGTGCCAGAGTCTTGCAGAGAGCGATGGAAGTGGCTCTGGAGCCTCTCATTACCACCACAAATGAAATTCTTCATCTGGCGAGTCGCCAGAGGGGCATTAGCTACGAGGCATAATCTTCATTCTCGGAGATGCTCCCCCTCTACTGCCTGCCCGGTTTGTGAGGATCCGATCGAGAACACTCACCATTGCTTTTTCTCCTGTCCCCATGCAGCCCAAGGTTGGTCCTCTCGCTGGCCGGACTTGAGTCTTCCGCCTCCTTTGTCGAATGTCCTTCACTGGCTGTTCTCTCTGTCCGTTTCATGGCCGCCGGACTTGATTCAGAATATCATTTATCAGCTTTGGCATACTTGGAAGTCAAGAAACGAGAAGGTCTTTTTGGGGAAAGATCCTTGGTCAGTGACCACGGTTATGCGTGCAAAGGAGGAAGCTCACTTATGGAGAATGTGCCCTAAGAAGAGACAAGATTCTTTTCACCCTCAGCCTGCTCCACCCCCGGAAACCAATTTGACACCGCCGAGTACTCAAGCATTTGAAGTACACTGCGACGGATCGTACTTTCACGATTCACAGGAGGCGGCATATAGAGTCGTAGTTACGAACGTCCATGGCCAAGTGGTCGACGGGAGGGCTGAGGTTTTACACTGCTTTTCACCTATTGAGGCCGAAGCTAGAGCTTTACTTGAAGGAACGAGGGTTGCTGCTGAGTTCCAAGGTTGCTGTCGTGTGCGGTCGGACTGCATCTCTTTGATCCGAGCAATTCAGGGTCACCCTGGAAGTTGGCCGTGGAGGGCAGCTGCATGGATTGGCCGCATTGTGAAGATTGCTAACGATCACCCCCTCATCTGCTTAGAATGGTTCAAAAGAAATTGTAATTTCAGAGCCAATTGGGTTGCCACGTCACGAGCAAAAGACCAGCTCCCCACATATTGGATTCTCATTCTGGATGTTATTTCTCCTCTTTTGTAACTGTTGGCCGTTGGCCGGTTTGAATGGAATGTAAAGCAAGTGTCCTTTGTCAAAAAAAAATAACATAGCTTATCTGATATAAGTTTTTTCTTTCTTTTTCTAATCAATAAAATATTTTATATAAGATTTATTTTTGGGTTTATTTGAACAATTTAAGTTATTGATTATTAGTTTTGTACCCACCTCGATGAGCAACGAGTTTTATTTGTTTGTACTTTTCATTTTATCATCTGTCATTTTTCTAATGGTACCGAATTCCTACTTTTCATATTTATTTATTATTGTTATAATGTTATCTATTATCCATGTTTCGTCTAATATGAAAGGCGCTACATTTAATCCAGGTTTAATCATGATCAACAATAATGTCAAACAACATTGTAACTTCATCACCGCTTCGAATATAGTATTCATGACCATCTGATCTTTGATTGACCAACAATTTTCAACATCATAAGTTGTACTTGGTTTAAACTAGTGTACGCCACCTTATTGTACTCCTATCGAGTTTTGGTATTTAGACCATGAACTAACGGGGTTTGGGACATGATACTATACCATAGTCTTTAATGGGTGAACCCCAACCTCTAATTCTCCAATCCAAATCGTATGATTCATTTAATGCAAAAATAATAACCAAAGATTCTTATTTGTCAAAATATATTAAACTACAACTAATAGGTTGAATGAAGGTGTAGATTATACCTCGAGCGTACGCTAGCCTTTTTCGACCATTATATTAAAGCACAACCAAACTATTCTGCTATGCTTCTATATTGCCTTTAACATCTTATGAATGATATCAAAACAAAATGTTAGTTATAGATATACTTTGTCTTCGCTTCCCATTATCATCCAATACTAAATGTGTGACTGACTGTAACTGAAATTGTGTGATAACTTAATACAAACATAAAGATGCCCTATTGTGCAATCGGTATAATAGATGAATTTACAGGACATCGATCAAGGTATGATCATGCATTGGTTTTACAGGACACCAGGCCCGGTACGTCCCGCGCTGTTATACAGAACATCGATCAGGGTAATGATCTCATGGTGGATTTACAAGATGTCAATCTAGGTACGATGCGTGCTGGTATATGGGACATCTACTGTACTACCCGGAGAATGTATGCCTTGGCAAATTAAGAAGTAAAAAGCACTAAAACAACCTAACATTGCATGTGATTAAATCCTCGTATAAAGATTACTTATGATGTGGTTATGTGATAACTTCCAATGATGTGATATGCAAAATGTGCATGTCGATGATGATGGTTTTGTGTTGATTTTCTATGGTGTGTTATACAATGATTTACTATTAGATGGTGTGATGTTCCACTATGTTGGGACGAGGTTACATGGTGATGCTAGTATGATGTGATACTTAATGCATACATGTTTATACAGTGAGTTATCAAGAGACTGGATGATGGTCTTTATGTCGTGAATGTATGATTTTTTTGAGTTTGAGATGATGAATGTGATATGACATGTGGTGATGAATGGATGTTTATTTGACTGAATGAGATATAGCATATCAGGTCTATCTTGACAGTTAAGTTATGAATGAGAGGCGAGTGACGGAAAATAAAATACTCCATATTCTACCATGGTCATTGGAAGAGACAATAAGTCCTTTCGAGCTATACTGTTAAAGGCAACAGAGAAGAATTAGATCATTATCTTATGAGTCGGGTTATCCTGTGAGTATAACTGGTTAGTAAAAATAGTAATATATGTATTAGGGTGTCACATTTGATGTAAGAAAGGATTAAAATAGCTATTTACATCTTAACCATTATATATATCAAAGAGTTTAAGATTCGTTTGGAAATCTTGCTTAATTTAGGTGTTACTCAAAGTTGCACATCTACACTTATGTAGGAAAAAGAAAGGAACTCATGTCAAACAATAAAAAGAGAAAAGAAAGGAATTTTAGTTAAATCAGAAAAAAGTAAAGACAATATGTTATATGTTTTATAATTGTGCATGGAAGAAAATTTAATGACGAACTAAAAATGAAAATCGAAAGAAATTAGGGAAGGCTACCTATAGTAGGGTGTTCGGTCGCTTTGACCACCATAGGTCCCTATTCATACATCTACCTCAATTTGCTTGATGGCGCATACTCGTATAACCTTAGAACTCCATACCTAGCATAGAAGCGTAAGTAGACTAATAGAGAAGATTATGGTGACTTACCCAAACACAATCAAAGATAGAATAACAATAGAATCATCTAGATAAACACATTCACTCATTCAAACCCTAAAATTAGGGATGACAATTGGTTGGGTTGGGGCGGGTTTTTGCCAAACCCAAAACCAAATTCATGGGTTTATCCGCCAAAAAAACCCGGGGTAAACCCCGCTGGGTTGAAAAACTCAAACCCAGCCCACTGGGTATTCGCGGGTTCATGGGTACCCGTGGATTTTTGTGTAAAAAATTTACAATGACAAGTTTCTTTCGAAATAAAAGTCTAACATAAATTTTCTCATGCAAATTATCCATACAAAAAAAATATAGAGCATACAAGCAAATCGCAAATTATCAATACAAATTGTTCAAAATTAAAGATAAACATCTATAAACAACATGATTAATTGAAAGCTTCTTCCTACTTGTCAACTAAGCTTCTTCACTCCACTCCCCACTCCATAATATCAAATTCATTCTACACAACTAGAAAGAACAAATTAGACATTTCTCTACAAACATAAATAAGATTAGTTCTTTAAAGAAGATATATTGTTTAGAATATTAAATATACCAGAAAAATTAATTATATGGGTGCGGGGGGGTACCTATGGGGCGGGTATACCTAAACCCAAACTCAACCCAACCCATGAATAGTATAGCGGGTTTAAATCCGAACCCGACCCAAAACCCGTCAACACGAGTTTTACCCGCATTGACCGGATTGGGTCGGGTAGGGTACCCGTAGATTCGGGTTTTGTTGCGATCCGCCGATCCCTACCTAAAATATCCATACATACATAGTAAGTTTGGAACCCCTAGTATCTTAGAGGACTACTCTATAAAGGAGGGAAGAAGATACATAGAAGAAATTGAAGAAGACTTGAGGTGGAGGAAGATGCCTCCTCTCTTCTAGCTCATTCTCCTTCTTGTCTTCTTCTCTCTCTTCTTTCTCTCTAAAACGAGAAATTATTCTCTCAAAATCAGCTCATAAAAAAGGGGGAAAGGAGTCTCCAATTTATAGGCAATCAGAGTACGGACAAGTTTGCGGCCAGAAGGGCAGATCTTGAAACGCAGTCATACTGGCCTTTGGAATTGAGGAGATCACAGTCTGACTTCGCCGTTGCGATCCGCGAGTCGCGGTCGCAATCTTCCTCGTGGTCAAAATGCATTGTCTTCGTGATTTGACTTGGAAAACTCTATGTTTCTCCTCGACTCATTCTTCGCAAAGTTCGCACCCTGATACCTCCAATTCGCGGTCGCGTTCTTGGGCGTCCAGGCCGCGATCTTTAGCTTGTCGTTGCGGTCCAGAATCTCGGCAGTGATCTTCAGTATTCTGCTCATTGCTACACTTGTGAGTTGTGACCTTGTTTTGTACCTAATTCACATATATCGTCTAACACACCCTAAAATCACATTGAATTCAAATAGGAACGGAATAGGGATGCAGTTGACGGTGTTTAAGTATTTATGCACATGAATTGACACAAAACAAACCTCAATATTTAGGCGTTATCAAGACACATTTTACAAATTAAAAAAAAAACGACGATGTTTGACCTCCATATGTACGACCTGTTTTTTTATCGAATCAGAATCAAAGCTGGCCAACCGGCAGGTCGACACGGGTTGACAACCTTGCTCCTGAGTCACTGCTGGTTTCTTAGCTCTCTCCTCGTCCTCGTTCCCTTCCTGATTCCTCTCCCGCGAACAGCGCGGCTACGACGTCAAGTCTACCTTGAAACGCGTTGCCGTTTAACCCAAAAACCGGCTGTTTTTCTTTCTCCATCAGTTCCCATTTCAGCCGGCGCTGGCTTTCTCTTTCTCCCTTTGCTTCTAAATTCTACCTCCTTTGCCCCCCAATTCGCCGGCCGTGATCCGGCTTCCTCGAAATCCTCCGCCCACCGTTGAACAGCTTCACCTTCTTCACGCTTCCTTACATCTCTCTTGCAGTGGCGGTCTTGTCGTTGCTGCGTGCATATGGATCGGAGGAGGGCCGGAAGTCCGGTGTACGGGCGGCAGTGGAGTGGAGGATCGAGCAGCACTGGTTCTTCCTCTCCGGTGATGTCGCCGGCGCATCCGAGCTCCAGGCTGGGAGCTGGCATGTCAACCATAAAGCGCACACAGAACGTAGCCGCCAAGGCAGCTGCTCAGCGGCTAGCTCAAGTCATGGCATCGCAGACTGCCGATGATGAGGAGGATGAAGACGATCTAGGGTTTCGGTTCAGTAATCAGGCAGCTGCTCCGCCGTCTAGCTTCGGTAACAGTTTCAATCAGAACGGAAAGAGTAGTGCTACTCCAGCCATTTCTTTTACTAGAGGGAACAGATCTCCATCTCCTGCGGTAATTCAGCTCTCTCCTACTTTTACTAATTTTAGCTTTTCCTTGCTCCTGAAGCTCGCTTGGCCTTAAGAATACTATTGAAATCCGGTTGAAATTGCTCCTGAGCAGGTCTTCCTTCTATGATTTTGAGCTTCCATTTTTTTCTTTATATAGAGACTAAGCTCCGATTTTATAGCGCATTAGGGAAGGGGATTTCTAGGGATTTCCTCCTAAAGTCGTCCAAAAGCATCCTTGACGAGTGGGACTCGGATTTATTCGACTTGAGGCCTAAGTAAGTATCTTCAAGAAGCTTTTCATGGGCTTGGGCTTAGTGGCGGTTCAACAGCGGCCATGGCCTCCGTGGATGTTTTTCGTGGGCTTGATTGCTTGTGGGCCAAGGAACTACTCCTCCAAATTTGGGCACGACTTGATGTGTTATGAGCCGCTTTTAACCTTCGTCAATGGTAAGCCTACTTCACTGTCGGGTCTGCTTCTCTAGGCCATAAAGTGTGCATCCGATATCGAAATTCATCTTTGTTAGAGTCCAGAGGCTTGTAATCTCGTCCTTCTTCTGATCCGTTGATGATACATGTTATTCTTGAGTGTATTGTACCTTGAGAACCACAAAACAACATCAATAGAAGTAAAATAGTATAAAATCACACTCAATGTCTATCTTAGGAACATTGATCAAATAATTATGATATTCATATGAAATCAAGTAAAATGTACTTAAGAGGCATTGATAGAAGGGAAATATGTATGGGAGTGATAAACACTATAATTTGAGTGATCAGAAATACCACACACTTGAAATTTGCTATCTCCAAGAAAATACTACTCACAATCATGCAACAGAATAAACACCAAAGTTGACACTCAACCATCGATATTAGGTGGTGGATCATGTGTTAACTTACAAGGTCAACAATAGCACGAGAGAAGACTATAACCATATCAACATGTATGAACAACATGATACTCATCTCAACCATAAACTGCCAACCATACATGAGTCTCAAAACACATATGGTGAAACTTGTGGAAAACGATTTAGAACTTGAAATACTTCTACCATCTTTTTGACATACCCTTTAAGCACTTTTTCCTTTTAACCAACACATACTTTCAATTTTCTTAGCTTTTCTCATCACTATTTTTCTTCTTTTTTACGTGTAGGGAGCATTACTAGAGCATTGACCCTTAGTAGTTGAGCAAGAGCAGTTTTTATATTTCTGTCATCGTCATAGTACTTCTTTTAACTCCTATACATCAATTCGTGTGGATGTTCAATGAGATTAAGGGATGTCAGAAGCTTTATCCGTGCCCTTAAAAGCACATCCTCAAGTTGGCTATTTATTCAAAGATTGGAAATTTTACTTGTACTATAGAGGAACTAGCATCAAACAGGGTCACTGAATTGAACACGTATCTCTTCCAAAACCTTATTTTGTGAAATGAATAGATGCCTCACATGTTGGGCTTACCCCCACACTTTATTTTCGAATATAGCATGGCAAAATTCATAAGATATTGACATGTCCAGATAGGTAGTTTTTTTGCATTTGATAAATGATACAGTTCACCCCCTAGAAAAAACTTTTGAAAAGTGGAGACTCAATGTATACTTAGCCATCTATAATGAGCTAAACATCCTGCCATTCAAAACATATTAACATAATCATAGCATCTCATTGATTATCACATCCTTCAAAGTCACTACACTAGCCTCCCTAGATCAAGTGAAATCCTTAGATTCATTGAGTCAAAGTACGATGAGCAGTGAACATGCTTGTATGGGATGACTAAACAAGAAAATTGATGTAAAACATCATTCGGAAATTTTGATAAAAATTCACATTCATTATAAATACTAAAATTGGATCAAATTTTTTGAAATTGAATGACTGAACATATAGTATATATATAGCATAACAAAGTGAAGCATCACAACTGCCCATCTTGAGCTTCGTCTTTCTCTAGGAAGTTGAGTTCAGGCAGTACCCAATTTTGTGAAATGAATAGATGCCCCACATGTTGGGCTTACCCCACACTTTATTTACGAATATAGCATGGCAAAATTCATAAGATACCGACATGTCTAGATAGGTATATAGTTTTTTGCATTTGATAAATGATAAAGTTCAACCCATGGAAAAAACATATTGAAAAGTGGAGACTCAATGTATACTTAGCGGTCTATAATGAGCTAAACATTCTGTCATTAAAAACATATTAACGTAGTCATAGCATCCCATTGACTATCACATCCTTAATAGTCACTACACTAGCCTCCCTAGATCAAGTGAAATCCCTAGATTCATTTATTCAAAGTACAATGAGCAGTGAACATGCTTGTAGGGGATGACTAAACAAGTCAAGTGATGGAAAAATCTTTAGGAAATTTTGAAAAATTCACATGCATTATAATAACTAAAATTATATCAAAATTCTGAAATTGAATGACTAAACATATAGCATACATAGAGCATAACAAAGTAAAGCATCACAACTGCCGCCATCTTGAGCTTCTTCTTTCCCGAGGAAGTTTAGTTCAGGCAATACCGAATCAATTCACAATTCCACCCCACACTTTAAGCATGACATTGTCCTCCATGGACTAAAAGATAGGTAGCCATGGCAAAGATTTGGAATCGTTTACCTGTTGCTCAATTCGAAATAAATAGATGACTTAACATGAATCATTCTTCTTCGTTATTTTTGGAGATTAGATGGCCAATCAAGCTCCGATGTCCATCTATCACCCCATTCGTTCGTACTTTTTGTGGTTGGCTCTATGAGTTGTGGATTGAATCCATTTTGACGTATGAACTCTTGATATTCCTCCGGTGTTTTGCACTCTAAATCTTCTCTAGCCATGAGTTGGGCTTTGCACTAGGCATTCCAAGTGCCATTTGTGCTAGCTTCAAATATGGAGTTGGTGGAGCTTCTTCTTACTCATACCCTCATACTAGGTCTTGATTGTAATGATGATAGCTTGTCTGTAAGGAATCCTCATATAAAGATACCGATCTTATCTTGATCTCTATCTCTATCTCTAACTCCAGCTCTTGATCCTCGAACTCATCATCACTTGTAACTTGATTGATATGAGGATAGTGAGTGGTTTCATCAAAGATGGCTATCTTCTCCATCAAGGGTATGACTTCGTCTTTGTCATCATTCTTCATGGTGAGAGATGATGCCATGATTTGAGCTTGAGCATGCATTGATGGTCTCCTTAGGGTCACCTTCTCTTTGAGCTTGAGCATACATTGAGTATTTTAGTTTTATAATGATTTAATCATGTGCTATTATAGTGTTGTGTTTAATATCATTTTATGTTGCATGGAAAACCCAACTTATCTGGCATGCCATTGTCTTAGGGGTGTATGGAATGGAATGGAATGATCAACCATCTATACTCGACTATGCAATGCTTGATCCCCTTAGATCATCAATGTTATAGACCATCACTATTGTTCATGGAGGCCCTAAATAGTGATGTGATATCCATTGATTGATTAGTCTAGTGACATAAAGCAAAAGCATACATTAGCTAGTCATAGTTCTTATTGCATGAAGTGAAAACTCAAGTAGGATGACCTTAGTGGAAGGGATAGACATACATGATACAATATACATCATTGCTTATCATTGTTAATTTGAAATGCATGATCATCTAGGTTTAGCGTTCTTGTCTATGTGCATCTTTACTTTCTTATCTTTTATATTATGTTTTACTTTATAATGCATCTCGAAAACCACTAAACATAAGGAACCTCAACCCCGGTGGATGGTCTATCTGCCCTTAAGTGGTATTACTAGCCATTCTGAAGTAACAGTTGATTGGGCAATTTCTAGTCTTCATCTATATGGTGTTTCTTCCATTTTAGGTTCTACCAATTCTATAACAACTATCTTCAACATGCGTCGACCAAGAATGACTTTCATAGATAACCCCTATTTTTGTGGTCCGTTCTAGTGAATCTATTTTTGTTGAGTCATTGTTTGAACATTAGATGATTAGTTATGAGTAACTATTATTAGAAAATCCTAGACATTTCTAGAATTTATAACTTTGATTGCATTAATATCACTACATACATGCACATCAAAATGAACATTAATCATTAAGATATGGTTTCTACAAAAAATATAGCAAAATATCCTAAAGATGCATTGATAGAAGGGAAAATGTATAAAATATGGGAGTGATAACACTATAATTTGAGCGTCATGGCACCAAAATTTTGGTTCGTTCTAAATCGATGCACACTAACTCCTAACCCTATCAGTGAC